>JAJQJQ010000035.1:1355144-2032716 GCA_028622995.1 Panagrolaimus kolymaensis
GACCATCTTTCTTGATGACCCTGGTTTTTTTTCGTTGAATCCCAAATTATTTATTTTACAAACACAAAATACAAACTTAATCATTCTCAATTCTTGTTGTATTATTCTTCACTGATATCCTCTTCCAATACCCTGGATACATTTCATCATAATCTAATTGGGTGTAATTTCCGTTTTTTAAAACCTTGTGATTATAAAAAACTGGAACATTTGGTGGCAATAAATACGCTATCCACCAAGCAAAAGTTGAACCAGATGAGGAAATTAAAAATGAATCACAAAAATGATGAGCCAAAGCCATATCATGATCACGGGAGGGCAACTTTGGATGATAAATTGAAGCGAACGTTGAATTATTGAAATTTAATGTCTTCACAAAAGCATCATCTGTTCCAAACAAAATTATTGATACTTTGGTTAAATGGGTTTCTTGAATTTGTGAAAAAATAAAATCGGCAGCTGGAAGAATAAAATCTCTTTGAGATTCAAGAAGTCGATGTTTTACGAAATCTCCTCGTCGGGAATGAATGCATAATTTGTGAGATGAATCATCACTAAAAAATTAAATTCAAAAAAAATATAAGCTTTTCAATCAAAAATGCAAAAATATCTCATTTGAATTTTTTGACTTTCACATCTCTTCTGGAAACTATAAAAACAACAAACTCAAATAATTCATTTCCAATATCAACTACTTTTTCCATAAAGTTTTGATGGAATTGTAACAAATATCTTAATTCATTTTTATATTTATCAAAGCATTTATATGGAAAGGGATAATGGTGTTTGAAAATTAAATATTTTTTATCGATTGATTTTATCCTAAAAATTTTAAATCGATTTATTTCATTTGCTAGCCAATTTTTGTTTACCTTTCATTTTCACTACAATTTGAAATCATTTCAGTTTTAAAAGTATTAGCAGAATCAGGGCTAACAATTTTAATAAAATTAAACCAATTTGGAAAAACTGTTTGCATTTCATCCAATAATTCCATTTCACACGATGTTTTGGTGTTGAAAAATGGTGTTCGTCCTATATCTCTTCCAACGCCATAGATGATTGCAAAACGATAAAACTTAAAAGACAAATTTTATTTCAGGCGAATTTAAAAAACTTTTAGCAGGTTATTTATAACCCATATTAACTTATGGCTTTGGATTTCATAGTTTTTAAAATAAAATTTTCACACGTACTTGGTTACCAATGCCTCCACACGAAGTTTCAGTTGAAACATATTTATCATATTTGGGTATGTTTTGGGAATAAATATAATTTTTGTAGTTTGCAACATTAAAATTATGTAATCCGCTACAGTTTAATTGTAAAAAATAAAAAATAACAAAAATTATGCAAAAAGCAAAGAAATATTTTAATAAAATTTTAAAATTTATGACCATTTCTTATGTTAATGATTTATCATTGGAAACTATAAAAATTTCTAAAAATATATTTTATTTACAGTCGCTTCTAAACGTTGAATCCTTATCAATTTTTCAATTGGAAAAAATAAGAGAAAATCATGTAGAAAAAATTAAGCACCGTTCTTCAATATATATGTAAAAAAATGGATTTTCTTCTCTTTATCGGGGAAATTTTTTTTCCAAAATTATGTTTTACTAAACAAAGAATATTGAAGAAAAGATTGTTTTTTTTAAAATAAAATTCAAAAGACTTTTCCCATTTCAAAATTTAAAAGCCTCAAAATGCAAGCAAAAAAACGCCCATCCACTAAGTGAAAAAAAAGAAGAAGAGAGAAAGTGTACCCGTACCCGCTTTTATTTTATTACGATTTTGTATCTTTGAGAATCTTCGCATATAATTTCTATGCAAATAGCGAATCATATTTTTTCCAGCCATAGTTAAAAGCGTAATAATCGAGAGCAAGTGACATTCGCAAAAGCAAAAATTTTAAGATTTGCATATTCAAACACTAAAGCTATAAAAGCGAAAACCGCGAAAAATCTGCCCTACACAATTGAAAAAGTCCACCCGGAATGAACTATCTTAAACTTTGAGGCTAAAACTCATTTGTCTTTCCCACTTTGATACTTTTAATATTTATTGAATAATTTTTTGTTTTATTCATGGTCATTTTTGTAATATCAATAGAACATTCAAAAAACACAGCAATAAATTAGTAAAACAAAACAAAAAATTATTTATGACAATTTCAACACAAATCAATAAAAAAAAACTCCTGTGAAAAAAAAGCAATGCCATTTTATTTAAACTTTCGATGACTTCTTCACCTTGACTACGGCCATGGTTTTTATAGAATGAAATATTTATTACTTTGAATAAAATTTATCCCAACTATAACAATGCCAGAAACAACTACATCAATGCTTGAAAATGAAACTTGTAAAAATTTTCAACCTTTATTTATTCAACTAATATTTGTTGGTCCCTTTTTAGTGATGATAGCTTTGGAAAAAAAAAGACGATGAGTTTATTTCTTTCGTTTGTGCTGCCTTTTTTATTATCATGTATTTATCTTTCTTTCCCAACAAAAAAAAAACGTGGCAATGCGTGAATCATTATGGAGAACGCTACCAGCAAATCCTCCAAGCAAACAACTTTGAGAAGCATGGCTATTTTAACAAATTTCGTTTTAAAGCTAAAATCATGATGTAGCAATCGATAAAAAATAATGATCTTATTATAAAAATAATTTAATCTCTTTTGTTTTTAATTAATTCTTGTTTCATCAAAGCATGCTTTTGAAACTTTACTTATTCGGGTTCAAGTAAAATCTCGTAAATTCGACGATAATTTTCATAGCTCTTTAAATTAATTTTCATTTAAAATTAGCTAATATATTTTTTACGTGGCAACGCATATTTAAGCTTATCAGTGATTTAAGGAAAACGAAGCAAGCTTACGTCCACCACTCATTGCTATGCAACGGAAATTTTAGAAAAAATTGTCTCTTAATACTCCTTTTTGAAGGGATTTTCCACGTATAACTTAATTTTATCAGAAGTTAATACATTTAAAGTAAAAAAATTTGTATTTTATATATTAAGCCACCACCACCATGATTCTTTCTTTTTTGTTTCATATATATGCCCATTATAACTCTTTTTACAACAACTTTAATTTTATACATCCAAAACTCTAATACAAATTTTTTTAATTTTTTACGAAGCTTTATTTATAAATCAAAAAAAGTGATGCAAGCATTTTTCTAATTTGCATATGCATACGCACTTAATCAAAGGTTTTTTGTTTGCGCTTTTTTTTATTTAAGGAGCGATGTCAAAAAGAAAAAGCGAAAGAGAGACTGACCTGACCGACCATTAACTATAAAAAAATTCATGACAATTCAACGACAAAGATTTTGCGTTTTCTTTCTTTTTTTTAACGCTGTTTTTATATTCCAAAACTTTGTTTACATAATAAAAAATAACACTTTCTTTTAAGGTTTATCGTTTTGTTTGATAAAATTATGTGGTTGCGCTTAAAACCTTTGTTATTTGCTTTTGGATTTGGTTTACTTTATTATTTTTTTTATTACCGAGAAAAGGCTGCTTATTATAAACGATTTAGTCAAAAAAGTTCGAATTCGCAGACTATTAAAACCAATTTCAATAAATGTGTAAATGAATCAGCAAAAAATCAATATGACCAACCAACGGAATTTTTTAAAGAATTTGCAAATTGCATTAAAATCCACATTGCAATCAAAGAAGAAGAGATGGATAATTTTTCAAATAACGTTTTTGGAGAAAAGAAAATGTTTTTGCCATTGATGTCGGATTATCCTCAAATTGATTGTCGCTGGCTGACAATAGGCATTGGAGGTGTTGCCGATGCAGAAAAAATATTCCATGAAAAATATCCAGATTGCTCGATTTTTGGTGTCGAACCTGCAGACACCGGTGATTTCGCATCCATTGGAAAAGTTGCTCCTTATGGTGTGGGTAAGTTATAGTATTTGCAAAATTTTACTTAAAATCCATCCTTATTTTAGGTCTCGAAGACACAACTATCGAAATGGTAGTTTTGGATAAGAAAAAATATGGAAAGAAAAATGTCACTGTATTATCGTTAACTTCACTCATGGACACCGTTGTGAATGATAGATTAGTACATTATTTAACCATAGATATTGAAGGATTTGAATATAATATTTTGAAAGAACTTGTTGGGGATGGAAAATTTGCGAAAGATAACATTGTTTTTTGTCAAATCGATGCGGAATTACATAATCCTAAATTTCCAAGCGCTCATGAATCTGTGAAGAAACTAAACCCCGTTGATTTTATCCTAAATTTTTTAAAACAGCCATCGCCATATATTCCAATTTTTAATGTTCCTTATTTGAGACATCCTCATCAGAAAGTGACTTTCATTAATGTCGTTAATGAAGAATGCGAAAAGGCATTTAAATTATCTAAATACTTTAATTCTCGGAGGCTTGTTAATTAAATTATTATTATTCCTGTTTTTTTTTATTTATTTATTTTAAATATAAGTTTTCTTCAATAAACTTTTTTAAAAGTCAACGTTAATTAAAAACTTTGTAATTTTTGCCAAAATTCGGATAAATGGTTTCGATTTAAAAAAATTTGCTTAATGGTTTTTTTTCTCTTTTTGCTATGCTAAATTGAAAAGCAATCCATCCACATGCGAAAAGGTTCGAATCGTCGAAAGAAATATGCTTCATTCGGTCCTTTTTTTGCTTTTCCTCACAAATGAAAGTCTATGTTTGCTTATCAAAAATTTTAAAGGGCGAAGGAAAGTCATCATTACTTTCTTTCTCTCAATTGTTAGGGAATGCAATGACGTTTCGATCCTCACCAAAAATTAAAGTGGTCTTTTTACTATTTCTTTGTTTTCTAATTTATTATATAATTAATTATTATTCATCATATAAAAACGTGGTACCAGATTTTTTACAAAATTCTTTTGCAAATATGGGAAATCAAACAACCAACGGGTCAAACAGTGTCGAAAGTTTCGTTGAAAACGAAGATACAATTATACCAAAATTTAATAAATATATTTCATGTACTTTTCGGGCTTGCAGTGGAATGGGAAACCAAGTAGGTTGGAATTTTTGTGTAACTGCGAGATGCCCAGTATAAATTTAAATTGGGATTCTTCTGAGGCTTTACATTCCGTAGTTTAGCAAACATTTTTTTATAATACCTTATATTTTTGCTTTTAAAGTTGGTAATGCCTCAAGAACAGAGCTGTCGGTGCACCGAAATTTCTTCTATTCGATTTTCGAATCGGTGGACCTAAAATCGAAGCTTTGATTTTCGATTCATTTTGGTGCACCGAAAATCGAAATCGAATCGAAAATCGAAAAATCGACAGCTCTGCTCGAGATGGAAAAAAATAAGTCATCCATGATTAAGTTAAGTCAAATTTACAGATGTTTCGTTTTGCTTCACTTTATTCCATTGGTCGTTATTTTAATCGAAGTGCATTTTTTGATGCTAATAATCAATGTCAACAAAAATCGATGGAAGAAATAAAAAACACTTTCCCCAATTTTTATGCTAATGTACAGTTAATAACCACAAAGTTGAATGATTCGGTTCGAAGTGATTTTGCGTTGGATTGTTGTAACTATCAAAATCCAAATACGTCTGTGTTTTTTGCATAAAAATATATTATAAAATTTATTTATTTTTAGAATGCATAATGTCCCCCAAAAATACCTTATTTTAAATGGAAATTATTTACAATCCTATAAATATTTTAATCATCGAAAAAATGAAATTCGCTCTTTGTTCACTTTTAGCAGAAAAATTATAGACTCTATTGAAAAGGCGGGAGAAGAATTGTTTGGGTGAGTAGAGTTAGAGCGTGGATACATATTATATATCTGACCAGTGTTGGCGGTTCACCGAAATTCTTTAGTTTTTCGATTTGAAGCGAAAATGGCCAACGTTGTACCTGACGAACAAGATTTTTATATCATAAACTTTGAGCAAAAAAAAATTATACCATTGTTTGATAAATCGGAGTTTAATGAAATAAAAACTTTGCAAAGTCAATTTGTGTCAGAAAAATCAGCCTTTCTCATGAGTCATGAATGTCAAGCTAATAATCATTCTTGCATATAAAAATTTATAAACTTATTTTAAGGAAGGATAGATCACATAAAGTTTGCATTCATATTAGACGCGGAGATTTTATCCAAAATCC
Organism: Panagrolaimus kolymaensis; assembly: GCA_028622995.1. Lineage (NCBI taxonomy): Eukaryota > Metazoa > Nematoda > Chromadorea > Rhabditida > Panagrolaimidae > Panagrolaimus > Panagrolaimus kolymaensis. The sequence continues at coordinate 1,361,310 of JAJQJQ010000035.1, forward strand.
ACAATTGGAATCTCGAGCAGAATTTATTGAACCTGCTATTTTATTTCTTCACTCTAACTTAACCCCAAAAGGGATCTCAAATATTTCATTGGTTTTTCTTGGAAATGATCATCCTTTTGTTAATAAACTTCAATTTAATCGAAGCCTTTTTAATGCGATTTATACACCGGAATTAAAAACTCGTGGCGAAGATATGCACTTTGGTATTCGATTCTGTAATACATTATTAATAAGTGCATCGGGTTCAACATTTGCATGGTGGATTGGATATTTGCTTCCAGAAGGATCACAAGTTTTTTATAATGCTCAAATTAGTAAGAAGCGAAATTATGCGAGAGATTATTATGATTTTGATTTCTATCCTCCAGAATGGAATATGCTTGAATTAAATAATTTTACTAAAACTGTTGAATTAGATAATCGATGGTTTTATGAAAGGCTATCATGGCCTAGAGAAGGTATACCGCCTTTGTTTTAATGTTTAAGCTTAGGAATAAATAAACAGATTAATTACACAGTTAACAAGTTCTAATTTATTGCACAAGACGAAATTTAGTTTGTATCAATAAAAACAACAGCTTATTAACAAAATTTTAACTTGAAATTTTTATCAGCTAATTAAAAAATAAAAAATTATCTATAAACTTTTATAACATACTTTTTTATGAACCGTGAGCCCCAGTGACATGAAATTTTAACTTTGCATTTTAAATTCTTTGATTAGTTCCTTCATTTTGAGCTCCTTTGTCAAAACATCGAAGTTTTCATTTGTTATATAAAAACTTTTGAATGTCTTCATCCAAACTTGGATCATTATTAATTCCGAGGGAATATATTGTGCATTTTGGTAAATTTAGCATATTTGTTGGATTACAAATCCATTTTCCTCCGTCGATTACCCGTCCAACTCGAACTAAATAATTCGAGACTAACACACGTTATAAAAATACTGTTTGGATTATCAAAAAAAAGCTTTTTTTAAATTTTTTGCTAAATTAATAACATTCCTTACAGAAACATACATACTCTACCCATTTATTTTGAAAAGTACAGCAGCAAAAAAAAATGAACGTCCTAGTACAAATGAAAGTGTTACTTTCTTTAGAAAAGGAAAAAAATGCTTCGCCTTTACTGCTTATCAAAATTTTAAGAAAAGAAAAATCGTCAATCTTTTATTAGAGCCACACCCTTCGTTGAAAAAAAAAGAATATTCTTTTACTTGAAGAAAAAAGCTTAGAAAGCTATTAGTAGCCAAAAATCGTGGAAAAAAAAGAGAATCGTTTTGAAAAAAGGTATAGCATGGTTTTAAATACCTGAATAAAATATAAAAATACTTTTATTTTTAGACTTTTATATGTTAGGCGTTAATTGAAAAATAAATTATAGAAAATGGGGTTAACTTAATTTTTTTTTTTTTGCAAAATTGTTTCTTTTGTTTTATAAAATCTTCTGCCCCTTTGTTCACCAAAAAAAAAGAAAAGAAAATTTAAATTTTTTATAAAATTGTATTATGAATGACGCAAGAGAAATCGGGGAATGAGAAGAACCCATTGTTGATTCAGTTGCTATAAAAACTATTATGACTTAGTGTCACTAGTACATGGCTAAAGAATTTTGCATGTATCTAAGATTTTATCTATCCTTTTTATTTCGTTTTCGAGTCCTTCACGATTTATTTGAAAAAGAAAAGATTTTTTGTTTTTTTATTTCCCAAAAAAGTTAAAAATAGATACAGTTTTTTTTATGAAAGTGCAGCCTTCCTTTTAAAAATATTCAGAACGAACACTAACATCAAATTTTTTGAACGAAAAAATTTCAATTCTCGTTTTAAAATTTTTTCTTTTATATTTTCTTTTATATTACAAATATTATTTTAAGGGGTTAGCTACAATAGCATTATTCACTCAGTTAAATTAAGTTATGCATGCACAAAGATGGTCGCCATTACAACGCCTTTTTGTCATATTTATTATACTCTTATTAGTTTATACATTCATGAAAAAGGATTCAAATGTTACAGTTATAAATAAAGCTTCGGATACGAAAGAACTATTAAGTTCCTCAACTGTTGATCCAAATTCAACAATAAAGTTTGTTTTCTAATTTTCTTTGCCAGAAAAAAAATATTATTACTTTTAGCTATTTTGCAACCGCGAAAGGAAAAATACAAATTGATGAAATAATTGAAAAGGTTTTCAATAAAAATGGATATAAATTTGTCAAAAATGATTTAATTCCGATTTTAAAAAAAGAAATCCCAATGTCTTGTGACCAAGTATGTATACAAATAAGAGGCATCTAGTACTTGCAATAAACTTTAATTTCTCTTTAGGTATTTTTAGAATGGCAAAAAGTTGCTGATAATGGATTAACTTTGGATCCACCTAAAGTTTTACCTAATTCAGAAGCTTTTCTTCTTAATAATTATTCAAGATTAATTAGTTATTACCTCAATAACATTCCACATAACGAAGATACATCAATACCAGTATGGAATGAAACATATATTGAAAACTCTATTAACATTGTTAAACAAGATGTATATAAATTATCTCGTCCATACCAAAAGCAATCATGTTAGATAATATATAATTTGAAAAATCTAAAACTAAATTTTTTTAGTGGCTGTATACAGGGCAACAAAATATTTTAATATAACTGGCCAAACCGGCGCCGTGATTGGATCTCTTACGCCATGGGTAGAAGCTTATTTATTAGCGAATGGAGCAAAAAATGTTACAACAATCGATTATCAAAAATATAAAATTACTCATCCACAAATGAACTTTATTTATGCTCCAGATTTACCTTTGCTCCAAAATAGGTAAGTAACTTAAAGCGTTTATAAATACTTTTAGTATATAAAACTTTCAGCCTTAACAATTTTTATGATTTTATCGTTAGCTATTCAAGTATTGAACATAGTGGATTGGGAAGATATGGAGATCCAATGGATCCAATTGGAGATATTCGAGAAATGAATAAAATTCGATGTTTATTAAAAAATGATGGTTTATTTTTTGTCGGGTTTCCAGTTGGTATGGATACTATTTATTACAATGCTCATCGAATGTATGGTCGAATGCGATTAGCCATGATGTTCGAAGGTAAGCTAAAAATAGATTAAAAGCTTTCCTGATTTTCATTTAAATTTTAGGCTTTCAACTATTAGAAGTATTTTACAGTGATTCAAATAACCCGATAAAGCTAACGCAAGAAATCCTTGAGATTGGTGGAGGAACCTATCAATATTTGTTTGTCTTAAAAAAGATAGGATGATCTCTAAAAATAAAACGAATTCTTAAAAATATTTGATTATTTTATGCTTTGAATTTTTATTTGTTAGTGATTGGAATAAAAAATTTAAATGTCGTTCAATAACTTCTTAACATTTGATATAAAAAAAATTTACAAAGTATTATTTCTCATACATCTTTGTTATCGAAAAATTATTTACGACGTGAAAATCAGAAAACAAAATGCTATTTTTCATACATTCCGATCATATTCAATATTTAATTAATTATTGTTCAACATTTTGAGATTGTGTTTTATTGAAAACTTTCAATTTGCTTACAAGTGAATTTGATTTAAATTATTTTTTTGAATAAAGCTTGAATCGAAAGTAATATAAAAACTCTTGAAATTTTTATCCCCATTTTTTTTAAAAGAAAATGCAGAATTTATTTGAAAAAAAAAATAATTAATACTGAATGTAAACAAAGGATAAGAGTAGTGAAATATATTTCTCGTGGCATAACCTAGTAACCTTTGATGTTATTAAAGGATGCATAGATGCAAGAAAGTGACTTCACAAAACTATGATAAAATATGCTAATTTTGGATATTTGGGAGTTGATATGTAAGTTTTTATGATTATGAATATTTTTTGTAATTTGGTCGTCATAACGTTTTGAAGTTTTACCTAATCTTTTAGCATTATGTTAAAACTCTGGAGCATGATTTATTTTAGGTAAAAAGCCAATTTCAGTTTTTTAAATTAGTATAATAACTAAAATAAAGTGAAGAATTATTGTGTTTAGAGGGGGCAAAAAGAATTTTTTTTACATTGAATAATTTTGCAGCGATTAACTACTTTTTTCGACAAACACATATAAAAAAAGAAAAAGAAATAATCGCGTTAAAAAAAACGGTTAATACTATAAAAATGAAAGCTTATTTAAAAATGCAAAAATGCAAATAATTGACAAACAAATGACCAACTTTTTTTGTTTGTTTGTGACACGAAAAGGTTTTTGTCATGAGAAAGCGAAATGATATTCAATGGCTTCGAGCTTTAGCAATTTTAGCTGTTTTGGGATTTCATATTTGGCCTACAAATTTTCCTTATGGTTTTCTTGGAGTCGATATGTTAGTAATTGTTTTTCTTCGATGAAATAACATAAAACTTGTTTTCAGATTTTTTGTTATTTCGGGTTATTTAATGACTTCAATTTTGTCAAAATCAACGAATCAAAGTTTAATTCTATTTTATTCAAGGAGAATTAAAAGAATTTTTCCAACATGTTTATTTATGATTACACTTTTCCTTTTGATTGGTTTCTTTGTTCTTTTGCCATCCCACTTCGATTATCTTAAAATCGAAGCGCTTTGGTCAGCATTTTTTGTCAATAATTTTTCCTCGATGTTTAGTGAAGGACAATATTTTGAACTCGTTAGTTTTTATATTTTGTTAATAAAAATATTTAAAAAAAATTTAGGTATCGGGATTCAAATTTTTTCTTCACACATGGTCGCTTGGAGTTGAAATTCAGTTTTATTTAATCGCTCCATTTTTAATTACTTTCATCCTCTCAAAATCAAAACATCTTTATTGGATTTTTGGCATTGCAATTATTTCAGCTTTATCACAACTTTTAATTCCGTATGAATCTGTTTCATTTGGATTAATGTTTTGTAGAATTTGGCAATTTTTATGGGGAACTGCTGCTTACTGCTTTTGTCAAAAGCAAATCAATGCTTCGCAATCTTTGTCAACTACAGAGTTAAGAAGTGAACTTTTGGAAGAAAAAAACCAAAGTAAAGAAACATTTTACGAAAGTGTTATCATTAAATTTGTATCTATCTTGCTAATATCTATTTGTTTATTACCTATTTCATTTGCTGATTTAAATTTTATTGCGCCGTTTTTTCGCTTAATCTCCACATCTTTGGCGGGTATATTTATAACTTTAAATGGAATCAAACCCTTATCCATACCAAACTTTCTTGATTCTTTGTTAGTTTATATTGGAGATGCTTCGTATGCCATTTATTTAATTCATTGGCCAATAATTATTTATTTTAAATATCTCACATTTTTCGACAAATATGGTAAGAAAAAATGGTTAAAAGGTTTAAAAAAATAAGGATTTAGAAGCTTTTGTAACTTTGCTTTGCATTATGATTGTTGGCGTAATTGTTCATGAAATTTTTGAAAAACCAATGCAAAAGAAATCTGGATATTTTAATGGAATATTTGTTATGATTTGTTACTGCATTATTTTTTATTTAATTATTTTTAATCCACAACCATGGAATAATTCTAGCGTAAATTTTTTCATTAAAGGATTAGTAATAATGCATTTTATTTCCAGACCTCTTTGACGTATAGTAATGAAAAAGAAGCCAAAGCTTGCAAAGCTTTTTATTATCCTAATTGTACAGCTGATCCATTAATAGATAAATATCTCACAAATCGACCTAAGAAACACGGTTTAGATAAATATTGCTCTTATCAAGTAAGCAAGCCTCTTAATATTTTATTTAGATTATCAATCATCATTTTTTTTTAGCTAAATCCCTCTGCCAGTAAGACAGCATTAATTACGGGAAATAGCTTCGTATACTTTCAAATTCGAGGAATTTTGGATGCAATAAAACAATCTAAACAAAAATTTAGCAAAGTTTATGTTGTTGCGCATCCAGGATGCAGTTTATTAGCAGGAAGCTTTAATAAAAAAGTTACAAGGTGGAGTTGCCAAAACTTTTATGGATCTCACGATGAATTTTTAAATGTTTTAAAACCCGATCTTCACATTCATACAGCTCGGTTAGTTTTTACGCGGCTATGTTTTCGTTGCTTGAAGTAAATTTTTAGATTGGATCATATATTTGATATCAAAACCATTTCCCCTCAAAACATGTCAAATGATCCAACTTACATAGAAATCGAAAAAAGTATTTCATTTTTATCAAATTTTTCAAAACGTTTTATTATTATTGAACCATCGCCAACTCTTATAGGGTCATTAAACATTTTAATATTTATAATACTTTAACTAAGTGGTTTTAGGTCTAAATATGTAAATCCTTTAGAAGTTGCGCACACTGTTTTAATCAATGGCTCTTTCTCCAAATATATTATAACTATGGATGTGGGCTTTAAATATAACAATTTTAAAATAAATAATAGTTGTATTTTAGAAATATCGTAAAACGCAATATCCGTCATGGAATCGAGTTAAAGAAGCTGTTAAAAAATGTGACAATTGCGCTCTCGTTCCAACTGAAAAGATTTTTTGCAACGATAAATATTGTCCTCTCGTGGATATGAAAACCAAATTAGGAAGATATTGTGATATTGGACATATAACTCCGAGAGAATCACTTTTATTAATTCCAGAATTAATTGAAGCTATTGATAAAGAATTTTAGTATAAAACTTTTTTGTCGTGTTTTACTAACATTTTTACATTATGTTTTATTAGATATTTATTATTTGATAACCCCTGACTTTACTCTGAAGTTATGAGATTACACCATAAATTTGAAAAAATTTGTCATTTATTTTCAACGAAAAAATTTATCCTTTCGCAAGAGAATAATTAAACAATCTTAACTCAAATATTTCCCATATATTGTATTAACGCTATAATCAGATAAACAACTTTCATGAATGAAACTATATTCACTTAAAGTGTGCCATTTTCCGTTGATTTCATAACTAAAAAGATAATATCCGTTTTTGGATAATTTCTGTAGTAGCTTTAGGGTATTTACAGCACTTTTTCCATGAATTTCATTAAGGATTTGACAAATAGGCACGGACACAAGTTCGTCAGAAACTGTATACTCTGCTCCTTCAATGTCTATCTTTAGAATGTCCACTCTTTGATCTCCAAATTCATTTAAAATATCTTTGAAAGTATATTGATCATTGCTTTTATTCGTTGACCCTGCGATGAGAGCTTTCATGAAGACACCATTTGCATTTTCGATTCTTTGAATAGTTCCTTTACTCTGAGCTCCTTTGTCAAACGACCTTAACTTGCATTTATTGTTTAAAATTTTTTGTATATCTTCATCGAAACTTGGATCATTATTGATTCCAAGCGAATATATCGTGCATTTGGGTAAACTTAGCATATTTGTTGGATTGCAAATCCATTTTCCTCCATCGATGACTCTTCCAATTCTTACAAGATTTCGACAGAACACTTCTGGAACTAACACATTATAAAGAGTATAATAATCGTCATCCTTGGACATTTTAGCTAATTGATTTTTTCTTTCTTTCATTTGTGAGCGATAAAGTTTGAGAACTATAGGATCGACATCATTGATGCCTGCATTATTAATATAATCTTAAATTTTACAAATTATGTTTTTTACGAGCGAAATGAAAAAAAAACCTTTGTGATAATTCGCAATGATAAGAATTGTAGCTATTAATGTTAAAACAACCAAAAACAAAGCATTTCTAAAACTTTTCTTTTGTTAATATTTCATAACAAGTTTAAAGCAAACTCACGGTTTTGGCATTTATTATTTGAAAAAAAGTTAAAAGTTTGAAATAAAAAATTAATACATATGTTGAAAAATTAAATTCATAACAAAAAAAAAACAAATAATGCTTCTATGTTCACTTGATATTTTACTTTCTGAAAGTATACAGAAGAAAATCAGTTTTCGTTGGAAATTTTTTAAAGCCACGCGGTTTTCCTTAATTCAAAAATCTTATTCTAAAAAAAACTTAAAATAAAATTAGCAGCAAAAATTCTATAAAAGAAAGTGAGCGTTACTTTTTTTGTTATTGAAAAGATGCAAAGTGTGTTTTTTAGGGAATAAAAATGCAAACATTTTTCATGTTTAAAACATTTTTTGTTAGAAATTCAGGTGGGTGTAGGTTGAAAAATGTAAATTAGAGGATCAAACAAAAAAATCAAAACCTTTTTTTCTTGTGACAGATCGCGAGAAAAAAAAGAAATAAATAAATAAACCAGTAGCTTGCTTTTTTGTTTGTAAAAAATGGAAAATGAATAATTTATAAATCGTATTAATGTAACAGAAATCAGTGGTCGAGATTAACACATATTTTCCCATCTGCTATAGTAAAGATTTTTATGTCTCATTATCTTCTTTTGTACCTTTGGAAAATAAAAAAGCTTCCATGCTTTATCATTAAAAAATTTCTTGTCGTTGAAAGTCTTTTTTTGGATTCGTTTCTCAAATAATAAAAGGTTTTTTGTTTCGCTTGAAAAAATATTGTACTTTTTGAAAACATTTTCTCGTCAGTTTTTGTGAAACTATTGAAGTTGCTAAACATAATTTTTTAGATCCTTACTCACAGGACTTTCAAACTTAATAAAATTATGCATGCACAAAGATGGTCGCCATTACAACGCCTTTTTGTCATATTTATTATACTCTTATTAGTTTATACATTCATGAAAAAGGATTCAAATGTTACAGTTATAAATAACAATCCAAATAAAATATTAGATTCTCCAGACTTTGCTTCAAATTTAACGTTAGTTTTTCAAGTTTTGACTTTTGTTGAGAACAAAATGTTTTAATTTTAGTTACTTTGCTACAGCGAGAGGAAAAATCCATATTGATGAAATAATCGAAAACGTGTTCGATAAAAATGGATATATATTTATTAAAAATGATTTAATTCCGATTTTAGAAAAAGAGACTCCTATGACTTGTGACGAAGTAAGTATTAAAAAATACTAATAATCCAGAAATATGACGACGTTTAACTTATCATTTGTTTTAGGTATTTTCGGAGTGGCAAAAAATTGCTGATAATGGATTAACTTTGGATCCGCCAAAGGAATTGCCTAATTCAGAAACTTTTCTTCTTAATAATTATTCGAAACTTAAAAGCTGGTATGTTAATAGCGTCCCACATAACGAAGATTCATCAATACCCGTTTGGGATGAAAAATTTGTTGAAAATTGGATTAACATTGTTAAAAAAGATCCATTTAAATTAAAGCGGCCATACAAAATTCAATCAAGTTTGTTAAAACTTTATTTATTTTTGTTAGCTTGAAATAAAATAAATTTAGTGGCTGTATACATGGCAACAAAATATTTTGACATAAGTGGCAAGATCGGCGCCGTAATTGGATCCCTAACACCATGGGTAGAAACTTATTTATTAGTAAATGGAGCAAAAAACGTTACAACAGTTGATTATCAAAAATATAAAATTACTCATCCACAAATGAACTTTATTTATGCTCCAGATTTACCTTCCATACACAAAAGGTTAGTAACTTTAAGCGTTTATAAAAGCTTTTATTTCTTGTTTTCAGTTTACAAAATTATTATGATTTTATTGTTAGTTATTCGAGTGTTGAACATAGCGGCTTAGGAAGATATGGAGATCCAATGGATCCAATTGGAGATATTCGAGAAATGAATAAAATTCATTGTTTATTAAAAAATAAGGGTTTATTATTTGTTGGATTTCCAGTTGGAGAGGACTCTATTTATTATAACGCTCATCGAATATATGGTCGAATGCGACTAGCTATGATGTTTGAAGGTAGTTAATCAGTGCCAAAAAATTAAAATCTTGCATAATTTCCTCAAATTTTAGGTTTTCAATTATTAGAAGTTTTCTTCCTTGATTCAAGTTTACCAATAAAACTTACACAAGAAATACTTGAAATGGAAGGCGGAATAAATCAATATTTATTTGTTTTGAAAAAGATTGGTTGATCTCTGACGCAACCTTTAAAAGGTATATCGTATCGTTTTTTCTCGTTTTTTTATTGGTTGTTTTGAATATAAAATAAATTAATTTTTGCATAATAATTTTTTCTGAAACAACTTTGCTTCTAAAAAGCATTAACAAAGCGTGAAAGCAGAAGACAAAAAATGCTCATAGTTTCAAAGATAGAAAAAAAAGAAGTAAATAATTTTTTTAGCATTTCACCTTTTTCTAGCTTCCTGAGAAAAGTGAGATTAGGTTTCCAGTAAAACCAGAATTTTTGGATTTCGTTTTTCTTCTGAAAAAACAAATTATACTTTAGTGAAAAAAATGGCAGTTCCGCTCATCCTAGCCAAGTGCCCCTTTTTTAGAATAATGTAAAACATTTTTTAACTTCTGTTTTATTTCTTTTCTTTTATTTCAGAAAATAGAGAAATAAAAAAGGCTTTTTTACATGTTATTTCCTTGGAAACTGTTATTTATGTTCATGAAAAACGCTCTACATTCTTAGCGACCATCTTTTTATAAATTTTTTAAAATAAAAGCATTTCTTTTCTTATTCTTTTTTTAACATATTGATGATGCTTTTAAATTTTAGGCGAATGTTTGTTTTGGTTTTTTTATTCTTCAGAAAGAGTTTATGGCTCATCTTAAAAAGCTTTGAATTTTTTAAAGTGAATTTGAACTTATCAAATTGTTGTTGACAAAAAATATATTGCTTCAAAAAATTAGAGACAAAAAAGTACTAAATTTTAACGTAAATATTGGATTCGAGTTTTAGGCATTTTTAAATATTTTCTAGAAATTATTTTATTTGTTGTTTATTGGCGGCGCTCCTTTTACAATTCCGAATTTTTTTCTCGGGGTTTCTCAGTCAACTTTTTTGTTTTTCTTCTCGTTTTGTTGATTTATTATTCATTTTTTTGAAGAGCGTAAAAAGTCGTTTTCGTAATCATTTTTTGTTGTTGTTTAGAAAACGCATATGTCCACTGTGAGTCATGGTAAACGAGATGATCTTCAATGTTGGCGGGCTCTTTCAATTTTATCTGTTTTATTTTTTCATATTTGGCCTGGAAAATTTCCTAATGGATTTCTTGGAGTTGATACGTTTGTTTTTTTAAAACAATTAAAGTACCTTTAGTTTTTTTCATTTTTGCAGTTTCTTTTTATTATCAGGATATTTAATGGCTTCATTGTATTCATTTGAAAATAATATTTTAAAGTCATCAATTAATTTTTATTATCGAAGAATAAAACGAATTTTACCGATATATATTTTTGTAATATTTTTTACTTTGATTTTATTAGCAAAAAATGTTTTCCCAGAAGAATATAAATTAATTTTGGAAGATTCAAAATGGGCTATTTTTTTGGCCACAAATTACGAAGATTTGTTAAAAGAAAGAGGATATTTTGAAACTGTAAGTTTTTTCTTTGTTTTTAGTGAAAATTTGAAAACAAATTTTAGGAATCAAATTATCGCTTTTTTCGCCATTGTTGGTCTTTGGCAGTGGAAATGCAATTTTATTTAATTTTTCCATTTATTGCTATTATTCGGAACAAAATAACGCAAAAGAAATATCAAATTTTACTAACTTTAATTCTAGCATCTTCTTTGGTTTATCAAATTATGACACCAAATAAAATAATGCAATACGAGTCTTTGTTTTGTCGAATTTGGCAATTTGCTTTAGGAATGTTGGCTCAAACATTTCCATCTTTATCTTTAAAGTGGCTAAATCCTTTATTATTATTAACTACAATGTTTTTTCTTTTTTGTCCTTTTATTTTACCATCAATATTTATTAGTTTTTTGGTACTTACTTTGACAGCTATAATAATTTCAACATCAAACTCAGAAACTGACCCATTTAAAGCTTTAATTTTTGTTCCAGAAATTATTTTGAATTTGGTTAAATTGGGAGATATTTCATATATTTTATATTTAATTCATTGGCCTTTAATCACTTATTCCCATTCTATTAGCGCTTCAAGCAACTTTACTTACTATGGCAAGTGGAGGAGTAATTTTGATATAAAATTTTTTTTTAAATTTTATTACAGACGGATTTTTGTTGTTTATGACTTCAATATTTTTGTCAAAAATTGCTCATAACTTAATTGAAAAATCATTAATAAAAATTTGTAACAGCTATCGAAATTTATTTATAATTTTGGTAGTTCTCTATGCAAATGTTATATTCATACCCAACCAATTTGTTTCCTTTTCGGTGCAAGTAAGCTTTAGTTTTAAAATACTTAAAATTTCTTTTTTTTACTTTAGTTCTTTTAGAATTCACCTCCAAAATCTACTTACAAATTGGTTCAAAATTTAAATATTTCCAACGTTCAAAAAATATCAGTATCTTTAATTTTAAAAGTTACAAAAAAAATAAGAATAAATAAAGAAAATTTTAGGCTCAGCAAGCTCCAGCCGATTTAACTCAGAAATTTTGGGAAAATTGTCTAAACTTTGAAGCACCTTTATTTTTGCCTTCCGAATGGACAACAAAAAATGAAATAGAATTTGCAACAAAAATTCGAGGAGAAATTATGGGTGGCGCTTTTAAATGCATAGAAAAACAAAGCATTCGCTTAAAAAATGGAAAATTTTTGCAACATTGTGTTGTAAAAGGCAAAAACCCAAATGGAAATCTCACAGCTTTATTGATTGGAAATAGTTTTGCTATGAATATCGTCGCTGCTGTGGCTTCTAATCCTTTATTTAAAAAAGCTACCTATTTTTTTGGAAATGGTGCAATGTTTCCTATTCAAAATGAATTAGAAAATTACATGCTTGAAAAATTAATTAAACCCATGAAGCCAGATATTACTTTTGTGGTTCAAAGATATTTTCAAAAAGAGTTATATAAAACCAAAAAGGATAAAATAAAAGAAAGCAAAGAATTTCAACATTGGAATGAAGTTTTTAAAATCATTCAAAATTACACAAAGGCTATAATTTTAAACAAAGAACAAATTATTTTTCCATATGATATTTCTCAAGAATATATTCGAAGAAAATTACATAATTTGCCCATAGATATGAAATTGAAAAATCCAGTAAGTGTAAAAAACGAGTAAAATGAATTCAGATCCCTGAAAAAATAAGTCTGAAAATAAAGAAGCAATTTAAAATTTAAAGTTATGTAATTTTTGCTTTTTTGTTTTTTTAGACAAAATCCGAAATTATGGAAGAATGGTTCAAAAAATTGGAATGCCCAAAATGTGCTTGGTTTGATTATAGAGAAGCTTTTTGTGATAATGAATTTTGCAATGTCATCGATAATGCCACGGGACTTCCAATATTTCGTGACACCGAACATATTTCCATTATTGGTTTAAGAAAATTGAAACCTTTCATAGATGCAGCCATCGATAAAGCTTTAAATTATAACTTTAATTTTACAAATACCTTTTTACAATAAATAAATACTCTTTATAATTAAAAGTCTTTACTTGATTTTGTTTCGAAATTATGATAACAATAATAAAATTTTATAAACATTCTAATACCCTTAGTTTTCTCTGTATTTTTTCAACATTGAAGTAAGATGAAATTTTAAACTTTATATTAATTTAAATATTCCCCCAATATAATATTTATACCATAATCTTCAAAGCAACTTTTATGCAATAAAGTAAATTCAGCAGCATTAAAACTTTTTTCATTTAATTCATAATGAATTAAATAATAGCCAGCTAAAGACATGGCATGAAGCCAATCATACATTCTTTCATGATCGTTTAGCATCGTTTTACGAGGCAATCCTAATTTTGTATCGTGTAATTCAATCAAAATTTGACATATTGGAACGCTAAGTATTTGATCAATAATTAAATGTTCATAGCCTAAAAACTTTTTTAATAATATAAAAAAATGTTGGGGAAAAAAAAGAAATTAAACAACCTTCAATGTCCATTTTCAGAACATCGATGTAAACAGTTTTGAATTTATTTAAAATATCAGAAAAACTGTATTCTTTTTTTCGAAGATTGGTAACATTTGATATTTTTGCTTGAAACATTTGAGCATGATTCAATCGTTTTAGAGAAGTTGAATTTTGAATGTCCTAAAAATAATCAAAATTATTTTAAGAATTTTTTGAAAGTTTTTATGTGATTTTTAAAAATGTAATTCTTTTAACAAAAAAGTTTTTTTGAGGTAAAATTTGACTGCTGCTTTATAAAAGTTAATATTCTCGCCTTAATAAAATGAGTCCAATGGAAGCCCCTAAATTTAAGAAAAAAACTTTTATAAATTAAATTACTTTATCAACTGCAATATGCTTGCATGTATTTTGAGTTAAATTCATAAATTCCACATCGAATGAAACTTCATTGTTTAAACCAAGAGAATAAAAAATACAAGGACGTGTGGATTCCAATATCGCAAAGGGATTGCAAATCCATTTACCTCCATCCCCAATTCTTCCCAATCTAACTATATTTGGGCATAAAGCCTAAAATCTTATTTTATTTCCCTATGGCAGAAGAATAAGAAAAAAGCAAACTTCGGGGGCTAAAATATTAAATAATTCAATAAACCAAAATTCTTTTAACATCGATTTTCGTTCTATGGCTTTTTGTCTTCGTAATTCCAATATTCTTTTATCCATTTTTAAAATTACAAAATCGCTATTGATAGAATCATGCGCTTTTGTGGTCCAACCATCTTCCGCTATGAGTAATTTATTGATTAATAAAATTGTGAAACTAAATAAACACATCGTGGCAAGCATAAGCTTGTGAATTCGGTTCATTAAAACTTCCTAAATAAAATTTGTACATATTTTAAAAAATGTCAATAAATATGAAAGCCTCTTTCCAAGCAAAAAATTAAATTAGAAAAAATATTCTTGATGAAAAATTATCGGATAAACAATTATATATTTTTATTATTATTTTAGCCATTTTTGATTTCTGCAATTAAAAAAAATCCTAATACCAATTAGCTATGTGTTTCATTAAGCCCAGCAAAATGAAAATGCAAATTTTTTTTGTGCTGCTCTAAAAGCGAAAAAAAATCTGTGTAAATAAAGCACAATTTTCAATTTCTGTCATCACCGGTTATTTATTCAGCGAGTAATTTTTTTTCCTTCGTTTTCGAAACTAAAAAAGCCATGTATGTATGTATCTTTCCTTTTTCCTTTTCATTTCAAAGGTTTATTATTTTAATCCATAAAAAAAATTACAAAATTTTTTTTCTTCAAAAACCAAACGATTTTTTCATAAATAATTTTTAAAGATTTTTAATTGCGTTAGTAACAATTTCTTTAATTCTTGGAACCAATTTGGTGACACCAGCTGGTGAGAGATGGTTATTATCGCAAAGTAAAGAAACATTGGTTTTCTTGTCATAATAAGCCCATTCATCATCAATCGTGAAAATATCTCGTGTTTCTATTGGAAAACATTTTGGGCAACTTTTCATTGCGGCTTTAACTCTCATCCATCCAGGATCAATTTGTTGTTGAACGGTCTAAAAAAATGCAAATTAAAAAAAAATTGATATAGTATTTGAGATTTAAAAAAAGTTTCTTTTCGCTTTTCTAATGCTAAAAAACTCCGAGTCTCGCGGCTCGAAAACTATTATATATATTTTTATTACCTCACAAGGAATGAATCTTTTGGTAAGAGGTTTTCCTTCAGAAACTTCTTTTGCAATTGTTACAGCTGGATTAATGGAAACAGTTGGATGGGGTTCAATGTGGAAAATTTTTTTGGTGTAGGCACTCCACATTTGAAAATATTGAGCTACTTTATTCGTAGCGCCATGGCTTACAGCAGCACCGACGGAAGCAACAGGAATTTGAAAGGCTTCATTATTTTTGAGACTGGAATTTTTTATTTTTTATTTTTTATTATTTACGACTGAAAATTAATTTTCTGACAAAAAAATACTTACATTTGACTAATAATCATAACATCAGGTTTGAGAACAGCTAAAAATTCTGCTGTTTTATTATAAACTTCTTTGCATCCCCAAAATGCTGCATAATCTTTAGTGAAATCTTCAAAAACTAAGCACACAGGTCTTGCAGCAAAATAAAGTTTTTTATAAACCGTGCTAAGAGCTTTTTTAATTCCAGCAAGTTGAGTTAAAGCAAAATCATTTCCCGTAAAAAACATGGTGAGATTTCCCGTGCCTTCATATGAACAAAAGAAAGCTGTGTCTTTGGTTGGTTTAGGAGCAATTTTAAGAAAGATTGGATCCCAATTGCAATCGTGAGTCATTGGAAAAATAGTACATTGTTTAGCTATTTTTTCATTGGCTGCAACCGCTGGAGGATCAGAAGCCTGAAGTTTAAGTAAATTAGAATCTAAAAGGTTTATTTATTGTTTTGAAGGATTTTTATGGGTTGGTTTACAGTGATTAAGGATATTTGCGGATAATTTGTTACTTTTAGAAGAAAATGAAGCTAAAAATATGTAAGATTCGTGGCCAAAAATTATGGACAGGTTTAAGCCAGAAACTAGTACTCAAAGGAGAAAATTATGGTTGAGCCCTCGGAGCGAAAAGTCGGAAACATATAAATTTTCTAAAGTTTAGACTTACCACAGTGGCTTTGGCTTGAATTAATAAAACCAAAAATAAAATATACATTTTTGAATTTAACCAAAATACAACAAAATCCTCGATAGACACAGCTTAATTTTTTTTTATAAAAAAACTAAAATCCTATGCGATTTTACAAAGATAAAGACAGAGCTTAAATAATGAAATAATTATTAGTTTTTTTTTCAAACAAACACACATTTTCATTTTGATTACTTGAATGATCTCTTTTTCATTTGAAAAAAATAAAACAATAGTTTTATTTTCTATGATTTTATTTTCATTGTTTGGAAAAAAAAATTTAAAAACCATGTAAAAAAATTATATAAAGAAAAAGGTTAAATAATAAAACATCTATGTTTATTGAATAAATGTTCAACAATGCGTTTTAAAACAACGACCTCCGGCTAAATAAACATTTAACAAAAAAAGAGAAATAATTGTATTATTATTTTAACCTTTGTTTTATAAAACATTTTATTGGTGTCTTTTTTTTGCTTTAAAAAAAATTAAACCATATGCTTTTTGATAAAGTTTAAGTGTTCAATTTTTTGTTCTTCAATAATTTCATAACATCATATTTTTAATTTATATTTTTTAAATATTGCTTTAAATATAAAGAAAAAACACAAAAGAAAAAAAACATTAAAAGAAATAATAGCAAGAAAGTATTTAAAAATCTATGCTGGGATAAATTATATCAAAACCTACTACTTACTTCACCATGAAAAATTTTTCGCATGAGAACAAAAAAATAAAATGCTGAAAAAAAATTGTGGCTGACTGCAAAAATTAATTATTTATCGTCGTTGTTATGCTTTCATATGATAGTGACTAAATATGAACATAGTTTGTGACTGTTTAAAATTTGAGTTTGTTAGAATTTTGTCGATTATCTTTTTCACAACAAAAAAGTAAAAGCTTTTTTAAAAACAATAAAGTATGATGGAAAAAAGCCAACAAAAAAAGAATTCTTTTGTTTCCCTCATTTTTTTAGTTAGACATCTTTTGTATATTTTCTTTAGCAAAGAATTATCTATTCCACAAAAAAAAGAAAGCATTTTGTGTAACTTTGTTTAAATTTAGGTTAAATACAAAATTTTTTTCTGCTTCCATTGTTTTGCCAGAAAAATATAGAAATGGAAAAAAAGCTAACTTTATAATTACCAAATTTTAATTACCAATTTTTTCCTTTTTTATGTTGTATAAAACCCATTTATATTATCAAAATTATGATGATAAAAGCCAAAATTAACAAAAATAAAAATTGTGATATTCAAATTCTTCGAGCTGTTGCAATTTTCACAGTTTTGGAATTTCATTTACGTCCAAATTATGTTCCACAAGGTTATCTTGGAGTTGATATGTTTGTGTTTTCAAAAAGCATGATTCTTTATATTTGACTAACCTTTTTTAGTTTTTTTGTTATATCCGGATATTTGATGACATCGATATTGGATGGAAAATCCTTAAATTTAGATTCATCTCTTCAGTTTTATGAACGTCGAATTAAAAGATTATTACCTGTATATCTTTTGGACGTCTTGTTGACACTTGCAATAACTTCAGTGTATTTAATTTCCACAGATTATGATTTCCTTAAAATGGATGCAATTTGGGCGATGAGTTTCGCGACAAATTTTCAAAGCATTTTTGAAAAAGAAACGTATTTCAAACTCGTGAGTGAATATAAATTTTTGTTGCATACTTGGTCGTTGTCTTTGGAAATACAATATTATTTTTTGGCTCCATTTTTACTTATTCCAATTTCTTCCAATAAAAATCCTTTAATTCCAACAATAATTATTTTTATTTCAAGTTTTTTATTTCAAACTTTTATTCCATTTCCAACTTTGAGTTTTGGATTAATTTTTTCAAGAATTTGGCAATTTTTTATGTGAACCATTGTTTTTTATTATCAAAAAAATCAAAGTGAAAAAGTTTATTCTCCAATTCCTGAAGAAGCAAGTCTCACTTCTGAATATGATGAAGATGTGGAAACAGTAAAAGTAACAAAAACCATTCGAGAAAATGCAGCATTTAACCCAAATTTATTTATTTTCATTGCGCTCTTCGGTATTTGTTTTATGCCTCAACTTTCTGATCATTATTTTTATGTTGCGTTTATTAGACTTTTTTCTATTATTCTTAGTGGATTAGCAATATTTTATGGTTATGGCTCAACTCCATCTGGCAAATTTGCTATCTTCAAAAAAATTGGAATTTATATAGGCGATATTTCTTATTCTCTTTATTTACTTCACTGGCCGATAATTATTTTATTCAAATATCAAAAATGGTTTAATAACATAGGTAAATAATAACAATTTAATTTTTGCAAATCCCTCATGTTTTTTTTCTCTTTAGAATTATGGCAGCTGTTATTTATAATTATTTTGGCTTCTATGTTTCAATATCATTTATTTGAGAAAGTTTTCATTCAACAAACAGCTAAAATAGTTTTCTTATTAGTTGCAATATTTCTATTTTAATTATTTTTTTAATTACTCAACCACAATGCTTTGGATTTATTGTAGGTAGGTTTAATTCAAAAATGAGTAAAAGTGAAAGAAAAAAGATACACCTTTTTTAGCAATTTGAGCATCCAGCAATTGCAGCAAATGAAAAAATAGCACGAGAATGTAATAAGTTATCGATGGAAAACGACTGCAATTGGGATCCAATTTTAATCGAAGTTTCTCCAAAACCAACTAAATCCGGGGCATATTTTTGTTCTTTTGAAGGAAGTGGAAATGCGACAATATTTTTTACTGGAAATAGTTTTGCCCTGAGGCAACTCCATGGAATTAAAAAAGCTTTGCATAAAATTTATAAAAAACTTTATTTTGTTGCCAGACCGGCTTGTTTGACTTTTGAAGTCCTAAATAAAGGTTTGTCACCATATTGGCAATGTGAAGAAATTATGAATAAAACTGTTAAATTTATGGAAAAATTAAGACCTGATATCATGATTATTACAGAGAAGTATATTATTATATTTTTCTGGAACTTTCTTGTTAATGAGAAATTTTTAGAGTTTCAGACGTTAGCTACTTTAAAACACCAGTATCTTCTGTGAATGGTGCTATAAATGGAACTGCGACTAAAATAATGGCAGAATATTTTAAATTGTGGTCTCCATATGTCAGTAAAAAAATATTCCATATCGAGCCACATCCAACTCTAAAAATAAATCTTGCATTAACTTTAGCGAAAGAAATTGCCCAAGGCAAAGATATTAGCAGCCATTTCCTTTCATCAAATGTAAATTTCTAAAACATTATTAAAAGTTGATTCATTCCTTGGTTAATTTGTAGGCAGTTTCGAAACAAATTGATCCAGGATGGTTTCGAATTAAAGCAGCGATGTTGGATTGTCCAAAATGTGAGCCAATTGAAATGAGAGAAGCGTTTATGGAAGATGGATAATTTTATATTTATGATAAAAAAACTAAACTCTCTCTTTTTTGTGACAACAGTCATTTTTCTTTTATGGGAGCAGAAAAAATGGTTCCAAATTTGAAAAAAATTGTTTCTAAAGCGTTGAAAGAATTTTAAATAGAATTGTAAAAAACTGTGTTAATTTTGTTTTAAAACAATTTACATATTTTCTGTGTCCTTTTTATTTTAACGTCCTTGTCCGAGGTCGTCTATCAAAAAAGCATGAATCTAAGGCAAATGGTTTTAGGTATAATTATTCCAAAGTTTAAAAGGTAGGTGTATCGATCTTTCTATTGTAATTATGATGGATGTAAAAGAGCTTTAACATAATGAACAACTGCGTCCACAATATTGTCGTTTTTGGTCTTGAGTGTAGAATGAGTTATTACAGAATCCACTTCGAATCCAAGTAGGGCAATTTGAGTTTGAATCAGAACAACTTGTGTTTCCTCCAATTCCCGATGAGGTACAGCGATTGCAAGTTTTGCCGCATTTTTGTGTCATTAGATCGTAATAAACGCTATTGTTGCATAGAGATAAACTTGCAGCGCAATTTGTTGCTTGATCATTGCAATTTCCAAATGTTCCATTGAGAGAATTACAAAGTCCACAACTACGTTTGCAATTGGTTTGCATATATGTGTAGAAATTGATATTTTCACAAAGTCCAACCATGCTTGCGCAACCTGTGATTTGATCTCGGCATCCGGTGCCAGCGTTGCAAAGACCGCATGTTTGTGGGCAATATTGACTCATGACTGTTGTCCATTGAGCTTGAGTACAATATCGCTTATTTTGGGTGCAATTGAATGGAGCAGCTAAAAACAAAATTTACATTCATATTTTGCTTGAAAATTTATTGAAACTTACATTTGCTATCCTCACAATCATATTCGGGTTTTTCACAACAAATACCGCAAGTTCTAGCGCATTGAAGAGCTTTATCTTGAAGTTCATCATTATCACAATTGACATCCCTATGCGTAGAAGTTTTATTAACTTCAGGTCCAAAAAGTGCCAAACAAGTATTAGAAGACAATTCATCATCACAAACGGTGGCTGTTGGAAGCATTGTGCCATTATCTTCTTGACATCTTAAATCACCTGGTGCAGCTGTTGTTGGCGCTGGAGCAGCGGGAGCCCCAAATGAAATGTTAAAGCAAATGCCAGCAAGAATAGCAAAAATTAAAGCGTATTGACCCATCATAATTTTTACCTAAAGTTTTAGATAAATATATTAACTACAAATCTTGGAAACAAAAGACACGGCAGCGATATCATGTCTTAAAATCGATGCTATAGATTATACTAAAGCCGACGCCTTTTTTTATTTTGGCTATTCTGATAATTGAAATTGATGGCTTTTATATGGAAATTTTTGAGTTTTTATGAAAATATTGACTGTCTTTCTAAGTAACCGAATTTCTTCAAAGATGCAGGTGATACATCATAATAAAATTTTCATGCCTTTGTTCAAAATTATAAAATAATATTATGCTTGTGGCCAAATATTATGGAAATTACATATGGTGGTGTGAAAGAAAAAATTTGGAAAGCTTCCAATTTATTTGAAGTAAACGCAGCTGATTCACACCTTAAGCATTATCTTTCGCATGTATTTTTTTATAAAACAAAGAGGTCTTTGTTCAAAATCATATAATATAATAATATATGTGTTTGGCGTGATAATTTTTAATTTTGATTCGATTGTGTGAAAAATGCTATTTGGAAATCTGCCAACATATTTTAGTGAAAGATAAAAAAGAAGAAGTTGATTGGAAAGCTGCCAAAATATAAAACAAAGAAGCAGCTGATTCTCGCCCGCATTAAGTGTTTCATTTCGCACTTCTATAAAACAAAACAAAGCAAAAAGGTGTAAATAAAATAAATTGATATTTACTTTGGATATTTTTTTTTTTCAAGTATCAAAAATTAATAAATTACTGTATACAAAAAAAGAAGAAAAAATTTTGCACTTTTATTTTGAAATATTTTAGGCTATTTTTCAATAAAAGTTTTAATGCTGTCTAAGTTTTCTTTTTTTTTCAAAACTTTTTTTTCATTAGCAAATGTAAATCAATGTTAAATGTATAATATTAATAAAATGAAATCGTAAAAATGTTTACTTGCATTATGTTTTGTAAGTATTTTTTAAAAATATTTATTTATTTCTGAAAATGTAAATCAAAAAATCAATTGGTGTTAAATATGAAAATTTATAATAAGAAAAATTTTTTTCATTCATAGTTTTATGCAAAAAATAATAATAAAATTATATCATCTTTTAAAGCAAGTTGATTTACAAATCTTACTACAACCATATCTTTAAGAAAAAAACAAAATTATATTTTAAATTATTTCTTTTAATTTCTTTCAGCATAACTAATGAATAACTTTATTATTAGTGGTTTGCTCAAACATCATTATTTCCAAAGGCGACATGAAAGATCCAGATGTTCCCTGCTTTTTTATAGGTCTTTCAACGCTTTAGAAACAATTTTTTTCAAATTTGGAACCATTTTTTCTGCTCCAACAAAAGAAAAATGACTGTTGTCACAAAAAAGAGAGAGTTTAGTTTTTTTATCAAAAGTATAAAATTTTCCATCTTCCATAAATGCATCTCTCATTTCAATTGGTTCACATTTTGGACAATCCAACATCGCTGCTTTAATTCGAAACCATCCTGGATCAATTTGTTTTGAAACTGACTATAAAATAATTATCACATTATTTATATTTAAAATATTTTAGAAATTTACATTTGATGAAAGGAAATGGCTGCTAATATCTTTGCCTTGGGCAATTTCTTTCGCTAAAGTTAATGCAAGATTTATTTTTAGAGTTGGATGTGGCTCAATGTGGAATATTTTTTTATTGACATATGGAGACCATATTTTAAAATATTTTGCCATTATTTTTGTTTTTGCGTCATTCCTCGCTGCTTCTACTGATTGGAGAAAAGTTCCTGAATTGATCCTAAAAAAGAAATCTTTTTGTACGAAAGTTTCTTTACAATAGCAAAATACTAACTTTTGCGTAATAATCATAATATCCGGTTTTATCTTTTCCAAGAATTTAACTGTTTTATTCATAACTTCGTCACATTGCCAATAAGGTAACTGATTTTTATTTAAGACCTCAAACGTCATACAAGCGGGTCTTGAAACAAAATATAGTTTTTTATAAATTTTGTTTAAAGCTTTTTTAACTCCATGGAGTTGCCGCAGGGCAAAACTATTTCCAGTAAAAAATATTGTTGCATTTCCACTTCCTTCATAAGAGCAAAAATATGCCTCTGTTTTAGTTGGTTTTGGAGAAACTTCGATTAAAATTGGATCCCAATTACAATCGTTTTCCATCAATAATTCGTTACATTCTTGTGCTATTCTCTCGTTTCCTAATACTGCTTGATCCTCAAAAAGCTAAAAAAAACTTTTAAGCTTAGTTGGTTCGAAAAATTTAACTTGCAACAAGATCAAGCCCTTGGAGTTGAAAAAGCAACATAATGACTAACATGTAAAATAATATTACAACAGAGAACACTACCGTGGATGTTTTCTGAAGTAAAACTTTCTCAAAGAGATGATATTGTATAATTGATAGAAAAACAATACATGTCAACATTTGCCATAATTCTGTAAAGTAAATTTTATTAAGTCTCAATGATTGTTTTCTTAATTTTTAAATGAGCTTTTTAACGATTTTCACTAACCAATTGTGTCAAACCATCCTTGATATTTGAATAAAATAATTATGGGCCAATGAAGCAAATAAAAAGAATATGAAATATCGCCAATATAAATTCCGATTTTTTTGAAGACAGCAAATTTGCCAGCTGGAGTTGAGCCATAACCATAAAATATTGCTAATCCACTTAGAATTATAGAAAAAAGCCTAATACCCGCAATATAAAAATAATGTTCAGAAAGTTGAGGCATAAAACAAATTCCAATGAGTGCAATGAAAATAAATAAATTTGGGTTAAATGAAGCATTTTCTCGAAATGTTTTTGTTATCTGTTCATTATTTTCAATTTCATTGGCCTCTAAAACAAGGCTTGCTTCTTCAGGAAGTTGAGAATAAACTTTAGTGTTTTTATTTTTTTGATAATAAAAAACTATGGTTCCCATAAAAAATTGCCAAATTCTCGAAAAAATTAATCCAAAACTCAAAGTTGGAAATGGAATAAAAGTTTGAAATAAAAAACTTGAAATAAAAATAATTATTGTTGGAATTAAAGGATTTTTATTGGAAGAAATTGGAATAAGTAAAAATGGAGCCAAAAAATAATATTGTATTTCCAAAGACAGCGACCAAGTATGCAATAAAAATTTATATTCACTCAAAAATTTGAAATATGTTTCTTTTTCAAAAATGCTTTGAAAATTTGTCGCGAAACTCATCGTCCAAATTGCATCCATTTTTAGGAAATCATAATCTGTGGTAATAAGAAAAAATGAGGTAGCAAATATAGTTAATAAAATATCCAAAAGATATACAGGTAATAATCTTTTTAATCGACGTTCATAAAATTGAAGAATTGTTTTAAAAACTAAAACTTTTCCATCCAATATCGATGTCATTAAATATCCGGATATAACAAAGAAACTAAAGCACAAAATATTTTTTACTAAAGTTTAGGGTTAAAAAAACTCACATATCAACTCCAAGATAACCTTGTGGAACATAATTTGGACGTAAATGAAATCCCAAAATTGCTGCAATGGCTAAAGTTCGAAGAATTTGAATATCACAATTTTTATTTTCGTTAAGCTTGGATGCTATCATTTTGACTTTATCCTTTAATAGTTACATAATAAACTAATAGCCGATAAAAATTTAGGTCATTAT
This sequence comes from Panagrolaimus kolymaensis, assembly GCA_028622995.1. Taxonomy (NCBI): domain Eukaryota; kingdom Metazoa; phylum Nematoda; class Chromadorea; order Rhabditida; family Panagrolaimidae; genus Panagrolaimus; species Panagrolaimus kolymaensis. The sequence continues at coordinate 1,386,109 of JAJQJQ010000035.1, forward strand.
TTAAATTTGAATCACATAGCTTATTGTAAAAAAGTAGGAAACGTCTTTTTAACAGTAGGTGCCTTTTTTTAATGTTTTACCAATTAATTTTTTAATTTATTGGATTCGAGTGTAAATTATTAAAAAATCAATGTTGAAAGAGATTTCCCCTCAGTGTTGGTACCTGATTAAATATGGATTTTTTTGTACGAAACGGAAAAAAAATTTTGTTTGCTTATCGAAAAACTGAAAAATTATTTTTGTTTGTGTCTTCAATAACCAATTAATTACACTATAATGAATGTTAAATTAAACGCGTCTAAGAAATTTTCGTCGATGTAAAAATTTTTTCCTTTAGAAAAGCAACAACGAAAAAACTTGTGTGGTTTAATAACGGAAAAAGAATAACTAAAAGACATTGTTAAAATTTTACAAAAAAAGAATGTTACTTGCATATTTTTTTATTTTAAAACGAAGCAAAATTAATAATTCAGTTTCATGCTTGCTAAATAATCAAAAAACTGTTGCATAAAAATTTTAAAAAAATGGATGGACAATGGACTTAACAATAATAAAGCTTTATCAAAAATGATACAAGGAAAGGTAAACAACGATAAAGTCTTTGTTTCGCTAAAAACATTGTTTACATGTTTCAAAAGAAAAATGCTGTTTCAATAAAACTAGCAAATTTCTATTGCCTTAGGACATGGAAAATAAGCAAAATTTGCTTTTAATTTATTTACACAACTGACAATGGAGGCATTAATTCCAGAATATATAAGTCGATTTAACAAGTGAAAAAATATATTCACGTTTTTTCATACCAATCAAATATTTAGAAAAAATGAAAAGCTTCATTGTCGCCCTTTTTACTATCTTCATTTTGGGTTGTAATGCTCAATGCCCAGCAGGTCAAATTGAAGTAGCACAAGTTATTTGTATTGTCTCAGATCCGACATGTACATCAGCTGGAGGCAGTTGTACTCCTGATGGTTTATGTTGTGGAGCAGCTCCAGTAGTGGCTACAACTACATCGACTACAACTGCAAGTTCAATAATTACTTCATCAACTACAGCAGGTTCGGGAATAAGTGTTACAGCTTCATCTGGATGCATTGGACCATGCTTTGATAATACCTGCCCAACAAGTTACACATGCAACTTAGTCACCCAAGAATGTTGCTCCTCCACTGCAACAACATCCTCAACAACCACATGTCGCGATTTACTCAACCCTCTCACGGGTGTAAGTGATTGCCCTTCACGCGCATTCCTTTGCAATAATGCAACTTATTTGACTCTTATGACTCAACAATGCCCAAGAACTTGCAATCGTTGTAGCAACTCAACTTCTTCATCAACCGTTTCATCATCATGTAAGTTTTTCTTTCTTTGGAATTCTTCATCAACACTTTTTTAGGCGTTGATTTGGTTAATCCTACCACTGGCGTAAGTGATTGCCCCACATTATCATATCTTTGCAATAACACTATTTACACCACTCTCATGACTCAACAATGTCCAAGAACTTGTGGTCGTTGCAGTAGCGGTTAAAAAGTTCTTTTTTTCCAATCGATTTATAATTTCTAAAATTTAACATTAATTAGCTTCTTTTTTCATTTAACTGGGTTTTTTCGTATTTTTTTTAATAAAGTTATTATTAGTTTTAAATCGTATGAAATTCTTTTTCTTTTATTTGTCTTGTAAGAAATTATTATAGACTTGACTGAGCACTTAAAGCTAAATAAGCGAAAATGTATTAAATTGAAATTATAGCAAAGTACATATTTATTTCACCCAATTACGATATTCTGTATTGCGCATACTTGGTTTAATATTTCATCGAGTACCATGCCATTAAAATATTTGTGCTTAAAAATAAAATGGAATCTTTCTTTCTATTGGAAAATGAAACTGTGACAATTTTTTTGTTGCCAAAAACTTTAAAAAGTAGCTTTTCCTTACAAAAATTTGTATTATCAGATAAGTGAATTTTTTAAAGAATTTACAATAAGGATGTATTGAAACTCATATTTCAATAAAAGAGTAATGTTGTTGAAGAGAAATTTTTTTTGCCGACGATGGAAGGCTATATGTAGAAAAAAGGTAAATCGTCGACAATAAGCATTATAATGGCATTGATGCACAAAGAAATATTACAATAAATTATAAATTTAAAAAATATTATCCCTTTTCATTTTTACTCTTTTTTTTTTATTTGGATGTATTTGCTTTGCGCTTAAAAAATCGTCAAAAATTATTTATTCGTCCACAGGCAAAAGGTTTAGGTATAATTATTCCAAAGTTTGAGTTAGGTTGCGGTCGATCTTCTCTTTAAATGATGGGTTTTTTGTTGCTATTTTATACTTTTAACACAATGAACAACTGCGTCCACAGTATTGTTGTTTTTGGGCTGAAGTGTAGAAAGAATTGCTGCAGAAGCCATTAGCAACCCATGTTGCGCAATTTGCATTTGTATCAGTACAGCTGCTACCGCCAGAAGTGCTTCCACAACGTCCACAAGTGCTAGGGCATTTTTGAGTCATAAGATCTCGATAAGTAGCATTGTTGCAGAGAGCTGCATTGGTGGCACAATTTGTTGCTACATCACTGCACGTGCTACCTCCTGGTGAAGAGGTAGTGCTGGTGCAAGTTCCACATGTTCTGGCGCAGTTATCTAACATGTATTGATAGAAATTAACATTTTCACAAAGTCCAGCCATATCTCTACAACCGCTGATCTTATCAGAACATGCACCGCCCGCATTGCAAAGACCACAAGTGGAAGGACAATATTGAGTCATGACTGCGGTCCAATTAGCATCGGTACATTTGCGTTTATTAACTGTGCAATTGATCGGGGCAGCTAAAGGTTAATTTAGAAGTTAGATATCCTTTAAATAAAAGAAAACAAACTTTTGCTATCATCACAGTCATATTCGGGTTTTTCACAACAAATACCACAGGTTTTAGCACATTGAAGAGCTTTATCTTGGAGATCATCAAGATCACAGTTAGGGCTACGGGATGTGGCAGTAGGTGTTACAGCTGGCCCAAAAACTGCTGTACATGTGGTTGAATCCAAATCATCGTCACAGACGGTGGCAGATGGAAGCATAGTTCCATCATCCTCTTGACATCTCAATTCTCCAGGAGCTCCAGTTGTTGCCGCTCCCGCATTTGCGATGTTAAAGCAAATTCCAGCGAGAATAACGATAGTTAAAGCGCTTTGACCCATCATATTTTTACCTAAAATTTTTAGCATTTTATTTTAAAAGATAAAAATTTTGTGCAAATCGAGTCAAGAAAAATTCTTAGAGCAATCAAAAACGCAGTCGAAATAGATTGAAAGTTAATATACTTTCGAATTCAAAATTAATGAAGCTTATATATGGAACTTTTCAACCAGATTTTTAATATTATTGTTCGTGATCTCATTGTATCTAACAAACGAGGCAATAATAAAGCAGATGTTTAAGCATTTCCATTGAAGCAAAATGGATTAAACAGTGCAGATATTTGTGTTGCAAAATATTTTTTGCAACAATTTCTATCCATTTCAAACGTTCAAATGATTAATCAAATAAAGCAAAGGTTATTATTCTATTTTCTAATAAAATGGAGACATCTGTCTCGCGGTTTTATTGTATTTATTTTTTTGTTCTTCTTTTTTGACATATTTTGCAACGAATAAAGTCGTAATGCCCGAAAATTCGACAATAAAAAGCAGGTTAACAAATAATGTTTTGCAAAAAAAGGATTCCTTTTGTTTTACAAAAATTTCAAGCAACACAATTATTCTAATTTAATTTTTAATAATGAAAAACCAAGAGAAAATTTTAATAACTAAAAAAACTATCACCAAACATTTTTTACGACTTTGTTCAAAAACTACTGCGACAAGCGAAGGCAAAAACACAGTTTTTTGTTAAAAAATCTTTATTTTATTTTTATTTTTACTTAATATAAGCTTAATAATTTATATAATTAGAGTTAGAGTTTAAAGCTTTATCAATGGCAACATCAATGAAAGGTTTTAATTTTCGTAAACCAATAATGGAAATATGTTCGGTATCTCGGAATATTGGAAGACCCGTGGCATTATCGATAACATTGCAAAATGCGCCACTACAAAAAGCATCGCGATAATCAAACCATGCACATTTTGGACAATCCAATTTTTTGAACCATTCTTCCATAATTTCGGATTTTGGCTAAAAAAAGCAAAAATTACATAATTTTAAATTTTAAATTGCTTCTTGATTTTCAGACTTATTTTTTCAGTGATCTGAATTCATTTTACAGATTTTTTACACTTACGGGATTTTTCAATTTCATATCTATGGGCAAATTATGTAATTTTCTTCGTAGATATTCTTGAGAAATATCATAGGGAAAATTTATTTGTTCTTTATTCAAAATTATTGCTGAAGTATAATTCTGGATTATTTTAAAAACTTCATTCCAATGTTGAAATTTTTCATTATTTTTTATTTTATCGATTGGCGTATTCCATAATTCTTTTTCATAATATCTTTGGATCACAAAAGTAACATCAGGTTTCATTGGTTTAATTAATTTTTCAAGCATGTAATTTTCTAATTCATTTTGAATAGGAAACAATACACTATTCCCAAAAACATAGGTTGCTTTTTTAAATAAAGGATTTGCAGCCACAGCGGCAACAATATTCATAGCAAAACTATTTCCTATCAGCAAAGCAGTGAGGTTTCCATTTGGGTTTTTGCCTTTTACAACACAATGTTGCAAAAATTTACCATTTTTTAAACGAATGCTTTGTTTTTCTATGCATTTAAAAGCGCCACCCATAATTTCTCCTCGAATTTTTGTTGCAAATTCAATGTCATTTTGTATCGACCATTGTGGAGGTAATATCAAAGGTGCTTCAAAGTTGAGACAATTTTCCCAAAATTGTAAAGTTAGATTTACAGGTGTTTGAGTCTAAAAGTATTTTTTTTTAGTAATCTTTAGAATGTTTGACACAAAAATTATACCGATAATTTTGTTATATTTAAAATATTAGTTTTTTTAAGTCTTTCATTATTAGTTTGAGGAAGCGAATACTAAAAAAATATGTAAAGTAAAAATGGAAATACACGCATATTAAACTGTCCGGAATTTCGCCTTTCACCTAAGTTGGTCCTTAATTCCGGATAGTTTAACATGCGTGTATGTAGTTTAAGTTAAAACTTACGCCCACAGAACATGTGAGCATTTTATTTGATAAGTATATAACATTTGCATAAAGCAGAAATAATACTATAAATAAATTTTTATAGTTGTTACAAACTCTCAATAATGGTTTCTCAACATATTTATGAGCAATGATTGAAACTGATAGAGACGTCATAAATAAAAGGAAGCCCTCTAAAATGCGTTTATGTTAGCTTCTTTAAAAATATGCAAATCTACCATAATAAGTAAAGTTGTTTGAAGCACTAATAGAATGGGAATAAGTGATTAAAGGCCAATGAATTAAATATAAAATATATGAAATATCTCCCAATTTAACCAAATACAAAATAATTTCTGGAACAAAAATTAAAGCTTTAAATGGGTCAGTTTCTGAGTTTGATGTTGAAATTAGAATAGCTGTCGAAATGAGTACCAAAAAACTAGCAAATATTGATGGCAAAATAAAAGGACAAAAGAGAAAAAATATGGTTGTTAATAATAATAAAGGATTTAACCATTTTAAAGATAAAGTTGGAAAGGTTTGAGCCAACATTCCTAAAGAAAATTGCCAAATTCGACAAAACAAAGATTCATATTGCATTATTTTATTTGGTGTCATAATTTGATAGCCCAAAGAAAATACCAAGATTAATACTAACAAAAATTTATATTTGATTGGCGAAATTTTGCTTCGAATTATGGCAATAAAAGGAAAAATTAAATAAAATTGCATTTCCACTGCCAAAGACCAACAATGGCGAAAAAATCGATAATTTGATTCCTAAAATTTGTTAATTAATTTTTTCATAAAAACAATAAAAAGAGCTTACAGTTTCAAAATATCCCCTTTGTTTTAATAAATCTTCATAATTTGTTGCCAAAAAAATAGCCCATTTTGAATCTTCCAAAATGAGTTTATATTCTTCGGGAAAAACATTTTTTGCTAATAAAATCAAAGTAATGAAAATTACAAAAATATATATCGGTAAAATTCTTTTTATTCTTCGATAATAAAAATTAATCGTAGATTTTAAAATATTATTTTCAAATGAATACAATGAAGCCATTAAAAATCCGGATAAAAGAAAAAAGCTGAAAAATGGGATGAATCCTATTTGAACTGAGGCTATAAATTTTTTAAAGCGCTTACATATCAACTCCAAGAAAACCATTAGGAAATTTTTTAGGCAAAATATGAAACAATAAAACAGCTAAAATGGAAATAGCTCTCCAACATTGCAAATCATTCCTTTTTTCGTTGCTTTTAGTAGACATGTGAGACTTTAAAAAAATTTAAATTTGTAAGATAACAATTTTTTACGTTATTCTAATAAAAGGATAGAGGAAGCGATAATCAGATAAAACGAAGAAAAAAAAAGCTTGATTGAAAGGACACTAAACTAAAAAATTAGGAATCGTAAAAGAAACGCCCAGTCAATAAACATCAAATAAAAATATATTTATAAAAATCGTAAAAAATAGTTGAAGCTAAGATCCATTTAATTTAGTAAAAAAATATTTTTTCTTTTGTTAAATTTTCGAAGAAATTCTTTTTCAAAAATTAGTAAGCGGAAATGTTTTTTAACGACAATTCTTTGATTAAGCTCAAATTATATCAAAAGCTGAGGAGTTTTAATGATCAGTCACACACTTGTCTAAATACATCAAAAAAGATTTCAAGTTTCGTAAGCAAATAATGGAAATATGCTCGTTGTCACGAAATATTGGTAATCCAGTGGAATTATTGAAGAATATCCATTATCTCAACACTAAATTTAATTAAAAGTTAAAGGACGATAGAATCAAAATATTTTTAATTTTTAACAGTGCGTTAAGTTATATGGTCCCTTAATAACACAATAATTTTACTTTTTCTAAAAAAAATTTTATTTGATTTTTTTCTCACTATTTCCTTTGAAATATAATTCTCTTTAAAATTTTAATAAATCGTACTTTTTGTTTATAAAGCTGTTTAAAAATGATGAGAAAAAAGATACCATATGGATTTCTTGGCTTATAGTATTTAGCTTTTTTTTTACTACTGTAGCAAAAACGTAAAATAAACAAAACAAAATTCTCTCGTTTCAAAAGATCCAAGATTTTTAAATGTTGTTGATGATGGTTAGATTGTAAAAACTAGGTGGTTCTTTGTCGTATTTCCACCTCTATGTCAGAAATGAGGCAAACATCAAGAAGTCTGAAATTAATTGCAACTTATATTCCCAAAAAACGAGCTTCACATCCATCAACATTTTTGTCAATTATTGGAATATTTATTTTTGTTTTGTTTATTTTGTATATAATCACTGAAAAATATTTTCTTTTAACCTTAAAAGTCGACTCAAATATTGTTGTTGTAAGAAATTGTTTATGGGATAAATTATGGTCGAACTTAACAATATCTAATAATGTCATTGAATATGAGTATAATAAGTATAATAAATCTCAAAGCAATGGGATGCTAGCGAATAATGAAGAAGAAGGCAAAAATTTCAATAAAATAGAGTCCATCCCAAAATTTGATAAATTTATTTCTTGCACATTTCAATTTTGCAGTGGAATTGGAAATCAGGTTGGTAATCTTTTCAAGTGCCTTATAAAAACTGAAAATGTTGAATTGTATTTGAGTTTTTTTTTTTGAATAAAATAATTGATATATTAATAGAATGATTTTTTTTATGAAATAACAATTTTTAAATATGATTTTTTTTTGATTTAAAAAACTTTAGTTTTTAGATGTTTCGTTTTGCTTCACTTTATTCCATTGGTCGATATTTTAATCGAAGCGCCTTTTTCAATGCTGAAAATCAATGTCAGCAACGAACAATGCCGGAAATAAAAGAAACATTTCCTAATTTTTTTAATAATATCCTACTTTTGACTCCAAATGTGAACGAAACATTAAAAAGCGATTTCGCTTTAGATTGTTGCAAATATCAAAATCCTGATACGTTTGTAAAATTAATTTTATTCTTTTTTTTAATTAATAACTTCCTTTCAGATTTCATAACGTGGAAGAAAAATATTTGATTTTGAATGGAAATTATTTACAATCCTATAAATACTTCAATCAACGAAAAAAAGAAATTCGTTATTTATTTGATTTTAGCTTGAAAGTTAAAGATACTGTAGAGAAAATATCGAATGAAATATTTGGGTAAATCTAACTTTTATAATAATTAAGCTAAACGAAAATTTTTTAAAATTAGTTCTGATTCTTCACACAAACTTTGCATTCATATTCGACGTGGAGATTTTATTAGACATGAACAATTGGAATCGAGATCAGATTTTATTGAACCTGCGATATCCTTTCTTCACTCAAATTTAACTCAAAAAGGAATCTCCATCATTTCCCTTATTTTTCTTGGAAATGATCGAACTTTTACAAATAAATTAAATTTTAATCGTAACCTTTTTGAGGGAGTTTATATGCCTGAATTAAATTCACGGGGTGAAAATATGTATTTTGGTATAAAATATTGTAACACTTTCCTTATAAGTGCATCGGGTTCAACGTTTGCATGGTGGATCGGATATTTACTTCCAGAAAGATTTCAAGTTTTTTATAATGCTCAAATTAGTAAAAAGCGGAATTATGCGAGAGATTATTATGATTTTGATTTCTACCCTCCTGAATGGAATATGCTTGAATTAAATAATTTTACAAAAACTGTCGCAATAGATAATAGATGGTTTTATGAAAGATTTTCATGGCCTATGAAAGGCATACCGCCAATATTTTAGTTAATCAGCTTTCTTTCCGTATTTTTTTGGAACTAACTTTAGAAAGGCAGCTTTAACTAGAAAAATAATTATCAATGAAAAATTGGATTTTTGTAGCATTTTTTTAAATTATAGTAATAACGAATAAAATAGCTTTATTTATGATAACTCAATTAATCTAAAGCATCCTATACGTGAAGCAACAGCATGATGAATCTGCGCATGATTACTTTATTAAGATAAATTACGGTTTTTCATTTATGTTTATAGATTAAAACCTAAAACCGAAACGGAAAACCGAAGAATTTCGGTTAACCAACAGCTCTGCTAAGATTACACAGCTTTTAAGTGAGTTTGGATCTTCAAAGACTAAAACAGAGAAATATGTCGTGCTTGTTTCAAAAAATTCAGCATTTTTTGAAAAGGAGAAAAATTTTTAAAAATTTATTTTCATATTTTTAAATTTTCTAATCAACAAAATGTACAACTTTAAACATGTAAAAAATTAATTATTATTGTTACCTAATAATTCGCTCAATATTAAAAAATTTAGAAAATTTAAACGCTTTTTCACATTCTTCATTGAGAATATTGATGAAAGTAACTTTCTGGTGAGGATGTCTAAGATAAGGGACATTAAAAATTGGAATATAAGGCGACGGTTCTTTTAAAAATTGTAGAATAAAATCCACCGTATTTAAATTTTTAATTGATTCATGAGCGCTGGGAAATTTGGGATTGTGGAGTTCCGCATCGATTTGACAAAAAACAATGTTATCTTTTGCAAATTTTCCATCACCAACTAATTCCTTGAGAATATTATATTCAAAACCTTCAATATCAATTGTCAAATAATGAACTAATCGGGAGCCGACAACTTTGTTCATGAGTGATGTAAGGGATAATACTGTGACATTTTTTCGTCCATATTTTTTCTTATCCAAAACTACCATTTCGATAATTGTATCCTCGAGGCCTAAAATAAGATGGATTTTTAAAAGAATTTTGCGGATTTTAAAACATGCCCACGCCATAAGGAGCAACTTTTCCAACTGAAGCAAAATCTCCAGTATCAGCAGGTTCAACACCAAAAATCGAACAATCCGGATATTTCTCGTGAAATAGTTTCTCTGCATCGGCAACACCTCCAATGCCTATTGTCAGCCATCGACAATTATTTTGGGGATAGTCTTCCATTAAAGGGAGAAACATTTTCTTTTCTCCAAAAACATTATTTGAAAAATTATCCATCTCTTCTTCTTTGATTCGAATGTGAACTTTTATGCAATTTGCAAATTCTTTAAAAAATTCTGTTGGTTGATTATATTGATTTTTGGCTGCCTCTTTTACACATCCGTTGAAATTTCTTTTTACTTCGTCTAAATTGGAATATTTTTTAAACGTATCATCTTTTCTTCTGTAATACCCAAAATAATATATGAATCCAAAAGTGATAATAAGAAGAACCTTTTTTAATCGTAATATCATTATTAAAGTAGTAAACTGGAATAGAATCTAAAAACTGGAAGAACATAGTAAGTTTAAACAATCTTTAAAAAACTATGCTCAAAAGCGCGCATTAGAATTTCAATTTAAAATAAAATAAGCGGCTAAAAAGTACATTTTCTAAAATCCATTCTTTATAAAATTAAAAACTTACATTATGCATAAATATTTTTTTAAAAGAGAGAGTTTTTGCTTTTTCAAACATTTAAAAAAAATTTCTTTAATTTCTTTTATTATTTATCAAAAAATTTAAATAATATAATAAAGTTTTTTTTCGTCGATAATTTGTAAATATAAAAAAAAACCCAAAAAAAACAGGGCTATCAACAATTATTTTGCATACTATTATAATTCTTTTCATAAAAAATTTAAAAGGTTTCATTCTTTGTTTACCTTTTAAACAGCTGCGTCTAGCGTTTTATGTTTCTTTATTTTTCTTTCGTTTTTTTTTGCTGATTGAATAAATATACTGTTTGACTTGAAATTAATTTTTTAATACAAATAAAAAGTAGGAATGTATCATCACCCATCATTAATTGAACTAAACAAATAAACGATTTTTTTAATGTAGAGAAAATATAATAAATTATTTTTATTATGTAAATACTTTGAGGTTGGGAATAAATGGATACTTGAAATCCAATTACGCTTTTAAAAAAAGTACCAACTATTATTTGCTCTTATCAATTTAATTAAGGATGTGGCGTTAAGTTTGATTTCACAGGCATACAAACTGTGACATTGTTTTAAACGATTGTTAAACATGATGTTTCGACATTGATCTAATTCTTTACCAAAAGTTAATCCAAAATTTTTCCATCTTTGACGAAAAGCTAAAAATAAAAATTATTGGATTATAAATTGTAAATGCTTTTAAATTTACTTACACAAGCTTTCGATTTGCAATCTTTTATTAAAGTTATTTTTCCAAATTTCTGTAGTTTTTGAAAATACCACAGTCTCTTCAATTCCTTCAATTCCATATTGATCTTTCAATCTTCGAAAATGAAATACGTTAGCTTCTTCAGGGGACGCATAATTTGGTTTGAAATATTTCAAACTTCCTCGGAATATTTCTTCAAGCTTGTTTGATCTGTGAATATCAAATAAAAAATTCTAAAAAAAGATTTTTTCGGTATTCTTCATTTTTGGATTTTTGATAAAAACATTTACCCTTTCCGGTCGATAAATAATTTTTATATAATATGGTGGAGGGAAAGATTGTTTATCAGCTTTAAATTCTTTGAATGCTTTAAATGGATATTCAATCGGGTTGGATATATCCGTTATGTTTGTCTAAAAATATAAAAAATCAAGTGAAATTTTGTTTTAAAAGCGTACACTTAAATAAGCTCGCTTGCTACGAAAAAGAATTTGACCCATTCTAATGCTTCTATCATTCATTTCTTCCAAATATTCAAATAAGGTTTTATTATTTTTTACATAAAACATTTCATCGAGATCACTTTGAGCTATGTATTTTACTTTATATCTACAATATTATATCTTTAAAAATATTTTTTTGTACACTTGCCTCGCTCGATGTATGCAATCAAAAAGACTTAAATAAACTTCAAGGCGAAACCAAAATGCATTTGGATTAAAATTTAAGTCATTTTCAGTTCCAATCGCGCTAGGCAATCGTGACCAAGAAACCAATTCAATGCTAGCATTGGAAGTTTTCATATAAAATTTTATCATATCTTTCACTTCAGGACTAAATGATTCCCAGTAAATATAAAATTTTGTTGCTCCTTCGTTTAGCCAATATTCAAAAAATTGGATAATAAGTGTGTAATCCGTTAATAAGTAAATAGGTTGTAAGCATACTCCAAGTTTATGTGGATAATCAGACGTTTCATATGGCTGTTCTTGTGTTTTATATCTTACATCCGTGATTTGTATTTTGCAAGAATCTTTTATGGAAGTAGAATAAAGGTTTATAGACTCTTCGATATCATTGAATGATAAATCTTTGATTAATCCAACATAACCATTAATTTCACATGGAGGTGAAAATTTATCTGGACATTTTCGTAAGTGACATATTAATGTTACTTCACCTTGCTTTCTTCCATAAGTGTAAAATAACGTCAAACTAAAAATTGGGATTATCCAAAAAAATAGAAAAGTCGAAAATTTCAAACGTACTTATTAAAACTTGATTTCACAAGGGATATTCGAATTTCATTATCAGTTACTCTAAAAATACTTCGAACATAAAAATATTTGCGAAAGTTTGATGATTTGGGTAAATTTGGTATCATCATATTGGAATAAGAAATATCTACTACTTCTTCTCTTATTGGAGGGTTCTTAATTGAATTTAGTTAAAAATTAATTGTTTTCTAAGAAATTCTTACAAGCACCATATTCGTTGTTAGCAGCAACTTAATAAACAAATAAAAACCCAATATTAAACATCCTCCAAAAATTAAATACCGACGTATAAGAAAATTTGTTATTGGATAGCTTTGTAGAAAAACAAATACCTTGTTCATTTAATTATAACTTTTAATATTTAATCAGCGGCTTTGTGATAGGTTATAAAAGAGCGATAAATATTTCACAAATTTCAAGTCAACCAATTAAAAACAAAATTCATCTATACAAACACTTCGAGTAAAGGGAGCATCAAAAATTTTAGGAGATTTAAAAAAAGTACAAATTTTATTTCTAAAAGATGAAAGCTGAACAAATTTTATGCTTTTTGCTTCTTGGATGTATCTTTCTTTTTTTTATAGTTCTCTTTTTATGATGAAACAATTTTTTGTTTAAGCAAGTGCGTTTCAATAATTTTTTAAGTTTTAAAAATCGAAATAAGTAAAGCAAAAGGCCTAAAAAAATTTTAAAAATATTTCGTTATAAAATTTGCAAAACTGAATATCGAACAAATAAAAGGGAATCCATTTGCTTCATAACGTTCTAAAAGCAAGAAAAAATGGAGTTCAAGCGAGATCATTTTTATTTGTGTTGAGAGATAAGACGAATAAAATTTTTATATGTTTTTTATTTCGTAAAATAATTACTAAATTTGAAAGCTTTTTCACATTCGGGATTAACAACATTTATAAAAGTAACTTTTTGATGGGGGAAATGTAGATAAGGTATATTAAAAATTGGAATATACGGAGATGATTCACCAATGAAATTATTTATAAACTCCACAGCATTTATATTTTTTGCTTCTGGATGAACACCGGGAAATTTGATAAAATGAAGTTCGGCATCAATTTGACAAAAAGTTATTTCATCTTTAGCAAATTTTCCATTATTTACAAGTTGTTCGAGAATTAGATACTCATAACTTTCAATATCAATGGTTAAATAATGAACAAAACGGCTTCCAACAAATTTATCCAATAAATGTGTCAATGATAAAATTTCCATATTTTTTTGAATTGTTTTACCATTTTCGATTACTTCAATCGAGACTTCTGTATCTTCAAGTCCTGAAGTAAGAATATTAAAAAAATCGGGTCTATTATAGTTTAATAAGTATTTGGTTGTGAAATTCGGTGGGAAACTTACCAACTCCATGAGGAATAAGAGTTCCAACCGAAGAAAAATTTCCATAAAATTTTGGAAGTAATTCCGCGCCAAAAATTTCACATTCAGGATATTTTTCTTTTAAAAGCTTTTCCGCTGCATTTACACCACCGATGCCGATGGTCAACCATTTGCATTTAGATTGCTGATAATCGCTTGAAAAAGGTAAAAACATTTTCTTTTCTCCCATCATATCGTTTGCAAAATTATCCATTTGGGATTTATCTATCCCAATTTGAGTTTTAATACAATATTTAAAATCTTCGAAAAATTTTGTTGGTTCATTATAAAATTTGTTTGCAGCTATATTGGAGCAAGCTTGAAAGTTTCTTTTGACAATTTTTACATAATTATTTGAATGAGATTTATCGGAAAAATCTTTTTGATTTGATTTCTGATATAAAATTAATAAATAAATTATAACAATCAAAATAATTAAATAAAAAAACTTTGTGTTTGAAGTTTTCCAATAAGGTTTTAGAAGCATATGTAACTAAAAGCCGAAGAAAAAAAAAATAAGCAAAATTTTTTTGTTAAAATTTATCATTGAAACTTTCTTTTTCTCCCACAAAAAAAGTCATAAAATGGGCGTTAATTTTAAAATAATAAAACATAGATAAATATTTGCTTAATTCACGTCAACGTCACTCAAAAAAAAGAAGATAACATTGGTCTTTTTTTTTATTTCTAAAACATACACTTCTTTTCGCGAGTTTATTTAAAAAAACATTTTTGTTTCGTTAATATGATATTTTAGGAATTTGTTGATGCCTTCAAAAAAAATGATAAGCTTTTTCTTTTATATTTGCATTAAATGATTTTGAAGCCAACAAATGATTATTTATCCATGATGCAAAAAAAAAAAGAAGAAGAGAGAAATACGATAGCACAGACAGCTGGTTAAAAAGCGCAAAAAGGATGAATAAAAAAACAGTAAACCTTTTTCAATAGAACGGTATGAAGAAGAAAAAAGTCCACAGTATTATTCCTGAAACACCTCTCTGTTTGATTTCTTTATTTTTTGTTTCTGGAATTTAATAATTTATGACAAAAAATTTAGGTAAAAATGTATATTAGTCGCCCGAAGTTGGATTATAGCCATCCGAAAAAATACAGGTGTCCGAAAATATTCGAGGCGCCCGTCCCACCGTTTACGCGATACACTTTTATGCTTAAGCATATGCTTAGTCTCCGGTTTAGACTCACGCTCAGCCTCAGTCAAATTCTTCAGACGACTATAATCCAGCTTCAGGCGCTTAATATGTTATAGCCCAAAAATTTGATTTTTATATATTCAAATTCTTATTTTTAAATTCCTTTAAACTTGAATTCTCTTTTAATATGCTAATGATAAATGGTTTTCACAAGTAAGCTTTTTTAAATCATAAATAATTTTTTTTAGTAATAAAAATAAAAAGAGAAAGATTTGAAAATAAAATTCGTCAAATAAATTTTTTCAACACAATTTTTCAAGTACTCGACTAGTTACTTGTAGTGTTCCAAAATTTGCATGATTAATGGGATTTAAAAACTCTGGGAATTTTTTTTATTAACCCTCGTTAAATTTATTTTATAGTTTTTTAAAAAGTATGTTTGCGACAACTTTACGTAAGTTAGCTGGTAACGAAAATTAATTTTTGTTTTTGTATTTGTTTTTGTTTTATGAAATGCAGTAATTGTGGTTGCTGAATGCTTTAAAAAAATTAAAAACTCAGAAGAATTTACAATTATCAAATCTTGAAATATTTATGGGGCTTAAATTAATTATACCTAAATCATTTGCTTGAATTATAAAAATTTTTAACTGCGGTAAAAAATGTGTTTGTTCGATATTTTGGACTTTCTTTATTTTTGCAAAATAAAATAGAGAAGCGTCAAAAACAGAAAAAAAACTTTTAATAAATGTTTTAATTATTTAGTTTTCCATATCGTATTTGCAATATTCGGAATGGTATATTTCTTCTTCTTTTAATTAATATATTCATTTATAAATGCCATGTGCGTAAAATTATTTTACTTATTTCAAAAAGTGTAATAAATAAATTAAATGAAAAAGAATTTGAAATATATTTGAATAAAAGTTTAAACCCAAAATGTCCTGCATTGAATAAAAGTGAATGGATAATTTACAAAGAGTTAACAACTCCAAATGTTTTTGTACAGCCTGACGAAAGATTAAAACTAACAATAAAAGATGTTGGATTTGTAACATTTGCTTCAAAAAATCATATGAAAGAAGCTTTGTAAGTTTTATTTTATTGTCAAGAAATATATATATTTTTTATTTTTAGCGAAAATTGCAATTCAATTTTGCTTCATGATGAACTTAAAAAAGTTCCATTTACAGTATTTTTGTCCGATGATATGAATGAAGAGATTATGGAAAAATATCAAGAAGTTTGTCCACATGCAAAACTTATAAAATTTCCATTTGATAAATTTCCAAAAAGTGTGAGAATTATGGAACATTATCGATTTAAAGCTATTCATCAAGCTATGGCTTTTAAAAATCACAAAGTTTTATTAAGTTTTGATACTTCTATTATTTTTAAGAAAGAACTCAATTTTACCGTGAGTCAATTTGAGAGTATATTTATTAGCAATCAAGAGTATTTTAGGCTTTGATTGAATCAAGCATAAAAAATAATCCCACGGATGTCACCCTTTTAACCACAGCACTTCACAACATGTTTTCAGTAACTTTTCCTAAGACATATGATTGCTTTCCTAAAATCTTCCCAAAAAATAATACTGAAATAGTAAGGTATACTCTCCACCATCAATTCATAACTCGGTCGTTTAGATGATTGATGTACCACAATTCCAAAGTGGCTTAATTTTATGGATTGCAACTGAAAATGGATGGAAAGCAATGCGCCGTTTTGTTGAATGTAGTTTACAACAATCATGCATCGCGCCTCCAGGAGCAACGAAAAAATGCGACATGATGAAAATATCGAGAAACCCAAAGAAGTTTTCCGGTTGTCACAGATTCGATCAAACTGTGATAAATTTAATTTTATATGAAAATTCAAATTTTAATTACGCTTGGTATCAGCGACAATCATCTGGGTTCAAAATCTTGAGGATTATAAGCTGAAAAATCGATGGGTAAAAATTGTTTTATTTTGTTTTGCCAATTATATTAATTTAATTTATTTGAATCAGAATTGTTACAAAGAAAAGGATGAAAAATTCGATTTTATAAAGTTTTTTTTGTTATTACACAGAAGAAACAAATAGAGAATTTTTTTTTGTTTAAAAAGACATAGGAAATAAATTCATTTTTATACATTTCAAACTCTCTGAAAATTTTTAAATCATCTCGAAACGCAAAAATCAAAAAAGGAATAAATTTATTCCATTCCGCCGTTTCAAAAGCTGCAATTGGTTGATGGCAATCATCCCAATCTTTTATTTGCTTAACAGACTTATTGTATTTTTAAATGATGTTTAATAAAATTTATTTCAAATTATCTTAGCGTTCAAACTGCCACCTATTATCTATAGTTACGGTTTTTGTTATTTCATTTAAGCGCAACATGTTCCATTCATATGGAAAGAAATCATAATCATAAAACCCGTTGGCATAATCATTAATTTCACTTAGTTGTCCATTATAATAAACAGGAGTTCCTTGAGGAAGCAAATAAGCCATCCACCAAGAAAATGATGATATAGAAGCAGTTATTAAAAAGCTATCACAATATCGGGTGGCAAAATACATATCTTGTCCTCTCGTCTTCATCATGGGATGATAAACGTTATTAAATTTTGTTCGATTGTAATTAAGATTTTGAATAAATTTCGCATCTGTACCAAGAAAAACAAGAGAAATTGGAGTTATATATTTTTGTGATAATTCTTCTTGTAAGAAATAAAGAGCTGGTACAATAAAACCTTCTCGTGATTCTATAAATGATATGTTAATAAAGTCATCCCGTCGAATATGAATGCAAAGTTTATGAGCGGAGTCATTTCTAAAAATGTTTTAACCATTAAATTACTCATGTAGTTATAAAACTTGCTTAATAATTTTATTTCCTTCCTCTTCAACGATATCTTTAATAGTTTGGCCAAAATCATACAGGTATCGTATTTCATTTTGTCGATGCATAAAAAATTTATATGATTGAAAATATTTCCCTGTTAATATAAGATATTTTTCAGGAAAATCATGCATTCTAAAATTATGAAAGCTTGTAAAAAAATTAAATTATTTCTAAATCTCATATGAATTTGTTATTTGTTTCAATTATACATATAACCATAAATGGCTTAAAAAAGCCACAAGAAAAAGGTGCTATTTCAAAACAAAGTCAAATGTTACCAACGTAGTAAAATCATAGTAACGAGAAGTGTCCTCGCCAAAGGATACTTGCTTAGCATTTTCTGGATCTGGTGTTAGAAATGGAATATAATTATATAAATTTGGAAACGTGTCTTTTATTTCTATTTTCATTGCTTTATTGTGTTTGGATTCAGCTTGAAAAAATGCACTTCGATTTAAATGTTGTCCAATTGCATAAAGAGAAGCAAAACGAAACATTTGAAATTTTTTAAATTATTATTTCAAGGTTATTAAATACGAGCTAGGGATCTCCTAACAAGCTTTGGCGGATAAACTTACTTGATTTCCCAAACGACCACGGGCATAAGCCGGACAAGAAATATATCTATCAAAATATTTAATGATTGGAGTTTTATTATTTGAAGCATATTTTGATATTTTAATGATTCTTTCATCAAAGTAACGAAGCCAAAAAAAAGTTATTACTATAATCAGAAATATTTTCTTTTTATGATCAAATAATTTTACCATATCAATTCTAACAAAGGAAGCTATTTAAATTATAATGTTATTGCTTGAGGAGAATGAGAAAGAAAAGAAAAAGCCGTTTGATTTTCATTGAATTGTTTACAGGGATAATTTTTTTGTTGTATTATTTCTGAAGAAAAAAATTTTATTTGTTTAAACAAGCGCGTTTTAATAATTTTTTGATTTTTTTAAAAATTGAGACAAGCTAAACAAATGGGTTAAAAGAAATTTTGTTTAAGTATCTACGTGCTGAATATGTTAAGGCTTTTTATTTACGAGCATTTGAAATAAATTCATTCCTATACATTTCAAATTCTCTCAAAAGTTTTGAATCATCTCGAAACGCAAAAACCAAAAAAGGAATAAATTTACTCCATTCAGCAGTTTCAAATGCTGCAGTTGGTTGATGACAATCATCCCAATCCTTAATTTGCATATCTTTAAAGTTAGATAATTTGGGCCACTTTATCCTGTCAATGCGTCGGGGAGTTGTAATGTGCTCAGAGAACGAAAGATTGTTGAAAGGGCTGAAATCAAACGAAGATATAATCGAATCATACTTTCCATTTTGCATCATACTTTTTTAACCAAATATCAAGTTTATAACTAACTAATGATTGATCCGCATACCATATGGAGGAACCAATTAAGCGAGGATTATTGCTATCATTAAAATGAAAAAATTTGGGTCCAAATTGAGATATTACGTAATTTTCGATATCTGAAGCAGTAAAGGGAAAACGATTAAAATCTAAAAAATAAGTTTTTTTTTTCATAATTAAGTTTACTAAATATTATTTATCATGTTTTCAAACTTTGCATAAGCTTACTCATAATGTTTCGCCATGTTTCAATTGTTGCCCCAATTGTTCCAATTGGATACATTCTCACTTTTGCATTTCCTCTTTTTGGTGGAATATTAACCGGATTACAGCATCGTGAATTATAAATATGCAAGGTTTTGTTATTTGAAAGCATGGGAATATGATTTTCTAAATGAAAAACTAAGAGATCTGCGTCCGATGTAATAAAAATAGTTTCGTTAGGTAAATATAAATTAGAAATTGGAAGAGCTGCAGCAAAAATTCTGACTAACTATAAAAATGTGTCCAATAAAATTTAAAAACGTTGTAAAAATGGTTATAATAATAGAGATGCATGCTTACTTGGCTTAAAGATATGGGAGAGATCTTTTCAGACTTTAAATAAATAATTTGTGTTTCCATTGTTTCTAATAATTTAATTGTCACTTGGGTTTGTTTATTATTTTCAAACTCTAATTTATCACCAATCAAAAATATAATTGCCGAAACATTTAATCGATTCCATGATGCAACGGTAAAAGGAAGTACGAATAAATATCTTGGTTTCAAGGATGATGTTAATATCACTACATTACCGTCTTTTAATTTATTTTCATATATTCTATTTATAGCATCGTTAATGATAATTTTAGAAGAATTTCTAAATAATTAACGATATTTTAGTAAAAATTCTTTCGTTAAAAGCAAGAAAGAATAACTTTCAGATTTTATATAAAAAAAATAATTTTGTGATAATTTTGACGCCTCCTTGTTAGAAATAGTAGCTATATTTAGTAAATTTAAAACTTACGAATCTAAGCAAGATAAATGAAAAATAATAAATACAAGTAATAATAAAAAATAAAATTTCTGAGCGAACTTAGATGCTATTAAATTTTTTGCATTTTCATACATATCATCCCTATAATCAATTAACATTATATCGTTATCAATTTTCTTAGAATTTTTTATGAAAGTTTGAATTTTTGACATTGGTTTTATTTTTTGAGTCGGTACACGAAGGTGCACCACGAAATTTAGCCGCAAAGCTATTTGGTACTAAATTTGTGTCAGAAAGAAAAAAACTCCCTTTATTCGTTTTTCTCATTTAAGCATCGAAATAGCCTGTCTCTTTTTTTCACTTTTTTTTTTAAAACATGCTCATTCATTTCAATTGTTTGATCAACAGTAAAATGTAAAAATGGTTTTTCTTTCTTCATTTAGCAAACATTTATTATGTTCACAAAATTTGATATGGTGTTGTTGT
Source organism: Panagrolaimus kolymaensis (assembly GCA_028622995.1). Classification (NCBI taxonomy): domain Eukaryota; kingdom Metazoa; phylum Nematoda; class Chromadorea; order Rhabditida; family Panagrolaimidae; genus Panagrolaimus; species Panagrolaimus kolymaensis. The sequence continues at coordinate 1,406,954 of JAJQJQ010000035.1, forward strand.
TAATTTCTAGGTACTTTTACTTTACATAATTTTTGTATAATTATTCGTTTATTAAACAATGAGAAATATAATCATATGGTATAAATATTTAGGATTTGTTTTATATTTATTTTTTATTGCTAATCTATATTTTATTATTAATGATAAAAGATTATCAACGATTAAAATTATGGATAACAATGAAAATTGGTATCATTTAGAAAATTCAACAATAATTAAAGAATGGAAAGTTGATTATGTTAAAACCAAATTTTGTGTATGGTTTAATTTTACTAATAATGACATAATCCCTTCAAAAGATTCTATTACGTTATGCACCCATGGATCAATTTCATATTCAAAATTTGTTTTTGAATATGTAAGCAAAAATTAATCTTTTAAATCCATTCTTATTTTAAAATTTTAGGTAAAAAATTGGAAAAGTTTTATTTCGGTTTCACTTTTAGTTGATGAAAATAGCATATTAGCCTTACTTGTTTATAGAAAGCTTTATTATTGTTTTCCTGAAATGAGCCGGCTTGTTGCTACCCATGTTGTATGGAAACAAACTGCTACATCACCTTGCAACTCTATGTTTATTCAAGAAAAATTTTTATCAGCTAATTTTAATTCATTTCCTAGTAATTGTGATATTATGGAATATGAGAAATTTTTTAATCATACTCTTAAACATCCCTATCCACCAAATACTCTAAGAAATATTGCACGAAAAGGAGCATTAACCAAATATCATCTTATTGCTGACATAGAGAATAAATTTTCTGAAAATGCTGCTGAAATTTTAAATCAAATAATTCCGGGTAAGATAGCTTTAAAATACTTTATATTTGCATTGTCGAATGTGTATCCTAACTAAAATTATTTTCTTTTTTCTTTAAATTTATTTGATTTAAAGTTACAACGAAGTCACAAAAACAGTAGAAATAGATTATTTGTAAAATTTTAGAATATGTTACAAATAATTCAGTTGTAGTAATAAGAAGGTTTGAATATGATGAAAATGAAATGGTTCCAAAAAATCCAAACATATTACAAAATTTATTGAATAAAGAGAAGTGTGTCGGCCAAAGTGATTTTATAACTTAAAATAACAATTTAGAGCTTTTCCATTTCATATTCATTTTGCAAAAAAATATCATCACATCCCCGGTTTATCAAAATGGCTTAATTATTCATCATTTTCCAATACCTCTGTTCGTGTAAATAAAGTTAATTATCCGTAAGTTTACTTTTTTTAGCCTTGTATTATTGACGTGATCGATTGTCTACATACAACCAAGTGTCAATTTCCATTCTCCTCGATGCCTGCAATGTTAAATTCAACAAAAAAAAATTATTTATATTTTTTAGAGGGTATTTTTGGGAGCCACAATTAATTGTTCTTAATTCCCATCCTTTTCATTTCGAAGGATTTCCAATACGATACATCGATCAACAAGCACTTCCATATGAATTATGCCGGGCTAATATTACATTTTACGTTGTTTCACATGTTTCTAGTTTTCATAAAGGTATTTCATCTAAACTACCTATATCCAAGTTCTCGCAGGATCCATATCGAGTAGCTAAGGGTAAAGCTATTTCCAAAAAGTTTATTAAATATATTAATGATTTTTATCCTGATACCGAAAAAGTTTGTGGCATATGGTATAAGAGATGACTTTTTTTTCATTGTTTTATTTATTATTTGTAAGTAATATGTTACAATAAAATTATATAAATAAAGGTGTTGTATGTGGTTTTAAACTTTTTTAAATGCTTGTAACTTTTCATAAAATCAAATTAAAAATAATACAAATAATGACACGCGAAAAAGTAAAGAAGCATGCAATATTTTTTAAACTTAAATTTATTTCGCATTGAACATAACTTTTTATTTTAATTTTCGTATAAATTAACAGTTATTTTGGACATAAATTTGTTTAACACTCATAATTTCGTTTATCCAATATCTCAACCATAATTTTGGTCTCCATGGTAAGCCCCCACTACTAAAGTTTTGTAATTTTTCTTTTTGAAATTTTCTTAGATTTTCTTCTGTTACTTCAGTCCAATTATTTACAACCATGACCGGCATATTTTCATACAAAGGCATTAATTCACTTTTCATTACAATTGGCACTGCTCCCATGGCTAAAGCTTCCCATGTTCGAAGACAATCGATTCCATTTCCTGAAACACTTACAAATAAAATTCATTTTCATATGGAAGTTTTAACAAATATTATCCACCAAATTTTCAAAGCGAATCCGCATACAAATTTTTATCCTCCCTTATTTTTTTTTGGCTTCTTTATTACCTGGAGGACTTATAACAAATTCAGAATTGCCCACATTTATCAAATAATTTTTCCAACTTATTTGATTTTCAATTATAAAAATTCTTGAATTATTTTCATATGTGTCTTTGAAATAACCCTTGATGGTCTTTCGATTTTTGTTTGTTGTAGGAGAAAAATTTAAATATAAAAGATATTTACGGCTATAATATGGCAATGGCTGTTGAGCAAATATTATCAAAGTTTCAAAATCTTCTCCACGAGGCGCCACAACTCCAATTGGTAATGGTTTGAGTTTGGGATGCCTAAAAAATTAAAATATGTACTCTTCTTGGGGGACTTGATCGACTAGCGGTGCAAAAAAATTAATTTGGTGAATAGTTGCTCCATGAATTTTGATTGTTAAAAAAACTTCCTAAATTAAGTGATTTTTACATTTACTTTTATGCTTCTCACCTTCCTACAACATTTTCAGCAAACCAAATAATAATTTTTGGATCATTTAAATAATTTAAATGTTCAGGAGATCCTGCAGAAAAATCGCCTTCATGTGTAATAAGAATATAAGGGTGTTTAATATTTGGATGGTAGATTTTAAAAAAGTTATCGACATAATCAATTTTAATATATATTATATCACCACAATTCACTTTATCTGTTGAAATTGCATTTTCATCATTAGCACGAGAGTTCCATTTAAAATCAGATAAATTTCCAAAAACATGCTTAAACCCATAATCACTCGCTACAAATGGAGTGCCAAAAAGATATCTGTCACTGATATTAAATTTGCTTTTTAATTTTTCATAATCAAAATTATATTCTATCGTGTTTTCTGATACGAGTGAGGAATCTAAATCACTTTCTAAAAAATAATCGTTTTTTTCCATAATAATTACAATGTCACAATTTTTTTTAAGTTTGTTTTACATAAAATGAATTATTGGAACTTCTTACCCGTGTACTGTTGGTTTAACTCGATTGAATCATGAATATTTTCATATTTGCAATCTGTCGTATAAATAATTAATAAAACAAAGCATATTAAACATAAGACAAATAGATATTTTGGTGAATGCATTCTATGGAAATAACTCTAAAAGTGTACATAATGAGAAGAGTTATCGTGTCCTCAAATTTTAATGAAATATGATCCGTTGGACTTTAAAGAAGAAAAAAAATCCAATTCAATGCTAAAAATTATAAAATAAATTTTTTTAATTTCAATGTTTGCCAAAGAAAATCCAAGCATTGAATAAAATTATTTCTTTGCTTTAGTGAAAGCATACAACCAAGCAAATGATTTAGGTATAATTTATTTCAGATATCTTTTCTTCGCACGTATTCCAAAGTTTCATTTTTTTAATTATTATTATTTTCTTTTTTAGAAATTACTTGATAATGCAATAGCGAATTTCTAAAGCTTAATTGTGAAATGCATTTATCATTGACATTTTAAAACTGAATTTAAGTAGGGACTAAGCCAGAGCATAGTCTAATGAAAAATTCTCAAAAAATTTCCCGATTTTTTTGCTGGGTAATTTCAAGGAGCCTATTTTTGAAACATACTTTAAAACTTTTTTTTTCTTCTTCTTGCAGCAAAAAATCATATACATCACATCGCTTGAATAACTAAATAAACCACCAACAAAGTCAATAAAAAACTTTAATGTATTTTGAAATGTGAGAATTTTATTTATTTTGCGCTCTAATTGATACAGTAACGATAAAACTAAAAGATCCATAATCCATGTTTAAAAATTTCGTCTTTTTGTTTGCCTTTTATTTTAATAATTTTTTCCTCACGTTTCACAGCTTTCTAAACAAACTACGGTTAAATTCGTATTAAAAAAGAATCATATTTCAAATGAAAATTTTGTGACAGCAATACAAATAAAAAATATTTTTAAAAAATAAAAAAGCAAACGGTATTTTTTTTATTAAGGGGCCATATAATTTAAATCATTGCAAATAATTAGAAATGTACTTTTAATTAGTTAGTTTTAAAACATGTAAAAATGGAAAATGCCATATTACGTGGAATTGGTATTCTCTATTATCTCTAAACACTGGTTGTAAAAATTCTCGGAGAATCAGTCTTAACAGATAATAAAAAAACTATTCGCAACCATTATAAAAAAGCTTTGGAAAAAGCACTAAATTAAAGCTTTAGATATTAGCTTTTTCATTTTCTATATTTTGTGTTTTAAATTCTTTTCCTTCAAAAATTTTCGAATAAATTTTCCGTTTCTTTTAAATCGTTTAAATTCCATATTATTTTATGAAGCTTTTGCTTTTTGATTTATGCTTGCTTGTTGTATATAGCAATGCAATTTTGTTGCAAATACATTGTCAAATAAGATTATAAAATTTTTAGTTTATGAACACTCAAAATAAACTTAATGAATCAAATAATTAGGTTTAAAAGAGTGATAAAAAGGAAAATATTTACAAAAATACTGTATAGAATCTTTTATAACTTTCTATTTTTATGTTTGACAATTAAATTATTTACTCTACTTTATGATTTTATTTATTATCCCACTGAAGAAAAAATTACATCAACAACAAAAGTTTTATTATTACCTCAACTAAAAAATAGTTGGTTACTATAAATTTTATAGCTTACAAAAAAAATTATGTTTTAGATATTCCTCCCTTTTATCATTCACCACAAACCAAGAATATTACATGTTCCATTTTATTTGATCCCTTATTATCAGTGAATTATGCAAAACTATTAACTAAGCCACGAAGAATAAAATTTAAAAATGATTATCGACTTTTAACTGATTGTGAATCAATTAAAAAAAGAGGCTATTTTCCAGAAAATGCTTTAACGGAAGATGAAAAAAATTTTCCTATTGCCTTTGCAAGAATTGTTTACAAAGTATCTATTAAAAAATCAAATAATAGAGCTGAAACAATAAATTTTTTTAGGATTATTATTTTTTGGAATCTCAATTTCGAATTGAATATGCTCCACAAAATTCTTTTTGTTATATAATCGATGTAAAAGCCGATTTATTATTTAAAAAACGAATGAGAAATTTTGCATCTTGTTTCGAAAATGTAATAATTCCAAATGAGGAAATTAGAATAACCAATGATGGGTACAATATGACCACGGCACAATTAATATGTTTAAAATATATGTTAAAACGAAATTGGAAATATGCTGTATTATTGCAAGTAGGTAACTCAATATTTTTTTTATTGTGGAAGTTTGAAACGTTTAAAAAAAATAATCGGCAAAAAATTTTTTGTTTAAAAAGGTCGGAAGAAACATTTTGTACTTTGTTTTGAGTATTTTTTTCGATAACATGGAATGAAAATATCCAGATATTTCAAGATTTTTGCTTTCGAAACCTGCGAATTCAAAATTCCGCTCTATGAAATTTTTTTTATCGAAATCTTCTAAAAAGCACGGCCTTTAGGGTTTAGATTACACAAAAAGAAATAAAGCTTAAAAAAATATCGCTTACTTTTCTGCTAATTTTTTCTTTACTATTTTATGACAAAAAATTTTCTTTTTCTTCTTTCACCCAATTATTGGGGGGGAAAATTTAACGAGGTATTTATCAGTATTTCAAAAAAAAAAAATTTTTTTATTATAAATTTTAGAATCACGATGTGAAATTAAAAACCAATGCTGAACATGTAAAAATTTTAAAAAATTTTAATGGAACAAATGATATTGGCGCATCTTTTCCTGAATGGAATAACGCTGATGTATTAACAAATTCAACTTTTGCAGCATTAAATCTCTTTAAAAAAAGTAAAAATAAATTATCGCTAATTTTTTATATTATATTTTTTGACTTTATAGCTGTGCTTAATTATTTGAAAGATGATAAAGGAAATTTATTATCTTTGAATCTTACGAAATCCTTTGTACAAGTTTCGCTTTCTCGAGCGGCAGTGAATTTTATTTTCCAAGAATTAAATGTCGAAGTATTTATTGAAAAATTACAAGAAACATCTGCGTATGCAATAGATGAATTATTTTGGGGTACGTTGAATTCAAATGAATTTCTTCAAATTCCTGGCGGGTTTACCCATAAATGTCTTGATGATGGTGTTAGAGTGCCATTAATTACCCGGTATTTTTAAAGATTTTTTTTAAAGATTGATCTTTCTTTTTTCATACTTTTTTTAGGTTAGCAGTTTGGGATAATAAGAAAATACCAATTATACCATGTAACACAAAATATTATCGCCATTTTTCATGTGTATTTGGAGTTGATGATTTAATCAATTTTGATAAGCCTGTCCATCTATATATAAATAAATTATTGCCAGAATATGACTTTGCCGCAATTGAATGTTTTCTTGAGCACCTTTATAATCGAACATATTCAAATTATGATATTTCCATTAATGAAACTTTTTATCAAAACTTGCCTCAAGTATAAATAATTATTTTTTGTTTTGCTTTTAAGATAAAAATATTTTTAGGTTCGTTATAATCGTCACAAAAGTTTATCTCTCCCTATCAAAGATTTTGTATGTTCATAATACATGTTTTGCGACAGGTGTTTAAAAAATAAATTTTTCCAGAAGTTTGATAAAATTTAAAAAGAATAAATTGAGACTATATTGTTTTCCTAATATTTCTAACTTCATTTACATAAAATTTCCAAAAAAGGAAGTTAAAAATACATACGAGAGAGATATTACAAATAATTAAAGTGAAAAATGAAAAAGAAAAAATTTAAAATTTTTATTTACCCAGATGTTTTATAACTGCAACTCAATTTGAGATGGTAACGTTTGAGAAAACATAACGAAAATTGATGGAATATACATACGCTGGAAATAATTTTATTAGCTCAGATGTATCACGAGTGGGCATCCACAGACATCATGATTTTTAAATTCAAGTGAACTTTTCTTTAACACCGCACCTTTTATCACACCTGTTTAAATTTTAACCAAAAAAATGAAAGTGCGAACAATTAACACTTCCCATTAATTTTTATCGAAAGAGCCAAAATAAATATTTATAAAGCTTTATTCTATTGTTTAAAGAAAAATGTGTGGTGAACCTAAAAAAGTAATGAACAAAGCAAACGAAAATCCGAAGGTATAAATAACGCGTAAATTTTCTTAGTTCTTAAAAATCAATCATCATTACTACTCCTCTTTTAATATATTTTAATGAAGATAATCTTTTCATGTTTTAGGTAAAATTATGATGGGTCAAAGCGCTTTAACTTTTGTTGTTCTCGCTGGCATTTGCTTTAACATCGCGAATTCAGTGGCGCCAGCAACCACTGCAGCTCCAGGCGAACTCAGGTGTCAAGAAGATGATGGAACTATGCTTCCATCTGCCACCATTTGTGATGATGATTTATCTTCTGATACTTGTAAAGCAGTTTTTGGAGAACAAGTCACTCCTACAGCCACATCCCGTAGCCCCAATTGTGATCTTGATGATCTCCAAGACAAAGCCCTTCAATGCGCAAGAACTTGCGGTATCTGCTGTGAAAAGCCTGAATATGATTGTGATGATAGCAAAAGTAAGCTTGCTAAAAAAAATAACCATGTTAAAATGTGAGTTTTAATTTTAGCCGCCCCAATCAACTGCACAATCAGCAAACGTCTTTGTACCAATCCCAACTGGACAGCTGTCATGACTCAATATTGTCCTGCCACTTGTGGACTTTGTAATGCTGGTGGAGCATGTTCCGATAAAATCAGTGGTTGTAGAGATATGGCGGGACTTTGTGAAAATGTTAACTTCTTTCAATACATGAGAGATAACTGCGCCAGAACATGCGGAACTTGCACTAGCACGACCTCTTCACCCAGCACTTGCAGTGATGTAGCTACCAATTGTGCCACTAACGCAGCTCTCTGTAACAATGCTACTTATCGAGATCTTATGACCCAAAAATGCCCTAGCACTTGTGGACGTTGTGGAAGCTCCTCTGGTGGTAGCAGCTGTACGGATACAAATGCGAGTTGTGCCACATGGGTTGCTAATGGTTTCTGCAGCAATTCTTTCTACACCTCAGCCCAAAAACAACAATATTGTGGACGCAGTTGTTCATTGTGCTAAAAGTATAAAATAGCAACAAAAAACCCATCATTAAAAAGAAGATCGACCGCAACCTAACTCAAACTTTGGAATAATTATACCTAAACCTTTTTGCCTTTGGACGAATAAATAATTTTTGACGATTTTTAAGCCCAAATACATTCAAATAACAACAAAAATTGAGTAAAAGTGAAAAGGGATGATATTTTTTTAAATTAGGGATTCTATTAAGTCAAGACGAGCGAACAAACAATATATATTACTGATTACACTTTTTTTTTAAATTGTGGTTGAGACAAAAAATAATTTTAATATAGTCTCCTTCACATTCCTTAGCCTTTGGAAAAAAAAATTGGATTCTGTACAATCAATCACCAGCCGGGATTACATGGCGACGCTCGATCAAGATCTCGCCGAACCATCACTTTGACGTTTTATTTTGTCTCTGTTTTTTATCACTTGCTTGTTTAACTCATTTTCTTTTGTAAATCATGCATTTCTTGTATTTTATGACCATTTAAACATGAATTTCTCTTGTATTCATGCTCAATCGTCTCGGTTTAATTACCCAAAGTTTGAAGTACTGCTATCAATAAATCTATTAATATTATCCTACCTGCCTCAACACTTTACAGATTCAAACAATTATTATGTTAATACATTACACAAAATTTTAAAGGTCGTGAAAGTTTTTATTTAAATGTCCAGTAAAAATAAATTAGGCAAATGGTTTAGGCATAATTACTCCAAAGTTTGTTTTAGGTTGCGGTCGATCTTCATTTTAATGATGGGTTTGATTGCTATTTTGTACTTTTAACATAATCCACAGCTGCTTGCACAGTATGAACGTTTTTGAGCGGTGGAATAAAAAGTATTGCTGCAGAAGCCATTCGTCACCCACGTTGCACAATTTGCATTTGCATTTGTGCAACTAGTGCTTGCTGAAACGCTGCCACATCGTCCACAAGTACTTGCACATTTTTGTGTCATAAGAGTGTAGTAAACACTGTTATTACAAAGAGCAGCATTTGTTGCACAGTTAGTAGCGACATTGCTGCAAGTAGTAGTTGGGGAAGTTGTTGCGGTATTACAGAGACCACAACTACGGCGGCAATTGGTTTGCATATAAGTGTAAAAGTTAACATTTTCACAAAGTCCAAGCATATCACGGCATCCGCTGACAAGATCGCGACATCCCACACCAGAGTTACAAAGACCACAAGTAGCAGGACAATATTGAGTCATGACTGTTGTCCAGTTGGCATTGGTACAAAGCCGACGACTGACTGTGCAGTTGATGGGTGCGGCTATAATTCCCATTAACTATGGATATTTTAGAGAACGATACTTACGTCTGGTATCGTCACAATCATATTCGGGTTTTTCACAACAAATACCACAGGTTCTTGCACATCCGAGAGCTGTGTCTTGAAGATCATCAATATCACAGTTGGGACTACGAGCGGTAGCTGTTGGAGCTACTTGGGCACCGAAGACAGCTGTACACGTTTGCATTGATAAATCATCATCACAAATGGTAGCAGAAGGGAGAAGAGTTCCATCATCCTCTTGACACCTCAATTCTCCAGGTGCACCGGTTGTTACTATCGCATTTGCAATGTTAAAGCAAATCCCAGCGAGAATAACAATTGTTAAAGCGCTTTGACCCATCATTTTTTTTACCTAAAAAATAAACAGCATTAAATCTTGGGCTCTTCATTAAAACAATATGTTTTACTATTTCCATGATAATTACACTAGATCATCGAATTGCTTTTATATTAAATATTCTCAGACATCTGTACCTTGTTTAAACAAATCATAACATATTTTTTAACATAAATACTTGGCTGAACAATTAATGTTAACCCATGAAGTGCATGTCGAAAAAATATAAAAAAGATAAAATTTCCGGGTTTATTGTCTCTTCGCTTTTTTGATAGCAGCTGAAAAAATAATTCTCTTTCTTTAATTTTTTTAGACAATCTAATTTTATGTTATTCATTTGAACCAAATAAGTTAATTGAGTGTGTTGTGTGGTATCAAAATGTTTGTTTTATGTGAGCAGCAAACGATTTTTTTTCTCTTAAAAATTTTTCATAAACATTTCGTCGAATTTGGTGACAAAAAAATATTATTATGAAAGATATTTATTTTTTATAGCAGTTTCAAATAAAAAGTTCGAACAAAAACCCTCGAATAATAGTTACATATTTTAAAAAGCAATAAACGTTTAAAAGTTTATTGAGGAAATTTGCGATAAAATCCAATAAAGCAGTTTTTTTCAAATACTTTCATCAATCTTTTTTCCTAGAAAGTTTTTACACAAAAGTTTTTGACAATGTCTTTTTTTCATAAAGTTTGAGAACTACAAATAAACACAAATAAATTTTTAAATCCGAATGTGTAAAAAAATTTTTGTATTAATTAAAGTTTAAAATAAAGCAAAAATTAGCTTTTGAAGCACACCATGATTCGCGTTTATGAAATATAAAGTAAAGATGAGTAAAATCTCGGAGAAGTGAAGAACGGAGATTGGATTCAGTGATGCTGTAAATATTTTACGACAATCTGTCTTTACACTGAAAGATTTCTGTCATGTCATAAGACGTCTTTCAAACATTTTTTTTCCCAAACAAACTATTTTTTTTTAAAAATTGATAATGAATGTAAAAAACATTGACTTTAAAACGAAACTTTGTTCGTTTTGTCAAAAATTATAATTCAGTGACGCATTTAAAGCAATTATTGATCATTTTTTAGATAAATGAAATTAATCGAGAAAATCGATAAAAATATGTAATTTTTCCTTTGTGATTTAGTAATTTAAAATGTGTTATTTTCTCAAACATTTTTTTGTCGTCAAGTAAGTTTATTATACAAGGGGCAGTGTGTCCGGTCCGTTTTGAAAAAAAAGCATAAAATCAGGCAAATGGTTTAGGTATAATTATTCCAAAGTTTAAAAGGTAGGCAGGCGTATCGATCTTCACTAATTATGATGGGTTGTTTGATTGTTATTTTGCACTTTAACATAATCCACAACTGCTGCCACAGAAAGATATTTTTTGAGCGGTGGTATAGAAAGTATTGCTGCAGAAGCCATTTCTTACCCACGTGGCGCAATTTGAATTTGAATTGGTGCAGGTACTTGATGAACTACTACATCTTCCACAAGTACTGGGACATTGTTGGGTCATGAGAGTATAGTACACACTATTATTGCAAAGGGCTGAATTAGCAACGCAATTCGATGCATTGTCTGTGCAAGAAGTAGACGTCGTGGGAGATGTAGTTACTGAAGTGCAAAGTCCACAACTACGGCGGCAATTGGTTTGCATATAAGTGTAAAAGTTAACATTTTCACAAAGTCCGAGCATATCTCTGCAACCGGCGACAAGATCTCTGCATCCTGAACCCGAATTACAAAGACCGCATGTTTGGGGGCAGTATGTAGTCATAACAGTTGTCCAGTTGGGGTTAGTACAAAGTCGACGGCTGACAGTGCAATTAATTGGTGCAGCTAAAAAAGATTTTTTTAGTGTAACTTTGTTTAATAAGTTAACTTACTTCTGCTGTCATCACAATCATATGCAGGGTTTTCACAACAAATTCCGCAAGTTTTTGCACATCCAAGAGCAGTGTCTTGGAGATCATCGAGATCGCAATTGGGATTACGAGAGGTGGAGGTTGTTGTCACTGCAGGTCCAAAAACTGCTGCACATGTTGATGAATCTAAATCATCATCACAAACAGTGGCGACTGGAAGCATAGTGCCATCGTCTTCTTGACATCTCAATTCTCCAGGTGCTCCAGTTGTTACTATAGAGCTTGCAATGTTAAAGCAAATTGCAGCGAGGATAACAATTGTTAAAGCGCTTAGACCCATCATATTTTTTTACCTAAAATAATTTATCCTTAATATATTTTTGTTCTTAGAAAACTCATTATCAGAAGAAAAACTTTTAGTAAACTCAGAAAGCGAAATTGATGATTTTATAATAAATTGCAAATAGCTTTTATACTATTTTTTTTTAAACATTTTGCTAAGCTGGCTTATGTTCAAACAACTCAAAACATGGATTTTTACATTTACTTAGCGGCTGAATAATTATTTGGTGATTGTCGAAAAGATGGTACAAATATTCTAAACACTTAAAAAGATGTAAATTTCGTTAGTTTTCTTTGTTTCTTTCTTGTTTACAAGCAGCTAAAATAATAACATCTTTTATGTCTGTTTACAATCGCGTTTATCCTTATTTTTCATAAACATATCTGCTTTCGTTTGAATAAATGCATAGGATTTTTTTGTTTGAATAATGAAACACTTTGTTTTTCTGACTTTTACAAAATGGATAAGAAAGAAATAGCGGTGACAAAGAAATTGGCTTCTTTTTTGGTTAGTTAGAAAACAATAAATTATTTATCTATTTCCAAAATACTGTGACCAACTTTTTTTATTACTGCAATTTAGTTTGTCAAAAAATTTCTTTTAAACTTTTATGCCAACTAAAAAAAAGCTTTCGATTATTAAAATTAAAAATACAAAACCTCAAAAATCGACCGTTGTTATATATGTTTTAGTTTTTAAATTTAAAGATTTTTAAGTGGTAAAACACGTCATAAAAGTTTTTTATAGGATAAGTTTTTCGTCGTATCAAATTCTTTTTTTGCTACGTTTGCACATTTTCCCAGAAATACTTTTTTTTCATGTCCATCCAATAATTCGCCTTCAGTTACTTTTTTTTTTATCTAGAATTCTTTTTTATGTTTGGCTCAAAATCAAGTAATGATAATAAATTTATGTGAAAAGTGTTGGTAAGTAATATCAAATTTATTTAATTAATATTTGCAGTGAAAGCAAATATTTTACCCATTTCATAGTTAATTATAATTCTTTTCTAATTTTTGAAAAAGCTTTTTGTAACACTGGAACCATTCTTTCAGCTCCAATGGGTGAAAGATGAGCATTATCACAATAAAGGGATAATTTAGATTTTTTATCATACAAATTAAATTTTCCATTTTCTATAAAAGCATTTCTCATTTCAATTGGTTCACATTTCGGACAATCTTTCATCGCTGCTTTTATTTTTTCCCATCCTGGATCCACTTCTGCTTTAACTTTCTGAAAATATACACTTTTAAAATTTTGTTGTTCAGAATCTCTCACCTTCATTGATTGCACCCATTTACTTATATCTTTTCCTTGGGCAATGGCTTTGGCCAAAGTGGTGGCAGGATTATATCCAATCGTTGGATGAGGTTCAATATGGAATATTTTTTTAGTGAATGGAGACCAAAGATTAAAATATTCAGCCAATCTTTTAACTACTGAATCTGTTGTAAGATTTTTGGATGCTTTTTTAAAATTTTCATTACCACTCAACCTGAAATCATTTTATAATCACTAAAATATTTTTCCTATTTTTTAAAATCAACTTTTCTGTTATAATTAAAACATCCGGTTTTAATTTCTCCAAAAATTTCACCGTTTTATTCATAATTTCATCACATTGCCAGTAACGTTCGTATCCTTTATTAAAAGATTCAAAGGCCAAACACGCGGGTCTTGCAGCAAAATATAATTTTTTATAATCATTCTTGAAAGCTTTTTTAATTGCATAAAGCTGTCGTAAAGCAAAACTATTTCCCGTGAAAAATATTGTTACATTTCCACTTCCTTCATATGAACAAAAATATGCCGCAGTTTTTTTAGGTTTTGGAGCAACTTCCAACATTATTGGATCCCAATTACATTCCTTGGAGATTGGAAGGTTTTTGCATTCCTTAGCAATCTCTTGATTTTTGGATATTGCTGGGTCGGCGACGTGCTAAAAAACATTAAAAAATAAGATCATGCCTGTTGCCAGCCACGAAAATGTATCAACAAAAAAGCTTTTCAGATTTTTGACATATATAATACTTACAGAAAAACCAAGTCCTTGAGTTTGAGTTAATAAAATGGCGGAAAATATGTAAAATAAAACGGTTATGAAAAATACAATTTTTGATGATTGATGTAAAATAATTTTTTCAAAGCAATGATATTGAATTATTGTTGGAAGAATAATAATTCCAAGAATTTGCCATAGTTCTAAGATCCGACAATGAAATTTTTTAAAAACAAATTCAACATACCTAAGTTATCAAACCATCCTTGATACTTGAATAAAATAATTATCGGCCAGTGAAGTAAATAAAGAGAATAAGAAATATCGCCAATATAAATTCCAATTTTTTTGAAGATAGCAAATTTGCCTCCTGGGCTTGAGCCATAACCATAAAATATTGCTAAACCACTAAGAATAATAGAAAAAAGTCTAATAAACGCAACATAAAAATAATGTTCAGAAAGTTGAGGCATAAAACAAATACCCAAGAGTGCAATGAAAATAAATAAATTTGGATTAAATGATGCATTTTCTCGAATGGTTTTTGTTACTTTTACTGTTTCCACATCCTCATCAAATTCAGAAGTTAAACTAGCTTCTTCAGGAATTGGAGAATAAACTTTTGAGTTTTGATTTTTTTGATAATAAAAAACAATGGTTCCCATAAAAAATTGCCAAATTCTCGAAAAAATTAATCCAAAACTCAAAGTTGGAAATGGAATAAAAGTTTGAAATAAAAAACTTGAAATAAAAATAATTATTGTTGGAATTAAAGGATTTTTATTGGAAGAAATTGGAATAAGTAAAAATGGAGCCAAAAAATAATATTGTATTTCCAAAGACAACGACCAAGTATGCAATAAAAATTTATATTCACTCAAAAATTTGAAATATGTTTCTTTTTCAAAAATGCTTTGAAAATTTGTCGCGAAACTCATCGCCCAAATTGCATCATTTTTAAGGAAATCATAATCTGTGGAAATTAAATACACTGAAGTTATTGCCAAAGTTAATAAAATATCCAAAAGATATACAGGTAATAATCTTTTTAATCGACGTTCATAAAACTGAAGAATTGTTTTAAAAACTAAAACTTTGCCATCCAATATCGATGTCATCAAATATCCGGAAATAACAAAAAAACTAAAAAAGGTTAGTCAAATTTAAAGAATCATGCTTTTTGAAAACACAAACATATCAACTCCAAGATACCCTTGTGGAACATAATTTGGACGCAAATGAAATCCCAAAACTGCAACAATTGCAACAGCTCGAAGAATTTGAATATCACAATTTTTATCTTTTTTAGCTTTCATTTTGTCATCATAAAAATTTTACCAATTAAGCATACAAAAGTTTTTTAAATTTTAAAAATAATCTTTTCCATAACCGGGGAAGAATATTCAATGACGTTTTTAATCTATTCTAAAAAAATAATATTAAAAACAGACAAAATATATTTATATTAGTATTTTTCGATAGTTATAAATTTTTGAAGCTTATGTAAATATTTTTTTAAATCTGCAACAATAAAGGCTCATCGCACTTTTAAATGGAGCTTTTTTTTGATTTTTTTAAACTAAAAATAAACGTTATAATTTTTTTGAAAAGCTTTTCAAGCTTTTGTTTTCCCTTTTTAGTCGAAGAACAAAAAATGTTACATAATTCCTAATTGATACATGATAACAACAGTTGTTTCAGTGTTTACATAAAATAAAAGAAAAATGTTTTCATTGTTCAAAAAAAAACTATTTTAAAAATAATGATAAAGTCGTTTTTAAAAATGCACATCGTTTTGTAAGAATAAATTAGAGACTGGTGTTTGGGTGATATGAAAAAATTTATAATTAATTGAATTTAATTATTGTTGCTTTTATTTTTTGTGGTAATAAAGATCCAACAAAATAAAGAATTATTTTTCTTGAAGGAGTTAACAAAAATTTGGTGGTAATTTTTTTACCAAACCAACAATATTTAAATTTTTATAAATGCTTGGAAGACTAATAATGATATCAAAATTTTCTTTGAAAAAAATAAGTGATCGACGATAACCGACAGACATTTTTTTCCATCATCTTTTTGTGCGTAAATTCCCTTCTTTCTTTTCTATAAATTTTTGGTTGAAAAAGAAAAAGAGAAAAATGAGCAAAAAAAGCCCCAACGCATCCTCAGCTTTTTTATATTTTGATTGAAAAAGAATGAAAAAGAAATTATCTTCGGTTTAATTACCCAAAGTTTGAGGTAATAATTAAATTCCAGCTCTTTCGTATGAAAGTGGTTTTGAAAAAATTAAAATAAATTTTGGAAAGTTTTGCTTTAAACAAGTGAAACAAAAATTATTGATTTCAATTACAGAAGTAATTATCGGGATTTTGGAAGAAGAAGCAAAAAAATGAAAAAAGCTTGGAGCACTCGAGATTCCCAGGAGGTCTCCCATCCAAGTACTAATCGAGCCCAGCACTGCTTAACTTGCCAGATCGGACGGGATGGCGTGCTTTCACTGCGGTATGACCCCAAGCGAATGACTCTATTTTTGTGTTGCTCATAAACAAAAGAACAGCAAAAAATGGAAAAAATGAATGCAAGCAAACAAACAAACAAAAAAAGAAGCGACAAAAAAAAGTGATTCTTTTTTTTAAAGATAGATAAATACCACATAGTATGTATGAATCAGAAACAATGTTTTTGTGAATTCTGCCTAGTTTGTTTTTAATTTAATTATATTAATTTTCAAATGTGCTTTCGTTATTAAATTTATGTGCTTTAGTAGCTAAAATTAACACTTTTTTAATCTTAATGTTTATTTTAAGAATTTATTATCTATTCTATGAAATGAAAAAAAGTAATAAATTTTGCAAAAAACAATTCTTACAATAACTTTTAATAAATCAAAGTTCAATGAAGGGTGATACTTGGAAAATTGTTGCATTTATATATTTTTTATTGAAGCAATGATCTAAGAACAATAGTAGCAAGGCTTTTTTCTTCTTAAAACAAATATTTTCTTTACTTTTTGAATAATTATCCCACACTAAATAAAGAATTTAAAGAAAATATTAAAATACATTCATTCAAAAGAAAAGTGTGCATTCAAAATAACAAAAAAAAAGAAGAGTGCCAAATAAAAAAAGCTTTTCATTCCTTAAAAAAATTAAAATAATAAAAAAGATTTTGTGTTTCCATTTTTAGGCGTCTTTTGTTTTTCTTTTTATTTGCGCTTCGACGAAATTAGCATACGTCGTCGAGCCGAAAGCTCTTATAAAAGGAAGATTAATACTTTAATTTTTTTTAAACAAACATCAAAGTTTTTTGACCTTCGAACTAATTTTTTTGGCGAAAAATTAGAATTTTGACTTACTAAAAAAGATGGATTATGTTTTATGGAAGCGCTCAGAATTTCATCCACTTTATAATTGTTCTTTCATAAACATTGAAGATATTCCACTTGAAAATCGTCAACATAATTTTATTGGAATGTCTTTAATTATTTTTTTCATAGTTTTTGAATGTTTATATATTCCTTCAATTTTGGTTATGAGAAAGCCATCATTTTATGGACAAGCTTGTTATAAAATTATGCATTTTATTGGTATTGTTGATGTCCTCTCTCTTTGTGCTAATGCCCTCACAACTGGAATATTTTGCATGATTGGAGCGGTTTATTGCACATTTCCTTCGTTGATTTATGGAATTGGTTGCATTGGATTAGGTAGGATTTTTTTTCCATAAAACAAAGACTTTTTTAAATTTGTATGAAAGTTTTTGGACCAAAAAATTTTTAAGAATTTTTTTTAGCAAAGAACAAAAAATAATTACCCATTTTTTTTATGTCACCTCGCAATTTTTTTCAAATAAATGATAGCACGAAAAATTTGCCATAAAACTTTTTTGATAATTAGCTGACTTAATAAAAATATTAAATTTCTTACATATTTTTTGGTATTTTTTGACGGAATATTTTTAGGCCTTTGGATTGCCCAAAGTGATGCAGGCATTATCCTTGCTCTCAATCGTTGCCTTGAAATGTATGATCCTTTACTTTGTGCTCAACTTTTTAAAGGAAAGAAAACATATTTTTGGCTTGCAATTCCCTTTTTTCATGCCATCACAGTTGGGTTCTTTACAAAACCTCCACTCTTTAGTGGATTGTATATGTCATGGTTTTTTAATCCATATATTGGATATTATGATGATGTAGATAATAAGGTATGTAAACTCTTAACTTTGTTTTTGTAAAATTTGAAATTATTTTTTAGTACGTTAACATTTGGCACACTATCAATAATATTACGGTGGTCCTTGCCCTTTCTGTTTTATACACAGTATTTTTGATTATTTTAATCAAACGTACAAGCCTCATTCAAGGTTCAACGAGAACAGATTCTCAAAGACAAGTAAGTTGAAGGATCACTTTGTAACATATGCAAATTGCACTTAGCTAACATTAATAAAAAGCAAGAATAAATAACAAAACAAAAAATCGATTTTTCTATTTCAAACTTTTTTGCTAATTTTTTATTCTCGATTTAAGATTTCTAAGAAATTTAAAAAAAATTAAAAGAGCGATAAAAAAATTTGCCCAAGAAACCTGCTTTTGGTAATTTTTTGTTGTCTTTTTTTCGAAAATTTTACATATTAATAAAATAAATAAAGAAACTTTTGAGTTTTTATGCAAATAAATGTCACGAGAGATAAGTAAAAATTTGATATAAAAAATACTATCATTTTTATGCAAAAATATTGCGACAAAGCTTTTTTAAAGTTAGAAATTAATTTTATGTCATCTTTTTTTGTTTCTATTAAGCGCCTTAGTAATTTCAAAAAAGAAATGGACACATCCGTTTTTTGTGTGTTTTTTGTGTTATAAATTAAAACCACAGCCTCAAATAATCCAACCCATTTTCAAAAAATCTAATTGGATGGCTTAGATCCAGCCTCTTAGAAGCTCGCTTTCTTACTGTATTCAGCTAAAAAAGATGCCACGTGTAAAATTTTTATATCTCTCTAATTTTTTTAGACATTTATTCAAGTATTTATTATTTGTCTATTTAACGCAGCCGCAGCTGCCATATATCTTTTTGAACAATATATTGCTGTTTCACCTGCTATCATCCTTGCGGGTTCCATTTCATGGGTTTTTGCTCATGGAAGTCCAGCAATCATTTATTTACTTATGAATCGATCAATACGAAATTATATTCGTCGAGAAATGGGTTTGGATGATAAAGTGGCGGCGGCAGGCGCAACTAATATATCATATGCTAATCGAACAATTAACTCAGACAAGCTATCCAAGTTTTAAATATTGTTTGCAACGGAAACAAGAAATTTTGATCCATTCTTTTAATTTTTCCCATTATTTTACTGTTTTTAATTTTATCATCAAAAAAATATAAAAATATTTTAATCTGTGTTATGAAGCGTAGAAAATGTTTGTCAACAAAAAAGCATTATTTTTTTCTTTATGAGTTTCACGTCATTTTCATATGAAAAATAGCTCAAGTGTACGTATAATATATGAAAACGCTTTCGAGTACATCATTAATATTTTGTACTTTCTCACTTTGCACAAATTTTAAAAAACACACGAAAATAAAAAAATTATTGAAAGTCAAAAAGATTTATTTTAGTTTAGCAGAATTACAACTACATTTTTTTTTCATAAAAAAATATTTTATGTGAAACAGTTCCAAGAACGTTTTTCTTTGTTTTTTAATATATTTTCTAAATGTATGGGTGAAACATGTAAAAATGTTGTTTTTGTCATAAATCAACAACAGTGTTAATTAATTTTATTACGTAAATTAATACAACAAAAAAGTAAAAATATTATTAAGAAAAATTCAATGTCAATTGCAAACAATGAATACAGTAATTAATTAAAAATAATTAGAGACAAGCAAAAAAAAATCGGGGTAACAGCGCACAATAATTATTACTTTCATCAACGATAAAAAAAAAAGAAATACAAAGGTTTAAAAATATTTTCTCGGTGAAATTTGGAGCGATTAACTCCGCTTAAATTATTATAATTATAAATAAAAAGTTTTTTTATTATAAAACAGGCTGAAGATCGGCCGCCTGGTTTGGATCAGAATGAGGTGAAGAAGAATGAGAAAACTTTGAAATACTTTGAGCAAATGACATATTATTTGCTTTGATCGTGCTTACATGTGTTATCGTTGCTGCACCTCCTCCTCCAATTCCAATTTGGCGTTTAATATAATTTCGAATGGTTCGATTCATAACGAGATAAATAATCGATGGACATCCATGTGCAAACAACCAACAATAAGAACCCAATAAAATAACGAAGTTTGAAACAGGAAAAAATTGTTCATAAATATAAACTGCGGCTGCTATGGCATTAATCACACAAATAATAAAAACTTGAAGAAAGGACTTAAAAAATATAAGGATAATAATCAAAACGGGTAATAAGAAAATTAAAAATTATTTTGTTTAAAATAGCGTAAAAATTTTTTAAACGTTTTTTTATTTGCTTTTATTTATTTTTTTCTTCAATCGCAAAAATTTTGTTTTGAAAAGAGATAGTTTTGATGCGTGAGAAAAAAAATACTTACTTGTCTTTGAGATTCAGTTCTTGAGGAACTTTGAATAAGTCGGGATCTTTTAATTAGAATTAAAAGAAAAATTGTGTATAATAAAGTCAAAACAACCAATACAGTAATATTATGAGTCGTGTGTAAAACATTTGGATACTAAAATTCAAAGGTGTTTTAAACTTTTCAAAACTCTAAATTAGCTTACTCTCGTGCCATAATCTTCAAAATATCCAACATGCGGATTAAAAAACCATGAAAGATGAATGCCATTGAAAAGTACGGGTTTGGTAAAAATAATAAAATAAGAAGAGTGGAGAACGGGAATTAAAAGCCAAACATAAGTTTTTCCTTTATGAAAGAATTTTGCACAAAGTTGTGGATCATACATTTCAAGGCATCGATTCAAAGCTAGAATCATGCCAGCATCACTTTGAGCTGCCCATAAACCTAAAAAAATTAGAATATTTATTTTATGTTTTCACGTTGATAATAAAAAAATTGGAAAAGTTATAAAATACGATTTTAGATATGCAAATTTTTGAACTTTGACGAAGGTCTCATATTTTTTTGGTAAATGTCAAAAGAAATAATTGACACAAAACCGAAATGCTTGAATTGGGTTTGTGACTTTATCAAAAGCTAATAATAAATCACTTACCCAATCCCATGGAACCAAGTAAATAAATCCAATTAGGATGTGAACAAAAAACCGATCCAATTATAGCAAAAATTCCAGTGCTCAATCCATTTACAAACATACACAAAACATCCGTGAATCCAATAAATAACATAATTTTATAACACGGTTGATGAAAGAATGTTTTCTTTCGCATTACCAAAAGTGATGGAATATATAAAATTTCAAAAACAAAAAATAAGATTACAAAAGAAATTCCAATTAAAAAATGTTGTCGTTTCTCGATGGGTACAATAGAAACATCATAAAACGAGCAATTATAAAATTCAGAATATTCTGAATGCTTCCAAAAATAATATTCCATATTTTTTGTTGTTAAATAATAATTTTTAAAAAAGGTAAAAATATTAAAATTTAAGAAGCTTTTTAAAGGATTTTTTGAGATCCAAAATAAAAGAGGGATGCGTAAATCCATTTTTAAAGATTCTCATTCATAAAAAAAGATGTACGACGCCATTCCGGACAAAGTCAAAAGAAAAAAAAGTAGCTTACGTAGTCTCCTAAATTTTATAAAAATCAAACACGTAAAAAGTCTTTTGTTTTTAAATATTTCTTTAAAAGTCAGAATGAAAAGTAAAAGTATTTTTAAATAAAAAAGTAATTTTAAAATTTTCTTTGAATAAAAAAGTCATCGTCGTCAACTTTAAGAAATATTATAAATAAATTAGAAAAAAATATAAGCTTATTTTGAAGTATGTACTCTAATATTTTGCAATAAAACAAAGAGGAAATGCGTCAATTTTATATTAAAAAAACTTCTCAACCAAATTAACTTTTTTTAAAAGAATTTTATAACCCTGGGATATTTGGATATACGAAGCTAGTGTCTTCTCAAACTCGAAGTAAATTCTTCTAAAAAAATATCGTTTAGTCTTAGACGAAACAAAACTTTTTATTTGATTCATACAAAAAATTTTACTTTAAAAAATTATAAGCTACTTTTAAAAAGAAATCATTAAGAAATTAAAAAAATGCTTGGTTTTTTATTTAACTTATTATTATTCAATCAAATCGAGTTTACAACCATTTTCAAAAGAAAAGCTTTCATCTTCAGGAAACACTTTGGCAATTATTACATCTTTAACACCATTGTTTGATCTAATATCGTCCATATAATAGTCTCTATTCTCATAGCCAGGGCGCTGGCGTTCTGGCAAATATTTAATTCCAAGCATTCCATTTATGTTACGAATCAAATATATTTTTGACTCTTTTTCCGTGGGGCTAATATTTATTTGAGATGTCATGTCATTGAATCTATAATAATTCCAATAACATGAAATAGTCTGGCCATAAGGAGCGGCCCAACTTTGATTATTTTTGTATGGTTGCAAAACTTTTATAACATTTTCGTCTTTTATAAAAGCAAAAGCCTTTTTGCTGTTTCTGTCAGTTAATTCAATTCGACAACCTAAAAAATATATTTGTTTTTGTAAGATATAAAATGGAAAAAAATTACTTACCTCCTCGACGTTTATTAGAGTGTCGGCTGGTGCGCGGAGGAAATAATTGTTCATTTGCATGATTTACACGACTTTGATTTACATGATTTGCAAATGCGGTGGCATCACATAATACTTTTCCCAATTCATCAAAAGATGAAAAAAGGTAACCTTTTGGAACTAAAAAATTTAATTTTATTTCTTACTTGGCTCATACTTGGCTGGCCTCTTACCAACATAATTATGTAAAAAGTTAAGGTTCATGACAGGGAAACGAATAAATGGGAGAATATCATCCAACTCTTCTTTAACCATATCTTGTGTGATTTGAAGATTTTGATTTCCAAGTTTAATTTCACATAAATGTAATCCCCATGTATAAACCTAAAATTTATAATGCAGCGAAAATTGCGAAAAAAAAAATTTACAGCTTTAAACAATTCTTCTTCTGTAATTGCAAGATTTTCCATTTGAACAATATCCAAAATTGTTTCTTTTTTAACATTTAAAAAATGTTTGCATTGCAACAAATCGTAAGTGTTTGCCATAATAAATTCAGATATCTTTTCACAAGCCATTTCCAAAGAATAAAGTTTAAGATTTTCATAAATTCTAAAGACGCTTTCCATCGTTGGTTGAGTGTTGGTTAAAAATTTATCACATTTTTCTTTTAAAAGTGTTACTCCGTAAGATTCAGCCAAATCAACCAAACTCATAACATTAGTATAATTTACTTTACATTGTCCGAGATAAAGGTAGGTAAGAAATTCTTTAAAATCCTCATATGAGTGCCCAGTAATTGGGATAGGGTCTTTAGTGGCCCAAGATCCAAACAACATAGCTTGAAATGTTTCTGAAGCTGACCATAAAATAAATGAATGAGCAAAAAGTTTCTAAAAAGTTTCATTTTAGGGTTAACTAAATAAATGCCAAGAGATTTTGGCTTTAAAATATCTTACTTTGCTTCCAAACTGAAAAGTTACATCATAATGTCCAACTCGATCATCTTGAAGGTTAAAAATTGAAAAACGTTGTAATGAAAGTTCAACCGCTTCATTTTCTCCAATATTATAATCAAAAGGCTGTTGCGGAGATTGGTTAATGACCGAAGGTTGCAATGATGACTTTTTTGATTTATTAAGCTTTTGTGAATGCATCCTTAAACTGTTGTTTTTCATTTGTGAAAAAATATAAGAATGAAATAAACTCCAACTAGCAAATACATGCAGCAAAAAACGAAGAAGAAGAAAAATTGTTCAAATATAAAAAAGCTTTTGAATAAGTTTATTTTGTTTACATGTGTTTGTGATAGATACTAGCCACCACCATCTCAACGATTTTATCAGCAATCTTCCATTTTCCGTCCACCCAAATAACATTATTCAATTTTTAAAAAGACCAAATTTTTTGCATAAGAAAGACGACCACCTTTTCTTTCTTTTTTTTGTTGTTGCGTATTTTTTCATACTTTTGATGATAGCAACAAAGCAAATAAAGTAATAATAATAATGTATGCAAATTATCCACAAGTCGACTTTCCAAAATATAATTTATTAGAGGGGAAGAGACTCCTCCATTTTTGCTTTTGCTCGAGCGCTGAGTTTTTTTTAACTCAAGGATCTTCAGATTTTTAAATTCAAGCAAAACTATTTATTAGTTTCACTGTTTTCAAAAAAAAATTTAAAAATTTCTTTTTCTTTATTACTTTTTTTGCTTGAATTTTTTATTTTAACACAAAATTTCTTTTTGTCTTGGAAAAACATAAACAACCATGGTGACTTTATAAATTTTATGCTTTACAAACAATACTTAGGAGTGGTCCATAATAAATATTAAGAAAAAACACATTTGGTTTCTTTTCTTTAAAATTTAAAAAAAGATTTATAAAAAAACAAAAAAGAAATATTAGCAAAACATTCTCCTTTTTTTGAAAAATGGCTGTTGTTTCTAACATCTAATGTATAAATTTTTTTTAAATTTGACTAAATTTTTTTTTCATAAAAAAAAGTTATGAGAAACATACAAATAATTTTATTATTTATTACAGTATTTATAATAATTCAAATAACTTATAATTTATTTTACAATGATTCTTTGTTTAATCGTAAAATATTCAATTCCTTTAACAATACATCAGAAAATTTTAAATTTGTTAAAAAGTTCAAAATAACTTTTATCAAAAATTCTTCCGCTGATTATTCAAATATTCCAATTCCTTTTGATGCTCCTTTGATTCTAGAATGGAATGCATTTTCAAAACATGTTGGAACAGGAAAGGGTTCAACTTTTGGAAAAGAAAAAGATTATCAAAAAGAATGTCCTTTTAAATGTTTTTACACAAACGATCATAGACTTGAAACTGTCGCGGATATGATAACTTATAATTTTGGAAATTCCACGTTCCGAAATTTCCCAAAATTTTCCAATCCATATCGATTGAATGTATTTATTTCATTTGAATCACCTCAACATCGACCATTTTTTCGACAAGCCCCAAAAGATTTTTTTAATGTTACAGTTACTTATCGATTGGATAGTGATATTCCGATTTTATATGATTTTTTTGAACCCTTCGATAAAACTGAAGAAGCTTGGGATCAAAATGAAGTAAGTAAAAAGAGGAAAATTTGCATATTTTGAAAATAGAGCTTTTCCAAAGTAAAAATACAGCTTTTTTAGTCTCAGATGGCATTAATTTTTAGGTAAATAAAATTATTGATAAAAAATCAAAACCTATTTTGTTTATGGTTTCACATTGCAAAACTCCTTCAAAACGAGAAACTTTAGTTAGGGAAATGAAAAAATTTATTAACGTTACTCAATTTGGTAAATGCAATGGAATTTTTTGCAAAGCTAATACAACGTGTGAAAAAGAAAATATTGGTGAACATATTTTATGTCACACAAAATTAATGGAAAAGTAATTTATTTTAGAATCCCATTATTTTACCCTTGCATTTGAAAATTCAGATTGCATTGATTATGTCACGGAAAAAACTTATCGTCTCCGAAATTTAATTGTTCCAATAATTTTGGATCGAAGTATTTTGAGAGGGATTCACGCAAAATTAAATCCATATGTAATTGCTGTAAATGATTTTGGCTCCATAAAAGAATTAATTGATTACCTTAAATTTTTAATGAAAAATAAAAATGAATATAAAAAGTAAGAATTTATTATTCAACAAAACACATCACAAACTTAGTTTTTAGATATTTTGAATGGACAAAATTATACAAGAAAAATAACAAAGATCCAACCATTCATATTTTGGATGATCTCGCGTGCAAATTTTGTGAAATTTCTTTGCAAACAAAATTTGGTGGTATTCGGAGAATAATCCCTGATTTACATGATTGGTGGGGAAATAATAAATGTAGAGCCAACTTTGGAGAAATTTATTCAAAAAATGGAAATGTTTCTTTTCCACCTTTAAAATATGATGATGTTTAAAATTAAATTAGTCATAAATAAAAAAAATTTATTGTTCTGCATTTAACATACAAAGGAACAAATTAAGAAAAATAATATTCAATGATACAAAAGTTATTATTAAATTTATATTTAGAAATTTCCATAGTTTTCTTACTATTTTTTTTGTTGCCATAATTCAGTTAAGTTACATTTCCGTGATAGCTGCTAAAAACTAATTAATTATTTTCGCTGTTCATGTTTAAAGTGGTGGTAGCATTCGTTAAATTTAGGGAAGAATTCTTTACAATTTTAAATTCAATAAATAAAGAAATTTTTATCATGTAAGTGGTTAATATAAGCGCCATTAACAATAATACAATCACAGCTTTACACATTTTTTGATATACGGTTTATTTGTTATTGCTTGATACACTTAAAAAAAGAACAAGATTTTATTTACATTTGAAAAAAGATGTTTTAAAGTTGTAAAAGGGCGTCAAGATTTTATTTATTTTAATCAATGATGAAATTTAAAAAAATAGACTATAAAATTTCGCTTTCACAAATTTAAATCTTCATAGTAACTAAAAGCTCTATGGCTCCTTCACTTATGTTGCTTGGAAAACATTTTGATGATATCACATTTTTTTGTAAACTAAAAAACACCTTGTCAGACAAAACGAATAAAAAAATATGGTGAAAATAAATATTGTTGTCGGGATAATTTTCTTCTGAGTATATTTTTTGATAGTAAAATTAAAAATTAATTTAAAATTATCTTCGATTTAATTAAAGGTTTTCAGCAAAATAAATAAATAGAGACTTTCTTAACTCAAAAAGCATTAAGAAAAAAAGTAGTTTGTGATTGAAAGAAAAAAAAGTTACACCAAATTTTTGGCCATTATTTTTGATTTGAATTTTAAAAAATGGTTTCTAATCTTGAGTTTATTATCTAAACTCGATTTTTAAATTAACATTTATCAAATATGCGGCACTGCTGCTTCTCTAACGGATGTAGTTAATTTAATCATATTATCTCCATTTTTTCTGCATAAATTTCTTATTGACCTTGCAAAAAGTAAACAACAAAATATTCCATCCAAAGCACAAAATAAACGAGCGTAAGCTCCAAACATGGCGCTTGCAGGAATATGAGTGAACATTTCGCATAAATATGCAAAACCATGAACAAAAAGATCTGAGAAAGTTTGAACCAATAAAACATGCTTCACTAAATTTCCAAAAGCTTTTTGAATAGAATTTTCAAGTTTTGATTTTCGTAAAAAATAAATTAAAAATATTGTTGCAAATATATTTATTATTGCCAAAGTTATTCTTGTTTCTTTAAATCTCATTCCAGCTGCATCATCTCGGCTTAAAGCGGTAGGGGAAATATTTTCTAAAAAATTTTTTAGTTTCGTGATTAGATCGTCTGCTTTTAATATTTATGGAAACAAACTTGTTTTTCCTTCCAATGGCACTGGTGATGATGAAATAAAAGCTTCTAAAATAATTGCAGCAACACACATTTTTACAAAAATATCCATAAAAATTAATAATTTCTGTATCCTCTTTAATTTCGATGGATTATGAATAACTAAAATTAAGCATCTTTCTATTGTTGAAAACAATGATGCCACTGCCGGAAGGGGCATAAGAGATAAATAAACTGCTCCACTAATATACAAAAATGCCATTGGAGATTCAATATCTGAAAAGCATACTGTAGCGAAAAAAAAAAAAAAATTAACTAAAAATATATAAAATTTTCATAAAATTTGTGTTTAGCCGACAAAACTAACCAGTTGGATGCCAATAAATAATTACAAAAGTATTGTTTACGAGAGTAACAATCGCAACTAGAATCCATAAATAAATATAAATTAATAACATTGGTGAAAGAATTATCTTTCTTTTTAATAATTCCGTTTTTATTTTATATAAAGTTCGAACGTTTATAAAAATAACAACTAAAAATGCAATTTCGATTACAATTGATTCACCCAAAACTAAACTATATAAATATTCAAAACGTTCTTCAGCCATGTATGTTTATGAAATAAAAAAAGTAAGAAAAATTTACAAATAAACAAAAAAGTTTTCTTTAATTTTTAAAAACTATACTTTTCTATTTAATTTTATTATTTCCGCATTCATGAACAAAAAACTTTTTGATGTTGTGTGAAAATTAATTTGTTGTTTAGTATGTACGTGCAAAGAATACATATATCTCATGATTTTAATAATTAAAAAAAAGTTTCTTTCAACACGTTTTTTTCTTTTGCTAGTAAACATATTGTAAAGAGATAGCGGTACGTCATAATTCTCAGTATCTCTATGTGTATTCTTTTAAATGGCAGAGAAAAAAAGTTTCTAAAATGAATTCCAAGCTGCCAAAAGACTTTGTGTTTTTTGTAACAGAAAATTATAAATCAATAAATAAGCTTGTTTAAAAACCACTTTGACATTACTCATTTTTTTATACAGCAACAAAAACAAAAAAAGTATCAATGATCAGTCAAAATTTTTGTTTTAGATACCAAAATTAGAAAAAATATTAAACTCTCAAATAATTAAATTTCAAGGCTTTTAGTAAGGTCCTTTGTTTTTTTTTCTGCCAATGCCTTCGAGTTATTTATTCTAAAATAACATTGCTTGATTATTTATTTATTGTTGATCCAAAAATTTAAACAAAGCTTTTTTGCTTTCATTAATAACTATCAAAAACCACAAAAGACAAAACGCCATAAAAAAAATTTTGTTCTTCCAAAAAACGAATCAAACTATATTTTTTGTTTATTAGTTAATTAATTTTTGCTTTGAATGCTAGAATTTAAAAATACTTTACTGATTTTATTTAACATAGGCTTGCTTCATTTTTAAAAATGTCTGGTAAAAACATGTATGTAAGCATTTTATTATTTTATCACCAAATTTAATTTCAAAATATATATTTTTAGCGATTTACTTGATTATGTAAATGCAACAAACAAAAATGATATTGAAAATAATAAAACTTTAATTGAGCAGCTTTTATTTTATGCAATAGATTTTGTTGGAGAAATATGGAAAACAGCAGAAATTAAAGATATAACTTTGCAAAAATTTGAGTGAGTTTTTGACCATATTTTTGCTATGCTCCAGATCGAATTTCAGAAGTGGATTAGTAAATACACTCATTTTATGCTCTCTAAATATTAATAAAAACACTTGTAAAGAACCAACAAAGCTTGTATTTCGATTTTCTCGAAAACCTCAAAGTGAAATAATTATTGAAACTGTCATTTCAAGTATTTTGGCTGAGCAAAAACTTGGCCCAAAACTTTATGGAGTTTTAAATAATGGAAGAGTTGAAGAATATATTCCAGTAAGATTTCTAACCAATATTTTACGATCATCGGATAGCAAAGTTTTTTTATTTTTAGTCTAGGTGTTTAAAATTTTCGGAACTATCAATTTTGCCAATAGCAAAAGAAATTGCAAGACAATTGGCTCAAATCCATCAACTTGAAATTCCAATAAAAAAGAAGGCAGGATTTATGGATTTTATTGATCAGTAAAAAGTCTTCGTTGTTTCTCAAAATAATATATTCGCTTATTTTCAGGACTTATAACAATCTCATTAAACATCCAAAATGCCCAGAAGGTTTCCATCCCTCAAAACAATACCAAAAGTATGCACCTAAAACATTTTCCATTAAAGAATTAAAAAACGAAATTGAATTTGTTCGCTTAAAATTTGTAAATTTGGGGGAAAAGAATATTGTATTTTGCCATAATGATGTTCATGGAGGAAATATTTTATTTCATCATGAAGATAATCCTGAATCAAATAAAATGGAATCATTTCATAAACCAAAAAAGGTATGTATAATAGATTTTGAATTTGCATCTTACAACCCTCGAGGATTTGATTTGGCTAATCATTTTGCTGAATATATTTATGATTATGATGCTGATTCTCCGCCTTTTACAAAACCAGAAAATCTACCAACTAAAGAACATATGCTTGAGTTTTTAAAAGCTTACATAGAGCAACAACAAAAACAATCAAATTTAACGGAGTCACAAGTTTTGGAAGAAGCTAATGAACTTCTAAAAGTAAGCCTTTTATGTATTTTTTGAGGCAAAGAAAATGAAACCCTTTGTGATAGTCTCAAATTGGTTGAGATCTCTGACTTAATTTTTATGCCTTATCTTTTTTATGCATTTTCAAACTACAATATTTTTTCTAGGAAACTTTACCATTTATGCCAATTTCTCATATTTATTGGGGTTGTTATGTAATGAATCATTGCCTAAATAATCCCTCGAGTTGGAATGCTTTAGGATTTGTAAATGATGCATTTGGAGCATATTTTATGCAAAAATATTTATTAAATGAAATTTAAATTATTTTAAAACAATTTTTATTTAATAAATTTTTATAATAACCGAGTTAATTTATATGTTAATTTTATAATAAAACATCGCTAATTAATAAACCAATTTTGCTTGATTCTGAAACAATTTCGGGTTCCATTGACGTTGTTGGACTCGAAGTTGCAGTTATAGTTGGTAAAGTTTCAATGGTGTCGCGAGGAGTTAAACTTGGAGTTGGTTTTCTAAAAATTTGCTTATTTTAATTTTCAAAAACTACAACGAGAAAAACTTACTCTATTTTAACGTAATCCGAAGAATTTCCAATATTCGTGGATTGTAAATTACCATATTTTTTAAAACTAAGTAGTTTAATAAAAAATCTTCGATATGGTTTTATATAAATTATGGTTACACAAATATCATAAAGGCCAAAACAATTCATTAGAAAAAAGCAAGAATATAATATTAATGAAATTGGAGTGGAAATAAAATAATATAAAATAACTATAATAAATGCTGGTAAACCCGCGAATAAACAAAATCCAATAAATTGGGCATACGTGCAATAAAGTAACATTTGATTAGTATTTTTTAATTTTTTAGATATTTTGACTTTTGCTCCATTAAAATTGGTTGCATTTAAAATAAAAAAAATTATGGCTAAAAAATATCGAATAAAAATGAATGATAAAAATATAATAAATGGAAATCCTAAATCTATCAGGGATATATCGTGTCGAAATACAGCCACAGAATTAAAATTTAATGAAGAAGAATTATTATTAAAATTTTTAATTCTTTCATTCAGAAATTTTTGTCCATCAAAATCAGGCAAAATAAAAAGGTTTCGAATGGAATCAAAATAAATTAAACTTAAACATATTATTGTTATAGCAAATGTCGAACTTGAAAGAAAAGCAAAAATTATAAAAGCTTTATAACTTTTTTTAATATATACATTTCTAAGGGCGAAATATCGTTCAGCTGACATTCCCACAATAAAATCTATTAAAGTCATAGCTAAAAATGCCATCAAAATAAATGAAACTAAAATTAAATTCGGTGAGAAATTATTATTGCCGCCATCCAAAGAATAAACTGCGAGAAAAGGATACAATAAAAATGGTTTAAATATTAATATCACCAATTCTAATAACATCGAAGTAACAACGTATGGAAGTAAAAAATACCGAAAATTTGATACAAATTTTGGACTTTTTGTTATTATTACATAAATAAGAAGAGCGGCTAAAATAATAGTAAATATTGAAATATAATTTATTATTGGAAGTAAAAATGATAATAATTTTGTATTATAAATTTCTTTAATGTCGTAAGTTTGAAATGAAAAATTTGTTGGATAATTGAGAGACATTGTTTCTATAAAAAAAAATAAGTTTTTTTTTCAATTAAAAATGCATTCACGAAAATGATGAATAAAAAAATAAGAAAAAAATAAAGGCGGCAAAAAATTGCCAAGACGTTTCCAGAAAAATTGTAAAAAAAAAGGTTCAAAGCAAAAAAAATTTCTAGAAAAGGGTTTTTTAAAGTTAATTTGCTTCATATGCTTGAACACCTATCTTTCTTGCAACAACACCAAAAAAGAACAAATCCCAAAAAACGGAAAGAAACTAAAATAAAAAATAAAGAGAAAAAAAAATTGGAAAACGTTTATTTAATTTTTAATTAATTATTTTTGTCGTCCTATGTTTTTTAGAAGAAAAATAAATAAAAAAAATAAACCAATGAACGACTCTCTCTGGAACTCTTGGACTCTGAAAGAATCGGTAAAAAAAATGCGACTTAATAACCACCACCCGGAAGATGCTATAAAAAAACTGGGGGCGAATGGATGAAAGAATGAATGACCAAAGAAAAAACGGAATAGGAATGAATATTAAAAAATAAAGAAGATATGTTTAAGAAATTTTTTTTAAAGAAATTGCGTTTCAAGTCTGTTTTTTGTTGCGATGATGCCTCAAGTTTTAATAATAAATTTTGAACTAATTAAAAAATGAGAGTAACTCATCGCTTCTTTTTTTTTGAAATAAAGAACGAATGTAGCCCAAATTATCAGAATATTATTATTCATTCTTCTCGAGCAATAAAACAAACTAATTTTTTACGTTTGAAGAAGCTTAACCTTTTCATGGGATAAAAAAAACGACAAAAAAGTGGATTAAAGTTTTTTTTATTTCTTAATAAAAGTTTAGACAAGCAACCAAGCATACACGAAAAAGTTTCTCAACATACATATTTAGAAATTGAAACCACTCGAGTTTATGTAAATAAAGGGCCATAAAAATATTTTAAAATGCATCCAAAAAATTTGAAAAGGTTTTTGGATTCAAAGAGAACGTAAAAGAACGAAAAAAGATTTAATTTTTGCGTATTTAAAAAGCTTTTTTTTTGTCAACTTTAATAAATCCAAAAAAATTCATGCAAAAGAAAAAAAACATTGTGGTGTTAAACTTAACCTTTTTAAATAAATAAAATACGTGACTTTTTTGGAACTCAAAACATTTAACGAATTCTTTGAAATCAAACATTATTGGTTTCATTACCAGACATACATATTTCCAAGATTTTTTTTGTAAGTTATAATTTTATGGGAAAAAAGAAGAGTTTATAAATCTAATTAAAGAGAACAACTTTTTTTCTTTCTTAAAAAAAATAAACACTATGTTTATTTTTTTATCAGACGTAAAAAAAGTGTGAAAGAACAAAACCCCAAAATTATATACGTAATATAAAAAAAAAACTACGTTCCTTGACTTTCTCAACTAACTTTAACTTTTTTTAATTATGTATACGTTTTTTGAGCTCTAAAAAAGCAGACGACGACGGCTTCAGCTTCTGCTTGGTTTAGCTTGGCTTGGCTTGGTTGTGAAATTAAAAAGTAAAAACTAATGAAAAAAATATATTCTTTAGTTGTGATCTCTTGATGCTGCGCAAATTGAACAATTTTAATTACATTTTTTTATATTTCTATTCACAAACAAACGTTACTCTTTTATTTATTTTTTTATAAATACTGGTAATAATAAAATATCAAAAAAAAACTTAGGAATAATGTTTGGAGTCAATCGAAGAAAAAAGATGACCTTTTTAAAGGTTAATTAGTAATTGTTGGGTAAGAAAAAAACTTACGCATGGAGCGATTTTGGTGCATCACAAATCATATGAAAGTGAGAAAAGTAATAACTTTTCACCAGAATTTTGAAGTAAAAAAAGATTTTTTGATAAAATGCAAGCTTACTATATTTAAGGAAAAATTAATTAAAATTTGTTTATTTGAACTTTTAAAATACTTTTTTTTAATGTAGCAAAGCAGCTATTTGAACAGTGAACTTTTTAAACCAGGTGTTTTTAAAATTCCAATAACTTCCCGCATCAAGTTTCACTCAATTTTGATTGTTGACAAACATATTATCAAAGTACATAAATTGCAGCAAAAAAAATTTTTGGAAGCCTTTAAAAATAAACAACTTCAGTCGTATATATTTTAAATAATAAGAAAAGCTGTGGATTACAAAATGCTTGTAATACAATCCTTGTGGTTGCGCATCGGATTTAAAAAAATTTGGATATCTGGTTACTCGCCGCTATCTCTCTAATCTTTAATAAGTGTTTGTTCATTGGCACGCTTTTATGACGAGCCATTGACTTGTTTTTCATTTTAATCGAATCATTTTTTATACAAAAGTGTCAATCTTTTATTCTGTTTTTTTTTAATTGGAAGTATCCTAATTTCGGTTATTTAAGAATAAAGCCGGTATTTATAAATTTGTAATTACTTCAGCTTTCATTTTAATGAAGCTTGTTTATTGGAATGAATCATCAAACTATTTTTTTTATCGCGAAAGTTTTATTGGTCATTCTGAAAAAAAGGAAGAAAAGATTTAGTAATTTCCAGTAACCAAAAGCTTTGACCACTTTGATTTAGTAAATATTTTTAACTATTTTTTTCTTAATAATTTTGACTTAAATTTCGCCACTTTTTTTTATTGAAACTATTTATAAATACTTTTAATAACATATCCACATATAAACAAATTTTTTCCCTTCTTTTTTCCCTTCTATTTTTTGCGCTATTTTTTTGTAATTTTTATTACCTTTGTTACTTTTTGCATCACAAAATTATTTTGTGTTATAGATTATATCACATTCATTATGGAATCTAATCATCCATCTGATGGTAATATTGCTGTAAGTTAATATTAGTTTGGCTCATGCTAACTTTGATGAAGCATTTATTAAATTCCTTTTTTTTCTTAGGATAAACAAAAAGCGTCTAAACCATCATTTGACGTTTATTTAAAAGTCGTTGCTTTAACACGGGAAGGAAAGGAATGTATTTATACTAAAAAAAACAAAGAAGCAATCGAAAAATTCTCTCAAGCAATTGAATTACATCAAGATCCCGATATCTTTTGTGATCGTGCGGTGGCCTTTGGTATTTTGGGAGAATATAAGAATGCATATAATGTAAAGTTATAACTTTTTATAGCCAAAATGCAAAATAATAATTATTATTATAGGATTGTCATACCGCAATTGAACTCAATCCTAAATATGCTCTTCCATATGCTGTTTTGGGAATGGCCTTTAAGGTTCAATTTCTTTATAATGATGCAATTGAAGCTTACTCGAAGGCTCTTGAACTTGATCCTGGAAATGGAGAATATATAAAAGAAATTTCTTCTATTAAAGAAAGACTTAATGCTGTAAGATAGCTAGCACTCATTTGGCATACGTTTATTTACAATTTTTTTTAGGATATTCAAGCATCATTACCTCCCACACCTGAAATTATTGCAAAAGCTAATCTTCTCAAAGAAGAAGGAAACGACTTTATGAAAGCTTTAAAATTCAATGAAGCAATTGAAAAGTATACTGAAGCCAACGCATTGAAACGAGACCCTGTTTATTTATGCAATCGAGCTGCAGCTTTTTGCAGCCTTAAGCGATACAATAAAGCTATGAATGTAAGTAAATATATTTGTTTATCATTATTAGGAATAAACTTTTTTTAGGACTGCCTCGACGCTATAATCCTTGATCACAAATATGCTAAAGCTTATGGTCGAATGGCATTCGCTACTTCACGCATGGGTAATTATGAACAGGCTATTAAAATTTATAAAAAAGCTCTTGAATTGGATCCAAACAACAAAAATTACAAAGAAAATCTTGCTCTCGTTGAAGCAAAACTTGGTGAAACTAACGAACAACCATAAAACATACTTTTTACGTATAACTTTCTTTAATAATTTCATTTTTTTAAACTATAAATTTTGTTGTTGAATTAAGAATAATTTTCTTGTTTATTTATTTCCATCCATCTTTTATTGTAGTTAATTTTATTGTTTAAAGTTTGTCAGAAAAAACAAAAAAAATGATTGATAAATTTTATGGAAGTGGAAAAACCGAGTATACAAAAATAAAAAATTTATAAATGTTTGCTTTGCTTTCTAAAAACTTTGTTTCATGCAACGATTTCAAACTATGAGTTTCAAACCTAAAATATTTTTTATCTTTCTTTCATTTTTTCTCGACTTTTTTACGAATTTCTATCTGCGTTTTTTATTGTCAATTTTTATCATTGTTTTTTTGCACATATAAATTTCATTTTTTTAGCTCATTTGTTGTTCATCGTTATGTCGTCAAAAAAGCCATCTGTTGGTAATATCACTGTAAGT
The DNA here is from genome assembly GCA_028622995.1 of Panagrolaimus kolymaensis. Taxonomy (NCBI): domain Eukaryota; kingdom Metazoa; phylum Nematoda; class Chromadorea; order Rhabditida; family Panagrolaimidae; genus Panagrolaimus; species Panagrolaimus kolymaensis. Next base: position 1,443,350 of record JAJQJQ010000035.1, read on the forward strand.
AAATTTTTTTGGTTTTGTAAATATTTACTTTAATGCATCTTTTTTTATAGGATAAACTAGAATTTTCGACTCCAACGCCTGAAGTTTTTGCTCAAGCTTTGGCTTTAAAGAAAGAAAGAGATGCATGTATGGATATTGATAAATTGTACGAAGCAATCGAAAAGTATACTCAAGCAATTTTATTGTGTCCTAATGATCCTTATTTCTTGTGTGCTCGTGCAGATATATATGCTGTTCTTAGCCGTTATGATGATGCCTTTAATGTAATCTTTTTTATTCTTATAATCGTAGTACATTTAATTGTTTTAGGATTGTCATACTGCTATTGAACTTGATTCTGAATATCCTTTTACGTATGGTGTTTTGGGATTGTTATTCACTTTTCTAGAACGTTATAAAGATGCAATTGATGCTTACAAGAAAGCTGTTGAACTTTATCCTGAATTTGAAGATTTCAGAGTAACACTTTCTTTTACGGAAGAAAAGCTTAAAATTGTGGGTTTATTTTTTTGTTAGCATTTTATTTCTTAGTTTTTAGGTTATGCAAGGATCTTGTCCTCCTTCACCCGAAGTTATCGCAAAATCTATTGTTCTCAAAGAAGAAGGAAATGACTTTATGAAAGCTTCAAAATTCAAAGACGCAATTGAAAAATATACTGAAGCCATTCTATTGAAACGCGATCCCGTTTATTTTTGTAATCGAGCTGCTGCTTATTGTGGTCTTAAACAGTATGTTAGCGCTCAAAACGTGAGTGTATATTTTTCTTCATTACTTTTATTAAATTTTTGTATCTTTTTTTAGGATTGTCTTGAAGCTCTTAAACTTGATGATAAATATGCTAAAGCTCATGGTCGTATGGCATTCACCACTTCTTGTCTCGGTGATTACTTTCATGCTGTTCAATCTTACCAAAAAGCTCTTGATTTGGATCCAGACAATAAAAATTATAAAGAAAATCTTGCACTTGCTAAAGCCAAAGCTCGTGAAGCTAATCAACTACCATAAATCAGTATTCTTATGCATATATTTTTCTTTAATAATTTTTTGGTTGTTTGTTTTTGATTTGAACTTTCTTTTTTGTTTAGTTTTTACCATATTCTTATTGTATGATACAACCTTAGTGGTTTTTTTTATTGTTTATTGTTTATCTTTTTTTGCTTGATAATAAAGCTTTATTGTATGTATATATTTTTGGAGACTAATCACAACAAAAAATCATGATTTGTTGTAATTTGTAATGTTAAAATTAAAGGAATTGGCGAACACATAAAATAGTTCATCATTATCTTCAGCCATTGAAGGTTCTCCTAGATCAAAATCAAGTAGTGAAGAAGCTGTCAAAGATTCTGATAGTGAAGATCAATACATTAGCGATACTAAGGAAAATGCTTCTCATGAAGATCATACTTCTGTTAAATCCAGCAATGTTAGGATTATTCTTCTTGGCTGCATAGATATATGAACTATGGCCTTTTATTTGGTCTCAATTTTTTAAACTTTATAATTTTTGTGATATTTTTTATACTAGTAAGATGACCAAAGCATGAATAAAGAAGTTGTTGTGTCATATTTAAAAAATGATGGTGCATCAAATTGAATTGGGTGATTTTCCGGATGCCAATTGATATCATGATTTAGGTACTTCAATAACATGTGCGATACCTTTTGAAGATTTTCATTTACCATCTTTATCTTTGTAGATTGCAATTCGTTAGTTCTCGCAATCAACAAATTCAGAAAATCAAATATTATCTTTACTTTCATCGATGACAAAAAAATATTCTATCATGCCAACTGGAAGTGGATTATAGCAAATGTCATTTACTTATTTTTTTAATCCAAATTATTTTTTCGGAGATAACTGCTGCAATACATCTTTTTATTTCTAACCCTTCACCACCTGCAAATCGAGCTGTAATATCTTTTCTTTTTAGCCGCAAACGAGCTCCTCTTGTCGGAGTCATTTCCATAGCTAATGAAAAACTACGCGGAAGTGCTTGTTGTGTAATCCACAAAATCCTGGATCAAACAGCTGCAAAATTGATATTTACTTGTTCTTTCATTTCTTCTTCAACACGATACATATGTCAATTTTACGTTGGTGGCCGAATCAACAACAACGGCTGTTCTCTTTAGCTCTGGGTGGTCGCAGATTTGTGTCACATTAATTTATTTTTCATTATTTACAGCTTTTACTTTTTTTTTACGTTGGTCTTGGGATATCAGTTGCATCATATCCATTGCTAGTTTCATCTGATCCATAACGACGACCTCGTTATTTTAAATCAATAACTGTTAAAGGTTCTCTTAAATTTTTTTTGTCAGAATTTTCACTTTTTTCTTTTAATCGCCAACGTTATGAAATTGTTCAATTTTTAGGGCGGAGAAATAATATTTATTTTTCATTCTTCATCGCCTCCCTTATTTTGCCATATTTTTTTGTGGCTTTTTACTAAAGTGTTTAATTTTCTCATTTTTTGTGTTAGATTTATTTTTTTGCACGAATTCTAATAATAATGCATAATTCCCGCGATAAAACGATTTTTTTTCTTGTATCGTTAATAAAATATTATTTTTAATATTTCAAAGCTTTATAAGTTTTGATAAACATGCTGCTAATATTTGAAAATTTTAGAATCATGTTACGTGTGCCATCATTGTTCGCATTATTTTTTGCATTTTCGGTTATTGTCCAACAAGCTACCATGGCTGCTCCAGTTTCAAAGAATAATGAAACAACATGGGAAAGTGTCAAAACAAAATTTAATGCCGCGGGTGAAGAATTCGGTGTATATCTCTTCTCCCTCTTTCTTAATGTAAGTAGTAAAACTAAATTGTAGAGAAAGCAATAATCTAAAAATTTAAATTTTTTGTCCATTTAAGGCTGAACAAAAGGCACTCGTTAACGATATGAAAAATATTTACGTGAAAACTGAAGAGGCAATCGAGGAATATAATGACGAATCGAAGGAAACCAAAGATGAATTTATTTTTGCTGCTAAAAAATTAACAAAGATTTTGGATGAATTTCTTGAAATTGGTAAAAAGTGTGCGAAAGCTTTTAATCGTGATGAAAGCTCTTTAAAAAAATTCCAATTATTATATGGCCAAATGAAAAAGGATATTGAAGCCATTGAAAAAGGCATATTTATTACATGGATCCAAAAGATTGATATTTAATTAATTTTATTATATATGTTTTTGTATAAACTTTTAAATCGTGTGTTCTTTTTTTGAACTTAAATGTTTACAAGTTTATTGCTCTTTTCTTTATTTTATCGTTCGCTGTAATTTATTTTTACTGCTTATCAAAAAAACACTCAGGGATCTTAAAAGTGTTTACAACCACGCTCAAATTTTTGGAAACTCTTTTTTACAGAAGTCATTATTTTCAATAATAAAGCTTGGGAAAAATAATAAGAGTTTAGCATGGAAAAATAATGTAATAAAATAAAGAAAAATAGCTCATAAATTTTGTTCATTGTTTGAAAGCAAAATTAATAAAAGTTTAGCGAGCAATGTTTTGTATTATTCATTCGAGTAATAATACTGAAATGCTTATTACACACATCAAAAAAGTGCATCATAAGTCAAATGAAATTGATTAAAGTAATTTCTGAAAAAGAATTTTTAAGCTTATGTTATTTTTGCTAATAAAATGTAAGCGTAATAAAATTTGAGCAAATAATTAAATTTTTCTAACTCAAATTCCATACGTAGATAGTTTGCTACAAACTTTTTTTGGTTTTGTGAACTTTTCCAGCACTTTTTTTTTTTAATGCACTTTGTGGCTTTTTAACAGGTGTCCAATAAATAAATTCATTCACTTCCTTCTTGTATGCAAAATTATTTTAATACAAAAAACTTTCAAAAAAAGTTTCTTGTTTGTTCAAAAAATTTAATTCATTTTTCCATTTTTGTGTTCTGGTTGTCACGTAAATATAACAACTTTCAATCAAATGGTTTAAAACAACAAAACAAAAAAGCGTAGGTTGTTAATCCATTCGACTGTGTGTTTCCAAGATACATTATAGGCAGAATACAAAAAAAATCTAAACACAATCAACTTTTATCAATGAAACAGTTAAAAAAAAAAGAGTGCATTAATTTAAATAACTATAAAGAGAATAAAAAAATGAGTATATAAGCGATGGTGATGGAAGACAATAAACATACTTTCCGCCAATCATGGTTTGGTTGAGCAATTATTTGATTGCAGCATTTTGTTGTCTTTGGGTGGTTTCTTTGGGAGTTGAAATCGAAATAATCAATGATGATATGACAGCTTTCAATCATTTGATTGAAGAACTCAATTTGACTTTCACTAGTGCCAGAGAATTAATTAAACGACTAAATGCTTTTAATAAAGCCAAACAAGAAGTTCAACAACTTGGAAATAAATATCCTGGAGTTACTTTTGAAGTGAATAAATTTTCACTTATGACTGATCAAGAATTAAAAGAAGTAAGTTTCACATTTCATGAGATACAGAAAACTAAAACTAAAGAGCCAAATTTTCAGTTTATGAACGTCTCCATTTCTGCCCCTGACAATACAGTATCCAGAGCTAAACGTAATTCACTTGATAATACTTGGTCGAGTTCCATTCCAACATCATATGATTTTCGAACATTAGGGAAAGTAACATCCGTAAAAGATCAAGGAAGCTGTGGATCATGTTGGGCTTTTTCTTCGACAGGCGCAATAGAATCTCAATATTCCATTCGATTTAATCAAACCATTGATTTAGCTGAACAAAGTTTTGTTAATTGCGACACCAATCAAAATGGATGTGGAGGAGGAGCACCCGAATATGCATTAAGATATTATGCAACAGAAAGTGGTCTTCCATATGAAAGTTGTTTTCCATATGAAGGGGAACCTGTATCACAAGCATGCACAGATTGTGAATCACCAAGAGTAAAGATAGCTGGATATCGAAATTATGGACCTGATGAAGATCAATGGGCTTCATATATTTATAATTATGGTCCAGCTTCCATGTCATTTTATGTTCCTCGAGCTTTTATGTCTTATAAAAGTGGAATCTTAGATGTCGATAATTCTGAATGCACTTGGGATTAGGGTTGGTTAATTTACCGGTGAAATAAAAATCGGTTAATTAACCAGTGAATTAACCGGTTAATTAACCGGTGTCGATGTTAATTAACCGCTACTACGAAAGCCTACAAAAATTTACGAAATGTTACGAAATGAGTGTTTTATAGAGCAAACACCATTATTTGACGAAAAATGATGGATTTTAGAGAAATTTAACGATAAAATGGGAGAAATAAACACTTTAACGTGGTTACCCATGTCTCTTTTTTTTGGAAAATGGTAGCAAAGGGTTTTCCCTGTGGTAAAACTTTTTTTAATTTACCGGTAAATTATGCCTCCGGTTAATAACCGGTTAATTAACTGGTTAATTAACCGGTGAATCTACCGGTTAATTAACATTTGCCAACCCTACTTGGGATAATAGCGTTGGTGGGCATGCAATCTTATTAGTTGGATATACGCCCGATTATTGGATTGCAAAAAATAGTTGGGGAACTGGATGGGGTGAAAATGGATTTATTCGATTCAAGCGTGGAAAGAATTTCTGTTTAATGCGAGATATTGTTGCACCATATTTTGAAGTTCCTGAACCACCAAAGCCTCTTACAACTTGTGCTGGTGCACTTGATTTAGTTTTTGTCATTGATGGATCAGATACTATGACTGCAGCCAGATTTAATGTTGTTAGATCTCAACTTGTTACTGCTATTACTCAATCTGGAATTCAATGGGGTGGTGATGTAAGTATATAGCTACAAAAGGAGCTAAATAAAGATCAAAATATTTAGAAGGCTCATGTTGGAATTGTTCTCTCCACCGGATTGATGACTGGAGGAGCAACCACGCCATATCGTTATCTCGATTTAAATGGTTGTCAATATTATGCATGGGATTGTTCGCCCACAGTGAAAACCACGGCTAATTTAATTTCTGCCATTCAAAACATGGGATTTTATGGCGGTAAAAATAATATTTCATTGAGCATGATGGAAACGATAACAGGCGAATACGAAGGCTTACCTGATTCATGGTCAATTTTTGGTGGTCCATATTGGAATGACGTTGGTGACCGAATTGATATTCCTAATGTTATGATTGTTATTAGTGGAGCTGATACAAGCAATGTTGCACCAGCCGCTTCTGCTTTGGCAGCCAAAGGCGTAACTGTTTTCTACATTGGTTTCTCTGATCTACCAACCGCTCAATTACAAGCAATTTCTGGAAATCCAGCTCGATCATATTCAACAACTCCAGAAAATTTAGCAAATGTTATTAAAAGTATTTGTCTTTTCCAAAATCTTCCAAGTACCACAACTTCAACTAGCACTACCACTAAAGCTACAACTACCATTTCAACCACCACCAGTGCTCCAACAACCTCTAAACCGACAACTATTTATCCGTCACCTACAACAACCCAAGCACCAACTACTACTGCAAAGCCTACAACCACACAACTACCAACAACAACTCAGCACCTACCACCACCACACCTCCAACAACCACAAAGCCACCAACAACGGCAACTCCAACTACTACCACGCCACCTACAACTACATCACAATGCCCTCAAGGAGGTACATGGTCAGAATGGAGTACTCCATCCTGCAATGATACATGCGGTTTATGTGGATTAATGGTTGAAACCCGTGAATGCATTTCAGCAGCACCCGGTTGTCCATGCATTGGTGAAGTAACTCGATATGGTGAACGATGTGGAGACGCATTATGCAAGTTTCCTAAACCATCATGTTGCAGTGCATATGCAAAACCGACAAATGTGGGTGGAATAATAAAATGTGCTCCACTTCCAACAACTCCTGCCCCAACCACTACAACACCGACTACAACTACAAAGGCAACTACAACAACGACAAAACCAGCGACTACTACCACTCCATTTCCACCAATTACAACTTGCGCAGGAGCAATTGATTTAGTTTTTGTTATTGATGGATCAGATACTATGACAGCGGCAAGATTTAACACAGTTAAATCACAATTAGCTACAGCTGTTACTCAATCTGGAATTGTTTGGGGTCAAAATGTTAGTTTACTAACTTTCATAAAAAATTTTAAAAACAAATTTTTAGAATGCTCACGTTGGCATTGTTATTTCAACTGGACTCATGCAAGGTGGAGCAACAACACCATATCGTCACCTCGATTTGAATGGATGCCAATTTTATGCTGATGGTTGCACTCCGACTGTCACAACCACGGCTAACTTAATAACCGCCATTCAAGGCATGACATTCGATGGAGGCAAAAATAATATTTTCTTGAGCATGAATGAAACCATGAGTGGCGAATATGATGGTTTACCCGATTCATGGTATATCTTTGGTGATCCATATTGGGGAACCATTGGAGATCGACCAAATGTTCCAGATGTTATGATTGTTATCAGTGGGGCTGATACAAGCAATGTTGCACCTGCCACTGCTGCAATGTTAAATAAAGGAATTCGTGTTTATTCCATTGGGTTCTCTGATTTACCAACTGCTCAATTACACGCAATTTCTGGAAGTCCTGCTCGATCTTATTCGACCACGCCAGAAAATTTGGCTAATGTTATTAAAACCATTTGTCTTTTTCAATAAAAAATAAACATCTATCGATGATGTTTAAAATTATTTTTAAGATGAAAAAAATAATTGTTTTTGTTTTGTGTTGCAAATGTTAAAATAAAGTTGAATGCATTATAGTTTTTCTTGACAAAATGTGTTGTTTTCTAGCCAAAAAAAAATACATATAATCTCAAAGGAACCTTAAAAACGTCAATTTTTTTAGGCAAAAAAATGTTTCTTTCATATTTTTAACATTCTTCTTTCTATTGTATTTTTGTTTTTAAGAAAACTTTTTACAACTTTTTGTTTATTTAAAAAAAATTTAAAGCAGAAAAAATTCAAAGAATGTTGACATTTCTCTTATATTTTTTTGAGCGTAATTTTATTAATCCTAGTTTTGTATTTTTTTTAAGTCCAATGAAATAAATTTATTGTCTACCTAAAAAAATATCTTCTTCTTTCTTAATTTGTTTCTTTGAAGGTCAAAAGTCTTATTCATAGATCGTGGGAAAAAAAAGGAGCGACCATGTAGTTAAAAAAAGTTTCGAAACACCTTTGAACGAATGGGAAAATATATGAGTCATCTATGAGTTAGTTTGCCTGGACGGGTGGGTGGCTCTGATGTGTGTGTACTTTGTATTATGCTGCACAAATAAAAAGGAAAGAGGGAAGACAAAAAATTTCGGTTGCTAGGTGCTTTCATTAAAAAAAAATTTTGTTGAAAAAATGTCCACCTCTCTATAGTTCCCACGTCATTTTTTAAGGTTTGTCTTTAGCAACAAAAAAAAATAACAAATTTGGATTTCGAAATATTGAAACAATTTTTTTTGTACGCTACGCCTTTTTTTGTCTTTGTAGAGTTATTTCGAAATAATTGCATAACTTTTCTCAACTTTATGTCACTATAAAAAGGTTATATCTTTGAGGTATAAATTCACTTTCATTTCTTCTTCCTATCTCAATTTAATTATCCAACAATAATAGCAACTAAAAAGCCGCTGCTACTGCTTTTTTTTGAGAGAGAAGAAGAATATGGATTTCAATGATTTATTTTGTGAAAAGAAAATGGATGGCAGTGGCGTTGCTGCAGGTATTGGTGCAACCTTAACAAATATGAGACTTGATAATATAACTCAAGAAGAAGTAATAACATTTGTTATGGAAAAATTTCTTCATAATCCAATATTTTCTGGTGGAGCTTTATTATCCCTCGCCGGATTTTTATGGTATTTCATTGATTGGGGATGGAACATCGCTCAACGAATCTTTCGTGATCGATATTTCACTTCTTTACAAATCACCAATGAAAATATGTAAGTTGAATTTTAAAGAAATTTACTTTTAATAATAAAAAATTATATATAAAACTAATTTTTAGGGTTTATAAATGGGTTATTGATCATATCAATGTTCACAGCAAATGGGGAACCCGAAATTTATCCGTTATTTCTACCCTCGATGAAAATGAAACTGGCAACTCCAGATTTAACCATAAATTTATTCCTGGTACCGGTTCTCATTATTTTTATTATAAAAATCGAGTGGTTTATTTTGAAAAAATCAGGGATAAACGCGATGTCAATGTAAAGGATGAACATGGAAATCAAGATTCCAAACGATTGGAAACTGTCACCTTATCTACTTATGGTGGATCACCAGAATTTTGGCATCAATTCCTTGATGAAGCCTCTAAAGAATGCCTTATAGCTATGGATAAAGGAGTTGTAATTCATACAGCTCGATCAAATTATTGGGAAGAATATGGTGAACCTAGAAGAAAAAGAAATATGGATACCGTTGTTTTGGCTGATGGAGTTTCTGAGAAAGTTTACAGCGATCTCAAAACTTTCTTAGCTTCTGCTCAATGGTATCATGATCGAGGGGTTCCATATCGACGCGGATATCTTTTATACGGGCCTCCTGGAACGGGTAAAAGCAGTTTCATTGCTGCTCTTGCAAGTCATTTTGGTTATGGCATTTCCATCCTTTCTTTAACCAATCGATATTTAAATGATTCGGATTTACAATATTTAATGAATAACACTCCAAATAAAACTTTCATCATCATGGAAGATATTGATGTGGCATTCAAAAATCGTGATAAAGAAGAAGGTGAAGAAGATAAAAACACTGTGGATGCCAACATCACCCTTTCCGGTCTTTTAAATGCCATAGATGGAATTGCAAGTTCTGAAGAACGTATTTTATTTATGACTACCAATTATAAAGAAAATCTCGATGCCGCTCTCATTCGTCCTGGCCGAGTTGATTTTCAAGCTTATCTTGGACATTGCAAACCTGAAATGATCCAAAAAATGTTCCGACGATTTTATGAAAAAAATTCTGAAGAACTTATTGAAAAATTCGTAGAAGCTACCTCAAAATTAGATAAAAGTTTTTCACCCGCTGAACTTCAAAAGCATTTAATTGTATATAAAGATAGTCCAGAAAGTGCAATCGAAAATGTTAATGATCTCTTACAATAATTTATTTACCTTATTTATATTTTTTTTTACATTCCTAAATATTGTTATTAATTACTATTCTGTATGCTTTCAAACAAAAAATTAATTTATTTTATTTTAAAACGGGTTTTTGTTATTATTTATTTTTTTACGTGTAATTTTTTTCTTTTTTGAATAAAAAAAATTAAAATTTATCACCTTTCTTTTTTGACATTTACATTTATTAATTATGTACACTTGAAACGCCGCCTGCCTAAACCAGCTGTAAAACTTTTTATATGAAAATTAAAATGCTTATATTTTATTGCACGTCTTGAAATTTAAAATCAGAAGCCATGAATCACTTTTATGATAGACGACAAATAGAATAAAAAATTTGAATTTTAATAATCAAAAATAAAAGAATCATCGATTCATTCAATTAATTATCAAATTATTCTAATCATCCAAACACCTGTCTCTAATTTATTCATAAAAAACTCCATAGGTATTGGTATCATTTCCATCCTCATTGCATTATCCACAAAAAATTATTATTGCTGCTTTTTTATAAATATTTGTTTCGCTTAAAAAAGCAAAACTTTCCAAAATTTATTTTAACTTTTTCCAAAGCCACTTTAAAAAGAGCTGGAATTTAATTATTACCTCAAACTTTGGGTAATTAAACCGAAGATGAATTCTTTTTCATTCTTTTTCAATCAAAATATAAAATAGCAGAGGATGCGTTGGGGCTTTTTTTGCTCATTTTTCTCTTTTTCTTTTTCAACCAAAAATTTATAGATAAAAGAGAGAAGAGAGAATAACGTATGCTCTAATTTTTGTGTCGCTTCTTTTTTTGTTTGCATTCATTTTTTCCCTTTTTTGCTGTTCTTTTGTATATGAGCAACACAAAAAGGTAGTCATTCGCTTGGGGTCATACCGCAGTGAAAGCCATGCCAACAATAAACTGGATAATTTTAACTACTTTTTATTAAATTAATTATGATTGAGTCGTTGTCCTATATTGTTTTTTTAAAATACTAACTAAAAATTTCACATTTTAAAGTAAAAAAATATTGAAGTTAAATAACACTAATTACTAGTAAAAATGCCTTTCTTTTCATAAGCTTTGACTATTATGGCAATTTGCCAAATATTGTGTTGAAAAAAAGTAGATTTGCATTTATTGATTATTTTTTTAATGGAAAAAATAATTTTGGAAAGGAAAACTTTTTCAAATTCGAGCTAAAGCTTTTTGAAAGTATAATTTGACTCAAGTTTTACTCTGATCAAACTTGGCTTCTTCAGTCATCCAAAAATTTCCTTCATTTTCGCATTCATTCTTTTTTTTTTTTTGAAAGAAACATTAGAAATATAAAAAAGTAAAGGAAGAAAATATAAAAATCTTTGTGATGGCATAGTCTGATAGCGGAAGAACCTCACAAGAAAAAAAGGAGTAAAGTAAGATGAAGGAAGGTAAAGGTCGATAAAGCGAGTGAAGAGCTAAATAATATTCATTCAAGATCATCATCATCTCTTTGTTAAGTTCTTTTCCTCCACGTTTTTTAAATTTTCTATTATTTATTTTTTGATGCTCCCATTTTTTTAGTTCTTTTCTCCCTCGTCTCTCTCAAAAAAGTTTTTCTTATTCAATTTTTTTTAATTTTTTTTCGTTGCTGCTCAGAATTCTATCACCGGAGGAAGAGAGCAAATGTGGAATCATTAAAAATATGAGAAATTTGGCGTCGAACCCATTAGTCTTTTTTTTTTATCGTTGGCGTGAATTGTGCAAATATTTATCACTGTTTTATTATTTTTAAATTTAACAAACATTTTATGACTTTTTTTAGGTAAAAAAATAACTAATATATTTCAATTTTAGTTATTATGTTTCTAAAGCCTTATTGGAAATCTTCAAATACAAAGTTTTTGTACTTAATTATTTTGATTGTAATAGTTTTTTGTTTATTTATATTATACCCACGTTCAAATGAAAAGTTTTCTCATAAATATCATTTAATTGATTATCCAAAAATCGTCAAAAGAAATTTTCTTTCTTGTTCCAATGAAGCAGCGAATAAATTTTATAATGAACCAACAAAATTTTTCGAAGATTTTAAATATTGTATTAAAACTCAAATTGGGATAGATAAATCCCAAATGGATAATTTTGCAAATGATATGATGGGTGAAAAGAAAATGTTTTTACCTTTTTCAAGCGATTATCAACAATCTAAATGCAAATGGTTGACCATCGGCATCGGTGGTGTAAATGCAGCGGAAAAGCTTTTAAAAGAAAAATATCCGGAATGTGAAGTTTTTGGAGCGGAATTACTTCCAAAATTTTATGGAAATTTCTCATCGGTTGGAACACTTATTCCCCATGGAGTTGGTAAAAACCTTTTTTTGATTTATTAGAATTTCGGTTAACTTTTTAAAATATGCATTTTTAGGACTTGAAGATACTGAAATTTCCATGGAAGTAAATGAAAATGGTACAAAGGTTCAAAAAACGTACGAAATTATTTCTCTAACACATTTATTAGATAAATTTGTTGGAACTCGTTTTATTCATTATTTAACCATTGATATTGAAGGTTATGAATATCTAATTCTCGAACAACTTGTAAATAATGGAAAATTTGCTAAAGATGGAATAACTTTTTGTCAAATTGATGCCGAACTTCATTTTATCAAATTTGAAGGGGTTCATCCAAAAGCAAAAAATATAAGTGCAGTTGAATTTATAAATAATTTCATTGGTGAATCATCTCCATATATCCCAATTTTTAATATACCTTATCTTAATTTCCCCCATCAAAAAGTTACTTTTATAAATGTTGTTAATCCAGAATGTGAAAAGGCTTTTAAATTTATTAATTATTTTACAAAATAAAGGATATATTTAAATTTTGTTTGTCTAAAATCAATAAAAACACAGATGAAAGAGGTCAATTTTTCTTTGAATTTACAACAGTGTGATTACATTAGCTTGTAAATCTTCTAAAGAATCATTGGAGACTAAAGATACAAGCATGGATTTGCCTTAAAAAAATAATAAAAAAACTATTATTTTTTGCATTTGTGTAAAATACCTCGAAATTATTTTTATGGACACGATTTTTTTCTTTCTGATTTGTGGAAAGAAAAGTGGAAGTATATGAATAAAGTTAACAATCAGTTACTTTTTCAAAAAAATTTTTTGACATTCATTCGATGAACGGTGAAAGGATGGATCATGATTGCTAAATAATAATTAGACAAGAAAAATTTTCTAATTTTTTTTTTAAAATTTAACTTTTAAATAATTTCTCAATCCAGGCTCGATGTAATAAATTGTGTTTATCCATGCTTGAAAAAAAAAAAAAAATGAAGCATTCTTTTTGTGGAAAAAATGATTTAGTAGAAAAAAGAAAGAAAAAAGCTTGCACATTTTTGTGCAAAAAAAACGTTGAAGCATTACTTAATTTAAAACTGATAGTTGATAGCTTCATTTGGGGAAACCACATACGGCAATTATTATGAGCTTTTTCAATAGTGTTAGCTGTTTTTGCTGCCGCGGTGGCGGCATGAGCAGCTTCAATAATGGCTAAAGAAAGAAATTAAAAAAAAGCGAAAATATCAGCGACTTTTGTGGACATGATTATTTTTTGAGGTTGTTGATAGCTATTGAAGCTTATCTCTAGAATCATTTTAGAGTCATATTTATATTACTTTTTATAAAGTGTAAAAATTCAACACAGCATTTTTTGTTTGTTAAAATGGATTAAATTTGTTGAATAAAACAAGAAATTCTTCTCTTTTTGTTGAAAATCTGGTAATTATTATTAAAATTATTTTTCCATACAAAGAAGAAGGAAGTGAATGGTTTTATTGGACGCCAGTTATTAAAAGTCCAGAAAATGCGGTGAAAAAAGTGATGGAAAAATTCACAAAATGAAAAAAGTATGTTTAAATCAAAAAAGCAAAGAATAATGAAAAGAAAAATATGCAAAATAATATTGATTTATTTGAGTTCGTTAATTTCCCGAGCCTTTTCTTCAACGAGAGCAAGATTTTCTATGTAATTTTTGTTGTTTGGATCCAATTCAAGAGCTTTTTTATAAATTTCAATAGCCTGTTCATAATTACCCATGCGTGAAGTAGCGAATGCCATTCGACCATAAGCTTTAGCATATTTGTGATCAAGGATTATAGCGTCGAAGCAGTCCTAAAAAAAGTTTATTCCTAATAATGATAAACAAATATATTTACTTACATTCATAGCTTTATTGTATCGCTTAAGGCTGCAAAAAGCTGCAGCTCGATTGCATAAATAAACAGGGTCTCGTTTCAATGCGTTGGCTTCAGTATACTTTTCAATTGCTTCATTGAATTTTAAAGTTTTCATAAAGTCGTTTCCTTCTTCTTTGAGAAGATTAGCTTTTGCAATAATTTCAGGTGTGGGAGGTAATGATGCTTGAATATCCTAAAAAAAACTTGGTAAATGAGAGCTTAAACAAAATGAATGTAAGCTAGCTTACAGCATTAAGTCTTTCTTTAATAGAAGAAATTTCTTTTATATATTCTCCATTTCCAGGATCAAGTTCAAGAGCCTTCGAATAAGCTTCAATTGCATCGTTATAAAGAAATTGAACCTTAAAGGCCATTCCCAAAACAGCATATGGAAGAGCATATTTAGGATTGAGTTCAATTGCGGTATGACAATCCTATAATAATTAATTTTCACTTTGGCTATAAAAAGTTATAACTTTACATTATATGCATTCTTATATTCTCCCATAATACCAAAGGCCACCGCACGATCACAAAAGATATCGGGATCTTGATGTAATTCAATTGCTTGAGAAAATTTTTCGATTGCTTCTTTGTTTTTTTTAGCATAAATACATTCCTTTCCTTCCCGTGTTAAAGCAACGACTTTTAAATAAACGTCAAATGATGGTTTAGTCGATTTTTGTTTATCCTAAGAAAAAAAAAAGGAATTTAATAAGTGCTGCATCAAAGTTAGAATGAGCTGAAAGAATATTAACTTACAGTAATATTATCAGTAGGTGGGTTGTTTGATTCCATAATGAATGTGATATAAATCTGTAAAACAAAACAATTTTGTGATGCAAAAAGTTACAAAAAATGTGATAAAAATTATGATAAGAAATGGCACAGTTAAGGGTAAATCCGAAAAAATAAGGCGAAAATGAATACCTTTATTATATTTGCATATTTTATTGAAAGGATTTATTAATTTTTTTTAATAAATAAAGTAGAAAAATTTAAATCAAAATTATGAATAAAAAAAAGTTTTTTTTTAAATATTTACAAAATCATATCGACCAAGGCTTCTTTTTTTTTAAAGAATTACAAAATCAGATTTATGGAATAAAGTTAAAGAAAATTTTCGCGCTAAAAAATTATATGTTTCATTCCAACAAATTAGTTTCATAAAAATGAAAGCTAAAAAATTTATTCTTGAATGCTCGAAATTATGATATTTCAAATTAAGCAAAACTGAAAAAAGACTGACCCATTTATTACAAAAGCAATTTATATATTTTTTTCCATAGTCTTTTGTATTTCTACAAGGGCAATAAATCTCAATTTATATTTTGGATGTAATTAACCACTGCGTCCATTTTTTCCCTTTTTTTGCTGTTCTTTTGTTTATGAGCAACACAAAAAGATAGTCATTCGCTTGGGGTCATACCGCAGTGAAAGCACGCCATCCCGTCCGATCTGGCAAGTTAAGCACTGCTGGGCTCGATTAGTACTTGGATGGGAGACCTCCTGGGAATCTCGAGTGCTCCAAGCTTTTTTCATTTTTTTGCTTCTTCTTCCAAAATCCCAATAATTACTTCTGTAATTGAAATTCAACAGGTTTTTTTTGTTTTATAAATATTTGTTTCACTTTTTTAAAGCAAAACTTTCCAAAATTTATTTACTTTTTTTTCCTGCCGCATAAAAAAGAGCTTGAATTTTATGATTACCTTAAGTTTGTAGGGTAATTAACCAAAGATAAAATCTTCGCTTTTCATATATATTTTTCCATAACAATTAAAGAAAGGCCGAGTTTCATATTTATTGTCGTCCACTATTTTCGTAAATAAGAGAGTCATAGAAAAAAAGGAGATAAATATAATAAATAAATAAATGAAGGGAGAGAGATTGCGTCGTTGCCAAAATAAATTGCGATTTTTATTTGCAATGTGTTAGTGCAACTCCAGACAAGAAAATTTTTGAAAGTAAAAAAGATAAATTTTTTTTTAAATTTTTTAATATTCGTTATAAAATTTTTTATTACAAAAAATAATTAAACAAATTTTTTTACTTTTTTAAATTAGAGTTTGACCACGAGATTATTTGTTTATTTGTTTTTTTTTTCGAAGCAACTATGCTCATAGAGAATGTTTCATGATGATGATGGGCCATAGCAACAACAACCAAAGTATGGTGGTGAAAAAAAAGTTTTTTAGTTTATTTTCAAGCGTTTTTAACTGTTCAAAGATTATTCCACACAAAAAAAAGAAAAGAAGAGAAATACAATTTTTGTTGACAACAATAAATTTATTTCTTCTTTTTCTGTGAGGTGGTTGCTTTGTGCTTTTTCTGTGCAATATGTCTTATTCTTTTTATTTTTTCTTATCTTAGAACTGTTTTTTAAGCAACAAGCACGCTCACATGCTTTGGGTGGTGGACTTACAATGCAATGCAACACCTGAGTCTAAATTTTTTTGTTTCTGATATAAAATGTTTATTGAGTTCATGGATTAAAAAAAAGAAGAACAAATAAATATAATGATACTTTTTTTTATATTATTAGAAGTTAGTTCCTCCTTTTAAATCATCACCTAAAAAACTAACCTTTAAAAATAATGAAATCTTATGATACTTTTCGATCGAATCGAATTTCTCCATGGGATATCGAACAACAGCCGCAAATATCTTCTGTCAATAATCATAGCATCCACGAACAACCTTCTTTTAAAGATTTAACATTTTCTGAAAAATTTAAATTTATTCGAAAAAAATCATTTGCTTTAATTTGGGAATATTTTATTTTGTCTTTAATTATTTTATTTGGTTTTATAACTCTAATTTTTTATTTAACTAAACATAGCCTTTTAAAATCGGGTAAAATTGTTACTGCAAAAGTATTCGATTTGCTATTATATGAATTTTTATTAACTACGGTTTCAATATTTATGTATAAACGAATTACAACGATATCAATGCCAAAAAAAATTAAACAGCCATGGTTAAAATATATTCGATTTGGGTTAATTATATTTACTTTAATATTTATTTTTCTTACTCATCTTTCATATTTATTTTATTATATTTCGTTGCCAGATGAATTTGTTATTCCAACTATTTGGTAAGGATGTTTTTTCAAATTGTTGAGAAAGGAAGCCGCTCTCTCAAAACGGAATTACTAAAAATTTGAAGGATAAAAGTCGTAATAAAAAATGTCAGGATTAAATAGCTAAAAATGGAATTCTTAGATTTGTTATAAAAAACCCTGAGCATCAGATAACCTAAAATTGCAAAAACTATTGCAAATTTCTGAAATTTCGTTTTAAACGAAAGTAAAAATTTTCAAATGTGTTTTTCATTTTGACCAAAGTGAAAACTAATATAAAACTTAAACAAAAGCACGACTAAAAAAGAAAACTTTGCTAAAAAATGATACAAATACTCACTAGTTTTGCATCCTAAAAATTTAACACGTTTATTAAAACTTAGAATCTCAGAGAAAAATAACAAACTAACTTTTTTAAACATAAATTTAAAAAAAAAGATTTAAACATCCATATTTTTTTCAGTTTCTTTGCATTTGGAATATGGATTCATTTTGCAATATTTCTTGGAATTGCATTTATTATTGAATGTATTGATTATCTTGCCATAGCTTTAATTTCTCGATTTTGCCGTTCCATTTCATATCAAAATTATGCATTAAAATTTTTTAAATTTCCTTTATTTAAATCTGAAACTTTGCATACTTTATTTACTTTAATCTTAGCCTTAATTTTAACCATACAAGGCCATGTTGCAACGGATCTTCGACCAAATGTAAAAAATTTAAATATTTTAATTCGAGATTTACCACCAGAATTTAATGGATATTCCATAGCTTTAATAACCGATATTCATACTGGCCCTACAGTGGGAAAAGGAAAAAATGAAGAAATTGTTAAAATAGTTAATAGCCTTCAACCTGATATTATTACGATAGTTGGAGATTTAACTGATGGATATCTTGGATATATTGGATCTCGATCTTTACCTTTAAAAGATTTAAAAGCAAAGGATGGAAAATTTGCAACCATGGGAAATCATGAATATTTTTATGAAAATCCTGATAATTGGATTGATTTTTATCGAACTCATTTAAATTTAACAACATTTATAAATGAAGGAAAGATTTTACAAAAAGATGGCAAACAAATTTGTTTAGCTGGTTTAGATGATTATTACGTGGAAACTGCTAAAGTTAAAGGTAATTTCAAACAAAAAAAAACGACTAAAATATGCTTTCAAAATTTTTTTATTTTTGGTCACAATTTTTTGGTGCAAAAATCCAGAGTTTTTTAATTCTTTTTTATGTTTTCGTTAAACACATATTTTTTTTTGAATTTTCTGCTTTAGTTAAAAAGTAAAAAAATAAACAAAAAATTGAAGGAAAAATAAAAAAAAATCAGAGAATAAACCCAAAAATATAATTTTTAGGACACAAAATGGATACCGAAAAAGCTTTAAGCGCATGTCCGCCTGATATTCCAACCATAGTATTAGCTCATCAACCAAATGGAGCAGCAAAAGTATTAACAGATTTTCCTAAAACTGGTAAACGAGTGGATCTTATTTTAGCAGGTGAGCGAGCGCTACTTAATCACCTTCAGTGGAATCCCAAATTAATAATTTTTTATAGGTCACACGCATGCTGGACAATTTTTTGTTATATATCCTTTCACATATTTTACAATTAAATATCTTTTTGGTCATTATATTTATAAAGCTACGAATACCCAAATATATGTGTCATCGGGTGTAAATTATTGGGGTCCTCCAGTTAAAATGTTACATTCCATGTGTGAAATTGTTAATGTTAAATTATATAGAGATCCCATGAGTCACACAAATAAAATTTATTAATTTTTTTTTGTTATACATATATTTATATGCACACAACAGAGCTTTATTATTACCTTTTTTATGGTTCCATCAAACGTATAAAGCAAAAAACTGTTAATTTCAATAACAGAAGTAGTTATTTGAATTTTGGAAGAAGAAAAAAAAATGAAAAAAGCTTGGAGCACTCGAGATTCCCAGGAGGTCTCCCATCCAAGTACTAATCGAGCCCAGCAGTGCTTAACTTGCCAGATCGGACGGGATGGCGTGCTTTCACTGCGGTATGACCCCAAGCGAATGACTCTATTTTTGTGTTGCTCATATACCAAATGAACACCAAATAAAGAAAAAAAATGAATGAATGAAAGAAAGAAAAAAATGACGACACAAAAAATTAGAGCATACGTTATTCTCTTTTCTCTCTTTTTTCTATAAATTTTTGGTTGAATAAGAAAAAGAGAAAAATGAGCAAAAAAAGCCCCAACGCATCCTCTGCTATTTTATATTTTGATTGAAAAAGAATGAAAAAGAATTCATCTTCGGTTTAATTACCCAAAGTTTGAGGTAATAATTAAATTCCAGCTCTTTTTAAAGTGGCTTTGAAAAAATTAAAATAAATTTTGGAAAGTTTTGCTTTTTTACAAAGCGAAAAAAATTATTTATAAAAACAAAATCTTTTGTTTAAACAAAGAATTGTTTTTTTTGTTGATTCTGAATACTTAGAAATTGCGATAATTTAAAAAAAAAATAGAATTTAAAATTGAATATGGTTTTTCCTTTTCAAACTTATTTTATTGTAGAATGGATGGGAAAAGTTTTTTCATTAGTTTTAACAATTGCTCTAATGCCTATGTTAAAAATTAACAAAAACAAGAGAATTTTTTTATATCAACAACAAAAAAAGTTACAATTCTGCAATTTAAAACCATTGTTTTACAAAAAACAGCAACTTTTAATTAAAAATTATTTCAATATAATAGTTGTGATAATTGCACGAATTTATAAAAAAAATTATATATAAATATAACAACCAACAACTAAAAACATTATTAGATTCATTTTCACAAACTTGTAAGCAGCTTAAAAATGAAGGAATGCGTTGTCCTTATATTTTTATCGTTGACGCTGTTTAGCGCTGGCTTTAGTCATCCATTCGATCGTGAAATAAAATTTGAGGAGAAAAATCGTTCTAAAAATAAAATAATAAATTCTGATAATCCAGAAAAAAATTTTCGAACTTTACCAGGCGATTTAAAACCTTTCTATTATCAAATCAAAATACATCCCTATTTTGATGCTCCAGGCGTAACATATAATAAAAGTAAGTAAATAATAAATTTAAAAGAAGGAACATATTAAAAGCGAGAAAAAGTAACGCTAAAATTGTATAATATTTTTTCCAAATCAAAAAACGGAAAATTTCTTGAAATTAAAGCAGTAGTAGTTTCAGAAAGCATTTTTCATATTTTTTTAATATTTTTAATGCAATTTTAAAACAAAAATTTTCAAACCTTCTTCAAGCATATTTTATTTTTTTAGGCAAAGATCAAACCTTTGATGGGGAAGTGACAATTTATATTGGTGTTAAAAAACCAACTTCCAAAATTATTTTGAATGTTGATTTTAAAATTCTTACATTATTTGATTTTAATTTTTTCGAAGTTTATTCCATTAGCAAAGATAAATTAATTTCAATAATTGCGTTGGAAGAGGCATTTGAAAATGAAACCATTAGTTTATTATTGGAACGGGAATTAAATAAAAATGAATACATAAAATTAAATATACCATATTTTGGTAAAATTGGATTTAATACTGATTATGGATTTTTTAAATCTATTTCTCATAATTATGAAACAAATGTGGATGATATGGTTTATGCAACCCAATTTGCAACCACCGGTGGGAGAGCTGCATTTCCATGCTTTGATGAACCTAGTTATAAAGCGGTATTTCAAATGGAAATAATTAAACCTAAAAGTTGGGTAGCACTTTCAAATACACTCAATATTTCCAGCATCGATGTTGAGTGAGTAGGAATGATAAAAGTTCATAAAAAATTTTTTTTGCTTTTTTTTAGAAATGGCTATGAAAGTGTTATTTTTGATCAAAGTCCATTCATGTCGAGTTATCTCCTTGCATTCGCAATTGGCGATTTAGTATCTTCAGAAGGTCCTAATACCGAAACACCCATCGTAAGTTTTGGAGACTGGGTGATAAAATAAAATAAAAAAAGACTTTTGAACAATGAAATTTTTAAAAACTTATAATTTTTTTAGACTCGAATATGGTCATTTAAATCAGGCAAAAACAAATTAAAGGCAGCACTCGATAGCGCACAAAAATGTGTAAAAGTTCTGAAAAATTATACAAACTTTCCATTACCTTTAAAGAAAATTGGTATAATATACATTCCATTAGGAAACGCAAAATACGAAGAAAAAAAATTTATTTTTTAGATCATTTGGTAATTCCGAAAACAAGCATAATTGGGTCGAATGCAATGGAAAATTTTGGCCTTATCATTTATGACCAAACATTGATTTTATTCGAAACCCAGAAAGATGATGAAAATGGATATAATTTAAATAAATGGATTGATGTTACAAGGAAAATTTGTCATGAAACATCTCATCAATGGTTTGGTAATATTGTAACTAATGAATGGTGGGGTGATCTTTGGATACATGAGGGTGTAGCGGATTATTTTGAAAATTTCGCTATGACTTTAGTTTATCCAAATGAAAAAGAATATATGGTAAAGTTGAGCCCAACAAAAAAAAATCAATTTTTTGACAGATTTAATCTCAAACAAAAAATTTTTAGAACTATAAATTTGCAATGGATAATTTAGAAATTCCATTAATTGACAAAACTTATAATCATCCAATTATAACAGAAAATGGCAATTTTGATCGTAATTATAAAATAGTTTTAATTTTACCCATAAATTAAAAAAAAAGTTTTAGAGATCACATATGTAAAAGGTGGAGGCGTTATTCGACAATTGGCCGCTATAATTTTACCTGAAACTTTACAAAAGGGATATCAAAATTATTTAATCAAATTTCAGTATTCTAATGCCAATTATAAACAATTACTTGATTCCATTCAAGATGCAGTGAATTCAACAAATTTAAAAGATTGGTGTGGAGAATATTTTAATGTACATAAGTTTATGGAATTATGGTTAACTCAACCTGGTCATCCCATATTAGAAATTGATTATTCAAATGGAACATATTTCATTAATCAAAAATTAATGAATAATAATACTTCAGAAAAATTTTGGCCTTTACCTATTTTTACTCAAAGTTTAAATGGTCAAAAAAGAATTTATTGGTCCGCACGTGAGTGAAAGTCTTAAATATTTTCCCACTTAAATAAAAAAATTTAGCAAATATAAAATGCATCAATGGCAAAAGTATTCCAAAAACGTTAAAAATTAAATCTCCCGTACTTTTTATTAACAGAGATGAACTTGCAATTACGCAATTATGGTATTCTGAATCTGCATTGCAAACTATTATCGATGCTCTACTGTCATTTTCTGATGATTTACAACTTTCAGCTGCATCGATTGCAACTTTAATTAATGATCTTTCGATAAATGCGAAACGCCTGGGAACTTCTAAAGAACATTTCCAAAGTATTATCCAAAACATTCTTATTCATCAAAAAAAATCGTTTAATTATGGTATTTTTAATGAAATAACAAAACTCATTGAAAATGAACTCGAAGTTGGAAAATTTGATAATGTTTTGCAACGGATTGAATGATTTTGTTTAGTTTGTTTTAGTGCTTGGAATTTTTTAAACAAAAAAAGAAAATTTTTTTGTTTTTTTAAATCATTGAGTACTTTATTATTAGTATCTGTTAAATTAATAAATATTCTTTGATTGCTAAAAAGAAAATTCCTTTAACATCACAGAAAATATTATGTTTTATTATGCAAAAAAAAATATTGAGATTAAAAAAATTTCGTAAAAACAGTTATTAAAAAGTGGTTATTCCACCGGAAGCATTTGTAGATCCAGCTAAATGGATTGTAGTAGTATCGAGGCAAAAGAACTTTTTAATTTTCCAAATTAAATTATTTCTTAAATCTTTTTGCATCAATAAAAGAAGAAATAAACTTATAAAACCTGAAAAAAAAAATATAAGTTTTTTGTAACCATTTTCTCAAATTTAGTTTTTTTCCTCACCTTTATTTAAATTCATTAAATTAAAAAGATATTGAAATTTTGATGTTGGATCAATGTAAACTATGACATCAGGAATAACAAAGCAAATTAGCTCATTCAAAACTAATAATCCCACAGTGACGGTGGCACGAAGAAGATTTTTTCGTTGCTTTTCATTCATTTCTTTATTTTTTGCTTTAAAAATCTGAAATTAAATTTATCAGAAAAAGTTTAAATAAGGGAAATGTGTGTTACATAGTAAATTTTGATCATCATTGGAATATATAAAAGTGTGGCAATAAAAACAACGATAGTTCGAATATATCGTAGACTAAAATATATCCCTGGCATTTGACCATTATAAAGTGCACAAGTCATTGGAATCTAAAAAAAAGAAACTCTTTTCGAACCATTCTTGGATGAGAGAGTAATCATTTTTTTCAAAAATATAGCTAAATTTTTATTGGTATCACTTGAAAGTAATAATTTTTTGAAAAATATTGTCTAGTTTATGTTACTATCTTTTGGATATTAGTAATGATTTTTTGAAAAATATTGCAATACTTTAGTTACTATCTTTTGAGAGTAACAATTTTTTGAAAAATATTGTTTAATTTTTGTTACTATCTCTTGGATGCCATAGTAATTATATTTTAGACACTGATAAAAAAAACTCACATTATACACCTCCTTCAATTCATAACATTGAAATCCACCAATAATTACGATAACAATGCAAATAATTAATGGAGTGCTAATCATAATATAAGAATATTTAGTAACTAATCGAAAATAAGTTAATGGAAACATAATTGAAATAAAGCGATCGATGGCACTAACAATCGTAATTAAACCTGTCGCTGGAGTGGTGATTGTCCAAAGATAAAGTTGGGGGAGATGAAAACACATCCATGGAGTGTATAATGGAATATCTATAAAACCAATACATAAATTAAAAATCCTTTCAAAATCAGAAACAAAAAATTCTCTTCAAAACCAAAGCAAAAGAAAGAAGCCAAAACTTACATGTTTCAGTTAAAAACACTTGAATTCTAACAGCTCCAGCACAAACATGAGCTAAACCAAAAAATGCATCAAACAATAAAGTTCCAATATAAATAATAAATTCTTTTTGACATCGAAATTGTTTATTATAACAAATAAAAATAGTTAAAAGTATATTTAAAATAAATAATAAACTTCCTTCCACAATATAAATATAATATGTTACATAATCCATTGATGATGTTAAGGTAGTTGAATAAACTGTTGCCATATTTAAATAAATTGTGTCACCGAAATAAACGTTACAGTACTTTAACAGTCAATTAGTTTTTTTCGGAGAAATCAAGCCTAAAAAAATATTTTAATTTTGCAAGAATCAAATTTTTTTGATCTGAAAATTTTTTTAAAATTATTGCACAAAAGCTAAACAAAAAAAGTAAGAAAGAAATTTTGAATTTTTAGAAATTTAGATACAGTTGAATATGGGAAAGTTGACAACAGAGGTTTTTAAAAAAAATATATTTACTTTTACAGTAAAAATAGAAATATTATATATTTATATTTTATAATTATTGTGCACCGAAGCTTAAAAAATTGCAAAAGTTAAAAAAAACACTTTACATAAGAGTGAAAGTAAAAAACATAATTAAAACTTTTGCACATTTAATAATTATGGTATTTGTTTAATGAAATGTGAAGATTTTTGAACTGATAGAACTCAAATTTTTTTGTTGGATAGCCAAAACTCAAAATATAAAAAAATTATTGGAAAAATGCGTGATTAATTAACAAATTAATTATTTAAAAGTTCAAAAAAATTGTATGAAATTTTCTCGAACAAAAATACAAATTAAAAAAATTTACAAAATTTGGCTTTTATATTTAAATTCTTTCATCACGTGGCGTGGCTTTGCTGTCTAATAAGTCTGCCTTAAAAAAATAATTAACAAAAAGAAAGAAATTAAAAAATATATATTTTATATTTTAATGTCTCCCCTTTTTTATAATTAAAATCTCGAGCAATGTAGTTTTTACTTTTTTTAAAGTGCAAAAACACATGGTTTTTTTCAGAAACGAGCATTGAAAGTTGAAGTTATTATAAAAATAATAATTTGAAGATTAATTATAATTTTGAGATTAGTGTATCAAAACTATAACGAAGAACATCAGTGTAATTAATTGAGTTGGACTAAAGGGTTTTGGAAAACATGTGGGCTGAGTTCAGACAGACAACCATTCTAAAAAAAAATTTAATATGGATAATATAAAATTATTAGATGATTTTCAATTTATCAGAGGTTGAAAATAGGAAATGAGGAACTGTTTTAAAAAAATAAAACCCCAAAGATGAGTTAATCTTTTTTTTTATAAATTAAATGCTGTATCTAATTTATTTCATCAACGATAATAATAATAAATCTGTTTGTTTCCAAAATTTATTTACATTCTCGACGAATCCAATGACCAAGCATGTTAACAACACAAAAAACTTTAACAAATACCATTCAAACAATTGAAAAATAAGAACATGTGATTCTCGTGAAAATATACGTCACTGTCTTTTAATTATACCTTCATACTCAGCTCATCAAACGTGCACGTGCATCCAAATATTTTTTTATAAATTTTTTAAAATAATAACAAAATTCATTTAAACAAATTTTTTTTAAAGCTTTTTTACTTATGAGTTTGAAATTTATTTTCATTTATCAAAGCATTTTTTGCTTTAAATGTAATTTTTGGTTGCTTCCAATTCGGCACCATAGGATCCGTTTTGAAAAATATCATTGAAAATGGATGTAAAAATGTATGAAAAATGATATTAATAAAGCACTTTTGCCCTGGAATTTTTTTTCTAATTCAAAAACTTTTTTTTTCAATTTCTTGCATCAAGGCTTTTTTCATGTAATATAAAATATAAAATTGCGTCCAAATAGGTAAGAAAGGATCTACAATGGTTATAATTTTTAGATTTACGCAAGCTTGTCACTATCAGCGATATCAAAAATATCGATTCAAAGTGGCCATTTTTTTTGGTAAAAACCAATGAAAATGGCGATCTTTTCATTGATCTTGAATCCGCCAATGGTACACGAAATTTTCGGTTGCTTTTTTGTTCCCAGTAATTTTACTGAATTTTTCAAATTTCATCAAAAAAGAAAATGGCTTTAAGTTACGTCATTTTGATATTAAGGAATCAATCTCGGTGATCAACTTCTTCGTACTAAGAAGAAAGCTTCTGAGCTTGTTGAAAGAAATAAAAAAAGAATAATTAAAGTAAAATATATTAAAGCTGTGAACAAAACCAAAAAAACATTATCTACCGTTTTTAAGTTTGAGAAAGGAAGGAAGTTTTTTTTGAAAAATTTTTTAAGTACAAAATTTTATTTCACTTCCTATTATTTCAAGAAATAATAAAGCAGTATGGTTTTGTTGTTGTAATGATCCTTTTTTTCCAAAAAATTTTATTATAAAGCTTTAAGTATTTTTTCAATTTTTTTTCGAATATATGGTTTACAGTTATTATAAAAAATGCAAATAAATTAGATTTTCTTATTGAAATTACATATTTTTTTAATTTAACAATTTTTATCGAATTTAATAAAGTTTATTTGTTTTAATTTTAGCAATAGCAAGTAAATATTTTTTGTTGATAAAAAAAATAAAATCCATTTCATTCTTTACGAGATGAATAATATTCTTTTAATTGTGGAAGATTTTTGATTCGATTGATGTAATCAATAAATTTAGGATATTTATCTTCAAGAAAATTTGGTTGAACTTGTCGAAGAGAAATAAGAAATTCGCTAACAAAAAAATCAGCCCATGTTAATCCACTTTTTACAAGGAAACCTGAACCACTTCCATCCAAATATTTTTGATACAATGGAAGAAAATACTCAGCTTGAGGAATAAGTATAGTATTTCGAAGTTCTTCCTAAAAAAATTAAATTATATTTAGGTCGAACAACGAAATGCAAAAATATGAAAGTTTGTCGACAACTTACTTCATTTCCTTCTTTCATGCCCCATTTAAGGACAAACCAAGGAATAGTATTATTAAAAAAATCTTTTTGTTGATCAGCAATTGCATCAACTTTGGCTTCTTCTAATTCATCCTTTCCAGCTAAACCATATTTTCGAGCTAAAAATCTCGCAATGGCATAACTTTCATAAAGTTTATTTCCATCAAATTCCAATACTGGGACTTTTCCAGCTGGAGTGGTGGGTTTAATTTCGGACCATTGATCTTTTTTAATTCGAAAATCTTCGAATGGAACATTGGCATATTTCAGAATTAGTCGAATTGGTTCTCCTCGAGCTCGAATATCAAAATAAATAAGTTTATACATATTTTTTTTTGATGGTTGAAAAGCTTTATAATAAATTTGAAAAAGAAAACTGAACTAAAAATTTTTGCTGTTTTTCTTTTTCTATATATAAACAAATCCAAAGTCATCCATTTTTTCTTTCTCTTTTTTTCAGCACACAAAATACATTGTAGTTTGAGCGCAAAAACATAAAAACGATGATTGTGTTTTTTAGTAAAAATAGCTTCTTTCTTTTCGAGTGAAAATTGAAGTATTACAAACAAAAAATTTCAAAAAACATTATTTTTTAAAATAGAAACTTCTCTATTTTTAAAAGTTGATTTTTTTCCAACACAATTTTTTTTAATAAAGGTTGACAAATGAAAAAAAAATCACACAAAAATTGTTTTTAAAAGTTTTGTTTAAGCTAATTTGTTATGAAAATTCAATTATAAATTAGAAATAAAAAGGATAAATTTGCTTTAAAAAAGCCCTATAATATTTTGCTGTTGTCGCCATCAATCCCCTGAGATTGACTGACCCATTGGTCACTGTTATATGTACATTTTTTCTTTGACCCTTTCTCTTTTTTGGACGTTCATAAACGCATATTTTCCAAAAAAATTTTACAGCCTTTTTTCTTCATCTGGAAGACCATGCGATAGCCGCATTTTCAAATATAAATTCAAGCTTTATTTGCAGCTTTTTATGATTACCACCTCCGCAAACAAAAAACCAAAAATAACCTCCATGATTAATTATGCTTATATAAAATTTTGTTTTTGAACTTTCTTTTCCATGTTTCACCAATAAATGGAATAATGAAAATGGGAACCGCGTTGCAATTAGTCAAATGAGGTGAAGATTAAGTTTTAATTACACCAACTATCTGACGTCTTTTGTGTTTCCTTACATACATCGACAAGTCTCTAGTTACTTTTACGGGTCAAAGACAAATTAGGTTTTAAAAAAATTAATACACAATATTCTTTATTTGTTTGTTTAATAAACTTTAAACACAATCAAAAATAATTAGTAGATAGTTATGTTTGAAAAACAATTTTAAGAGTAGGCTTGTCAACTTGAGGCTTCCATGTATCCATTTTAGTTTTCATTTGAGCTTGAAATTCAGCAAAATTCATTTCCATGCTAATGAAAATAAGCAAAACAGTAGCTTTAGGCGCAAGAGATTTCTAAAATAAAAAAGTTTAATGGATGCAAAAAATAAAAATAAAAGTCTAACCTTTAGAACATCAAATGTTTGATCAGCATTAATAGGTTTGTCAAATAAAATAAGATGAAGATAATTAATTTTATTAGATTTTGGAAGCGAAATTGATTCATTTGCACTGAGACGGTTGATACCACAAACTGTTGCACTAAAATTTCAAAAATATGTAATCAAAAAAAAAAGCTAGATAAATGAAAAGCATACCAAACACTTTCTGCATTAGGAAGATAAAACAGCAATTCATCAAGAGAAATAAATTGTTTACCAACTTTTCCAATAATAGCACCTTTGGTTGAATTCCAAATTTTTAATGAACCAAATAAGTTTAAAGCTTCAAAAAGTTCAAATAAGATAAATTGAAGACCACCTATACTAATTTCTTTGACTTCAATTCGACCAGTAATTGAATACCAATTTTTGTTATAACCAGCTAAATCAAGCGAGTTTGTAACCCAAAGAAGTTTTCCGATCTTGACTATTTCCATTGCATTTTCAAATATCATTTTCTTATTATCAGCTACCACTGTGATCTTGCCATCGGCTTCAGAATTAAGATCATCAACAATCAAGAATGGATTTCGCTTGTGAAAATACTTGCAGGTTTGTTCCAATTTTTTCATTGTTTCAGCGTCAGCACTTTCACGGATGTAGCACATATGTGGATAAGGAAAGGCAAGATATTGACGCTCCATGTTATCTTCGTTGAATGAGACCTTCTTTTGTGGAATAGAAACTTCATCCATTTTGAGTTCATTTTTCGTTGGTGTAAATTTTCTTTGAATAACTTGAAAGATGAGAACAAAATAGACGAAGAGAGATAAGAAATATTCCATCCATGTTTGTTGTTTGATTCGAGGTCCAATTGTTCCAATAACAGGTAGTTTTTCACCAGATTCAATTTTTTGATGATAATAATTTTCATAAGCTTTTACAAAAAGGTTTTGAAACCAACGAGCTCCCTTTGAAGTTCTAAAAATAATAAGTTCTTTTAATTTTAAAGCTGTTATATGAAACCATAAATATGTGGACATAAATAGCAACAAAAAATAATGATGCACAAAGAAGACAGATGAAAAGTAGCGATGCTTATAAAGTACAGAAAACGGGTAAAGCTAAAACCATTTGCCGTAGAACAAGTAATATCAATCTTATATAAAAATCCCATTAATAAAGCTTCAAAGATTAAGCTTAAAATTAAGTACGGTATTAACCAATGTGCAGTCACACTTACATAAACCAGAATCTTTTTTGAAAATTAAAGTCAACATGGATTTGAGCATCAGGTTCAACATGCTTCTGAAAAGTAACGGTTGACATAAAAACAAAAAATTAAAGATTACCTTCAAAAATTCAAAGAACAATTTAGCATCAAAGACGCCATTGACTTGTTTCAGATACAATTCAGAAATTTTTTGCTTCCAAGGAATGTTGAGTACCTTTTTCATGGTTCCAAGAGTAATGTGACAGTTATCCATGCTAAAAAACATGAAAGTAAAGAAATTAGTACATAAAAAGCATATCTTACATAATTTTTTGAGCATTAGGTAAAAACTCTAAGACGTCTTCCAATGGGACAGGAAATTCATCAGAATCCTCAACTGTTGAACCAGACATATCAAAACTTTTAACATTTCCAGATTTTATCAGAATTTCGAGCTTTTCTAATGGTATGTTAAAACCAAGAAGCGATATTTCAGTAGCATCACATCGAACTATTTTCTCAAATATCCATTCGTCCAAAAGTTCGTCCAAATGCTGATTGTATGTTGCGTTTAATTTCTTCGTCAACCAAATGTTGCTTGTATTCATCAGAAATACTTGAAGTTCGTTATCATTCATAATGTCGATGCATCCATCATAAGCTTCATTTTCAATTCGCTGCTTTTCTTGGTGAAAATCCAATTTTCCAATTACCAAAGTGTCGATGATGAGAAATGGAGCTTCTTTATAAAAATACTTGCAAGTTCTGTCGAGTTTTTGTTTGATTTCAGCTTCGGCTTCTTGATTGATGAATTCGATGAGCTTCAAAGGAAGCGCGAAATTTTGTTGATGAAAATTTGACACATTGAACGAAAGCTTTTCAACCATTTTTGACGACAAAACTTTTCAAAGAATGAAATTGCATGAAAGTTTTTTCACTTTCGTTTTTTATAAAAGAAAATGTGCAAGCTCAAAATGAAAAATTTGCATATATTTTTTAAAAGTAGTCTGTCTCGCTTTCTTTCCAATTACAAATTTTTGCCTCTTTTTCCATTTTTTGACAGGTATGAAGAAATTGTAAATTGTTGATATTGAAAATGTTTGTAAATTTATTGAAATCGCATATACCAATAATTTGGAAACTCTAAAACAAATATGTTGTAAAATTTTGGCAGAAAAAAAAAAGAAAGAAATTGATTCAGAATTGGTTAAGCAACTTCCCAAAGAAATTCTCTTTGACGCATTTTATTTTTAACAATAAACTTCAAAACGATACTCAAATTTTACAATGATTTTTCTAATTAATTTTTTCATCCTTTAAATATTCTTCACTTTACATTTTTTACTTTGCAAAACATTTTTGTGTAACAAACTGTTTTCTTTGCATTATTATTACAAGATAAATTTTTTTAGTCTTTTCTATGTATATTTCCAATGTAAATTGTAAGCAAGAAAAAAATTAATGCAATCATTTCAAAAATTTCAAAAAATTTGAATTTGGAAGATCGGGTAGACAGATCCGATAATAAAAAAAGAAGAAGATTGGTTTATGTTTGCTATCTCTTATGACTGAAAAAGCCGAAGCGAAACTTTTATATAATAAATTAAACAAGCAAATCCATAAAAAACTGCTGTGCATTTTAAAATTTTTATTTCATTTCTCAAAAATATGGAAATAAAAGGATTAATTCGTCGGATTTTTGTTTTTCAAAAAATTACTTTATTATTGTTACCCGCGTTTTTTAAAGAACAAGAAGCGACAATGATCAAGATAGTTTTTGTTGTCTCATCCTTTTTTTCTTTGCGGAGGGTTTGTTTACGACTTTTTCATTTAATGTTTCAAGCAAACATAATAATGATGATGGTTCTTCTTTTCTTTTAATCAATATATGGATCAACTGACACGATACGACTCACATGCAAAAAAATGAAGGGAAAAAAAGGAAAAAACAATTTTTTTTTGTGCTCCCTAAAAATATAACCCAAAACTGAAAGGAAAAAAAAGAAAAATAAGGGGAGAATCAAAGATTACCTTATCAGTCCGTCAGTTAGAAATTTAGTTGATTGGAGTGGTGGTGGCTTTTTTTCCATTCTCGGCCGTGTATATGAGCGAAATTTTTTTTGATAGTCAAAAACAGAACGTGCACTTTTTATTGGGAAAGAAGTCACGTCCTTGTGAGAAAAAAGAAAAAAAGTGTTTTTATCTATTATTTCCTTTTCTTCTTCTTAATTTTTTTGTTGTTGAAATAAACACGATTTTTTAGATTTCTTTTGGAAATTTTTTTTTTGGTTCTTTGATATTTTTCCGTCCAAAGTTCCAAAGTTTTTTGGAGCCTTTTAATTGCATCCATTTTTTGTGTGCTGATTAAGCTGAATAAAAAAAATACGCTGATAAAAAAGGCAAATAAGCCTCGATTGCCTTTTTATCAGTGGTCCGTGTATTCCATTAGCTTACGTTTTAGTGTGGACGTGCATTTTTTAGTTGCTTTTAAGTCACGTCCTTCTTAACTTTCGAGTTATCTTTCGATTTCATTTATTTTAACTTCCATTTTCAGCGTTTGTTTTAAAGAGCCTCAGCAAAACTCTTTTGCTTTCATTTCATCCTTCAAAAATCCTTAGAAACATGTCCTCTTCTTCCGCTCCCAAAAAAGGTGAATCCTTAATTCGTCAAAATTTTGCCACCAATGTTGAAGCTGGCCTTAATAAACAAGTAAGTACCCATTATAATTAAAATACATAGGGTTACAGTACCCTCAAAAGTTTTTTTAGATCAACATTGAATTATATGCCAGTTATGTCTATTTATCCATGAGTTATTATTTTGATCGAGATGATGTTGCCCTTTCAAACATTGCTAAATGGATGAAAGTAAGTTTAAAAAATTTCAACTAAATTCCGCCATAAAAAAATATTAAAAAATGCAAACAACATTTTTGTTTTTTCCAATTCGTAAATTATCTATAAAATTTGATTTTCAACAAAAGTCCAAAACTTTTTTCAAAAATAAAAAAAAGGCTCGAAAATAAAGTAAATGACAGCTTTTTTGGTAATTTATAAATATTTTTATTTCATAAAAGTGAAAATTTGTACAAAATGCTCTCATTTCCACTCGCCTTCTAGGTACTCTGTTTACTATTATTGAGTATAAAACCCATAAAAAAAATTTTGGCTTGAAAGCTT
Organism: Panagrolaimus kolymaensis; assembly: GCA_028622995.1. Lineage (NCBI taxonomy): Eukaryota > Metazoa > Nematoda > Chromadorea > Rhabditida > Panagrolaimidae > Panagrolaimus > Panagrolaimus kolymaensis. The sequence continues at coordinate 1,476,667 of JAJQJQ010000035.1, forward strand.
GCTTGTTAAAATCCAAGACCTTAATAAAAAGGCCTTTGTGTTGAGACTTCGATGCACATTTTTCTTATGTTTTCAAAAAAACTTGACCTTTTTTTGGTGAAATAACAATCTAAAAATTATACTTTCCCTAGAAAAACTGAAGTCTTATCTGTTCCAACTTCATCGCTAGACATTATTGTACTTTGAGTCAGTCGGTAATAAAAGTTTCCATCACAATTTTTCATTATCTTTGTTTGTTACATCTCGAAAACAATTAACTGCTTTTCACATTCATTAACTTTCAATATAAAAAAAAATTGAAAAACCCTTATAAAATTTTTAACTTTTTTACAGAAACAAAGTGAAGAAGAACGTGAACATGCCCAAATTTTCATGAAATATCAAAATACTCGAGGTGGACGTTTAGTTTTAAATGATGTTAAAAAGCCTGAAAAAGATGAATGGGGTTCAGCATTGGAAGCTTTTGAAGCGGCTTTAGCCCTTGAAAGATTCAATAATCAATCCCTTCTTGAACTTCATGATCTTGCTGGCGAACATAATGATAGTCAAATGTGTGGTAAGTTATAATTCTTTAGTATCGAAGAGAAATATTTTTTTTAATAATTAAAAAAAGTTGACTATACATATTTAAATTAAATTTTTGCATTTTTAGATTTCATCGAAGGTGCATTTTTGAAAGAACAAGTTGAATCCATTGAAGAAATTGGTAAAATGGTTACCGCTTTAAAACGCGTTGGCCCTGGTTTAGGAGAATATATGTTCGATAAAGAACATTTTGATGATTAAATTTTAATTTTCTTCTTCAAAGACATTTTATAATTTGTTAATTGTTTTTAATTATGTATTTTGCATTTTATTCAAATAGTTTTGCTCTTTTCATTTTATTATTATCTTCAAAATATGATATTTTAAAAATTGAATACAGAAATAAAATAAAAATATTAGCTAATTAACTGGAAAATAAACGTTTGAGAAAAAACGGAATACCAAAAAAAATGAGAAAGAGAAACAAAACAAAAAACTGAAAAACATAATATTTAAAGAAAAACTCAATAAATATCAAATTCCGAGTATATTTTATGTGCTGATTCTGATTTTCAGCACAGCCGCCAAACTTTTCCTTCTAAAAAAATAGTTTTGTTTGCATCGATGATGATGTGTCCATCGTGTTCACTTTTAATTTTAATAATCATTATAAATTATTTTTTTGTTAAAACTGATAAATTTGGCATACTTGCTTCCATAAAAATTCAACGATTAGATGTTTTCAATAAGTGCTTCCACAAAGTTTGCTTTCTTGGATTATGTAAATTAATTTTTAAAAAAAAGTTTCATTGTCATTTTGAAGTCACAAAAAAGCTATAAAAAAAAAGAATATGATGGAGTAAGGACTTGAAGCTTATGTTAGTTTACTGTGGCACTTTTTTTAAGACAAAGTTAACAAAAAAATCAAAATTATTTTTTTGAAATTTTCTAAAACATCATTTTTGGATGGATCCGAAAATCTAGAAGTAAATCGTCAAATCTGTTTTTTTTATTTTATGCTTTTCTTTTTTCCCAATGCATCATAACTTTTATATTAGCTAAATGCATTAATGCTTTTTCCTTTCAATAAAATAAGCCAACTAGACAACAAAAAAATAATCAATAAAAAAAATTTGATAGGAGCAAAAAAGGAAAAAATGAAGATAGTTTTTTGATTGTTTGTTACCTTAAAATTAATTGCTTTATAATAACACAAGCTAATTTATTTTATTATCATCATCCACAACCAATTATTGTTCCAACTAAATATATTTTTTTTTATCAAAAAACTTTTTTTTCTTCTTTCTCTAAAACGTCAAACATTCCATTTATATTTTTTGATACTTTAAAAAAAATATTGAGTTTTGGTGATTGACTGACACTGACTCCATCCACAACGACGTCGACGAAATGTTGAAGAAATCTTTTGCTTTATTTTTAATTTTAACATTTTCCATAATTTTTGTTGTTTCTGGAAAACTTTTAAATTCTAATAGCCCAAGTAGCAATTGCCCAAATGGAACACTTCCGGGTTTTACAAATGGAACTTGTTGGTTATTAAATAAAAATTCATTGGATTTTATTGAAGCTGAAGAATATTGTCAGAGTTATAAGGGTCATCTTGCAAGCATTCATAATGCATTTGATAATCTTTATTTAGCTGGTAAGTTAATTTTGCTAATGGACGGATTCTCAAAAAATCAAAGTTAGAATTTTTTTGTGATAATCAATAAACGCTTTTATAAAGCTAAAATTTTTAAAGGAGGAAAAGAGAGTTCTTTCCTATCACAGTGATTCGAATAACGAAAACTCTTCTCCATAAGTTTTCTTTTTTTACATGGACTTTAAAAAGCTAAAAACTCCTCAAAAAAATATTTTTTTATATATTAAATAGTTAATTTGAAAGTTGTATATGATTTATTACCAGAGGTCTCGACACAAATATTTGATGTAAGCAATTTTTTTTTCTAGATCAAGCCGCAAAATTTTTTGATCAATCTGATGATTATTTAATTGGTGGAAATAATCTTGAAAATCATAAACAATGGGCATGGATGGATGGAAGTAATATGGATTATACTGATTGGTCTACTGGTGAGACTATTTTACTTTCCTTAAAAAAACACTTTTGAGTTATTTCTTTTATAGCTGAACCCACAGATGATACAATTAAAAATTGTATGGCTGTTAGTGTAAGTACTGGAATGTGGCATACCGCACTTTGCACTTTGAGAGCACCATTTGTATGTTCAATACAAACACAAGATTCTTCATCCACGACATTTAAAAATCCAATTTTGCCATTTGGCCCCGATCCATGGGTATTAAAACATAATGGAACTTATTATTATACTCATACTTTACAAAGTCGAATAGATATTTATAAAACTAACGCGATGAGTGAATTACGTAATGTTGCACCTGTAACTATTTGGACTCCACCCACCGATGGATTATGGTCACAAGAAATTTGGGCACCTGAAATTCATTTTTATGATGGAAAATTTTATGTTTATTTTGCTGGTGATGATGGAAATAATGATCATCATCGAGTTTATGTAATTGAAAATGCTTCACCTGATCCCACCATTGGTACTTGGACTTTTAAAGGTAAGAAATTTAAGAATATGATATCAAGCCACAAAATTAAAAATACAAATAGCAAACAAAATAAATTAAAGATATGATATAAATTCTTGTCGAAATATGAGAACAAAGAGTCGATTTCTTGATATAAAAAGTTTTCAAGATTTCAGTGTGAAAATAATTGAAAAATATTTTAAAGATTCTGAATTCTTAATTTTCTACCACATAATTTTTATTTTTCTTACGCTATTTCACCAGAGGGAAAAGCTTCAAGGCAAAAAAGAAAATTAAATGAAAAAATTTGCGTAAAAGTTTTGAAAGCATCTTTTTTCAAAAAGTGAGGCAATGAATGCATGATAATTTGCATACATAAAAAGTCAATAAATGCGCTTATTGTCCAGCAAAATGGCTCAAAGAATGTTTGAAAACGTGCTCGCAGATGGTCGGGGTATCTTCAGGCTCTACTTATTTAGAGTTGTCGGGGTTTTTTCCAGCTATGAGGAATTTAGTCGCACGTTTTTCAGCTATGAGGAATTTAGTCGCACGTTTTTCAGCTATGAGGAATTTAGTCGCACGTTTTTCAGCTATGAGGAATTTAGTCGCACGTTTTTCAGCTATGAGGAATTTAGTCGCACGTTTTTCAGCTATGAGGAATTTAGTCGCACGTTTTTCAGCTATGAGGAATTTTGGTCGCATGTTTTTCAGCCAAAATTTGCATAATATTAATTTTCTTTCTCATCATCTTATAATAATTCAAGGGACAAATAAATGAAAAAATATGTTTAAACATAAATGAACGCGCAAAAAAGAGAAGCTTGCGGTTGCTCTCCATATTAATGAAGCTAGGATGAGTAATTTTGAGGTGCTTTAAAAATTTATGGATCTTAGAAAATGAAAGAGAGAACCTAAAATGCTAGAATGCAAAGGTATTTATTGAAAATGAGGACAGTAGTTTTTAAGCACATTGTAGGATAATTTTGAGAACCTAAAAAAAACCTTTTTTCACTAAAAAAATTAGATTGAAAAAATTCATCAAAATATAAAAATAATTTTACCAAATAAAAAAAATATGAACATCGATTTTTTTTCAGGCAAAGTTGCTGATGCTCAAAATGATCATTGGGCAATTGATTCGGATACCTTTGAATTTAAAGGACAAAAATATCTTGTTTGGAGTGGATGGGAAAAAGATGAAAATCATGCACAAAATATATATATTGCAAAGCTATCTAATCCATGGACCATTGATGGACATCGAGTTATGATTTCCACACCTGAATATGATTGGGAAAAGAATGGTCAACCTCCAACAGTGAATGAAGGCCCAGTTGGGCTTATTTCACCCAAAGGTCGATTGGTTATAACTTATTCTGCAAGTGGATGTTGGACAGATTTTTATGTTTTGGGTTTGCTATCTCTTAAAGAAGGTGGAGATCCTATGAATGCTTCACATTGGACTAAAACTAAAACCCCTGTATTTTCTGAAGATCAAGCCAGTGGAGCTTTTGGTCCAGGACATAATGGATTTTTTATGTCTCCCGATGATTCAGAATATTGGCTCATTTATCATGCAAATAACCTAACTGGACAAGGATGTGGAGATTTTAGAAATCCAAGAATACAAAAATTCACGTGGAATTCTGATGATACTCCAAATTTTGGAAGTCCTGTAGCTATTAATACTCCAATTCCAAAACCATCAGGAGAATAATCGTAAATTAAAAAATATAACATTGTTGTAATGTGTTGTTACTATAAGTATCATAAACTTTTATAAAAAAAACTATTTTAAATTATAAAAGCAAATAAAAAACGAAACTACAAACATTTACAAAAAAATATCTTTGCATCAATAAATGACAAAAGTAAACAAAAACCAAAATACTGCCCTTCCCGTATGAAAAAATCAAAGAAAAAATTTGAAATAAACATTAAGCGATACAGAAACAAAACATCTAATCTGGTAAAATTATCATATAATTTTAACAGCCACAAATGCATAAAGCTAGGGCAATACTGCTTTTGTCTACAATGTCACAATCAGCAAGAGTATAATCATTAATGAGTAGTTTACCATCAAAAATAAGACGTTGCTGACGAAATGGAATCTTTTCCCGTTGCTGAATTGCTTTTTTAAGATTTCCAATGGGTACCCATTTTTAAATTAAATGGTAATTTTTTGCCAGTTAATGTTTCTACATAAATTTGAATTTCGTCATTTGAAGGAACATAATTAGGAATGAGAAGTAAATCAATAGTTGAATCATTTTCGATTCCGTAATCGTTAAGACGGTCCTTGCCTTCTTTGATTTCTTTGCCTGAAACACATAATTATGACTTTAAAAATATATGTACATACATGTCATAACTAACCGTTAAAAAATAGAAGTTGTTGTTTAAATTGAAAATTCTCGGATTTATGGATTTCATTTTTAATATATCCAATACTATCATATTTATGAGCGTTGAGATAAATAATTCTTCCATCAGGAGTTTTAATTTTGATTTGCATTTGATCACGAACAAGAAGTGCGGATCCATTTTTAATTTCTAATTCAGCGACAGTTTTATTACTATCAAGTTTAATTCCATTGAAATAAAGGTGTTGTCTATCAGCCGGGTTATCAGTTTTGTCTTCAATAATTTGTTTAAGATTCTCAACCGTATCATCTCCTTTTACTTCTAAATAAATAACTAAATCATTGAGAAATTCAACAGAAATTTTGATATCTCCAATAACCCGGAGAAGAAGTGAAGAGCCAGCCTCGATGCCATAATCGAATAGGGTTTTGCTTTCATCTTCAAGTTTATCATCTAATAATGGATATATTATAACCAAATTAACTAAATCAAGAAGAATAAAAAAATACCTTTAAAGAGAAGAGCTTGTTGAATGATAGGAAGATTAAATTGTCTGCGAATTTTATTTTTTACATCCTTGATTGTATTAGATTCTTCAACATTCATTTCAAAATGACCTCTGGTTAAGTTATGAATAAGAAGCTTCATGATTTTTTCCACGATTTCTTCAGAAGGATTTCAGCTATTAAAAATTTAATCAGCGATTAAAAAATGACTAAGACTGTTAAAACTAAAAAAATATGATTAATGAAAGCCAAGAAAAATTCTTTGGTTCAAATAAAAAAAAAGATAAACAACAATTATATTAGTTTGAAAAATACTCTTAGGCTATCGTGAATTATGACTGTAAACCAATGGTATGTATCTTAAAAGTGCTAAAGGATAATTATTATAGGAGCGAGTGAAAAAGTGGGCATATATTTATTGATTTTTTTTTTAAAAAATGGCAAGAAATAAAACGATAAATAGTTCGAAAATATTGTATTATGTCTCTTTCATAGCTTTTATATTTTTATTTAGTAACTAATAAAAAATTAGGTTAAAATAAATTTAAGAATGTGTTTATAACTTTACTTTGTAAATCAGATGTAAGCGAATAAAAAGACTTTTCTAAAACTTTTTTATTTTAGTCACATGGAACGAATAAATATAATTTTAAAGTAATGCAAGCAATTATTAATTAAATGGCACCAAAAAAAGAAGTGGTAATCAGTATTTTTTACTTTCATATAAAGCAATAATGCCATCACAAAGTTCGGTGAAGTTAAGCTTGGGGAAAGACATTCGTCAATCAAATTTAAAGTAAAAGAAATCAACAAATTATTGTAACCAAAAACATTTAAAACTTGTCTAAAAAATAGTTTAAAGTAAAGTTAGAAACAATGCTTTTCACTTTTGCATCCTGAAATCATCAAAAAGCCTTTAAATTGATTATAAAATTTTTGTTTGAATAGAAAGAATAATTTTTTACTTACGTTTTGTACCAAATTTTATAATCATATGTAGTAGCCATATTGTGTTATCATTATTATTTATTGATACAATCGCATAAACGTAAGTTGTTGATGACTTCTTCAAACACCTAATTCCTAAGTTTTTCACTTTTTACTTATCCATCCCATGCCAGACTTGACAGTAACATGTAAATCAGGTATAATTTATAGTAACGTTAAATTGCTATGAAACAAATAACGTCTAACGTATAAATCCTATCATATAAATGGATCATGTTTCAGCGATGCGATAACAGAAGTGATAAAGAGAAAATGCAATATGACAACATCAACCATACAATGAATCAATCAAATTCGATATTCAAATGCACATGACAGGTAAGATCAAACAAGCTAAAGCAAATTAACTATAACATGAATGACAATAGCTATGAAACAGTTAAAAGATAGCAGAGAATAAGAGGAAATGATAACAAAGACGGCTAAATATGCCAGATCGGACGGAATCCATGAAAACCGCTACACTAGAACGACATGAAAAAATGGGATAAAAAAAAGAAAAAGCAAAAATTTGGCAAAAATTTGAAAAAAAAGTGGACACTTTTTTTTACTTCACAAATGCAAGTTGCATGTGTGAGTGTTGGAAGCGGCTAGCAATACCTATGGAGTTTTTTATGAATAAATTAGAGACAGGTGTTTGGATGATTTGAATAATTTGATAATTAATTAATTGAATGAATCGATGATTCATTTATTTTTGTTTGATTATTAAAATTTAAAAACATTAAATATTACTTTTCTTGAAAAAAGTTTTATTTGCATTGTTTTCAAAAAAAGTTAAAAACATTTATTTGCATGCCATGGAACAAATTTTATGAATTTTATTGTGTCGGATTTTTAAGTGGCATTGTAGTGTAATAATGAAATCTCAGACTTTTTATTTATTTAATAAAGAATTGTTTCAAGAAAAATAAGAGTTTTTGGATTGGAATATCTTAAATCTTTAACAACAAAATGTGATGATTTGATTGTAAGAATTTTTGTGTGTGAGTGAGACTTTCTTTATTTTTAATTTCTCAACAAGCTTGCACTAATTTTCATTAATATTAATTTCTTTCCATCAGCTTCAACTGATTTTCATAATTATTTCCATAATTAGAGTTCCGATGGCTTTGTGATTATTAATTTAAGGTTAACAAAACCTTTTCATATTTAAGTTTTATAAAGCATTTTTTAGCGACGACCGACGCACAATCTCTCACCATCCATTTATTTATTATATATTTATCATTTTTCTGTGACTCTCTCTAGTTAACAAAAAATAGTGAACAATAAATATGAAACTCGGCCTTTCTTTAATTGTTATGGAAAAATATATATGAAAAGCGAAGATTTTATCGTTGGTTAATTACCCTACAAAACTTAAGGTAATCATAAAATTCCAGCTCTTTTTTAAGCGGCAGGAAAAAAAAGTAAATAAATTTTGGAAAGTTTTACTTTAAAAAAAGTGAAACAAAAATATTATAAAACAAAAAAACTGTTGATTTCAATTACAGAACTAAATAATTGAATTTTGGAAGATGAAAAAAAAATGAAAAAAGCTTGGAGCACTCGAGATTCCCAGGAGGTCTCCCATCCAAGTACTAATCGAGCCCAGCAGTGCTTAACTTGCCAGATCGGACGGGATGGCGTGCTTTCACTGCGGTATGACCCCAAGCGAATGACTATCTTTTTGTGTTGCTCATAAACAAAAGAACAGCAAAAAAAGGGAAAAAATGAATGCAAACAAAAAAAAGAAGCGACACAAAAAAGTGCATTTTTTTCGTCAGACAAAAATTAATGTTTGAAGAAAGATAAAAATTTAATGAAAGTAAAAAGTTTGAAAAAACTTTTCACAACAATCATGATTTGAAAAACAAATATATTTGACCAGAATTTTTTAAATTTTAATCCCATTTTTTTGTTTGTTTTGCAACTTTAAAATGAATAATGTTAAAGCATTAATTTATTCAATGTTTTTTTTTGTTTAAAAAAACAATGGCGGATTATTTTTTGATCAAAAATATGGTGTTCAATCACCAAAAAAGCTAATATAAAAGCGGCATCAATTTTTTTAAAATTCATATCATTTATTTGATTGAATCCAATAATGTTTAACAAAGCATCTCTTATTATTGTGCTACTACTATCTGTGAGTGCATTCTCCTCTGCAGCACCTACCGATAATCTTCTTGGAGGCCTTCTTGGTGGGGGCAGTGGTGGAGTCACAGTTCCATCATTACCTTCAGATACATCTGGTTCAGCTGGACTTGGTGGCGGATTAGATGGTTTATTAGGTGGCCCGGATGGAATTTTATCCATTCTTAAAGTTTTGCCCCTTAATGCTGGTTTGGATGGACTTGTTGGTGATGTTGTACGAGTGGTTCGCGTCCTTCTCGATCAAGTTATAAACATTCTTGAACAATTACTTCCCGGTTTATCTCAAATTCAATTGGATGAATTATCTAAATTACTTGCAAATGAAAATTTGACTCATTCAGAAATTTTACAAGAAATTGATGGTTGGGTTTCCGGACAAAAAGATGTCAACCTTACAAATTTATATAATTCCATTAAGGAAGATGTTCAAGGCAAAGTTGGATCAACCCTTGATAGCGTCCAAAAAATTGCTAATAACCTTTCACCTGAACTTGGAGATTTTGTTAAACAACTTGCTGTAAGTTTAATAAAAGAAAAATTAGACAAATATAATTATAAAATAATTATTTTTTAAGGATATCATCAATAATGATGCTTTGACTTTACTTGATCAAGATAAAGCTATTGGAAATTTAGTTTCTAATCTTCTCACCAATATTCAAAAACTTCTTGATCAACTTTTAAAAGATCTTGGAAGCCTCCTCAATCTTAATAATCTCAATCTTAAAGGTCTCCTCCAAGTTGATAGCATCCTCAACGGTTTACTTGGAAATGGTTTAACTGGAATAGTTGAAACCGTTAAAAAACTTTTAAACATTCTTACTGGTGGCCTTCTTGGAACAGATTTGTTGAATGGCCTTTTAAGCCCAGAAGGTTTATTATCAAGCATTTTGGGAAATGATGGACTTTTGGGTGGATTATTGGGAAATAATGGCATCTTAGGTGGTCTCCTTGGAGGTAGTGGAGATAATGGTGGTCTTTTGGGTGGCCTCCTTGGTGGTGGCAGTGGAAGTGGAGGAAATGGTGGTGGACTTTTGGGCGGTCTCTTAGGTAAAAAATAAATATTTAATATTGTTTGTATTTAATAATTTATTGTAAATATTACTGTCTCAATCAATAAATCAATCAAGCATTCTAAACTTTTAATAACAAAAAACCAAAATTTTATTCAAACAAACAAAAAAGAAAGTAACAAAAATTTAACAATATTTTGCATTCCTAATTTACTATCATTTTTTAAATTTTTTATGAAATAAAAAAGAGTGATGTCAACGAACGCTGCTGCCTCCTGCATAAATTCCTTTTACATTTGTCCTTCTTAAATCCATCAAACATTCAAATGACTGTTTTATCATTTTTTTGCAGCCATTTCTTAAATGTCTTGGATTTGCTTGAATTTTGTTGGAAGAAAAGTAACAAAAAAAAGAAAAAAATAAGATTTGCTGAAAGGGAAAAAAATATTTGTTTCATAGTTAAAACTTCTTAAATCCATCAAACATTCAAATGAGCAGCTTGCGTTATTTATCTCTTTTTTCTATAAATTTTTGGTTGAAAAAGAAAAAGAGAAAAATGAGCAAAAAAAGCCCCAACGCATCCTCTGCTATTTTATATTTTGATTGAAAAAGAATGAAAAAGAATTCATCTTCGGTTTAATTACCCAAAGTTTGAGGTAATAATTAAATTCCAGCTCTTTTATTAGTGGCTTTGGAAAAATTAAAATAAATTTTGGAAAGTTTTGCTTTTTTAAGCGAAACAAATATTTATAAAAAAGCAGCAATAATAATTTTTTGTGGATAATGCAATGTGGGTGGAAATGATACCAATACCTATGGAGTTTTTTATGAATAAATTAGAGACAGGTGTTTGGATGATTAAAATAATTTGATAATTAATTGAATGAATCGGTGATTCATTTATTTTTGGTTATTAAAATTAAAAAAAATATTAAATATTGCTTTTCTTGAAAAAAGTTTTATTTCCATTGTTTTCCATTTTTTTCAAAAAAAAGTTTACAACAACATTTGTTTTCCTATTTTTATTATAAATTGTTTGTTCAGCAACCGGAGCTGCTGGTAGAGTCATTCTTTTGATAACTAAAAAGATCTGCTTGAGCATAATTAAAATTACAAAAATTTTTGTAATTACGCGTATTTGAGGCTGAAATATTCTATAAATAAAAAATCTTTTTTATTTTTAAAGTTTTCCAAAATTAAACAAATAAATTAGAATATTTATGTTCATACAAAGCATGACAATCTACCTAGAACCCTTTAGCCTTTGGTATTTTTTGGGACAGGTTTTTTTAAATCGATTGTAAAGCTTTAAACAATATTAATTTAAATTAGTTCATTTATTTTTTTGTAAAACAAACAAATATTGATGCATTACATTTTTTCTTTCGAGTATTTCTTGTGTAAGTTTTATTGGTTTAGGAGATGTACCATAAAATACTTCTAATAATTGAAACCCTGAAATTTGAGGACAGCTTGAAAGTTTTCTAAATTATGCCTTTATTTTACCTTCAAACATCATCGCCAATCTCATTCGACCATATATTCTGTGAACATTGTAATAAATAGTGTCTTCGCCAACTGGAAACCCGACAAACAATATACCTTCCTTTTTTAATAAACAATGAATTTTATTCATTTCACGAATATCCCCAATTGGATCCATTGGATCTCCATATCTTCCTAAGCCACTATGTTCGATACTTGAATAACTCACAATAAAATCGAAATGATTGTTAAGTCTAAAAATTAGGGGAAAAAAATGGATTTTATAATTTTTATAACAAACTCTTTTTGTAAAGAAGGCAATTCAGGAGCATAAATAAAATTCATTTGTGGGTGAGTAATTTTTACTTTTTTGTAATCTATCGTTGAAACATTTTTAGCTCCGTTCGCTAAAATAAAAGTTTCTACCCATGGCGTAAGTGAACCAATCACAGCCCCAACTTGTCCATTAACATTAAAAAACTTTGTCGCCATGTAAACTGCTACTTAAAAGTTTTTTGTTAGGGATTATTTAAATTTTAAATTACAACATTTTTAACTAACATGCTTGATTTCCATAAGGCCGTGAAACTTTATACGGATCTTGTTTAGCAATATCAACCAAATTATTTATGTTTGTTTCATTCCATATTGATATTGATTTATCCTCATTGTTTGGAACATTATTACGAAAATAACTTTCGAGTTTAGAATAATTATTTAACAAAAAAGCTTCAGGGTTGGGTAATTGTTTAGGTGGAACCAAAGTTAATCCATTATCAGCAATTTTTTGCCATTCAATAAATATCTTAAAAATATTGTCTCAGTTTATAGGAGTTTTTCCGAAAATTCTATTTAAGAAATTTTAATTTTTGTGACATTTACTAAAGTTTAAAAAAAAAACAAATTCCAGAACCTTTGAACAAAAAAGTTCGGCGCTTACTTACTTCTTCACAAGATATTGGATTCTTTTTTGCTAAAATAGGAATTAAATCATTTTTTATAAATAAATAATCATATTTATTAAAAACGTTTTTGGTAATTTCATCAATATGGATTCGTCCTTTCGCTGTAGCAAAATAACTAAAAATTAAAACATTTTTTTTCAGTGTGATTAAAAAATTAAAAAACATAATACCTTAAGTTTGAATCAACAAAGTTTGAATCAACAACAGTTGGAGAATTTAATAATGTATCAGAAGAAAAATCGCTTAGAATTGCTTTATCAGAATATCTTTTCATAAATGCAAATATAAATAGAATAAGAAAAACTATAACGGCAAATTTCCAAAAATTATTTAATTTTGACCATCGATAAGCAGCTTGCATAGCGTTTTTATATTGTTGTGTATTGAATGGTATTGGCGCTAATCTAAAAAAAATATTTCTTGCCATATGGGAACTCCTTGTCTTTCTTTTAATTTATAGTATATACCGCGCATATGAACTCTTTTCGCGGGATAAGTCTATTTCGCGGCACAGCACTGTTTGCGGTACAGTTAGTGTTTTCCCCAAAAAATAAAATTAGTTAGATGTTTTAAAACTTTTTATAATAAAAAAGTTATCATTTTTTTCGTAACCCGTAATCAGACCGCATAACAACGATGTACGAAATGATAACCATAAGTCGCGAAATATACGGACTCCTTTTTGTCTTCTAAGCTTCCCCTTATGAAGAAATAGAACCAGAAAGAATGAAAAAAAGAGAAACAGCTAAAAAAATGTTCAACGCGATATATTGTTTGCAGACGTAATTTCATTAAATAGACAAATAATAAAGACTTGAATAAAATGTCTAAAAAATATTTACACGTGTCATTTTTTAGTTGCATACAGTAAGAAAGCGAGTTAATGATTGGTTTGTTGAAGGCCGCCATTCAATGAATTCTTTTTAAAAATGTTTCTATTCATTTGGACAAAACAAATAATTTTTTTTATTAAAACGGCTATTGTTCTTATTATTTATAACAAAAAAAAAATGTTTGCGTTTATTTTTTGTTTCATTAAAATTTTCTTTTCAAAGTTTTATTCTCTCAATGATTTTTTTAAACAATAAATGCCATTATGCTATATTTTGGTAATTCAATTATGTGCTTCCTTCATTTATTCTTTTTTATATTCGGAATATTCATATCAGAAAAAATACTAAGACCATACTAAATTTTTCGGTTTTGAAGAAGAAAAAAATTTAAGCTGTCGGTCGGTCTTTAGTTTAAGCACCTGCCTGGTTTTTTTTAAATATTTTATGAAACCTCGGAAAGTAGTATTTGACTCCCTAATTTTTCATCATTTAATAACTAATAGTCTCAGCTTACATAAAAAATTTCTTTTTTTTATTTGTTTTCTCTCATCAAAAAGTTTAATTTTGAAATATGTTTTCCTTTTTTAATGATGTGCATATCGGAGTTTGTTTAAAAAGCTGCGCAAAATGATGAAAAAAGAGGAAAAAAGAGGAAAAAAGAGAATATGTAAAAAAAAAATGATGACGCGTGGATTTTTTGGTTTCTAATTAATACTGTAATTTAAGCGTGGCGTGTAAAATAAATAAAGATCCTTTACCAAAAATGTTAATATCATGGAAATATATCACCGATGGATTTTAAAGAATTGTTATAAATTTTTTTAATTTTGAAAAAAATGAAACCAAATATCAATTTTTTTAAATAGAATTTATAATTAAAATTACTTTTCGTGGTTGTTATGAATTTGGTTTTTTGGCTTTACCCTTCCTCATCATCTTATTCACAATGCTTTTATTTTACCTTTATAAAATGGGAATGTATATTTTTTTCATATCAAAACATCATACAAAAATTAGGCGTTAACAGCTTAGTTATCAACGATTATTGATTGTTCTTTCGTTTATTAGAGAAAAAAAATTATTTTAATGGAACGAAAACAAAAAAATAGTTATTTTATTTAAAAAATTTGGTAAATTTTTTTTCCTACTTTTGTTGTTGTTGCCTATGGGGTTTCCTTCACTATCAGAATATTATCAACATAGTCCAACTTATGGCAACCTTCTATCAAAGCTGGAATTTGAAGTGGCTTTTGCAAAAAATGATGATGAAAGACGTGAAATTATTGATTCATTTTCAAAATTTTTGAAATTTAGATGAGCCGCCTGAACCATCAATTATGCGAAATATCCAAAGGTTTAAAGAATTATTTTGGAAAATTAAAGCTGTGATAAATGATGTTGAAATTTGGTTTAATTTGATTCTTGAAAGCGATCATTATGAATTTATTAAAGCTAACGTTGAGCATCGTTTGGGATTTCATTTATGGAATAAGAAACTTTGGAAAATGTATATAGATTTTCTTAAAGTTGCTAATCCAAATGAAATGTTAAAAGTTTATTCAAAATATTGTAGATTCTTTTTGGATGACACAGAAACTATGGAAGAATATAAAAATGCTGTAAAAATTTATGGTCGTCAATCAAATGTTTTATGGGAAAATCCATTTGAATTTGAAATTTATAAACCATCTTTAAATCAATTAATATATGAAGAAAATGTAATTGATAATAATTTTACTTTTCCAAATGTTAATTTCGATAATTATAAAGATACGGGATTTTTTCCTTCTAAACAATTTTGGTCATTCCCAATTCCAACAATTCGATATATTACTTCTGCTTCGAATTCTTCAGTTCTTCGAAAGCTTCATCGAACGTGTCGATATTTTTTTAATTTACGACCCTCAATTCTTTGTTATAAATTTAGTTTTGGAAATGATATGGAAAATCCTTGTTATAATTTACGATTTAAAAAGGAATCATTAAATTGTGAAAGTAATTTATTTCCAAGGTTCAACATAAAATTATTACATGTAACCGATATTTTTAATTGTTGGCATTCGAACCCTTTATTTCTTTCATACATAATTAAATATAAAATTTATAAATGTAATGCAAAAATTATAGAATTAAATTGGGTGAAAATTAATGAAAAAGAATTTAATTTTTTGGTTAATCATGGAAAAGTTGAATTATTGAGAATTGAATATTCAAATATTACTAAAAATCATGATAACGACGACGAGCATATAATGTTGACAGAAATTTTAAAACCCTTACCAAATTTAAAAGAGTTTTAGTAGGTTTTATTAAATCTTTTCAATATTTATTTAATATTTTTATAGTTATGAAACAGAAGACGATGATGATGAAAACAAATATTCCAACAAAAAAATCAATAAATTGTTTGAATTAAATTTTGTTAAAAAATTATTACATTTTTCTATTTATGGCGTACCAAATATTTTTGAATCGAATGATTTTTGTAATTTTTTTCAGGTTTGTTAAATTAAAGAAATCAACCTTTTTTCTATTTAAATTATGCACGAATTTTACATATATTTTTAGAAAAACGCTGCTCCATACTCAACATTTAGCTTTGATTTTTCGGAAAGCGTTTTCGAAGAAGATATCAAAAAATTTCAAAACAGTGTAAATGAATTATTCCAAGATTGGGAAGAAATGGATGGAAAACCTAAAATAACCTTTAAAAAATAAAGTTTAATTTTATTCTGTTTGTTGCTCCAATTAAAGATTGAGTTTTTCTTTTTATTAAAGCAGCAAAAAAAAATAAAGTGAAGTCACCCTAATCGAATATTTTTGAAACAAACATATTTTTTTTTATTGCTAAACATTCTCAATGCTTTTACACATTTATTCATCATTGCATTTGGATCAGAATGTAATAAAGTAAAGGCTTTAAATACATATGTATTGGCTAAACTTGAAGCAGGTAATTGTAATCCTCTAAGCAAAGCAAAAATTGTTCCAGCTATTATCCATCGATATTGACCTTTCTAAAATCATTTTTATAATAAAAAAAATTTTTTTCGCTAATAATAAATAAATAACTTACAGCATTTTTATAAATTGTTGCAATATTATAATTTGAATTATTATTATAATTTATTTTGAATTTTTTCATTTTCGATTATATTATTATAATTAGAATCATAAACAACAACATCCTCGGAATCATCAAAATCACAAATACTATTATTTATTGTCATTCGTCGTTTTTGATAATCAATTAAGCCACTAGAAATTGAAGTGGAAGCACCTCGACGAAAGGCTTCTTTTCCACTGCTTATACTCATCGTCCGATTATTATCCCTTTCACCAACAATAACACATTTTTCTTTTTCAGGAATTAAAAATTTTTGAGCTTTTACCATATTTGCATAAAGTCCTCCTTCCAATATAAGTTGTTGATGAGTTCCTTCTTCAACAATTTTACCTTTATTTAAAACTAAAATTTTATTTGCATTTTGAATGGTTGAAAGTCGATGAGCAATAATTATGGTGGCTCTTCCTTTCGATGAATTTTCCAATGCA
The DNA here is from genome assembly GCA_028622995.1 of Panagrolaimus kolymaensis. Lineage (NCBI taxonomy): Eukaryota > Metazoa > Nematoda > Chromadorea > Rhabditida > Panagrolaimidae > Panagrolaimus > Panagrolaimus kolymaensis. The sequence continues at coordinate 1,493,643 of JAJQJQ010000035.1, forward strand.
TTTTGTACGATGCTTTCACTTTCAGCATCCAAAGCCGAAGTGGCTTCATCCAATAATAAAATTTTTGGATTTCTCACAAGAGTTCTTGCAATAGCTATTCGTTGCTTTTGTCCACCTGAAAGTTGAATTCCTCCATCTCCAATTAATGTTTCATAACCTTTTGGAAGAGCTTCAATAAAATCATGAGCATTTGCCATTTTACAAACTTCTATAATTTTTTGTTTAGAAATATTTGAATTTGTTGTTGCTGTTATTCGAATATTTTCATAAATTGTTTCATTAAAAAGTGTTGGTTCTTGTTGAACTATTCCAATTATTTGTCTCAAATGTTTAATATTTATTTCACTTATATCAATGCCATCAATGGTTATTGAACCCGAATTTAATTCATAAAGTCGCATGAGTAAACCGATGGTGGTAGATTTGCCGCATCCTGAATGTCCAACAATAGCGATGGTATTTCCGGGTTCCAAAGTTAAATTGAATCCATTCAAAACTTTAACATTTTTTCGATTTGGATAACAAAAATGAACATAAGAAAAAAAAGACAGTCTAAAAGGGGGCGTAGTGATGAGATTATTATGCATAAATATAACCTTAACGATGTACCGGCCAAACATCCTTGTACTGATAGACATAACAAATCGAATGACCCAGCTTAGAAAAGTTTTTTCCTATACACACAAACAGTTCTCATTTTGAAATATTGTGAAATCAATAATAATCAAATTACTTTTTCTTATAAAGATTATAAAATTTTTGCGCAAAATTTAAAAGGAATTCAAATAATAAAACACCAAAATTCTTCATCCAAATATGTCCCTTGTTGTTTCATTAAATGAAATAAATATACTCGATTGGATCAAAAATTTGTCATTTAATCTTAAACTTTGGGGTGAAGATTGTTGGTCATTCCAATTTGAAAACAGGAATTCAACAGCTTATAAAACCGTTGTAATCAAAAATATTGAAAATTTGTTTTAAAATCTTTTTTGTGACAAGACAATTACTTTATAATACAAGCCTAACTGTGATTTGGAAATAAACTTCATTTTTATTACGAAAAAAAAACTTTATTTACATCCCTGAATTTTATAATTAGTTGATATAAATCATTTTAAAAAATTATGTTCATTTTTTATTTACACATTCTTTTGAATTCTTCTGATTTTATTCGTTTCATTTTTTAGGGCATTTGACATTTCCTGGCCAATCACAAGCTCTAAAAAAATTATAAAAAAGTTATCTTTGTTTGTAAATGAAATTAATTCTAACTTGGCTGCTTGATTCCATTGAAGCCCAGAAGGACATAACATTCCAAATGGGTTTCCATTGACGCATTCATAATAACGACTGCAATCCATTGGATCTGGGAAGAAGCCATTTGGGGAAGGGCATGAAAAGGCTAAACAAAAAATATTATAAATATTTATATTTAAAAATAAATTTAGTCTAGTATCTCGAGAGTATGAGTCTATTTCAACAAAAGGTTTTTAAGGTTTAAAATTTAAAAAAAAGGATCAAATAAAAAATCTAAAAAACTAACAAAAATCGATCGAAAATGTCAAACACATTTTAATTTTTCGCCGCTGCGATACACTGTGTAACAAACTTTTATTCATTTTTTATGTGATAAAAACTTACGTTGATTGGGATTTTGAGTTATAGGTCGTCGAGTTGTGGTAGTTTTATTTGTTTGAGATGGTAATCTTCGAGTTGTGGTTGTTGTTTTAGTTTGATTTGTTGTTGGTTGAGGCTAAAAAGGCAATTTTCAAATCTTCTTCCTCTTTTTTTGTTAAAATATTGTAACTCACAATTGAACCTCCTCCATTAGAAAGTCCATTTTTAATTGCATTAATTAAAGGATATTTATTTCCACCACATTGCCCCGTGAAATCATCAAAATCAAGAGTCCAAACAAAAGCTCCACCAAAGCCATTTTGTTTAATCCATTCCATTTTGGTTGAAATGGATTGAACATCATCATAGCCATACCAAAGGTTGTTCGATACAATATATGGAACTTTTTGGTTATTATCCCAAATACGAGTTCCACCCAATGTACAAATCTAAATTTAATTAAGAAAGGTTTTAAAGGACGACTACACTTTCTGTTTTTTTCCAATTGTTTCAAACGAACCGCAATTTTGAATTTTTTTATAAAAATAAAATTTTTAGCAGAAAATTTTAAAAAATACTTTTTTTCCTCCATTTTTTTTCTTTCATTTTTTAAAAACTTTTTAAAATTCTTTTTTATTTTAGCAAAATAAATTTTCCTTTAACTAACCTCATAATAAGCAGCAAACCCTTGAGTTGCTGTAAATTGCATGGCTGGAGATGCAATTCCAGGTGCACCAATTCCATTATTATTTGGATTATTTAATTGCCATCCACGTCCATAAGTTGCAATACCCATTAAAAGTTTTTGTTTAGGCATACCTTGTTGAGACCAATAATTCATTGAAAAAGCTGAATTAAAATTTGTAGTATCTCCAGGTGCAGAAAATAATGGACTATTTTCACCCGTCACTAATTCCCAAGTTCCATGGAAATCATATGTCATGAGATTAACAAAATCAAGATATGGAGCTATGTTGGGAATATCGTATCCTGCAGCAGCGGTGTTTGTATTGGCACTAACTGCGATAGTTACAAGCTTATTTCTTGCAGCTTGTTTGAGTTCCTAAATTTACAAATTTCTTTAATGAATTTTGATTTATATTAAATTAATTAAAATGTGGCGTATTTTTACCAATAAAAATTTTTTTGAAGTTTAAGATAAAAATCCAAAAAAATAAATAGAGTCTTTTGTAACTCATTTTGATAATTATTTTTTAAAAGTTAAAAAATAAAAAAGGAATTGCCACGACCCGGGATCGAACCGGGGACATTTAGATCTTCAGTCTAACGCTCTCCCAACTGAGCTATCATGGCAGTAAAAGAATTCAAAGTTAACGTATTAAAAAAATATTTAATTCCTTTTTTTTTGGACCAGCACAATTTTTTCTCCAACCAAAAAAACAACAACACATCCTCCCGCGCTTTATGATTGTTGAATGAAAAAGGTTGTTAAAATTTAAAATAAAAAAACAAACTCTTATAAATGCAGTAAAAACAGATTTATCATTTGAATCAGGAAATTCCCAATCAATATCAATTCCTAAATTATTTTTTTTACTTATTATTTTTCTTCCAAAAATAAATTCAGAAGGATCTCACCATCAAAACCATATTGATTAATAAAGTTAATTGCAGAATTAATAAATTTTTGTCGAGTTTGGGATGTGGCTGTCATTTGCTAAAAAAAATTACTATCGAATAATTTTAAACATTTTTTTATCCCTAAAACAACCTTAAAAATAAATGTGCCAGCACTATCTCCACCAAACGATAATAAAGTTTTAAGGTCGGGTTGTTGCTGTTTTAAAGCATTAACCCTTGCAAAATATCCAACATCAAAATTTGATGGTAAATCAACGGGATCAAAAGCGCCAGCAGTGAAATCATTATTAATTTTTCCAAAAGCAAAAAGAATGTGAGTGCAAAGTCCTGGGGTATATGTTGCTGTATCATATTTGCCTATGCCTGGACGATAATGTGCCCAATCCGTGAAATAACATGGACGAATAAATTGTTGTTGTTGTGATGTTACTGGAAACAAAATTAAAGTTAAATAAGTTATTGGGTTTAATGTTTAAAGAAATCAAGAAAATAAAATTTGCTCAAAGTTTCCAAAAACAAACAAATTCCTAAAAAAAAATTTGCCTCTATCATTTTTTTAAATTTGCAATTTCGTCAAAAAAAAACTTCTAAAATTAGCACTCAAAATTTTATTAGAATCTTAATTAGCTGTCTCTCAAAGCAAAGACGTTTACAATGGAGCTTCTTTGTAAAAAGGGTTTGTAAAAATTCATTCGAAGAACTTCTTTCAACTTCGTCCGTTGATTCCTGGCTTTTATTTATTATTTATCCAAAATTTGAGTACTGTAGATTTGTGGAAATAAAAAAGTGTAAAAACTAAGCGAATTTTTTTACATTTTGTCTTTCTTCCTCCATTTTTTTTTCAAGAAGCTACCGTATTTTTTAGAAGAAATATCTTAGAGTAAAAAATTAAGCAATGATAACACGCTGAAAGAAGTTGTTTGATCTATGTTTGTCAAAGACTTTCCCTATTCAATTTTTAACAACAAGACCATTTCCTTCAGAACTCAAAGTTAAAAGAAAACTAAAAGTAAATTTCATCAAAATAAAAGGCTTTAACTAACCTGTGCTAAAAATAGTAGCAGCAAGAATGATGAAAAATATTTTTTCTGATACCATATTTCAATTCTGATGGTGATGATGACAAGAAATTTTTTAAATATTTTTATTGATGAATTTTCCATGGCTTTTAACCCTTCTTTATATATCCATTTTTTTTTATTTCCTACCTAATGAAGAACAAAGAAGGTTAATCAAATATTTGTTTTTATCTTTTTAATTTTGGTCATATTTTTTTTGTTTGATTTTTTGATATAAAATACGTGACACTTTTTTTTACACAAAAACAATTTCCAGACAGATATAATAAAAAAAGAAAAGGAAGAAGGTTAAATTTAGTTTATTTTTTGATGGTGGTGATGCTGGACTTGGGCCAAGCAAAGGAAAAAAAAGTGGTGACAAAAAGGCAACAAAGCTGTGAAAACAAAACAAAAAAACATGGGTCGTCGACGTCGTTGAAATTTGCTATGCTAATAAAAAAAAATTTGTTATCATAACACCCTATTCTAATCTAAATACAGCGTCTTTTTCCCTTTTCCTCGCGGTTATGACAAAATTACAGAAGCACAAAGCTTCTTTGTTTAAAAAAAAATAAAATATAGAAACAATGGAGCAGAGAGTTCAAAAGATCAGTCTCAAAATTTATTTGGATTAATGATGTCTGGCGCATAAATAAACAATAAAAGAAATATCAAATGATTCTATGATCTAAGTTTATTTTTTAATACTATAAATTTATTAATTTTATAATTTTCTGTTTAAAGAATGATTGAGTCTAATTTATTATTATTATTCGAATTTTGAAAATTGTTATTAAATGGGCAAAGTTTAAAAAGAAAAAAAGCATTTACAAAAGTTTTGTTAAAAAAATTGAAAAAAAAATGTTCCATGGCTTTTAAGAAGTTTAATTAACAATAAAAACTTTGAATCGAAATAAATAAATAAAAAGCTTTGAAAATAAAGAAACAACATTCGTTGATGAATTTTTAGAAAAAAAATGGATGTGAAAACAATACGAAACACAACAACAAAAAATACGATGGAATAGACACTTAATAAATCTCGCTACCATAACTAACACATTTTTATGATTTTTGTTTACATTTATGTAGCTCTTTAAAAAACAGACAGAAAAAGCTTTTAGTTTTTTATTATCGAATACAGACACATCCATGAAGCTTTGATTACATCAAGCAACAGTAAATTGATTCCCCATCGGTCTTAGCTCGAAAGCTTTCTCTCCCGCTAAGAACATAACTGTGTTCAGCTGAAACTGCTTTGTTTTTATTTTTTTAGTTCTTTCATAAATTTTTTTAGTTTTCATTCATCATTGTTTTTTTAGGCCGTCGTCAATTGCATCTTTTTCGCTAGTTATGTACCGTCCTCGATCGACGTTAAATCGGGCAATTGCGCCAATTGCACCAATTCCGCCAATGCGTTTACCAGCTTCAAATTCATTTATGCCACAAAATCAAGTTAGAAATGGATGGAATTCAGGTGGTCGAGTTGTTATGCCTTCAAGAACTGGTGGTAGAGCTGAAAAGATGAGTATCACAAGGTTGCCATTCTACGACGTCACTGCAGTATGTTTTATTATATATTTTTTTCATACTTTATTCTAATTTCTCATTTTTTAGGTGGTATTGAAAATGAGTGAATTGCAAGCTTTAAATGGTCGATCTGGTGATTGTCGCTGTAATTTTCCTTTCTCAATCGCACCTGAACATTTTCCACTTATTACTTACCGTGGTGATCAACCAACTCCAAGATATGAAGTTCAATTACGGATGTTCTTGTTTGAAGCTGATATTGAGCAAGCAGATGACTTTCCACCTAATTGTTCTATTAGAGTAAATGATAATCCTGTTATGCTTCCAGTAGGTCATTTTATCTTTAACTTGCTTTCTTTAATAATACTTTCCTTTTTAGGGTATTATTCCAACAAACAAACCAAATGCTGAACAGAAACGTTATTCGCGTCCTGTTGATATAACACACTATGTTCACGCAGTTCGTCCTGGACATCAACCGAAACTTGAAATCGACTGGTTTTCTGATCGTCGTACTTGGGCTGTTGGTATTTGGATAGTTCATCGACAAAACTCTGATATTTTATTATCTCGACAACTCAACGCTGGTATTCGAAGAACTTCTGATGATACAAGGAAACGTATTGCTGCTATGCTTGATGGTGATGATGATAATATTGCATTTAGTCAATTGAAGATATCGCTTCTTTGTCCGGTAAGTTTCCTTGATATAAACCATTTTTCTTGGAAGGAGTTATGCGAAAGCAACACCATCCAAACGTTTCGTAGCTTTCTTGAAAGTACTTATTAGACTCTTTCAGTTGATGAAGACACGAATGAAGATTCCCGCTCGTACCAAAAGCTGCCATCACTTGCAATGTTTTGATCTCCTGAACTTTCTCAATATGAATGAAAAGCGTCCATCATGGAAATGTCCTCAATGTAATGCTAATGCACATTACGATAATTTGATTATTGACCAGTAAGTTGTTTTCCGTTTCTATGATTGAAAGCTTATGTTTATTTTTTAGATATTTCTTGGATTTACTTGGAGCTGTTGAATTAAACGTCGAAGAAATTGAAATACTTCGTGATGGAAATTGGAAGATTTTAGAAGTTGCATGTGATACTGTATCCGATGATGATGATATTTCTCCATCCAAAACTACCACATCTGAAGTTCAAAATGTTCACACTTCGAAAGCATCAACACCTTCATCCAAACCAAAGAAAGACGATGCTGAAATTATTACTCTTGATGATAGTGATGAAAATGAAACTCCTCCGCCAGCATCCATTGAAACTCCTCCGCCAGCATCCAATGACTCTTCTTTACCACCTCGTTCACCTTTAACAGCCAATGAAGTCAACAGAACTGCTAAACCATCGTCATCAACTGCTCCACCTGCGGCTAAACAAGCACGATTGAATGATAGAGAATTTTCATCAGCAAGAAGTAAAAGAACTCCATCAAATTCGTCATCATCCTCCAATGATTCAAGATCAAATACACCATTGAGACGTAAACAACCAACATCAAGACCTGCTCCAAGTATGATCCGACCTGCTCCAAGTATGATCCAACCTGCTCCAAGTATGATCCAACCTGCTCCAAGTATGATCCACGATTCTAGTATCATTGTTATTGATTCAAGTGATGATGAAGGTGCCATATCTCCACCTCTTCTTGCACCTGTAAGAACACAAGATAATTTAAATTCAACTAATGGCTCAAATCATGGTAGAAGTACTGGTTCAAACAGTTTTCGATTATCTGAAGCTACAACACCCAATAACGATCGATCTCGACAAAATGGTCTTCATGCTGATGTTGCTGCAAAGGGTGACTCAAGTCAATTTTCTTATGCTAATCGAATATCTGATCTTATTGAAAGTGAAGTTGCAGATGATTTAGCGAATTTTATCAACTCTGTATTTCTTCGTGATTGTCAAGCCTTCTTCTCTGGATGCTAATCTACCAAATGATCATTTTAAATTAACTGAAAATCAAAAGAAAGAATATGATATTGGTTCTAATGTGCAACAAGTGATTGATTTAATAATATAATTTTGACATTGTTATTTTCATTACTATCTTTTTTTATTTTTGTATCAAATAAATTTTTTGTTTATCACATCTTTTTTCTGTCTTCTTTTGATTTATTGGGAATGCTCTAAACTTCTATGGAAGTTTTGAAGTTAAACTGCGATAGAAAAATAATTTTTTTGAACATTAAAGGCGCAATTAGAAAATTTGAAGTCGAAACAAAAAGCATTAGTGCTCGATTGGTTTGTTTTGAATGCTTTTACTTTAGATCCTTATTATTTTTAAAACTTTTGTGAATAAAGGCCGCAGCCTTGTTGTTACTTTTAAGAAGAGCCATGTCTTGTCTTGTATGAAGGTAGCTTTTTTCGTTTTTTCTTTTTTCGATGATGAACAAATTTATTTATAATATTTTTATTTGAAAGATCAAACAAAAATTACTCATTTCTTTTGTTATCTTTTTATTTTCTTTGATTTTGTTGTTTTTGCATAAAATAAGCTGTAGAAATTTATGGGAGAGCTTTAATTTAAATATTTATTTATTTTAAACGCTAATATACTATATAAAAGATATAGGAATAAAAAAAAATGCATAGGATTTCTAATATTAATAAAAAAAATAAACAATACATAACAAAAATAAAATTATTATTACTTTTACTTTTGCTTTTTCATAATTATTGATTGATAGAGTTTATAAACGCCGGCAAAGTATGTAAGCTCTCGAAAATTCATTTTTTCATTTCAAACATGAACATTAAAAGCTGGAGGAGAATTTTCTCCACCATCAACAGCTTCAAAACTTTCATCATCTCCTCGATTGTTAATGGTTAAACCAGAAAAACGAGAAGTGGGAACTTTGAGCTCAGTTCCAGATGAATGTTTGAAATTTTCATTTAAAGCTTTAAGGGAAGTTGATGAATTTCCAGCTGATGGTAAATAATAAAAATTGGAATGTTGGGTATTTGTTGTCGCAGTTGATGATGATGATTGAGCATCATGAAACATATTAACGGGTGAAGGAACTCGAGTTTTATCAATAAATGCTTTAAGTTGATTACTTGCAGCAAGGATTAAACCCAAAAATGGTGGAGATGGTGAAAGTGGATGTGAAGTATATTCGGGATGATATTGAACTCCAACAAAATATGGATGATCTTTAAGTTCAACCATTTCCATTCGAACTGAAGTATGAGTTTCTTCTCCGCGATCACAAAGTTTTTTTACTTTTTCAATGAAACTTTTCTAAAAAAAAATTGAGTTACTTAAATATGGAAAAATTAACAATTAAAAAACTAACTTCTCCATTTTCATTTTTTTCTCGAGCAATATTTAATAGCCCATCGGAAGCTTCCGTAACATTTCCATTGGTTTTAGTTTGATCAACTCCCATTCCAACAAAACGAAGCCCAGTTTCAGTAAGCATGCTAACAATCGCGGGATTTATTTCATATCGATGTCGATGACGTTCTTCAATAACTTGATTTTTTCCATATAAATCATATAAAATTGAATCAGTGGTAAGAAATTCAGTGGCTCGACGACCAAGTCTCATGGTTCCACCCATATCTCCACCCGAATGTTCCAACATTTTAATAACAATTTTTTGTTCGGATGTAAGGGCTTTGGAATTAATTAATTCAGTATCTTGATTTTGTTGTTCTTCCCAAAATTCTGTGGATGATGCACCATGAATTCCACAAACATTTCTTGCAAATTCTATTGCAGCGCATTGCATTCCAAGACAAATTCCAAGGAAGGGTTTTTTATGTTTTCGAGCATATTCGCATGCAACAATTTTTCCTTCAATTCCTCTTAAACCAAAACCACCGGGAACCAAAATGCCACTAAAAAACAACCATGGTTTTGATTTTCTTTCATCAAAAAAGAATTAATTTTAAAAACTCACTCAGCTTCTTCAAGAAGTTTTAATGCCGCTTCTTGCTTTTCTTTTGGAGCATCATCTTCCAAATTTTCAGAAATCACAAACTAAAAATTTTTAATTCAATATATTCCTTTATCAAAGTTTTTTATTACATATTTTTTAAAAAGGGGCTTGCTTGCTTACCAAAATTTTAAGCTTCCGTTCACCATGAGTTGCTGAATGATGTAAAGCTTTAATAACGGAAGAATAAGCATCCGTGAAAACTTTAGCTCGACTTTCATCCGTTGTTTGATCAAGTTGAAAATATTTTCCAACTAATGCAATTTTAACAATATTCGCATATTTATCTGTTCTGAAATTAATTAACTTAAATATTTTTATTTATTCGATAAAGATTTTTTATGGGTTTTAGTTTACTTACAAATCAGCTAATTGAGTCCATTGTGGAATATTGGGACAATTTCGAAGAGCTTTACGTGGTTCAATTCGATTAAGTTCAAATTGTTTTTCAATTTCTTCAAGAACATTTTGTTGCATGAGCAAAAGAGGAACTCGATAAATGTTTGATACATTATGAACGCCAATAACCTGAAGAGGAAATTTTACATATTCTGAAAAATTAATTAGCATCAAACATACTTGATCAGTTTTAATTCGGCATGAATTACCAATTTTTTCTTTAATTGCATTAGTAATGGGTCGTTCACTACGACAAACTAAAATATCGGGTAATAAACCATATGTTCGAGCAATTTCAACTGAATGTTGTAAGGGTTTAGTTTTAGTTTCTCCAGTGCTTTCTAAATCAATCAACATTGAAACATGGACATGCATAAAACGAGAACGATGATCAGGATGCATAAAATCTGCCATAGCATGCATATATGGCATGGATTCAATATCACCTCCAGTTCCTCCAAGTTCCACAATACAAACATCCGGACGAATTCCACTTTTATCCACGGGTCGTTGAGCCACATCTTCCACCCATTGTTTAATTGCATCAGTAACATGTGGAACAACTTGAACAGTTTTACCCAAATATTTTCCAGCTCTTTCAGCGGTGATAACTCGATCATATATTTTACCCGTAGTAATATTATTATCACTGGTTAAACAAACATTTAAAAAGCGTTCATAATTTCCTAAATCTAAATCCACTTCTCCACCATCATCAAGAACAAAAACTTCACCTGCAAAGAATTTGAAATTTACTAAAGTCCTTAAAATATATATGTAAAGTAACTAACCATGTTCCCATGGAGAAAAAGTACCAGCATCAAGATTTAAATATGGATCTATTTTAATTGCAGTTACTCGATATCCATTAGCTTTGAGTAAAACTCCAAGGCTTGATGAAACAATTCCCTTTCCAACTCCACTAATAACTCCACCAGTAACTAAGATAATTTTCACGGGATTTGCAAGATTTGAAGGAGGAGATGAAGGCATTTTTAGGAAAATTTAATTTATATGTATGTTTTGAAATCAAATTAAATTATTTTAAAGCTGGAAAAAATAAAAAAGAGTTTAGAAGATCGTAGAAAACCGCTCAAAAAATGTTTTAAAAAAATTTTCGCGTTAAAAGATTTCAACGTTGCTGCTCAAGTTAAATCAGCTGGGTTTTTATGTGTGTTTTAAATGGTTGGAGAAACTAAAATCTTTAAAAAAGGAAAAAGAGTCGAAATCGAGGAAAGGCTAATATTTAGGTTGTTAGAACACGGAAAATAGCATTAGAGAGTCCAGGTTAAGTGCGCAGAATTTGAAAGTAAGCTTTGCTTTATTAAAATTTTATCCAAAAAAAGAAAGAAGATATTTTTGTGGTGTCAAAGCATTGAGCACTGATGGGACAATTCAATCATCATTAATTATTACCGTAACCGATAAACAAAAGTTTTTGGAAGCCAAACGTTTTTTTTCACCTTTGCTCAAACCATTCTCAAAAAAACCCGTCGTAATCTTGTTAGAAAAAAAGAAATTGTTGCGATATCTTTGTTTTTCGTTTCTTTATAAATAAAAAGTTTGATCAAAACTATCTTCGATAAAAAAAAATAATAAGATAGCCCCAGAAAAAGAAAATGGGAAGGGCCAATGATTTCCATCGTTTGTGCCTGTCCGTATTAGCTGCTACTTCAGCAGGCAGGCAATAATAAAAAAATACAAACAAGATTGCATTGATACAAACAAAAAAAACAAAAAAAGTAAGTCCAAAAGCTATTTTTATATTTACTGACACAATTTTGGTATTTAAAAAAAAAGGATGGGAGAATACAAAATTTTTGCTATCTATGTACATATCTCGTTTTTTTTGAAAACCTTTTTTTAATGAAGATGGGAAAAAAGGTGTAAAACCTTTAATCTAAAAAAAACAGATGCAAATGTGAGAAAATCCTGATATGACGAAGAAACGAATAAATTTATTTTGTAGTTAGTAAGTCTGTCTCTAAAGGGCAACAATAAAGTCATTGCGTAATCTTAAAATCGAGCCACTGTATTGTAAAATATGAAAGATAAACAACATATGCATGTATGTACATCAAAGTGAGCCAAAAAAATGTGATAAAAAAGAAGAACAAAGTGCCACATTGCGGTTATAAGAGATAAGTGTTATCAAATCGTTTAAAGCTAAATATGAATTACATAGAGGAAGAAACCGAATTCGGCAAAAAACATAGAAAACCTCAACAAAAAAAGATTATAAAGCTAAAAGTTAATAACTGCGTTGGAAAAAATAATCAAAACAAAAAAAGTGCAAGCAAAAAACAAAAAATGTGCTGAATAGGCAGAATCACTAAAGGGTCAATAATCATTTTTCTTACTGATTTTTTGTTGTTGCACATACTAACTCTGCTATGGTTTGCTTTAAAATTTTGAACATACATAAACAATTCTTTATTTTATAAAATAAAATCAACAAAAAATAAAACAACAAAAACAAATAGTAATACCAAAAAAACACATTAACGTTTCTTTCTTCGAATCAGTTTGGTCATGTCTAAAAAAGTCAATTTCATTATTATAACTAGTAATATCAAATAAAAAAAACTTACGTTTACGAGTTAAAGGAGCCGATTGATGAGTTGATGAAGCAGGTGTAATATTCTTTCCAAGAGGTGTCGTAATAATACTTTTAAAGCATTGAAAGCAGCTTTCTTTTCTCTTTGATAACCATGAAGTTCTTCTGTTTCCTCTTCAGTCATTTTTTCAAGCACGATTTCAGCTTCTTCAGCCGCTTTATTTTCCCATGATCTTTTTGAGGTGTTTTTAGCAATTCGATGTTCAAGTAGTTCAACTTTTGTAGCAGCAAACATTCGTTCTCTTGCACCATTAAACATGCTAAATGAATCGATATCATAAACGGGAAAATCTTCGGCTAAAAAAATACAGAAGTAATAAAAATTCATCAAAGTTAAAACATACTTTTGTGAAGATTTCTGCAAAGTTTACGATAAAGAGAAACTTCTAAAGGATCAACCATAAGAATTGCAACACCTTTGTTGTTGATACGAGCAGTACGACCGCTACGATGAACATAATTCTAAAAAACAATGGGTATATTAATAAAAATATTATAAAAAGCAAACATACTTCAGCTGATCGTGGAATTTGATAATGAATAACGTTATCGATACCTTTAATATCCAATCCTCTTGCAGCGACATCAGTTGCGATCAAAACAGAATTTTCTGTACCTAAAAAACTAAAATTATTACAGGAAAAAAAGATAATAGTTTACATGAAAACCGTTCCAAATGTTTAATTCGAGCTCGTTGTTGCATTTTAGCATGAAGTAATTCAGGTACAACATCCATAAGTTTCAAAAGATTATGTAAACGACGAGAAGCATCAATGGAGTTTGTAAAAATTAATGTTCTTCCAGAATACCGTTTCAAAAGATAATAAACTTTGGAATCCTGAAAACATAACAAAGTAATAAAAGCTTCATCACAGTATTCTTACTTTATCTAACAAATCAGTACAATTCATTCGAGCTTCAATCAAACTTGCTGGCATTGAGGATGATTCATTTAAGTCAATTACTTTATGTTGCTTCCGTAATCCTCCAATTTGAACCAATTTCTCAATCTTTTGCTCTCTTGTAAGCTTTATTAAATTCTTTCCTGGACGATTCACAGGAATATGAACAAATGAAAGTGTAGCAGAAAAAACAAGAGTTTGAAGGGATTTGTTTTCAGTCCTAAAAAATTACCATTAACTTTCACAATATGTAAACAAAGTAACTCAAGCATGAATTTTACTCAAAATCATTTCCATTTCAGCAAAATGTCCAGTTTCAACCATTCGATCAATTTCATCAATAACAACAAAATCCAAATCCGAAACTTTTTGAAGATAATCTGTTAATTCCATCAGCGTCCAAAATCGACCTGGTGTAGCAACAACAACTGCAGGTTTTCGATTCAATAAACGCTCTTGCTTCTGTTGACTTAAACCACCAACAACAGGAATCACAGAAAATGGAGTAAATTCGAGCAACTTTTCCATTTCTTTGTAAATTTGAACCACAAGTTCACGAGTAGGAGCAAGAATCAAAGCACGAAGTCCTTCTTTAGCATCAGTTTCAACAAGTCGAGTTGCAATGGGAATACAAAAAGCCATAGTTTTCCCACTTCCCTAAAAAGCGATACTTTAACGAGCAGCAAAAAAAAATTGTTTCTTACAGTTTCAGCAGCTCCAAGAACATCTTGACGTTTGAGAATGGCAGCTGGTAAAGACATTTCTTGAATTGGTGTAGGTTTCACATACTGCAACTTTCTTAAACCTTCTATGACTTCTTTGGGAAGAAAGAATTGATCCCATTCACTCATATCCAAATTTGCAGTTGCTGGATCTTTGACACCAGGCTTTTTACCCTTCTTTTTGACAAGTTCATCAACATTTGCGTGATCTTCTTCATCTTCACTACTAGATTCAATAATCTTATCTTCAACCACAGACTTTTTAGGCTAAAAAAATAAAACATAAGAGAATATTAGGATGGATCCAAGAAAGAAACCTTTTTCACTTTTTTCGCCTTCTTTGCTTTTTTTGTTTTCACTTTCTTTGGTTCTTCTTCAGTTGTTGGTAGTTTTCGCTTTAAATCCTTCTTCTTTTCTAATTCAGGTTTGAAAGGTTTGAATCCCTGAAACAAAAATCACTGATTAAACATGTTTGTTAAAAAAATAGCTTCAAATAACTTACAACTAAAGTTGATGGATCAACTTCTTCAATCATTTCATCCATATTAAAAGCATCATTTTCTTCAGGTGGTGCATTTTCTTCTGGTACTACATTATTTGAAGATGGCTTCTTCTTTTTTGATTTAAATTTACCCATTTTTTAAATAAAGTTCTTTATTATTAACAAAAAACTAGGGTTTGATAAATTTTTGATTGATGAATGTCCAACTTCGAGGATTCAATGAAATTGGCCATTCACAAAACGCTGGCATTGACACACGCAACTTCAAAAAATGCGGGAATATGAATTATGGCAGAATGCTCGCATTTTTTTTTGAAAAGTTTTTTTTTTCCTCTTCTTCGAAACTCTTTTTTTACTTCCACAAAATTCCAAAAGTGATTACCTTATTACATACTTTGCTTTAGACATTATATTTTATAACCTCCATCAAAACACAGCTATAATATAATGTCAGTATACTTGGGAACAGCCATTGAACCTACAGCTGTAAAGAATATTTTATATGGATATTTTTTAACACCTGAAAAACAACATCTTGTATTGGTTCGTCCTAATCGACTTGATCTTTGCGAATATAATGATAACAGTATTCGAATATTACGTGAAATTTCTGCTAAAGGAAAGATTATGGCATCGGTGAAAGTTAAAATTAATCCTAATGATGTAAGTTTTTTTTGGTGCTTCATTGTTATTTATTTTAATGGCTTTTAGACCAAAGAATGTGTGGCATTTTTGACGACTAAATTACAACTGGTTATTTATGAATTTGATGAAAATGGTAATGCTGAAATAAGAGTTCATGGAACAGTGGAGAAAGGCATTGGAAATGAAGCCAATTCTGGAGTTTTAATGGTTGCGTTGAAAAAAAGTGTATGGCTGCTTGAATTTTATTTTACGGAATTTTTAAACCTTGATTTTTCTAGGCTATCATCATACATTGTCGAGCCTCATCAATTGAATATGTTACTTGGGAACAAACAAATGATTCCAAGAAGGTTTCATTTGTTACAAAACAATTTAGAAGATATGCTTTTATTGCTGGAATTGCTCCAATTGATAATGATGGTATATATCTTGCTTACTTATAACTTCCATTATAAAATCATCCTATTTCAGATAACCACTTTGCTATTGTTGAAAAGGATGGTCACTCATACCAATGTCATGTAGCTAAAGAAGATACAACCAATGAAGATATTCAACCTATTGAAAATTACCAAATTCAAGATGTTGGCGTCGATTTCCTTCTTGTTATTCCATTTGATAACATTCCTGGCAGTGTTTTAGCAATTGCAGCTTCAAAAGTCACATTTATTTCATCAAATCACTCTGCTTGTTATCCTGTTACTGGTCAACAGCATCGTTTCATTTGTTGGACTCCGTTAGCTTCGCCAACACGTTTCCTTTTAGCTGATGAAAATGGCGATCTCTTCATTCTTGCAGTTATTTCCTCAAATGATAATAAAATTTCTGATATTGTGGTATGGTTGTTTTTAACCTTGTTTTAACTTTGAAAGTATTGGTTAAGTCCATTCTTCATATTTATATTGTTTGCCAAATGTTGTATCGTATTTTTGTCTAACTAACCAAAATCTTTTAGATTGAAAAGATTGGTACTGGACCTATTCCTGCTTGCATTCAACGTCTTGATAAAGGCCACTTTCTCGTTGTTGCAACTCTTGGTGATCATGAGCTTTTAAACATTGGTCGACGAGAAAATGGTGATTATTTTGTTGAAAGTGTTCAAACGATTAGCAATCTTGGGCCAGCATTAGATATTATCTCGATTGAAAAACGAAGCGATAGGAAATTGGTTGTATCATCGGGTGCTTTTAAGGTTTGTTAATCTCATTTTGAATAATTTTTTACTCTTTCTTCTTTTAGCATGGATCTCTTCGAATCATCAAAAATTGTATGAGTATTTACACATTGGCGAAGTTAAAATTTTCGTATGTTCCTGATGTTTATCCTTTGAACTTTTTATCATCACCTAAAAGCTTGTTTGCTATTCGACGACAAAATGGATATGAAATGCTTGAAGTCAATGAAGAGAACCTTACTGTTCAACGATTTTCAAAGCCAGAATTATTTTCTCCTCATTTTCCTAGTATGCTTTTCACTCTTTTTGATTCGCTCTAATTGATTAATTTATAGGATTTGAATCTTTATCTGACACACTTTTTCTCGGAGTTATTGAACCTCATTTTTATGTTCATATTACTCAAAAAGGTGGTGTTATTGTTTATGGAGGTGAACCTGTTGCTACTTTACCACCGTGCTCTGCTGCTGATGTTACTCGTTATGGTGAAATTGTTATTTCAAAAGAAAATTTTGTTCAATGGTTTCGATTTGATGCTTCAAGAGGATTAACAAAAGTAGCAGAACAAAAATTTCCACGACCTATTTGGAATGTTAAATTTGCTGATTCAGGTTTGATTGAATCCATAAGCTGAAGTAAATGTTAATTTTCTTTTTTAGAAGATCCAAGTTGCCGTTTATGCTTCGTTATTCCATTTTTATCTAAGCGATTCTTTCTCGTTGAAGTTCCTGAGGCTCCATCAACTCTAAATACTGTTATCAAAATTCCTATCGTCAATAGCAAGATTGTCGTGACTCCCATGCTTCTCAATTTCCCAGATTGGCGAACTTATGTTATTTGTGCTATGGATGATGGATCAGTCGATTATTACCAATATGATTCAACTAACAAAACGATTGGACCATGTGGAACTCTTAATGTTGGTGTACAACCTCCACTTCTTTGTAAGGTTTATGTTCAACGTCAACTTCATCTTGTTCTATGCTCTGATCAAACTACCGTAATGAAGTATGATAAGCATTCTCTAGGATTTTGTAATATGGATGTTAAAGATGTTGGTTTTATGCTTCCATTATCAGCAAAAGAAGATAAAGAAAGTGTTAACTCTTTACTCTATTATTCTGAAGGTCACATTTGTTTAGGTATGTTTTATGATTAGTGATATTAATTTTTAACGAATTGGTTTTAGGAAAGATTATTGACAAACAAAAGATGACGATTCAAAAAATTCATGTTGGTGAAACTATTGGTAAACTTGAACATGATACCGATACAAATGTTTTGGTTGCATTAACTTATCATTCAAATGTGAGTGTTTCCTTGTTTTTTACATTTTTTCAAGCATTCTTTTCAGCTTGTCACTGTAACGCCAAATGCTCCAGAAAAAATTGACGAACCTAATACTCTTGTAACAACATTTGAAACTCGTAAAAAGATTCAATGGTCTGCTTCAGATGAATACCATTATGAAACGGGTGCAGGTCAAAATCCTGTTCAATATTTGGAAGATGCTTATTCTCTTGTAATCTTTGGTTCTGATCGCTTTACAATACTTGATGCAGTTGAATTTTCACGATTTGAAGAACTTACTTGTTTAACTATTGTTAAATTCTTTGGTGATACTTATGTATTTGTTGGAACTTCTTTAATATTTCCTGGAAGTGAAGTTGTTGATCATGTAAGTGTTTACTGCTCCTTTTATAATCATTCTTTAATGCATTCGTTTCAGGGTCGAATTTTGGTTTTTCGCATTGATACTGCCAATAATAGGCTTGAACCCAGTGGAGTACTTCGAAATATTCTTGAAAAAGTTGTTCGTGGTCCAGTTTATGCAATTCAATCAACATCTTCCACAGTCAAAGCGCTTATTGGGACATCATGCTTTGAGCTACTTTTCAATCCATCACAAAATACTCTTGAAATTCAAAATACTGGATTGATAGGACATTTTATTCATTGTAATGCTGCAACGTTCAACGATGATCTTTCGGCTATTTTGTCATCTGATGCTATGCAATCTTTATATTTATCAAGATTAGATAATGAAAAAGAAGATGGAAGAATGTCTGCAAGGTAAGCTTACAATAACTCAATCGTGATTCATTTGTTGGTTATTTTCAGAGAACGTGGTCAAAAAGTTTTCATATCCATGGACTTTTTAAACAATCATTGCTTTATTGGAGCTGATTCACAAGAAATTATGTCATTATTTTCTGATCTTCAAAGTGCAAAGAAAGATAACCTGGAACTTGAAAATGCTCCAATTACTTTACCATCAGATTTAATCAACCTTGGATCAATATATCTTGGACAAACTGTGAATAAAATTCGTCCTGGTGCACCATTTTTACCTATTTATGCTAAACCACAAAAATCAAATTTTAATCATCGATATTTTTGTACTGCTTGTGGAGCGGTTTCAGTTATTGCTCAAATCGAAGATGATCTTTTTACGTAAGTTTTTGTTTCTCTGCACCTATCACATTGTTGCTTCCTCTCTTTTCAACTTAACACTTTCACTCCATTTTAGGTTCCTCAAAAATATTGAAATAGCTTTGAATAAGATGAATCCAGTTGCATGTGATCAAATAACATATCGATCAAGTGGTAATTTTCCATATAATGATGCACCATTTATTGATGGAGATTATCTTCGTGAACTTCTTGCATATTCAAATCCAAATGAAATTCTTCAAGATATTCCATTACCAAAATCTTTACAAGATGAAAAAGAAAATCCTGGACTTTCTCATGGCCTCATTGCTTTTAATTATCTTCGACAATTATGGAGTCTTCATTAAGATATTTGTTATTTTTGTTTTTTATTTCTAAATATTATTTTGTATGTTTTTGAATAAATGAAATTTTGGTTTGGTTGTTTACATTGGTTAGAAAAATAATATTGTGAGGGAAGATAGTTTGTTTATGAGCGTTATGGTATCCTACCGGGCAGTTATTTGAGTTATGATCGCGATCAATGGGTTCTAAATAGACATGTTCATGTAATTATTTATTTTTATGTATGTTGCAAGAGCACAAAATAGAAAACACTAAAAATGTGTAGCAAGTTGGACCCAAATACACAATAATTGAATTTGTCAGCAAAAATATTTATTAAAAGTATTAAAGTGGAAACAAAAAATGCAAAAAACTATGTTTCAATTTTCACACAACTTTTCTTTTCTTGTTTTTGATTGAATGGGTTGGAGAGAGAGAGAGAGAGAGACAGGTTAAAATGGTTGTACATACATATTTTTTCATTTATCGCAAATAATGGAAGAAAAGCAATCAGTATAAAAGTATAAGAAAAAAATTGGTTAAAGTTTCATTTTTTTTTGAGAGTTGTTCTTTTAAATCTCAAATTAAAGTTGATTGTTTGGGTTTATAATAACAATCATTAAAAAGCTATCATTTCTAAAATTACTTTTATTCTGTTTTGGCTGATGTGAATTTGCATTATTTTTTACAATTTTTTTTTCAGCTTTGATAACCTTTTTTAAAAAATGCCTCTCAAGCTTTAATATTTGTATGTTCGATATCTTGGTGAACCAGCCCGTTTGATTTTACATTATGCTGGTAAAAATTTTGAAGATGAACGTTTAACTCTGGATAATTGGAATCCGATTAAAGCTTCATCCCCATATAATACAGTACCAATTTTAACTGTGGATGGTGAACACCAAATTTCTCAATCTATGGCAATTTATCATTATTTATCTCGGAGATTTGGTTTAGCTGGAAAAGATGAAATTGAAATTGCAAAAGTTAATTCAATTTGAGAATATTTTCGTGAAATGATGAATAATATTTTACCGTATGTTTTATTTTTGGTTCGAAAAATTGGTAGTGGCACTCAAGTAAGTCAATTAAGGTGAACGAACTTGTAAAGTTTTTGGATTTTTGAAAAGACAGAGGCTTGCTTCTTCAATTCCATCGAAATTAGTAGCTCCTAATCATCCCAAAAAAAAACTTTGTTACCATAATCATAAAAAAATCTAACGTTAAATAATTCCTTTATTTATTTTTTAGGAAGAAAATTATGCTAAATATTTTGAACCAAGTATCAAAAAATATTTTCCAGTTGTAATTAAACTATTAAAACAATCAAAAAGTGACTTCTTCGCTGATAATGGAGTTACTTGGGTTGATTTTTTTGTTGCAGAATACATTGATTCCGTTAATTAACATGCTCCAGAATAGCTTGAAAATTATTCTGAACTTTTGGAACATTCAAAGAAGGTTCATGCCCTTCCACAACTAAAAAAATACCTTCAAAGCAGAAGCCATACCCCTTGGTAGATAAAATTTATTACTCTAGCCAAAAACAAGAAATGTCAGAACTTTGTTTTGTTTAAAACTTAAAAGTTTTAAATGAAAAAGAATGATGATGTTGGAAATAAAACAAAATGGATTTTATTCAAAAAACAAAACTGCAAACATTTACAAAGAATTATCTTTGCATCAATAAATAACAAAAAAAAACAAAGAAAAAACATAACAAAAAAAGGTTTCAAGTAACAATCAAAGAACATTAACATCCACATTGACATTGATAAACTTCAACAACATCACCATCTACCATTTCTAAATGAGCAGGAGTATCATCATCAGAAACAGGACAACCGGAATAATAAAATCGTTGTTGACGATAAGGGATGTTATAAAGATTTTGAAATGCTAACATAATTTTGGAGAATTCAATCGAAGGTTTAACTCGAAAATTAACTTCATTACGATCTTGATCTACAATAATAATCTTAATGTAATCATTTGAAGGAACATAATTAGGATCATAAAACATATCAAGAGTTGAACCATTTTCAATTTCATAATCACAAACGCGTTTATGGTTAACGAGTATAGTTCCTAGAAAATAATACGAGATATACATTTGACATATTAGAGTATTTTAAGTAAGAAAAAGAAACAAACCATTAAAAGATAAACATTGTTGTCGAAAAGGAATGTTTTCCATCATCTTGATTTGCTGTTTGATGTATTCTATATTATCAGCTTTTCTCGTTTCAACAATAATCTTTTTTCCACCAACGAAATTGATTTTAACATGCATTTCATCACGAACAAGAAGACATGAACCATCTTGAATTTTATAATCAACAATAGTTTTATCCGGATCATTAAGTTCATCACCATTCAAGAAAAGATGTTGTCGATACACGGGTGCTTTAGTTTTGTCTTGAATCATTTGTTTAAGATTCCAAACTGTATCACTTCCATTAACTTCCAAGAAAATAGTAAAATCATTGATAAATTCAATAGAGATCTTGATATCACCAGAAAGTCGAAGAACAAGAGATGCTTTATCATAAATGTTATATTCTTCAAGAACTTTGCTATCATCTTCGAGTTTATTGCCTATAAAAAGATACTAAAGTAAGTAAGTAAAGAAAGTATTTATACCATTCAAAAGAAGAGTTTGTTGAGCAACAGGAATATTCTTTAAAAGTCGAATTTGGGTTTTGACATCTTTGATGGTATCAAATTCACGAACATCCAAATCGAAATGACCTTTAGTTAAGTTGTGGATTGAAATCTTCATGATGTAAAGGCCGTATCAAAATCTGAAAGAGATAAAGTTGAAATAATAATAAGTAGGTGACGACATAAAGCAAACACGTAAACAAAAGGCGACGAAAAATAATAATGGGGTTTTTCAAAAAAGAGCAAACAAAATTTTTACTAATCTTAGAATTTTTGTTTGGCGCCAAATTTTCAAAGCAAAAGCCATTCCTAAACGATTCAAGATTCACAGCTTTTGTTCTACGATCGATAAAAATATTGTAAAAGAACTTTATTCAGAAACTAAAACTTCGATCAAACATCAACAAAGAAATATCTTTGCATCTGATAAAGCAAAGGTCAAGCAAAGTTGGCTTTAATTTAAATGAGCCAATGAAGAATAATGGAAGCAGCGAAGCTTCAGCCTAAAATTGTATTGCCTTTTTCTCATTTGCCATTTTTCTCTATGTAATAACCTTTACGCTTGTCTTTGTGTTTTGCCAGCTGATATCTGCTAATAAATATTGTTGTTATTTATTCATCGCCCGAATAAACCCTGCCTTAGCACATCAATAAATAAAAAACAAAGAAAAAATAGAGGAAGAGAAAATAAATCTCTTTACAAAAGGAAGATTATTAAGTTCATACAAAAACAAATTTAAGGATGGTAAATAATTATCCATGAAATTTTAGCATCCACAAAGGCAGAGAAATAAATGAATAGTGCTTTTTTTAATGCTCAAAAAAGTGCAAACATTTTAAAGATAATGGACAGGCAAAAATGAGACAATGTTAACATGAAGAATTCATATAATAGGTGGAAATAATCATGGGAAGAAGTTGCTAGGATAAGTAAAGTGTGGTCTTATCAAAATTACTAAAAAGTTTTTGAGGATAGAAACCATAAAAATCAAGAATAAAATTAGCATTTTTAAATTCCCCCGCATATGTTTTACAGGTGTAACAAAAAGTGCACACATTCGGGGTAAGAGCTGTTTTTTTTTCATTCATTCATTTTCATTCCACCTAAATCCTTTCTCCTTCATTTTATTTTTCCTCCTATTTGTATTGCATTTTTTAAACTTTTTGTAACTCTTATGAATTTGCCGCTGAAGATTATGTTTCGTGAAAAATGTTTTGCCGTGCGAAGTTTTAGAACGTTAAATTTTTGTCCTACGTGGTTCTTCTAATTTTTTTCATTCATATCTTTTCTCATTCCCCCATCTTTACCATGTAATAATATGTTTGATATTTTTTAGGCAAAATTCAACGAACTATGAATAGAACTACTGAAAAGCTGTGCACCTGTGAATCTGAACGTATTGGGCGTGAATTCATCGAGAATTGGAGCCATTACATTTCGCTAGTTGATGATAGCAATGAAAGAGGTTAGTTTACTCAATTTTCATTCCCTTTTTATTAACTCCTTTTCTCATTTTTAGATATGTTAAGCTTGGTTGATCTTCTTGATGGAACTCGTATTAATTGGCAGAAAAGTGAAGCAAAATGTAACATGTACGAGAGTAAAATGATCTCACTTGAAAAGAATGTTGAAACTCTTCAAAAGGAAAATGAAGCTTTGCATGGTCTTGTACGAGATTGTAAAACTCAACTTGCTCACGCTGTTAATGGTAAAAAGGATGTCGAATGTGAACTAGCTGAACACAAACGTATCATTGAACAAATGAAGATCATCGTTAGTTTTGTTTTTACTTTTTTGCAGTTATTAACGTTGTTTTCATTTTTTAGTATAAGGATCAAAATCATAATGGTTTATTAGCTGTTAATACAAGCAAATCTCCAAGTCCTGGTATTGATAATACCTATGATAAATCTACCATTATTGGTACACATGAAACACGTATGTACTTTTTCTTTTTAACATAATGAGTGTAACAAATGACTTTTTTTAGCTCAACGTCTTGGTAGTAAATCTTCCATGGAGACTTCAAAGGCTGATAAAGTTTTGGGCCGAACTGTTGCTTCTTTGCATCCAAGTGAAACATCTCAAAATCATCGTGCATCTCTTAAACGCCGTTCGCGTTCTCATGATCTTTCTGGAAATGCTCCAATTAAAGAAGGGTATGAATATGTCCCACCTAAAAGATCACGCAATGCTGTTAATGAAACTCGGGATATAAATGAAAATGATTCAAGTGGTCAACAACCTTCACGAAGTATTCGTCGGAAATTGAGCGAAACAGAATCATCTAAAAAGAACATTCATTTGACTCCCATTGCTGAAACTTATTCTTATGCTCGAAGTAACTACGATGTGTAAGTTTTTTTTCTTCACTTTTCCATGCTCATTTCTGGATAAACTAAACTCTTTGTTATCCACATATTATTGTTAACATACTCATAAATATTAATAACAAAATTTCAGACTTAAACCTGGTATTCCTCGAAGCTGGACACATGGAGAAAATATTGAAAGCCGAAATCATCGTGAACTTAAATTTCATCCTGTCTTTGAAGCTTGTGATGTTTGTAAGAAGCGCTTTGGAATTACATCAAAGGATGCTCTTCGATGCATGGGTATGCTTTGCTTTTATTTTTAAACACTGCTATGATTTTTTTTTTTAGATTGCAACCTTCGTTTTCATCAACAATGTCGCGCTCGTGCTCCATTACCATGTGTTCCAAAGATGACGTTGCCCAAAACTCCATCGAAGCAAAAATCAGCCTTGGTATATTATTGTCCTGATAGTCATCCATTTATTCCACCTCTTCTTATTCATTGTATCGTCGCATTGGAACGTGATCGATTGGCTCGTGAAGGAATATACCGTCTGCCTGGAAATGATTCAGCTGTTACAAAGCTCTACAATGAATTCATGACATCTCGTGTTGTTCCTAATCTTAGAAACGTCGAAACTGAAACTCTTACTGGTTGCATCAAAAAGTTTTTGAGAGAATTGCGAGTAAGTTTATAGTTTAACTCTATTTTTATTTACGATTTATTTTTTAGGATCAGCTTATTCCTGCAACATCTTTTGATGAGTTTATGAAAGCTATTGGTGATAGCAATGATGAAGCTGTTATTCAATCTGTTCTTGATCTTCCTGCTCCCAATCGTGATACTCTTGCTTATTTCCTTCTTCATCTTCAAAAAGTTGCTAAGAATTCAAATTACAATAAGATGCCGATTGAAAATCTTGTTCATGTTTTGGCTCCATCCGTTATTGGTTATTCTAAACTCCATGCAAAGACGCTTGAAAATGCAAATGAACTCAGCCGTACCCAATATGCAATTCTTCTCCAACTTACGCGTGTTCCATCGGTTTGTTTTTCTTTTGATTATTACCCTTTTTTTTACTTTGTTGTTTTAGGAGTTTTGGAACCGTTTCATCACACATAACATGTCTGCTGTGCTCGCTGCTGAAGCTCGTACTCCTGGATCTAAAGCTGCTTTACTCACTGTAACACCCACAAGATCTGCAACAAGAAATGAAAGAAGTGAAACCATTATGGAAGTTAAACCTGATGATTCTCAACAACCAACAACCAATTCTTCACCTCTTATTCAACCATTATCTATGGCATCAACGACAATGCGTGGAATCTATTTCAAGGATGCTTTCTAATTTACTTTACTCTTACATTTCTTTTTGTTCTCGTTGAATCTTTTTTTGTTTGTATTTATTTGATGCAATATAAATCATCTTTTTATATCTTTTTTATTTGTGTTTATTGTTATCCATCTTACCCTCACACTTTTTGAAACTCGGAAATAATTGTTCTCTTTCATACTAACTTTTTTCAGCATGCTTATTTTCACATGGACGTTTATTTTGCACATTATTCAAGGGTTAATCAATCCCATCTTATTCACTAAAGGTGCATATTCGAATGATGAATAATGTTTTTATCTGAAACAAAACTTATTTCTTTATGAAGATCAGCCTCATTTTTACGAGATTTTTAAACAAAGTTTCTTTTTAACGAGAGAACATGGTAGTTTGGTTTTTGATGTTTTTAGCTATGAAAATAACCAATCCACAATTAGTTTGTTGAAAGCAGTGTGTTAATTTTAGAGCTACGGTATCCCAGAAGGACTTATTTGTAAACTAGAAACTCAAATTTAATCTCAATGCTTCGACAGCTTTGATGCTCTTTGTTCTGTTATTTCTAACTTTCAATATAACAAATTTCCTAAAAATACCTAGGTATGCAATTTTTTTTCCAAGGTTTCTGTAAAGCAATGGTTTCATCACTCTTTTTTTCGAAGCGCGCATTTTTTTCGGTTTTGAACGCTTCATTTTTTCTTCTTCAATCTTTCCCAGTTTTCACTTCTTTCCTTTTTTTCAGAAGGCGATTTTTCGCATATTTTCAACTTATTACCTATTTACTGAATAATTATAATGCCTCTTCTTCGGCTATTTGTTTCACCAAAAGCAGCGACACGAATTCATATCACTGGCAAAAGTGATCCCGTATTTGAACTTATTCCTTCAGAATGTTCTGAAATCAAAGTTCGATGTTTTTCAATCAAAAAGAATAAAGAAAATTTTGTTATCACTGCTGTTCGATGTACCGGTAAGTCTCTTTTTAGTATTTATTTCTAAATCATGTTTTCATTTTATAGAAGATGGTGATTTACTCTATGATGGTACTTCGATATTTATGAATTATGAATGTGCTGTGAAACATATGATTGAATTACATGTTAATTATTTGGTCAAAGTAATATTCAAAGCTCCACATCAATCATCTTTCAATGATAATGGTATATTCAAATATCAACTTTCAATTCCTGATTTTGAAGATATCAAACTTTGTACTGAATTCAAGAAAGTATGTAATGGTAGCTATGGAGTATGGATTGATAACCCTTATTTGATCAAGATTGATGGTAAGGGGCTTTATATGTAGCTATTGATTCGGTTTTTCTGGTCTTATTTATGGATCACAAACACATTTATGATGTTAGTAAACGTCGGCCAAGCTTTTGGTCTAACTTTAAAACAACTTTATTTGTTATTGCTTTTGATAATTCTTGGTTTGTATTGCATGCTTATCAATCTCTTATGCAGTATCCTTTTTCTTACATTCTTTGTTTTAGGAGCTGTTCAAAATTACTCATTCGATCTACTTGAATCTGAAGACTTTTCAAAAATTGTTACATTTGAATTTGATCCTGATATAGTTCGAACACAAATTTCATGTCATGCTATTTCAAGAGAATATCTCGAACGTTTCACAAAAATACGAGGATTTAAAACTCTATGGTCTTCACAAGATGGTTATAAATCCTTTCATTTACTTGATGCTGCTGCTGAAGCTTTGAAATTAAAATCAGATTCAAACAATACAAGCACTACTAAGATCATTCCAAATGGTTTACAATTGGATTTAAAATATGCTGATGTCATCTTTATTACATCAAATGGTGAATCAATTCCATCACATCGTTGT
Source organism: Panagrolaimus kolymaensis (assembly GCA_028622995.1). NCBI lineage: Eukaryota > Metazoa > Nematoda > Chromadorea > Rhabditida > Panagrolaimidae > Panagrolaimus > Panagrolaimus kolymaensis. The sequence continues at coordinate 1,521,320 of JAJQJQ010000035.1, forward strand.
ATTTTAGCACCATTATCGCCAGTTTTGGATGGATTCTTTGAGAAATGTATTCGTTTACCAATGACCATTAAAATTCATGATGTTTCCACTGAAGCTGTTAAACGTGCACTTGATTTCTGTTATGGTACAACTGATGATATTGATGGATATGAATTGGAATTACTCAAAATTGCTATCAAATTGTCAATTTCTAATTTAAAGGTTAGTTTTTCTTGTTTGTGAAAGGCATGTCAGAAATGTCCAAGCCTACATATTTGTGTTTTCGCTTTTTAATCTTTCATTTTTTAGGCCAAATGTATTTCTTCGCTTGAAAAGAATTTGTCAAAAGATAACATTTATGAAGTGGCCGAATTTGCATATAATAATGATATTGAAAGATTGATTTCTGTTTGCACTAAATTTCTTGATGATAATGGAATTGAATGTTGATCTCATGGAAGCTGTTGTTTGATTTTATGGTCGAGATCTCATATTGTTCGTTGTGTTACATATGTATTTATTTTCTGTTTTATTTATCAATAAATTACTTTGTTTGTTTTAAATATTTAATAAATGCTTGTATTTGAATCTCGTTTTGTTGTAGCTTGAAAGATATTCCTTTACTTTGGTTTTTTTGGACACTGTTGGATTATGTTCTTTGTGCGGCAGTATTGAAACTAAAGAAAAAGTTATTGTTGCTGGTTTTTCTTAACAAATGACAAAGCTAATGTTAGACTTTTTATTTTTTCTTTGGGTTTCATTTCAATTCATCCTTTTTTTTCTTTTTTTGACTTTCAATACCCTCCTTCATTTAGAGGGAGAGTTCAGTAGCATTATTGTCTTCTTCTTTCCTTCTTCTTCCTCTCTCTTTTTATTTTATTCATCGCCTTTTTTTGCTTCTTTCATTTTTAAAGAGGAGGGAGAGAGCTTACAACAATGTATGTATTTATTTATTTATTTATTTATTTATTTTCATCTCATTATCGGGAGTTTGTCTTCTTCTTCTCCGTCATCCGCGCCAATGATGTTTTTGTTGTTGTTTTTATTTTTGTCAATCAAATTAAATAAATAAATAAACAAAAGGATGCGCCGCCAAACTTGTGAATTTCATATGTATGTATGCAATAATAATTTGCGAATTTTTCATGATGATGTTCAAAAAAAGAAGAAAAGATTTTTAAATTAAACTTGTCGTAAATCAATCAATTAATTAATTTTCTGGATGACGGTTAGTTTATGTATTCAAAAAAAAGAAAGCAAGGAAATTGAAAGATTTTAAGTGGACATCATTAATCGAAGTATGTAACAAAACAAAAACATAAAAAAAGCAAAAAATGTCAAACAAAAAATATTTACAGAGATGCAAAAAAGCCGTTGTTTTCTTCTTTTTTCATCGTCACCAAATTTTTTTTGCAGCGGTGCAAATTTTTTTTAATTATGATTTATTTGATTTTTTGATGAGCGATGTTTTTTTTTTTTGCAGGATGACACACAGTTTTTACTGAAAATGATGGTGAACAAGTGTGAGGAAGTAAAAAGAAGGTTTGAGGTTAATGGATTTAAGGCAATAAAAATATGTAATAATTATGATGATGTTGACTGATGGGTGAAGTGTGTATGAAGGAAGGGATTAATGTGTTAAGGGTTATTTAATGAATTAATAAACTTTTCTTTAAATCTCGTAAAACTGAGAAGGCGACGAGTATGTTGCTTATTTTTCGTCTCGATTACATACAAATGTTTTAAAGTTTAGAATTTTTTAGATTACGAAAATATATAACTATTTATTTGCAAAGGAAACAAATCCATTTTTTAAATTTGACTGATTTTTAAACGCTGCTTCACAAAATCTAATATTTTTTGTTTTTGAAAATATTTGAATTGAATTTTGATATTTCAAGCAATAATTTCCCAAAAAGATTGATATAAGAAGAAAACTATGTTATGATAATGGAAGATTTTCGGCATTCAAAAAACGTTTCTATTAAAATAACAAAAAGGTTAATTTTAGCTGTTTGTATTTTTTTTAAAATAAACAATGGTCCTTCAAAATAACAACAACTTCTCATCATTGGTCATTTTCTTCCTTTTTCCTCTCCATGCTTTTTATTGACTCTTTGTTGTTTTTTTTCTTCCTAAAAAACTTTCATGACCTTTGAGTGTTTGTTTCATTTACTTTTTTGTTTTATTTTTTTATCATCCACTTCAATCGAGCTCCAACAGCAACAACATCATTACCCATCACTAATACCACGACAAAAAGAGAGAGAAAAATAAAGGGAGACGACCAAAGTTTTTTTTTATTACATTTCAATAATTTCCTTCTTTCTTCTTTCCTCTCAAAAATTTTTTCTTTCATCTTTTTTTTATCTTTCGCAAACCTCCGCGAAAAAAAATAAATTTATTGTTGCTATTTTTATTTTTTTTCCTTTCCTCAAAGCATCAAAACTCCACCGAAGGCGAAGGAAGCAATAACAACTAAATAAAATGCAATATATTTGTTGTTGTTCAAATTCATTTTTTTCCAATTTTTACTCACTATTTTTTTGTGCGAAAGAAAAATAACAACGATGAATGGTATTTTTTATTTTTAAGTGTCCCAAGCTCTCTTTCTTTTTCTTTTATTTTTGCGATGCGATGTTTTTCAATTCGAATTTTCTTTTTCCCTTCTCTCATATTTTCCATTTCCACTGCAGAGAAAAAGCAAAGCAGCAGGACAACAACACGGGACGTTGAGAAACTAAAAGGAAAAAATTGTCGACTCTTTTTTTTGATGGCGTTTTTGTGTGATGAAAAAAAAAATATATGAGAAGAGAAAAATGAATGCACACACAGTTGAACAACAACAACGAAGACAACTTTGAAGAGAGAGAAAAAAAAAGACAGGGAGGAAGCAACTCGCAAATAAAAAATCCTTCTAACAAAGAAGAAAAAAAGACGAAAGAAAACCAAACGATAGCAGCGAAGCCAACCCAATGTGAGAGAGCGAGCCTGCAATTCAATTTTTTTATGTATGTTTTTAACGCAAAGAGAAAAATTGGGACGACGACGGCATACATATATATATTTATTTTCTGTGTTGAGAAAAAAAGCTTTGCTCTCTTTTTTTAGTTGATGTATTAAAAGAGAAAGAGGAAATGACAGACACACACATACAAATAGAAAGGAAGGAGCAATCGCGCGATAGCTTTTTTTCTTTCTTCCGCGATTGACTGATTCGCTTGAGCAGCATCATCAACATCAGCAACAGCAAAGGCTTTTTTTTCTCTTTCTTTACTGGCATTGAGTTTGAAAAGGCTTGCTGAGCTCTTTCTCTCTCTCATCATATTTATTGCGCACACACACATACATAAATAATAAAAAAAAAAGAAAGATGAACAACATCGAACGAACGAATCCGACCTTCACGGCGGCAGCGGCTGTGAGACCCTCTCTACGCTCGCTGTGCTTGATATTGTCGTTTGTCATCGTCTACTGCTATTACTGGCTGCGCCGCCGCAGTTGCCGATGATGCCTTGAAAAAAAAAATTGAAAAGAGAAAGAAAAATTCTCATCTATTTTTCCTACACAAAAAAAACCCAATCTCTTTCTTCCTTTTTTATGCTCAGAAAGAAAATTTTTTTTTCCTTCTCATTTTTGCCTTTAGTTTTCTATGAGAGAAAAAAAAGAGAGAGAGAAACTCCGACATCGACAACAAAAACCAACCAACATTCAAATACGACCTAATGCAAGGGGCGCGCTGTGTTATATTTTTTTTCCTACTGCTGCTGCTGTTGTTGATGATGCTAAAAACTAGCGCGCTTCTTCTTTCTTTCTTCTCTCCTTTTTCCCCTATTTTTTTTATTTTTATATATTTTTCCCTTCTCCTCCTTTTTTTTCTCTCTCTTAACAATAAATAATAAACGAAATGGGCGACGAATACGACTGGTGGTGCAGCCGCGGAGAAGGAAAGAAATGAAAGAAAAGAAGGAGAAAAAAAAACCGATGGAATCCCTTAACAGCCTTGGCGGTCTCTCCTTTTTTCTTTTTTCTGGCTTGCTTGCTTGTGCTTATTCCTTTTTTGACAACGACGACTGCCGACGACTGCCTCAGGGAGAAAAAAAAGTGAAGGAAAGAAAGGAACGTTTTTTTTTTGTTGAAAGAAAGGATGGAGACGACGACGGCGCGCGAATTGAATAAGAAATGAAAAAATGGAAAAAAGGAAGGAAAGCCGTAGTTGAAGAGAAAGAAAGGAAAAAAATTTTGTGCCATGTTTTTTGTCATCATTGACAGAGTCCTCCTCGAGTCTCCTTTCTTTTTTTGCTAGCCAGCAGCGAAAAAAAAGACTTTAGCTTGCTTTCGACGACAACCAACGACTACTAACGTTACTTACTACTGCCGCAGTATATTTTTTTCAAAAAAAGAGCTTTCAGCTTTTTCTTTTTTTCCGTTCTTTTTTTTAAATATATTATTTCTCTCAAAAACGACCGACCACCCCAGAGGCAAATGAGAATGGAAAGAAAAGAAAGAAAAAATGAGAGAGAAAGAAAATGGTTTTTTCTCCCTTTTTTTGTTGTTGTTCGTTTCCTCCATTTTCATCCCCTCCATATTTTTTTCCCATTTCTTCCCTCCTTTTTTAGCTTATTTTTACTTCAAAAAAAAAATACATCAAATTTTCTTCTTTCTTTAAGGCATAAAAGAAAATTTATAAGAAAGAAGACGAAGAAAAACAAAAAAGCTTTAGCTTTCTTCTGTTTTTTTTTTAAATTTTTATTTCTGTCGCTGACACTCGCGTTAAAAAAAAGGAAGGGAAAACATGGTTTCAACAAACATCTTTTATGGAGATGCCAAAAAAAGAGCTGACGAGGACTTTAAAGAAAATAAAAAAAATTGTAAGACGAATGCGAGAAAAAAATGAATAACGTTACCTTAAAAAATAAAAGAATGAAAAGAAGAAAACCGCAAAAAATATGTGGTCCCTTATGTTTTCCTTCTTTTGTCATCCTCCTTCCTTTTCCTCGAGCTATTTTTTCTTTTTTTGGGTTATGTTTAGAAAAAGAAAACAAAAGACTGACCATTAGGAAAACAACCCCATCCAAATAAAAATAAAAACATAAATCCATGAGATAACAGGAAAATGATTCTTTCTTCTTTTTTTAATGTTTTTTTATAAACCAATTTTTTTTTTGCTGCTATTTCTTTTGCCAAAATTCTTATAGTTATGTAGTTTCCTTTTTTTTAAAAACTATTTTATATTTAATTATTTTAAATTTTTATTTATTATAAAATAGCATAGTAAAACCAAATACAACTGCAATTGCAATGGAAAGATCCTCCTCCTCTTCTCTTCTCGTTGTTCTTCTATGTATTTCATTTCAATTCCAAATCAATTTTTCGTTATAAGACCTCAACCTTCTTTCTATATATTTTTTCTTTTTTTCTTTCTTTCTTCACGCGGTCAACCAACCAACCAACCATTTTTCTTGCTATTTTTTAAAAAAAACTTTGTCGTTTTTCGTTTGATTTTTGATAAAATTGTTAAAATTAACTATATTTTATCGTTTTTTAACATAAAAATTGTTAATTTGTGGTTTTATAAAGCTAAAATTTGTGATAAATTGAAAAATTTGTTGCGCTGTCAGTGTTTTTTGCGAGTTTAAACGAAAGAATTGCTTTTGAAAGATATTTTTGAAAAGGAGTTTGTTAGGTTTATTAGCAAAATTCTCCAGCTTATTTTAATTATTGAATCCATAAACTTACTTCCACCATTGTCCATTGATATTAAAAAATGCCCAAATTTTGTTTATCGAGTAATTTATAAAGCGTTGAAACTGTTCCATTCGTGTTAATATATATAAAAAACTCTCTCCAAATATCAAATTTCATATATTTATATATAATTTTTTCTAGATTATCAATGTTGATGAAAATTCACTGAATGCCTATTGATAATAACTTGCTTTATCAAAGTTTATTATTATTCCTTATTATTTTTTGGTGAATTTTTTATTAATTCATATATTTAAATTAAAGAAAATCAAAAATATTTAATATATATATTTTGATTGCTGAAAAGAAAAAGAAGAAGATATTTGAATAATTGTTAAGCACATCATAAAATGTCATCTTCATCTGCAGGACCAACAACAACTACTACTACTCCAGGAGCTTCAGGTGCTCCAAGTGGTAATGAACAGCAGCAGCAACAACCCCAACAACAGCAGCCTTCAACATCTGGCAATAATAATAATAATTCATTAAATGTTCAAGTTGCTAATCAAAATGGTGGAGGACCACAAACTATGATGTCTCCAGTAAGTTTAAGATTTAGGGTTTACGGGTTGAATAATTTTTCTTGAACCATGAATGCTGAAGAATTATTTTGAGTTAAAAATAAAAAAGTGACACGCTAGTTTTGGAAAAATTTTTAATTTGAAGATGGAAGAGATTATTTATCTTTTTTGCTGGGGTTCAAACTTTAAAGTTTAAAAAACTAAACACTTTAACTTTTCTTCCTTCTCTTTTTTCTTCCATAGACCACTACCTTATTTTTTATTTTTGCACTTTTAATCGCATGTTTCTTCTTTCCTTCATTCATTCTTTCAAAAATAACCTTTTGCTATTTATATTTTTTTATTTTTCTATTTATTGCAACAACTTAATTCTCAATGAATAATTTACACTTTTTCCTTCTTTTTTCTTTCTTAAGCTCAAAAATCATACTACATTTTTGTCGTCATTAAAATTTTTGGTTTTTTGCAATCAATCCTTTTTTCCATGTGTTTTTTTGTTTTGTCCTTTCCAGCCGACTTCCTTTTCTCCTTAAACAAAAACATCAACAAAAAAAAGTATTTTGCACTCAAATAAAATTTTTTTTTTGGAGAAACGAAGAGTAAGAAAGATGGAAAAGTTTCTTTCTTTCTTTTCTTTTTTTCTCACGGTCTCATTAGATGACGCATATATTTATTTATATTTATATTTTTATAACTAACAACAACCCATCGAAACTATGTATTCATTCTTCTCCTCCGTTTGTCGTCGTCGGTGTTTTAGAAAAAGGAATGTTGTTAAAATAGGATTTTGAGACGATGAAGTTCGATGGAGAAAGGAGAGAAAGAGAGAGGAATGAGATTGGCGACGACAACGGCGGCGCCACATGGACTATTATAACTATATCTATCGGTCGGGGGAAAGAAAGAAAAAATAAATAATTTTGTGTTTTCATTGTTTTGTTTAGTTTTTGTTGTTGCTTTTATGTATGTAGTGTCACATAGTCGTAACTTTGGTCTCTAATTTATCGGAAGCAAGAATACCTTTTTTTTTTGTTTTGTTTATGTCATTTTGTGGTTATTGTTTTGGTCTTCGTAATCGGCGGGGGAGGAAAAGGAAAAGGAAGGAAAAATACATTTTTTTTTTGCTTGGAGGAAAGAGAGTAAAAAGGACGACAAACAGACAGATTGACGACATATGTATTTTTTGACCCACGACGACGATGAAGACCACGAGGATAGAGAGGCATCATCGAACTATTTTTGGGAGACTACAACTACACGGCGATGATGACGCTGAAAAAGAAAATGGAGAAAGAAGGAGGAAAACAACAACAAATGATGGGAATTTCCCCTTTTTATTTGTGATTTGTCGATAGAAGAAATATTAGTGATCACTAGTTTTACGTTTGGTTAAGAAAAATCGTTAATATTGGCATCATTTTCAATAACTTAAATTCACACCTTAAAATTACTTCAAGCAAATTAAAAATGGCAGCATCAAACTCCTTTTGAATAGCCAAGTCACTTTTACCTTATTCCATAACTGACATCCTCAGGCATCCTAAACTATATTTTCGAAACCCATTTCACCTTTCTTCTTCCTATTCTTAATTTCTTCCAGCTCTCTCTCTCGCTTTCCTATTTTTTAAGCGTCCACTTAAATACCAAAATAAAAACAATAACCCCCGCAGGGAAGGAAGAAAAAAAAAACACATCATCAAACATGCTATGAATAAAGTAAATAAACAAATGACGTTATATCCCTGACACTTTCTTTTCCTTCCATCAATATTTTTAAAAATAAATATAGTCCGGGGAATCCCCGTTTTTTTGTTTGTTGCTCTCTCTTTTTTTTTATATAAAGTGTTAAAAAAATTTTTGATGTTGTTGTTGCTGCTATAAAGTGAAGTGAGAGAAGAAGGAGAAGAAGAAGAAGGAAAGCCATTTTGATTTTTGATCTATCTATCTTTTATTTAGTCTTCATCTTCCGACAACGACGACGACAAACAACACACAAAAATTTTCTTTTTAAAGCTTATATTGCTTTTTTTTAAATCTGTTTGTCGTCGTTTTAGTTGTTTCTTTTTAAAAATAGAAGGAAAAAAAGAAAAAGAATAAACGGATGTCTTTCTTTTTTTTCATTTTGAGTTTTTTTTTCTTTTCTTTTTGGCTTTCTTTTATTCTTTTATTACTTTTTAGATATCTCTCTTATTTTCTTTTTTCTTTATTCTAGCTTTCGACTTTTTTGTAAGACTTAATATTTCTTTCTGATCGCTGTATTTATTGGGGCTTTGGTTTGCTTGAATAATTTTAACATTGGAAATTAAAAATATGGCAAATATATTACTAAATTAGATAATTCTCACTAAAAGTCTGCGATTACTATCGCCTCCTTCGCTAAATTTTTACTATCATCGTTTTTAAAAAAACGCTCGCTTCTAACAAAAATCATTTTTCCCCATATTTGTTTGTTATTTTAACAAATAACCTTGTCGCGATCTATCTTTTTACCCTACATTTTTATCATCACTATCTTCTTCTTTTCGCTTGATCAAAAAATAAAAACCATTGCACTTTTTGTAAAATTTAAAAACTTTTCCATTAAAACAACTTTAATTTTTTTTTATTTCTTTGAAGTAAAAAAAGTTCAAGGTTGTTGTTGTTAACTTTTTTTGCTGCTGCTTCATTTTTCTTCTAACATCAACATCAAGTTCCGATCATTCATTAATCATCGCCGCTGTTACTAACTTTTTTTATTTTACTTTATTTTGTCTTTAACGTTTATTTCATTTTCACCATTTTTATTTTTTTTAAATGCGCTAAAATAGGAAGAAAGAGGTTACACAAGTTTTTTATCTTGTGTCTATGTTTCTATAAAAAAAATTTTTTTTTCTCTTTTACTGTCGAAGAAGAAAGGAAATCAAAAAACATGAGATATTTTTTTCTAAGGTTTTTGTGAGTGATTGACAGCAGCAAAAGGTTTTTTCTTCTTCTTCATTTTCTCATTGCTTTTTTTGTTACGAGAAAGAATCGAGTCCGTCACAAAGAAGCAAACGACGACGGCTGTGGTGCTCGCTCGCTATTGCGTTAGTTGAAAAAATCGATTTTATTGTCAAAAAAAATTTTTTCTTTCCATCTCTTCTTTCGAAAAAACGACGTTAGTTTTTTTTTTGACAAAAAATAAAACGAATGAAAGAGATGGATTGTTGGATTGAAAGACAGACACACACACGCAGGCAAGCCATCATCATCAATATTTTTTTTCTTCTTCACAAACAAGTCTGTCTCTTTCATTTTATATTCGCTCAACGTTTTTCCCCTTTTCTTATTCTATCTATTTTGCTTTTGGCAATTGACAGGCACAAGACGAAATGAAACGCTGCTGCGACTGTTGTTGCTGGCTGCTTTTTTTTACTTTCGTAACAAACATTGAAAAAAAATAATGGTTTTTGCTCACTTGAAAAAAAAAAGAATTACTTTGAATGCGTTGCTTGCTTTTTTTGTTATCGTAAACAGAAATGAAAGAATTTTGTTTGATGTGATGCAACAACGCACACACAGGCAGGCTAGCTCACTTTTATGCATGCATGGGACCTTCCATCTCTTTCTCTCATCTACCGTATACACTACTCTCTACTGACATTTTTTTTATTTTTTCAAAAACCAAAAGCATTAATACTTTTTGGCGCCATGCATGCAAGCAAGCAAAAAGAATGAAAGAAAAAAAAGAGATTATTTTTATACGACGGACAAACAACAACTTTCTTTCTTCTATTCTCTTCGTTTCGTTTCCCTTCATTTTTCTTCTCAATACCAACCAAACTAACACAAAGCAAGCAAGCAACAGCAACGACGATGATGAAAAAAATGGGAAAATAAAATATAAAAAAAGACGTTAAAAAAGAAGATAGGAATAATAAAAAAAGAGAGACACACACATACATTCACTGGCGGCGGCGTACATAGAGAAAGACAAATATTTTTCAACGTTTTTTCTCTCTTTTCTCTTGCTTTGACGTTTAAAAAGGGGACCATCGAATTTTATAATAATAAAAAAACTAAAAATACATATATTTTGTTTTTTGAGAGAGCAAAAACAAGAAGAAAAAAAGGAAAAAATGATGCTTAATGATGACGAGATTATAGTAGCTTTTATTTTTCTTGCAAAAAAAAATAGCAAAGTAAAAACAACTACTCCCATTCTTGAATTCAATTTTTTTTAATCGTTTTTTTTTAATGTTTCAGTCAAAAAAAGAAAAATTGAAAGAGCAAAGAATAAGAAGACGAAAATGCAAAAGGAAGGAAAAAATCTTTCTATCTATTATAAACAAAGATCAAAAAAATTATATTTTGCTTCGGAAAAAAAGAAAAGAAATAAGAGGGAGACAGACGAAAGAGCAGATGAATGAATGAAAAGAATGTGCAACAAAAAAAAATTAAAAACAACAACAATAAAGTCAAGTGTAAAACGATGACGACATAAAATTAAAGATGTCTTTCTAATGACAAAGTTTAGAGAGGAAGGAATGACTTTTTCCTTTTCTTTTTCTGATGAGATTGTCTAGTCTAATTGGCACGTGGAGTAGTTATAATTAAAGAAAGTATAAAAGACTTAATCGGTTTAATCAGCCTCCAAAAAAAGTTGGTAATTATGACAAAAAAAAAGAAGCAATAAGAATTTTTTTTGGTCTTTTTCTTTGTGAAGCATTCAAACATTCGATTTAAATAATTAGAAAGTTCGTTAGCGCTGTTTCAAGATTTACAGAATTAAAGAAAACTATCATTCTCCATGAATTTGAAATTTTTTGTTTTAAGCTTACAAATATTCATTTTGTATGAGTTTGACCCTTGGCAATTTTCCATACCGCAAAACTTCTAACCTATCATCTTATTTCTTATTTTTTCACTTTCCAATAATCTGATTCATCTTTTTTTTTTGAACGGCACACCTTTTAATCATCCATACTACCTTTTTTTTAATCATTCATTCATCTTCCTTCGTCTTCTGCTTCCACCCTCTCTTTTCCTTTCTCTCTTTCTTGAACTTACACTTACATGCATAGATCAAAGGTCATTTTTTTCTTACATTTCATTTATTTATTTATTTCTCATGACTTTTGGTTGTTGTTTTTGTTGTTGTTGCTTGCTTGACTAAGTTGAATGAATGAGTGAGTGACAAAAAAAAAAGCGGAGGGATTCCCCCAAACAACACCATCGAAAAAACGATTACTTTTTTTCTTTCCTCTAATTCTTGCTTCTCTCATAAAAAAATAAAAAAATAAATTTCTTCCGTTTTTTTCTTTCCTTCTAAAAAAACACGAGGAAAAAGTCGTCAGACTAGAGACAAAAACAAAACAAAAAAATAATAGCAAGCTTTTCCCGTCATCATTTTCTTCTTTTTTCCCTGTTCGAAGGAAAGAACAAAAAATGAATGAAAGAATGTATTTTTGAAAGAATATCTATCTACTATTTATGGGTTTTCCTACCACGTGTTGGTTATTTTTTTATTTCCCCGTTTTATGCTACTAAAAATTTAAAGCCCAAGTCGAAGAAAAAAATATAGCATTTAGTCAAAGAGACGAAGAAAAAATAAAGTGGATGAAAAAAGGTGCCATTTTTTAAAGATTAACAACATTGCTTTATTGAAATTTATTAAATTTATAAAAATGAAGAGAAAGAGAAATAATAACAAAAGTTAGGCAGAAAAAATGGACTAAACTAACTCAATTTAATTCTTCAGCATCATGTTTTAAAAATTATTTAATCATTTAATTCATCACTGTTTAAAATAGAGATTTGATGATTAATTTTCCTTTAATTTTAGCGTCCTGGACCTTCATCTCAGCCTGATCACCAACAGCGATATGCTGCATATCCACCATATGGACAACCCATGCCCCAACATGCAATGCAAAGGCCGATGGCACCTCCTCAACAATGGCCTCCACAACATGGTAAGAACGTTTTTTTTAAACTTTGAACAATGGCATATTCTTCTGGCTTCAATTTTTTTTAAATGCTAAACTACCTAAATTTGCTAACTAACTGTATCTTATAGGCGCTCCAGATGGCACATCATCAGATGGTCAACCATTATCGAATTATCCTGGACAACAACAAGGTTATCCACCTCCTCAAAACATGTATGCCCAAATGCCACCAAATAGTAATAATGTGGGTTATTGGGTTCCTCAACATCAACAGCAACAACAACATCCCCGTTATCAAATGCAATATGCTCCAGCAGCTGGGTATGGTCCTCCTCCACCTCATATGCAACAACATCATCCAGGTTTTATGTATCCTCCAATGCAACAACATCCTCAACAACCACCTCCAGGAACAGAATGGGGTAGAATGCCACCTCAACAGCAACAACAACAAATGCAGCAAGGATATCCTCCCAATCAACAACAACCTTTACCACCACCGCTACCTCCTCATCCTCAACAACAAGTGCCTGGACCTCCTCCACATCAACAAACTTTGCAGCCACCTCCGCCATCATCCCAGCAGCAGCAGCAACAACAAGTTCCTACATCTCAATCATCATCCTCATCATCATCGACGGCGAATATATCTGCTGTAGCTCAAGCATTACAAAGTCCTGGAGCTGTTTCATCTCATGGTGGCGGAGGAGGGCATGATGATACAGCGGATGATACAAAATCCATTCGGAGTACTTCTTCTGTTCCACCACCACATACTCCAGCGGTAAGATACTTTAAAACCCCAAAAAAATATTCAAATTTAACCATTTATAAATATTTTAGAGAACACCCGTTGCAACTCCATCCTCATCATCTGCTACACCAGGAACGACGACGGCAAGTGGTAAAAAAGAAGGGGCAGCTTCAGCCAAACATGCTGCACCACCTTCGCGAGCAGAAGTGTTAGAAAAATTATGTCATACCACAGCTCAACTCGACCCACAATTAATACATGAAAGAAGGCTATTTTTTGAAAGAATTTTAAATATGGCTGAACAAAGTGGTGAACCATTAACTGGTCCACCACAAGTTTCAAAATCTCCTATTGATTTACATAGATTATATAGGCATACTAGAGAATTGGGAGGATTTGAAAAGGTAAACATTTTAAATTTTAATTTAAAAAATTTGTGAGAAAATAAGACAATAAAATAATCAAAAACGATGGGGTTTCAAAAGATTTTTTAAAGTATTTTTTAAAAACATTCGTTGCCGAAAAAATAAAAATATTCGCAACATTTATGAAAAGTTTTTTTTCTGAATTTGAGCCAAAAATTTTGATGAATCAAAAAATAAAAAAAATATTGGGATACTCAGCGGAAGAAAAAAAAGAAGACGATAGAATAAAATCAGCCTATAAATTATTTTTAAATTTCAACATATAAAAGAGATAAGTAAATTATAAATAAATTTTTTAATTTTTTAGGTAACGAAAGATAAGCTATGGAAAAATCTTTGCTTACATGCAAATCCAGAAATGTCTGAATCCTCTGCCGCGGGATATCAATTGAGAAGGCATTATCAAAAACATTTATTACCATTAGAATGTATGGAAACTGGACAAAATATGAATGAACTTATTGCAATCGCAGATAAACAAAAGAAAAAGAAAAAAGAAAAGGATTCTTCCACAACAACAACGGCTTCAACTGCAACGGCAACCCCAGGAGCAGTTACGGGTACACCAGGTCCTCTTCCACCATCTCAACCACTTCCTCCTTCTCAAGCTATACCCCAACAACAACAGCCTGGACAACAACAAATTCAACCCCAACAAGTTCCGTTAGCTCCACCTCCACAAGGATATCCTCAAGCTCCACCACCACATCCACATGGTAAGTCTAGAAATTTTTTATTTAAAATCTAATGAGAGTTAAATAAAAAAAATTGGGTTTAAAAAAAGAGTTATGAGACTAGTAAGTAGCTTTAAGGTAATTTTTGCGACGATACCACAACGACTTTATGGAAGCTTTATGGATGCTTTTTCTTTAGAATTTTTTTAAGCATTTGTGGATGTTTTTGACATTTCAAATGTTTAAGAAATGGAGATATAAGAAGTTAAACAAAATAAAACACCTAAAATTTGCAAAAATTCTCTTAAGTCCGATGTCAGAAAATATTTTATAAGGCAAAAAAATCTGGGGAATAATAATAATTTAAAAATTAAACTTACATTTTTCTTAAATTCCATCTTCTTATTCTTCATCTTAACACATTCCATTTCGTTTTTTCTTTTTCTTTTATTTTTGCATTAAAAAATACACATAAGCATAAGAAGCAGCAGCGACATGGTTTTATAATATGTTCATACTACCTAATAACTTATAACAACTAATAATAACTTCTTTGGTCATCGTTAAATTATTTTCTTTTACTCCTCAAATATATTTTTTTTGTTTAGTTTTTGGTTGCTAAGCAAATGAAGTTAAAAAAAATAGAAATAGGCAGTTAAAAATGTGACAACACAACAACAAAAAAATCTTAGAAAAAAAATATATTTAATGACGCCGATGTCGGCTATATATATATTTTTCGTTTTGTGTGCCATTTCCAAAACGAGAAAAAAAGAAAGAAAGGGCATCAAATTTTTTTATATGAAAATTTGTAGGTAAGCAAAATAAAAATTTTAGAAAAAACTAATGAGCCTCATTCGCAGAGGAAAATAAAAATGGAGATACCGCATGAAAAAAATTTAGACCATAGAAAATACTTTAAAAAAAAAAGTAAAAAAGGTTGAGCAGGGTTTTTGTTGTTGTAGTAACGAAGATAAATAAATGAGCGAGCAAGAAAATGAGAAGGAGCAAGATTTGCTCGTTAACTCATCAGAAATCCAAAGCAATAACTAAATTTCAAAATGCCAGGATAAAAAAAAATCCAATAAAAAAATAGCGTCATTTTTTGAGAGATAAAAAAATCAAAAAAAGGCAAAATATTTGAAGCATTAATTTGCGAATTTATTTGATGCGGGAATTGCGCAGTTTTTGTTAAAAATCAAGATATAATAAATCAGAAATAAATTTAAAATAAAATATGTAAAAGCCAGAATTTATATTTTTTTTAAATCGAAACAACTTCAAAGATAGTAAAAAGAGAAGCGATTATTGCTATCTTCGATTTAGGGTATAAAAAAGGAAAGTTTTAGTTGAAAGTCAAATAAAATAAGCGCTTTTAAAACTTTAAATGTATTCAATATTTTTTTTTAAATTAGAGCTATTTGTGGAGTCTATTATTTTTTAATTATTTTTACTTCTCAGACATAATCAAGAAATTAAAAAACACCTATCAAGAAGCAGCATTGCCTAAAAAAATTAGACAAATTAGAAACAAATTTTATTAGCATTAAGAAAAATTTAATTTTACATCATTCTCAAATAATCTGTGTGTTTGTAAAATATGAAACAAAAAACATTCAATCCAAAACCTATTTATTCTTTATAATTTTTTTGTAACACTTATTTATTTATTTTCTTATCCTTGCTTGCGCGAAGGACCAACAACACCACGCCCTTGAGCATCGAATAAAGATATAGTAATATTAAGCATTAACACAATATTTCTTTCTCTTTATCTCTATCTTTCTCGAAAGCCTTTTTTTTTCTTCTTTCTTTTTGCCGTTGTCATCGCGCCGTCGTCTCCATCATAGCCTATGTTTGGGGTTGTGGCGTCGTTGCTGTTGCTGCTGCTTCATGAGAGGACTTCTTTTTTTTAAGCTGAGAAAATAAAGCTTGGTATATATCGAAAGTCTTTCTCTCCCTTCTCTCTATTTTTTCTTTTCTCCAAAGAAAAAAGAAAGGTTGACTTTGACAACAACTACTACCAACGTAAAAACATATTATATATATTTTTTCTTCTCCTTTTTTTCTCATCACCTCTCTTTTTCAAAAATAAAAATAAAGGTGTATAATTTTTGGCGCTAACACCACCTTTTCTTCTTTCTTTTTTTGCTTGCTTTGATATTTTTGTATGTTTTATATATATTTATTTATAAAACACATCACAAAAAAGAAGAAGGAGAATAAAAAGAAAAAGATTAATTAATAATCAAAAAAACGATTAAGAAATATAGCTGCAACAAAGAAGGAAAAAAATTGTTTTTTTTTTGATTATTAAAAAAACTGAGAGAGCTTCTAAGATATTTTTTTTTGTGTTTGATATTTATATGTATTAATAATATCTAAAAGTGGGGTGTTGTTATATTTATATCCATTTATTTATTTTATTTATTCAATGCTTATTTATATTCCTAATTATAATTATTACTATAACTATTTATTGACAACAACAATAACAACAAAAAAATTATTATATTATTAATAATTCTTAATTGTTTTAAAAAAAACTTACTTCTTTTTTTAATCATCTTAAAATTTATTAATCCTATTTATTAAAACAACTAAAAAAATGAATAATCCAAGATTTTCTAATAATAATATCCCAAGTAGTAGTGGTAGTGGTGGAACAAATCTCCCTCCTCCACCTCCAATTGGGTATGGGTATCCTCAACCAATTTTACACCACCAGCAACAAATGCAACAATTACAAATGCAGCAACAACAACAACAACAACAGCCTTCATCTTCATCAACATATCCTTCACCACATTTAGCATATTATGGTTATCCTCAACCAAATTATTATCATCCAAATCCTAATTATTCTGCCATTGGTGGAGGAAGTGGAGGTGGTGGTATTCCAAGAATACCATATCCTCCTGCAACGGGTTTAAGACAAGATGGTAATTTTTCTATTATTCCTTCTATGCAACAACAACAACATCATGGTGGAAGAGGTAGTTAAAAATACATATGTAAATATGTGAAAAATTGGTTTTGAACTTAGGCAAATTTCTTGTCTCAAAATTAGGTCTTATAATTTTTTTGCTCGATCTGCAAAGAAATGTTCGAATATATTAACTTTGAAAAACTAAAATTACTTAGGTTTTACTCCAAAGTATTTCCTTATGAGACATTTAAGGCATTATAAAAATCCAGGCTTTTACTATTCGATCTTACTAATTTTTGGAAATATCTCAAATCTAAAAATTATCACTTCTTCATTCATGGATTTTCTAAACTTATTGACATTTATTTTTTCTTCTCACTTTTTCTTCTTCTTTTCTTCTCCTTCCTCCTTCTCATTTTCTTGACCAAAACAAAAAAACAAACAAAAAATAAATAGAAACAAAGTACACTTTTTTTCTTTACACCACTTACACATACATACTTTATCAAATATGAATGATTTTTGCACTTTGAAATAAATTTTTTCGTCATTTTTCTTTCTTGTTTTGTTTATTTTTTTATTTGCTTTTGTTATATGTTTTTTTTATTTATAGTTTGGTTTGTCGAATTAAAGTTAGTAGTTGTAAGAAAGAAGTATTCTTCTGTCTGATAGAGAGTGGACAAAAAAAAAAGAAGGAAAAAAGCACGTGTCAAAAATAAAATAAAAAATGAATGAATGAATGACGGATGTTGTATTTTTTTTTTTTAATTTTATATTTGTTTTTGGTCTCTCTCATTTTTTTGTTTTTGCAAGAGCAAAAAAAATATTTAAAAATAGCTTTTCTTTCTTTCATTCATTCAAAAAAAAATAGTATGGACGTTGAAATACTAAATTTAGAAAAAACATTTTTGACAGCATAAAAAAAATAGAAGAATTTTGTTGTTTTTCTGATGTTTGGAAGGAAGAAAATTAAACTAAAAAGAGAAAAAGGGAAAGGATGGGGAAGGAGAATAAGAATAAGAAAAAGGTTGAGAAACAAAAAAGAAGGAAGGAAATAAAAAATGAGTAGGAGATCTTGACAAGAGTTTTGAAGGATTATTATGGAAGAAAAATTAGAATATTTTTAATATTTTTTTCCGCGATTAAAACATTTTTATAAAACTTTAACAACTTTTCGAAAAATTTGAGCTACTTTGAACGAAGAAGACAAAGAAATTTGTGTTGGTCATTTTGTGCTTTTCTGTATTATATCAAAAAAGCAACAATTAATAAACCAAATTCTAAATGCCAGAGGCTACAAATAGCATGCGATTATAGAATTAGCCTTTTACCTACAAATTCTGAATTTAAAAAAACTCAATTATAGCTAAGACTTTGGTTCTAAAAGATTTGTAAAATATAGCTTTCATTCTAAATTTTCATAATTTCTGTTAAATGTTTTTTGTTTTATTTTAATCTTCAGTCTGTCTTTATTTTTCTTCCATTGTTCTTTCACTTCCTCTTTTTTTTTTTCTCGCTAGATTGAAACTTCCTTCAACTATCATATCATTATTTCCAACTTTCTATTTCTTCTTTTCCTATATATTTTATTTTAATAATAATTGCCACTTTTTTTCTTCAATTCTCCTCTGCTTTCTTTTATTTTCATCTCGCCATTTTTTTTTCAAGCATGCATGTGCTTGCTTGCTAATGAAGCTGCTAAATAAAAAAAACTTTGTGTCAAAGTAAAAAAAATATTTTTTTTGGTAGTAACTCTTTTTACTTATTTTTAAATTTATTTTTTTTTCAATATGTATTTTTCTAACATAACAAACATATATACTCACGGGAAAATAAAGAAAAAATCTTTTGATGAAAGCTCTTTTTCACAACAAAAAAAGGAGCTTTTTTTAGTTTTTCTGCTGCGCAAAAAGATAGAAGAAAGCAAAAGAACGGACGTGAGAGATTTTCAACAACTACTACTAAACTAAATAGCTCACAAATTTTTTTTCTTCATATTTTAATTTAGCGTTTCCGTTGTTAAAAGCAGCAGAAAAATACTTGGTTGATTGGTTGGTGGTTGTCATAGTAACAAACAACAACAACTACCACCATTTTAGAAATATAAAAATATAAACTGTCATAATAATATTTTTATTTTAGTTGTTGGTTGTATTTCTTAAAAAAAATAAAAATAAAGTGGAAAGAAAGAAAATTGAAAAATAAATTGCGCATGTAAAAAAAAATAGGAGGAGAAAAGTACAAAATTAAAAAAAATTGAAATAATATGTTAGAGAGAGATTTTATTAAGTGGAGGGAATAGAAAGGGAAAAGCTTAAAGAAGATTACCTAAAAAAATTAAATATGCAAAGAATTATTTTAAACCGCATTTAATTATTTTTTATAGGACCACCACAAGCTGGACCATCATATGCAGTGGATGCAAATGGACAACCCATTCCATCATATCCTAATCAACCTCCATATCCATATGGTCCACCACCAGGTGCATGGGGTGTACCACCTCCACATGGATATTATCAACAGCCTCCAAGATATCCGCAGATGATGTTACCTCCTCAACAACCACAACAACAAGGAGGTCAACAACAGCCACCACCGCAACAAATGCAACAACAAATACCTCCTTCACAACAACAGCAACATGGTTTACCACCACCACCTCCAGCGGTTTCATCTGCGGCAGCGGCGGTTGGACATCCTCAACAACCACCTCCCCAGCAGCAGCAACCCCAACAGCAAGGTAGACCACCAATGGATCAAGCCTCATATGAAGAGCATCAACGTCAACATCACTTCCAACAACAGCAACAACAACAACAAAGGCCATCCTCAGCTGCAACGAGTAGTGCTCCAACTCCTCAACCACCATGTTCCACAGCTCCAGGAACCTCAGAGCAACAGCAACAACAAAATGCTTCAACGTCGAATACACCTTCGACATTGCCTCCACCAGCAACTTCAAGGGCGCCATCTGCTGGAGTTCCACAACAACCTGTTGTTGCTTCTCAAGCTTCAGCTTCTCAATCGATGACTTCCACAAGCTCATCAACTGCTGGTCCACAAACCTCAACAACAACGGCGGAGGGAAATACAAGGTTTGTTTAAAAAACTTTAAAATATCGGGGAAGTTAGAAGTTTGGAAACAAAAAAGAATTCAAAAAATAAAAATCTTTTTCATTTTTCGGCAAATTGGCAAAACGAATTATGAATGCAAAAGTAAATAAATACGAATATCGCTAATATATTAATTAAATATGGTTCAAAACTTTTGCTTCTTTTCGTTTATATGAATCAGAAATTAAGTTTTGTGGGTTTCTTATGAACTTTTGATGAGTTTGAATTTTGTAAACTTATAAAACATGGGTAGAAAGAAAAAGATTCATTCGTAAGCTATTTTAACATTCCCCTTTGAGGGACTTAACTTTAAAATGTTAAAACATTTTCTTTACTATTTAGTAAATATTTTATAAATTATAGTGCTCTGGCTAATCAACTTGGACAACCTCCACCAATGGGAATGTATCCTCCACAACATCCAATGTCTATGTATCAACAACGAATGCCATATCCACCTCATCAAGGTGTTGGCGGAATACCAAATGGTTATCCACTTCCTTCCCAACAACAAGGTATGGATGGCATCCAACAGCCACAACAAGGTGGTCATCCAGGAATGTATCAACAACAACAACAACAACATTCAATGTATGGACAACCACCGATGCCTCCACAAGGATGGAATCCACAACAAATGATGAGACCGGGTATGCCTCCATTACAAGGATATCCATCTCAACCTGGACAAGGCCCTCTACCTTCACAACAACAACAGCAACAACAAATGCAACAACAACCTGGGCAATCATCAGCAGAATTTTGGCAACAACAGCAACAACGTGCTGCCGCAATGGCTGCAGCTCAAGCAGCAGTTCAACAACAACAACAATCAGGAGGAGGAGGAGGAGGCGCTGAAGTTCGACATCCATTGCCACGAGGAAGGCCGCCACATTTTCCTGCAGGTCAACAACCATCTCAACAAGCTTCACCTCAACCAAATCAAAGACATCAGCAGCAACCTTCAAATGCTCAACAACAACAACAAACTCCAGTTGCATCTAAAATGCTGCCACCAACCCAATCTCAACCAGGCCCATCTCAACAGCCACAACCTCAGCAACAGCAGCAACAAACTCCTCAACAGCAACATCAAAAACCCATGATGGTTCCACCAGGAGGACCAGGTCCATCTTCACATCATCAACAACAACAACAGCAACAGCTTCAACATCATTTAATGCAACAACAGCAGCACCAACAACAACAACAATATATTCCCCAGCCTATTACATTTCCGCCAAATAGCGTTGAAGCTACACCTCAACAACATTTAGGACAACAAAGGAGGCCAATAAAAAAGTTTGCAAAAGATTTAATAAGTGTAAGTCTTTTTAACTTTGATTTTTATGAAATTATATATATTTATTTTTCTAGGCGAATCCTCGACGAATTATGATGGCATTAAGATCAAATATTCATTTAGAACATTTATGGGCTCTTAATGCTTTAACTATTATGCTATATGATGATACAATAAATCAACCAACATTATCATCAGAAATTCTTAATATTGTTGTTGAACATTTTCGTGGTTCATTAGCATTGGTATTTCCAAAAGTTTTTGAACTTGAATCAACCATGGATAATTATGAAAATAATTCTATTGTAAAAAATGAAACCTCAGAAAATAATAATGATGATGATATTTGGGGAAATGTTATTAAAGATGCAAAGAAAAATGGTGAACCTACTAAACAAAAAGTTAAACTTCCACCAGGAATGAAAAATTCTTTGGGAAAAGATTTAAATTCTGTTTCAAGAATGGGTCTAAAAATTATTATGAAAGATGCAGAAATGCCTGAAACATTAAAAAAATGGAAAATTCAAAGTGAACATGAAAAAGATAAAGAAACTAAAGAGACTAAAGAAAATAATGTTAAAGCTGCTGCTGCTCCATTTTTAAGTTATAAAGAGCGTCGACAACTTGGTTTGCCCACGGATTTAGCGGTAAAAGTTTCGGAATGCACTAAAAATTATGTTGAACAAATGTCTAAAAAATCTGATAAAGTTAAATATTCTAAATGGTTGGATTGTAAATTGGCTCATCATGAATATGATGATGATGTCCAACCTAAAGAGCATAGAAGTTTTGAGGATGAAGCAAATGTAAGTATTTTTTTGAACCAACAAAAAAGATGGTTTTAAATTAAATTTGTTTAGGCAACATCGGAAGAATATTTTGATCGTGAAGCCCCTCTTGATTGTTCGCTAGTTCCTCGATCAATGGGTTTATTTTTAATTCCAAATGAAATTCAAACTTATTCTCAAATATGCCTTGCATGGTCAAATGTAATTCGAGGATTTTCTTTTAATCCCGCAAATGAGCAATATCTTGTAAATCATCATGGTTTATTGAGGCTTATTGGAAGGTTATTAATGTTATATGTGGAAAATGGAGATGCACCAAGACAATTATCAAGAAAGCGTAAACAAGAAATAGATGAAAAAGATGGTAAAAATAATTCAGCTGCAATTTTCCCCAAAGAAACCACCCCACAAGAAGATATAGCAAATAAAGCTGAAGATGAAAAAAAGCGGGCTGCGATGGTTTCAACCGAAAAAGATGAAATGAAATCATTTTTAATGGATATTTCTAATCAACTTCGAGATGATGCATTCACAATTTTAAGTTTTATGTCGGGATCTGTAAGTTTCAAAATACCTTAGCAATTAAAAGAAAATTATGCATATGTATTTAAAATTTTTTTATTTTTTCAGCTTGATTTATTCGATTTGGATTCATCCATTTCTTATCCACTTTTGGATGCTTTAATTCATTGGACCGTTTCCCATTCAGTTCTTGCAAAAGATCCATTAGTTCCATGGGGAATAATATGTCCAAGAGATTTTTGTTTGGAAACTGTAGCTAAAATGTCTGTAATCGATCGAAATGTTGATTTACTTCTTTCAACTGGGCCTTGGAGAAGAATAGAAGAATTTGTTCGAATTGTTTGTGATTTAATGACGATGGGTGAAGATACTCCTATACGGTAGGAATTTTCTTATAGTAAAATTATGGTAGCTAAAATAAAAATGGATTTTTTTTAGTGAATTTGCATTAGTTATTATGAATGCATTATGTCAAGCATCAGAAAATGTTTGTATTATTGCAGCATTGGAAACAAATATCGTTAAAAATACTATTGTATTTATGGAAGCTGTGGATTCTAAAATGCATGAAGTAAGTTAATTTTAAATTTGAGCTTTTAAAATATTTTTTAAATCACGTTCTTTTACTTTTTAGGTTGTTAGCACAAAGGGAATGCGAGAACTTCGTGAAAATCCAGAATGCATTGGAACTTCGATAGGAATGTTGAGAAGAGCTGCATGCTTTTTAGAACAAATAATTCAATATGAACCATGCAGAAAACCATTTTTAAAATATATGAATACTTTAATTAATCTCACTATTTCACATTATGTTAGTTTTTTTTAAAACTTATCTCTTTTTTTGAAAGACAAGCATAATTTTTTTAGATGGATACAAAAGTCGCACAAATGATAGCTAAAATTATTCATTTAGCACAATTATCAAATATTGATTCAGAAACTGGAAAAGTTTTGGATGTACCTGATACACCATCAATCGAACCAGAGATATTATTTCCAAATAAATTAATTAAACTTCCACCTCTTCCTCAACCGCCAAAAAAGGATGATGATGAAGAAGACAAAGAAGATTCATCAAATGATAAATCATCCAAAAAATCTTCTATGGATAAAACTAATAAAGGGTCAAAAATGAATAATGGAGTTAAAAGGCCATATGAAGATACTCAACCATCAACATCCAATGATAATAGTTTATCATCTTCTGATATTGTTATTGGAAGTGGTGGTGAAAATGGATTAAAAAATATCAACAATGGCAGTGGTAACAGTATTCATCAACAAAATGGTAGTAGCAACAATAAACATGATTCTTTAAAAACGCCTGTAGTTCCAAGAATTAATGGTAAACATAAACAACATCTTTCACCATCATCTCCAACATCATCATTATCTCCACCACCACCCACTCGACAAGATGTAAAGGCGATATTGAGGAATTCAATAAATCATAAACAACAAGAAACATCTTCATCGACAGCTACTGGGCCATCTGCATCTAAAAAAGCTAAAATGGATGGAGCAAATGGAACAACTACAACAACAAAAAATGGTTTATTGCCATCACCAAAATTAGTAAATGGTACATCACCAAAAAATTCTTCATCTTCTTCAACTCCAACAACTAATGGCCCAACTACATCTTCAACAGCTCCAACTTCATCAGCAACTGGAGGAGGAGGAACAAATTCTTCATCATCAACATCATCGATGGCTATAGTAACTTAATAAAGATAATTTTCTGGATTTCTCTATTATTACTATTTATTTATAATATGTTGTTTAATAATTTAAAGGAAAAAAATACCTCAAAAAAATTTGATACCTTTTTATTCAAATTTTTTTTATGATACATCATCACGGCTCAGTGGATTCATTTTTATTATTTTACAAAAAAAATATCTCTTTTTTTGCTGCCTGCCTATCATCAACCTGAAAAAAAATTCTTTTCCTTTGATTTGGTATTATTTGTTATTGCAGGCTAATATCTTCGTCTTTTTTTTATCTCTAATTTTTTTCCGGTTGTTTTAATTAAAAAAATTTGACTTTTTTTTATCATTCCCATTCTTCTTCTCTTTTTTTTTTGCTCTAAAAAGAAAGGTCATTTTATTATAGGGGTTTCAACTTTGACGGTTTTTTTTTCATTCATCAAAATTTAAGTTTATTTAATTTTTTTTCTTCTGTAAAGTCTCAATTTTTTTTAAAAGGAAATTGCGCGTACTTTTTTCTTTGTTATTTTGTTTTTTGAATTACTCAGTGAAAAATATTTATGTGAAAAATAGTGTTTTATCAACAAAAAAATGGCCAAAAAGGAACGTGCCATCTTCTTTTTTTTTACCATCGCTTGCTTCTTTTGAGACACATACACTTTTTTTTCGCATTTTTATTTGTCTTCCATTTCTTTATATTTTTTTTTTGAAACTTACTTATCGCTTAATTTATTAATTGTTTGTTTTTCTTTTCCTCATTAATCTTTTTCTTCAAAAAAGGGTTCACGTGTTTTTGATTGTAAAAAACTCATACAAAATTGTTGGTTTTTTATTATTTGAGTTTTTAAATATTTTTTGCGTCTGTCAGTTTTTTTCATTAGCTAATTATTTTTGTAACATTCAAAAAATAATTTTTTGGAGGTGGAAATTATTTTATTTTTTGATGTTCGATAATTATTATTTCATTGTATTGTTTTGAAAATTTGTTTTTTGTTTTTATAATTTAAAAAAAAAACTCGTATGTTGCGAGAAGAAAAAAGGTTAAATAAAATTGTTAAAAATTAATTAAATCGAATTGTGTTCATGTATCAGTCAAAAAATATAAAAATCATGTCTCTGACAATGATTCATTTTTGTTTAGCTTTTTCCATTTTATGAATAAATGTCTGTCTAATCGGTAATAGAGCTATTAACACTCACCCATGTGTCTAGTAACAATATAAAAGAAGGAACTGATTTCCAAAAGAGGCTGTTACATCACCTATGTAAAGGGTTTAAACTTTAAAATATAAATATTTGTTAAACATTAAACTATTTTATTTATCGTTTATACAATCTAAAAAACTACATACAAAATAAGCAAAACCATTCCAGAAATAATTCTTCCATTTTCAACATTCGAATCACCCGTTGTTGTTGTTGATACATTCGAAGTTTGCTTCATTGGTTTTGGAGGTTGAGGTACAGTAATTTTTTGATAACCAGGAATTGACAAATTTCCATCAAAGAATTCTTCATCAAAAATGTAGTCAAAGTTTGGCCATTCATAAATTGTTGGAGTTAAATTTGGCCATGGAGAAGTTTCAGGCTTTGTGATATTGGCCATAGCATATTTGTACGATTCTTGATTGGCTTTGAGATTGAAAGATGAATTCTTGTAAATTGCATATATTCCACTAATGAATAATGGAGAATTGGAAGCATTGAATGGAACATCGATGTAAACATATGTTGTATCAGAGTAAAGTAAGTATGCTGAAAAAGAGGCATGCTAAAAATGTGAAACGATAATGAACATATAAATCTGGCAATCATTACTAAGCATTAACGTTGCTAGTAGTAAGAAAAAATGCAATAAACCAAGTACGAAAGTTCAATAATGGCTTTAGCAGCTACCAAAATCCATCCATAAAGGAATAAGCAACTTACAAGGATTTCTTTTGGAATAATAGATTGAATCAAATTGAATGTTTGTTGCTTCATTATCATCCATGCTGTTTCCAGGTCGTCGGCTTTCATACTTCTTTAACATTCCCAAAACTTCACTTGTACTCTAAAATGGAAGCATGAAAAGTTTAACCGCTTTAACTTTTTACAGGCATGCACAGCTTTAACACAATCATAAAACAAAGTAAAAACTTACAAAGAAAGCATCTTCATCAAATAATACGTTGCATCCATTAGTTTTAGAGTTGATTCGAATTCTTCCAGTACCATTAGCAACTTGAAAATTTAGTAAACCAGTGATATGTGAATTTTCATCAAAGCAATTAGTTTCAGTCAATAAAGTTTTCACTAAAAGAAAAGCAAAAGCATAAAACAAAAAAGCAGAAGAAAAAGATAAAAACTTACTTGGTGTAAATTCTTTTTTTACAGGATCAAGATAAGAAACTTTATAACTTTTTGTTGACCAATCTGCAAAAATTACGGTGAAATAAACAGCGCCATTTGATGATGTTGCTAAAGTGAAATGAACTTTATTTGGATGTTGAATGGCATTGAAGCATGGAAACGGATACTTTGGTTTCAATTCATTCCAATCATAATCGGTCAAAAATGGTAGATAATGAAATGAAAGTTCACAGGTTGCCGTTGATGTGGTTGGTGAATCATCATTGTTGTTTGTAGAAGAAAATTGAATACCAATAAGTGAATCAGCAAAATTGAAAATTGATGAAAAAATAATAAATATTTTCAGCCATAATTGAGAAGACATTAGTTTCTTGATAGACACAACCATGCAGCAGAAGGCGATAGACAGCAGCTAAAAAAATCAACAGCAATCAATGAAAAGAAAATAAATAAGAAAATGGAAAAAAAATTAAAAAAAATTTTATTGAATAAAGGAAGAAGCAAGGAGCTACAATAAATTTTTGCATAATTTTTCAATGGGAAAATTTTTGTGAAATTTTTGTTTATCTTTTACGATTTCTGACTAACTCATTAGTTTCTAACAAAAACTTTTTGTTTGACTAATTTATCCATCTGAAATTTTATGGCTGTGAAACTCGTTTGGTAGGTTTAATTTATTTTATTAATTAAAGGCAACAAAAAAACATTGAAAGAAAAATAAGTAAATAAAATTATTAAATTTTTCTAAATACCCATATTTTTATGGAATTCTAAAACTTCGAATTTGAAACATGATTCATGTCTCAATAATCTCGATCAGCTTTAGCATAGCCACCTTTGCGACCCATTTCAACATAACCATCATGGCCAAGTTGTTGTTTGCGAGCTTCGCCACCTTTTTGAGCAATTTCTTTTACTCGTTCTTTGGACATTGAAGCAAACCCTTGCTTTCCTCGACGTTCGCCATCCATATCCATTTTAGTTTTTTCGTGGAATTTAGTGGAAAAGGGAAAGGAATGAATGGAAACTGAAAATATGCAAATAAGTTTCTTGGAACATGAATGAATTTTGAAGAAAAAAATCTCGTAAAGTAAAATCAAACAACGCATTTTTGGGGCTTTGAAGTTTTGTAAAAAAAATATTTTTGCTAAAGAGACCAGCATCATCACGCTATGAACAATGACTCATTATCAAGGATCAAAGAATAAAAAATTTGCCATTCAGGTTAAACCTGAATGGCTTTCCAAAATTTATTTAAATTATTCTGCAAGCAGAATTTTATACCAACCTTAAGGGTTATAAGTATTTTAACCAAAGTAAAAAACGAAATCTAAAACTTTTGTATGATTAAACCAAAGAAGGGCGATATGATCTTTTTACGGCTGCCAGATAAAGAAAGATATGTGCATTTTGAGCAATTTTTGGAAAATCAAAAAAAGGAATGAATGAATAATTTTTACTAAAAATGATAGTGCTTTTGTACTGAAATAAATATTACTTACATAGATGCTCCACCTTTTCAATATCAAGCTAAAAATAAATAATGATCAGACATTTTTTTGTTTGCACTTCCCAGATGATTTTAAAAAGTTCAAAAAACCAAATGCTAAAAGATCTATGAATGTATTTTTTTATTTATTTTCAGACAGAAGCAGATTTTTTTCCGGCATTTTTTTTCTCGCACAAACATAATGACGATCATTTTCACTAATGTCTGATCAACAAATTTCATAATAGCGAAAACGAGAGACAAGACAGACAGACATGGAAAAAAAATTGCTTCGTTAAATTTTGACTGGCAAAATATCTTCTTTATTTTGTGATTGAAGTGAAAAAAATGGCAAATAAACTTTATTTAAATAATCAAAAAAAAAATTCAAGAGAAATAAGTTCAAAGAATAAAGTATCGTAAACATTCATAGCGCGAATTATAAATTTTATGATGGAAATTCTACGAATCAAAAACTATCATTGCTTTGGTATTAAAGTTTTTTAAAGGAATAAATATTCTTTTATCTCAAAATATTTTCCCACAAAAATAAACTTTTATAATTCAAGATTTTATAAAGTTCAAAAATGATTTTTTTTTTTCAAATCTCTAATTATAAACTACTGAATTGGATTAGAAAAACTTTTTAATTTTAAAGGTGCGTTTCCTTGCCTCTAATGAAATTTGTAATTTTTTAACAATTTTTTAAAATACTTTTTGGCTAAACTGAACATTAAAAAATGTTTTAATTTGAGTGGATGGATCATCGTTATGTGTAAATTTACATTTTTTTATTGTTGCTAGGTTCATGCCAATGCATTGGAATAAAATTTTAATTTCAGGTTGTTTCAAAGTTCGTTTGCATTTTACTTTTTGAAAAAACAAAAAATTTTATTAAAGATATTTCCTTCGACCAGACACTATTATTTATACAACAACCGTAATATTTTTTAAAGAAACCGAAAAAAATTGTTTTGTCCAATAAAAAAAATATGGTATTCCCCGCCACAGACATATTGGTTCTTCTTTTTTTCTTCGTCGTCGTCGCAAAAACAAAAATGATGCATATCTCTCTCTTCTCACATATGTATGATGAGTAACTAACTAACTATAACAACAATAAAGGGCGGCGGCATAATGGACAGACAGACGATAGACAAACAACAACAACAAAACAAAGAAGAAGAAAAAGAGGGCGAACGAACAACGAACAACAACGATAAAAGTGCATAGAACTTTTTGGAATCGATTTTTTAAATTCTTTTCTTTATCTTGACTCGAATGATTTGCATATGAAAAATTATTTATTGTGGGAGCCAGTTGTGGAGCATTCTTCGTGCTTTGATAGGAATTTATATAAATTTTCTAAATAAAAAAAACTTATCTAAAATTTCTTTGAATTTATCTTTCTTGCGTTTTGTTTGTTGAAAATCTCCAAAAATAAAATATTATTTTTGTTTCTCCTTATTTTTTTCTTTTTAATTCTCGGATATATATTCTTTAATATATACGCTGTCGTTGTTGATACCATTCATGAACTAAAGTTTATTGAAGCTTTTAATGTAAAAATTAAACTTCAATACAAAAATTAACCGTTGTTTTGCTTTTATAAATAAAATTTACTGTATCTTCCTTTAATTAGCAACATTAAAGCTATTATTTGGCCTTTAAATAATATCTAAAATTTACTAAAACATATATCCATCAATTTTTTTTAATGCTTTTATTGGCTTTTTTAAACTTTAGGTTTTTGTAAAACGAAGCAGCGATTTTCTTCAAAATTGAAAGAAAAAAAGTTGCAAAGCAACCAACAAAAAAAGAAGTCATGTGACTCTTCGCTATTCATTTTCATTCAGCAAAGTCAAAGCAAAAAAAGACGAGTACTCATTTGACTTGACCATTATCGCCTTTGAATTTTTTTTAAAGAAAAACAGTACTAAAAAAAGATTATTTTTAACTTTTTTTAAAAATAAATACAGTCTTTTTATTATTTTTGTCCAACAACCTTAGTTTAGTTTCAAAAGAATGCGTAATTTTTTTATTTTGTTGAATGATACTTAGAAATCGCGTTTTATTAAAATATTTTGTTCACATTTTTATGCTTCTTATTACAACTAATTAATTACATTGGCTTTAGATCCTTCTTACACAAATAGATATGTCCATTAAAACGATAAAAGTTTCAACTTATGGTGATACAGAAGTAAATTTAAAGGATGGTAGCAGTTTCACCATTTATTCTCCAATTGAAGGAGATATAAATGAATTATGGAAATATGCAATTTGTGGATTGAAAGATGATGTGAAAATTTCTGCTATCAAATGCAAAGGTAAAAAATTTATTTATTTTTAATTTTTCGTCCTAGACATTTGCCTTCTTTATTTTGACATAAAAATATTTTGTCTTTCCCCACGAAATTTTAATTAAACATGCATATCTTCTTTTTTTAGATAATTGCGAAGATATTCAAATTAATGAATTGGATGGTGGTTTTTTCTTTTATCTAACTTATTACTGCGCTTCTCACCATGAAATTGAATTTCATATTGAATCCCTTCACCCAATTTTAACAACAACAACAAGATCCCAACCACTTCATTCATTTAAAAAAACTAAAGATGGAAGTTTATGGTATACATTTCTTATGGATAAAACAATTTTGGAAGAATTAACTTATCACGACACTTTTCAAAGTTCATTCCATCTTCCACATGATCAAAAAATTATTTTTAAAGTAATAATTAAAAAAGTTGGAGATGGATATTATGAATTTTTAATTGATAATTCATACGTTGATATTAAAATTGATGGTAAGTTATAGCTTTAACTAACTTACAAAAAATGCCAGCCAAAATCAATCCCTTTTTTAATTTAAAACCCGCGGTCAAAGAGATTTTGATAGGGGAGAAAAAGAAGCATAAGTTTGAGAAAAAAAAAATAAAGACAAAAAATTGGAGTAGTTAATTAATCATAATAATTTTTTTCAGGAGGTCTTGGAAAATTTCTCTTTACTTTATCCAATCATACATGGGCACAGGGTGTGTTAGGGTGTGTTTTGACACACCCTGACGTACCGGGGTACCGCTGGGTTTTTTGCCGACGTACCGCTAAAAATTTTAGAAATTTTGAAAAATGCTTGTTTTGCTAGCAAAAAAAGTTTCTTTTCCGAAAAAACTGAAAATTTATTTAAATTTAAAAAATTACAAAATTTATTTTGTTAACTTTGAGCATCTTTTTTTATTAGTATGTT
The DNA here is from genome assembly GCA_028622995.1 of Panagrolaimus kolymaensis. Classification (NCBI taxonomy): domain Eukaryota; kingdom Metazoa; phylum Nematoda; class Chromadorea; order Rhabditida; family Panagrolaimidae; genus Panagrolaimus; species Panagrolaimus kolymaensis. The sequence goes on from JAJQJQ010000035.1 coordinate 1,552,793, forward strand.
ACTAAAAATGCAGCAAAAATCTTTTTTTGAACTAATATTTTCCGATATTTTCTATTATTTGTCGTTTTCGTTTTTTGATAAAAACAAAAAAATCGCCGGTTCTTTTTCTCAACGAAATTAAAGAAAATATTTTACTTTCCACTTTTTTACATAGAATTTTTTATTTTTTTTTCAGAAGTAAAAGTACGCTCAATCCTTCATTATTGCCTTAAAATTCATAATTTTTACGAATCAAATTTTTGTAATACATACTTTTTTGAAGACCCCTTTTTTATTCGAAGATTAGAGAGTCAAAGTGAAGCAAGCATATACTCTTCTCCAAAAAGCAATAATTTTTCTTTTATTTTTTTCTTTACTTAAGAAAATTTGTCACTTATTTTTTCCTCTTCATTCATAGCAAAAATAAGAAAAAAACAGTGAATTATTTTCCTTTCTTTCTTCTAAGATTTATTTCAATCGATTATTTAAAATGATTAAAAATAAAGAAAAAAAACTAAATTAAGATCACTCCTTATTTTTTTGGATCTCCATGAGCATCAAGGTGAGCATATTTAAAAACATTAAGCTTTGCATTAAATAATTTGTCATTTATATTAATTTTTAATTATATTAAAGAATTAGGATGGATTGCAGAGTCATCATTTGTGTTTTGCCTTCCTTTTGTAAAAAATTCGATCATTGTCATCTCTCTCTTACCATCTCCGAAATAACTAAGCATGCTATCGCCAAATTTCAAATCAAAATTAGCTTTATTACCAATAACAAAATATTGTTCTTTATTATTATTTTTTTTCAAATTACCATAAAATCATTTTTAAATAAATCAGCTGTAAGCAAAATTGCGGGGCCATTAATGGCTTTGTATTTTTCGGTTGCAATTTAAAAAGCATAATTGTGTAAGAATCATCATTTTTACATTGCAACCTTAAAATTTTAACCTTAAATTTAATTCATAGTTTAAGCTTACAAACTAAGTCTCTAATTTATTATCTGTCCGGCTAGCAAGGAATAGAACGGCTATTAAGTTCAGTAAGTAAAAGCATACAAGCATTAAAAGAATAAAATAGTAAAAATTTAATTTTAATGCTATCATATTCTTTTTGACAAGAAAACTTTAATATAATATTAAAAACCAAAAACGTGGAAAACAATCGGACATTGCTTTTAACGATATGCGCAATATTACAAAGCTTTATAGAACTTTGTTAAACTTTGTTAAAGTTTGTAGAACTTTGTTAAACTTCGTTACACTTCGTAACGCTTTGTTAAATTTCTTGAGGTACCGCTAGAAAAAAAATCTCGACACACCCACTTGCCCATGTATGTATCCAATGATTTAACATATTTTTCACGAAGTTTTAAACTTTCATCTCCAAATTTTCCTAAACCTGAACCAGAACATGAAGAATTTCCAAAAACTGCTACTGCTCCCGCCGCATCAGTTGTTTCAAATCCAATTGTAAATGAACAAACTCGAGCGGCAATTTTATCTGCGTTGGGAATTTCATCATCTGAATCTTCTTCTTCACCAAAAATTATTGAAAAAGCTATTGAAGCTAAAGAAACTGCTGCTACCATCATCGAAATAGAAAAACCAATCGCAGCAGAAGCAACGCTTCAACAAATAATTCTTAAAAATAAATACACCGATGTTATTTTAATTTCATCCGATGGAATTAAACTTAAATCATATCGATGCATTCTTGCCCATTATTCTCCAATAATGGAATCCATTTTTAATTCATCCATTAATTTACCCGTGGAAATAGAAATTCCTCATTTTAATGCTGAAACCATTTTGCGTGTTTTATCATTCTTTTACGGCGATGATAAACTTATTGAAGGATTTGAATTAAAATTATTAAATTTTGCTAATGAATATTCAATTTCGGCTTTAAAAGTAAGTTTAAATTTGCTTGAAAAAAAAATAAGTAAATTTAAAAACTTAAAAAAAATTCTTTAATTTTTACAGTAATCCTAAAAAACTTTTACAGACAAAATGTTGCAATTTGCTTGAATCCAAAATAACCATTGAAAATGTTTGTGAATTGGTTCAAATTTCATACGCTAATGGTTTTGATAATCTCAAACAAAAATGTGTTAAAATGATTGCAGAACGAAAAAATGAAATTGATCGAGATGAAATAAAAAAAATTCCTCATGAAATTTTATTTGAAACTTTTTACTCTTGAAATTTTTTTTTGTTCTTTTACAAAATATTTTTGTATTATTTTCTCAGGGATTTTTTTTTGAATTTTATATGTACAAAACAAACAACTTGAATTATGAAATTAATTCTTGGGAAAACTTTAATAACCATTCGATTCTTTACCATATTTTAGTAAAGAAAATGCAATCTCAGCTCCTACGACAAACAACTTTTGAATTTAATTAAATAAAAATAAAAAGTAAATTCAATACATAGACATTGTTTTCTCTGTTTTTATTTTTTTCAATTTCTTTCTCCTTTTTTTATCTTGTTTTGTCATGGAAAAATAAAACAATCGCTTTTTTTAAACAATAAAACTGTTTTTTTTGTTCAGTTAGACTTTTCTTTAAAGGTAGAAACAGTAAAAAAAAGGGGCACGAAAATGGAAAAAAACATAAACAAAAAATTTCTTCTTGTTCGTATAATGTTAAGATCCGTCGAAGACGAAGAAGAAAAAAGCAACACTGAGATTGCAATCTGTTTTCAATGTGTCTCTTTCTTTTTTTTTCGGAGCTTTCATTTCACAGCATTTGTTTCTTTAGTTTTTCAAGCAATATGCTGCATGATTTTTTTTGAATATTTTATTAACTTTTTTTAGTTTCGACAAAAAAATATAATTTATTATTAGTCTAGTCGGAAAATTTGTCATGACAATTATATGGCAACAAAAATAAAAAATATTCATGAAATCTTTGAGCGAGATATATACGTACAGAGGTTTAATTTTTCATTGAACTATCCTTTTGTAGGCAGTTATAGAATTGCAATTGGAGATTCGATAGAAGTCTTAAAAATCAAAGGGATACCAAGTTTTGACTTAACCCATTTATTTTGTAAAATTCTAAAGTTTATTATTGACACGATAAGGTAGAAAAAGACAGCAAAAAGGAAGACATGAATGAATCAAGCTTTGAATTACAGCTTATAGAAGAAAAAAATTCGATGTCGTAATTCTGAAAATTATGGATTTTAAATCAACATGGGAAACCATGTGCTTTCAAAAAGGAAGCTCAATATTTGAAAAATTGTCGGGGTAGCGGGCCACAATATGGAAATGATTGCATTTTTATTCAAACAAGAAACAAAAGCAAAATAACAAAAAAAATAGTCAATCAATTACAAACAAACAAAAATTTGATATGTTAAAGCCATAATTTTGAACAAGGAACAAATAAAGAAAATTTGAAGAGACAATGACGAAAGAATTTTAATGACGAGCCGAATTTCCTGTACGATTAGAACAAAGTGTTTGACGTTTAGTTGGTTGTGGAAGTGTTGGAGCATCTAAAAAACACCATGGTTAAAAACAAAGGAAGAAAAAACACAAGCTGAAAGTTATCATGCGTTCATGGTAGCAATAACTCACTTAGTAATGGTTGTTGTTGCGGTGGCGGATTCCTTATTTCATGAAGCAATTTTTCTTTTACGGTTAGTTCTTCTTTGTATTGTTCAACCTGAAAAGATAAAGAATAAACTTAAAATTTCATGGAAATTATTCAACACAAACCTGTATGTTCAATTTTTGAATCTCCTCATCACGGCTTTTTATTCCAAGTTCCAATGTCACGATCTGTTGGTGTTCCTTTTGTAACTTTTTTCGACAATACTTTAAATCATGTTGAAGTTCAATATTTTCTTTTTCCAATTTTCTTGCTAATTCTTCTCGTTTTCGAGCCTTAAAACATAAATAGCTAACCACAAAATTGGATTTTAAATAGGAATATACTTACTTTATCAACAATGATTTGAAAAGCCAGATATAATTCATCATATTTTTCTTGTAGCTCTTCCGCTAGTTGCTCAGCATCATCTTGAAGTTGTTTTAAACGATCAGCTTCTTCATCAACATCATCGTAATCCTTTTGTAATTCGTCAAATTCTTTTTGAAGCGCATCATTATCTTCTCGCAAACCAATATTTATATCCCTTTCTTCTTCATACTTTTCTTTTGCAGACTAAAAAAAGGTTAAGAATAAGGTTCTTTTTGAATAAGGTACAAGAAAACAAACCTCCAAATCAAGTTTTAGACCATTAATATCTTCCTCTAAATTTTCAATCTTTCTTTCCAATTCTTTGTTCTTTTCATCAACATTTTTCAAACCTTTGATTTCTTTTTCCAAGCTCTCATTCTTTTTCTTTTTCCTTTCGCTATCTTCTTTAATCTCTCGATATTTTTTCTTATATGTTTCACATTTTCCAATAACATAATCAATAAGTTCTTTATCGTTCACAGCAGTAAAAGGTAACTTCAACATGCAACGAGCAGCCAATTCAGTTTCTTGAGTAAATTGTAAATTGCATTGATTCTCATTGAATGAACATTGAAGCCATTGATTACCAGATTTTATATCACCAATAAACTTTTTGATATATGGTATCAATTTATCATTATCCACTTTGAGATCATTATCATTACGAATTCTTTCAAACTTTGTATGAGTTAGTTTAAGACGATAAAGAAATTTGATATCTGATTCATTGCCAATTTCAAGCATGTGAAACTGAAAAGATAAATATAAAGTAAAATAAAAGGGATGAAAAATAACTCACGGTAGTATCATCTTTAATTTCATATATTCGAAATCGATAATTAGCAATCATGGATTTACATTCATTTTCTAAAAGCTTCAAGCTTACAGGTTCATCAAAGATTAAAGACATTTTAGGATGCTAAAAATAAGAATGGATTGAAGCTAAAGAAACTTTAGATAATCGAAGTTTATGAAAAAATGGAAGAAAGTTGTGCATAAAAATTTTTGAAACAAAAACTTGGCGGAATAATAAATTTTCGTTTTAAGATTTTTTTGATGTTGAACATTTCTAAAAAAAAGCAACTTTGAAACTTCAATGCTTTTTTCAATGTTTCTTATTTTTTGTTTCCAACCAAATAATTTAATAATCTTTATCAATTTTACAATAATTACCAAAACCATTGGAAGCTATACGAAAACCCCTATCATCAACTTTGCCCGTTTTTCATGCATTTTAGCAATTTTGTTAACAAAAACTTTTTTTACTCCGCGATTTTGTTGTCTTTGCTTTTTTTTTTACTTATTTATCGCTGCTTGCATTTATTATCCATCCATCTTCTTTAATTTTTTTTAGATAAATGTCTAAACGTAGATTATCTGATGCTGATGAGTAAGTGTACTTCAACTTCATTGGCATATAATATCCTCGTTTTAGTTCATATTTTGATAACGACGAAGAAGATGATGAAGTTAATTCAAGCAATGCAAATAACGATGATGATGAAGAAGAAGATGATCCATTGGATGCTTTTATGAATGATATTCAAAAAACTGCTAAAGCTGATGAAGAAAAAAGTCATCAAAAAGCTAAAGACTTATTAGAAAAGAATAATTATCAAGATGGTGGAGGAATGGGTCGTGATGATATTGATCAAGAAGATGTTCAAGAATCATATTTTAAGTTAGTTCCACACAAAACAAATTATTTGATTATTAACTCTGTCTCTTTTTCAGGTATGTCGAAGAAAATCGTGAGAGGTTGATTGCTGCTGGAGAAGAAGAATTTGATGAAGATGGATATATGATTAAGCTGAAAACAAAAGAAGTTAAACCGCTGGAGAAAATGGATCATTCAAAGTTTGAATATGCTCCGAGAACCCTTCTTCAATTGCCGCTGTCATTTGAGCCAAAAGAGTTGAGCTCTGCTCAAACAAAATGTGTTATTACATCAACTCATCATCGAGTACCAACAGCTGTGGAAGAATTTGATCAGATACCGCTTGATCCAAAGATTATTGCTGTTTTGAGAAGACAAGAAATAACTGAAACAACTCCAGTTCAAGGACAAGTTAGTCTTAATTTTGCTTTTTGTTTTTGTTTAATAGCTTACTCTAATTTAGGCCATTGTTGCAGCTTTAGATAATATGGATATCATCGCAATCTCTGAAACAGGCAGTGGCAAAACTTTAGCCTTTCTTCTTCCCATGTTTCAACATGTTCTCGCTCAAACTGCTATCAATGAAATTCAAGGAGGACCTATTGGACTTGTGATTGCACCAACTCGTGAACTTGCCATTCAAATCTTTGTTGCAGCTCATCCTTTTTGTAAGGCTATTGGACTCAAAGCTGTATGTATTAGTGGTGGTGACAACCTTCATCAACAAAAACTTGAACTTTCTAATGGTGCTGATATCGCTATTTGTACTCCTGGAAGATTGATTCAACATATTGAAGATAAAAATACTGATTTAACTCGAGCATCTTTTGTCGTCTTTGATGAAGCTGATAGACTCTTTGATTTAGGGTTTGGTCCTCAAATCAATTCCATTGTGGATAATTGTCGTCGTGATCGCCAAACTTTGATGTTTAGTGCAACCTTTGGTCCATCGCCTGAAAAATTTGCAAGAAAGTATCTGCAAAACCCATTGAAGCTTGTTGTGGGTTCTACGAAGATTCCAGTCAACATTACTCAAATATTTATTACTCTTCACGAACATGAAAAAGATAAATTTTTGCAAGACAATCTCATTCGAATGATGACAGGTTTGAGTTTTTTGCTATTCCTTTTTCATTGAGTGTATGTATCAATTTTTCAGAAGGAAAAGTCATAATATTTGTAAATAATATTGAAAAGATTAAACCTGTTGCTGCATTTTTATATCGAATTATTGATCAAAGTAAAATTTCTGTATTACATGGAGATATGTTACAACCAGAAAGATATTCAAATATTGAAAAATTTCGCAAAGAAATCAATCTTTTACTTACAACTAACGTTGGAGGTTAATTTTTTTTTGAATGATGTGAAACTGAAATTGAAAGTTTGTTTTAGCTCGGGGTCTTGATATTGCTGAAGTTAGAAATGTTATCAATTATGATGCTGCAAATAATCGAGATATTCATATTCACAGAATTGGAAGAACAGGACGAGCTGGTTAGTGGCATTTTTATTTATGTTTCGTTGGTGCTACATTTTGCGATTTTCTTGTTTTCGAAGCTTGCAAGTTGAAAGCTTCTTGGATGTTTCTTATCCTAAAGCTTTGTATCCCATCTGACACTGTCTATTCGAATTTCTTTATTTTTGTTGACTTTTTACTAATTATTGGTTTTTAGGTCTAAGTGGTGTTGCTTACACTCTTCTCACAAAAGAAGACGAACCATTTGCTAAAAATATTCTCTCAACCATATCGGATTCAAATCGACAACAAATTTGTGAATTTTATGGTTTCGAATATAATGGTCCAAAGCAATCGAAAGATGCAGATTCAACTCCTCGAGCTGTTACTTATCATCATCATCATCCACCACCTCCTCCATTGCCTGTTGGACCAGCATTAGGATCAAGAGGTTCAACAATCAAATCAAAAACTGAAAATCTTTATGCTCGTTGGGGATTTACTAAAGCTGTTGCAACTGATCAAGAACATATGAAATCTTTTATGAATCCTGGAAATGCTGAAGCACCGCCACTACCACCGACGCCTCCTTCATCATCATCTTCAGAACCTGACAACAAAAGATCGCGTTGGAATTAACTAACTGTTTTATTTTGTTTTCATTTTTTATGTATTATTTGTTACAATTTTTTTAAACTTAACAAAAAAAATTTATTTATTGAATAAAGATCTCAAAATATGGTTGTTGTTTTATTTATTGATTTCATACATACAAAACTTTCTTTTTTGTCGGTTTACAGGTTTAAAGGCTAAAATTTATTTTTTGAGAAGATTAACAAAGTTTGCATGTTTTTGCACATTCATTCCATTGATCTTTATAAAATGGATTAGTACAAAATCCATCTGATCCCCATACAGGGCAACGAGAATCCGAATCAAGGCATTGACTACAAAGGTTACAAGTTTTTCGACAAAATTTATACAACATTGGTTGATAATCAGGATCAGAACATTCACTAAGATATTGTTGGCATGAAACTATTTCATCGATGCATGCATCTAAAAAAAATATGTGTTATTATTATTTTTTTATGTGGAAGTTAGAATCTGTTAATTTTAATGAGATAATGATCGGAGTTTTTTAATATTTGTTAATAACAGAATCAACGACGCAATGGAAGCAAAAAGTTTTAGCTTTGTTATAAAAAAATTCTAATTTGATTCTTTTGATTTGTTTTGGGTTTTATGTTTTTGAATCGCTGTAAATTTCAAAGATATGGTAATGAAGCTTGAATTTCTTGCCCCCGCTTGTTTCTCACAACGATGAATTAATTAACTTTCGCAAAAACTTACATATTTCCCAAATAAAATTGATTGAAAACTTTATTTTTGACTTTTGTAAATTTTTTTATCAACAAAATAATCTTCAAAGTTATTTCATTTTTTTATCGTCATAATTTTTCATGATAGTTGCGTGATGTTTTATAAACAATAATTTTTTCTTTCTTTCATTTAATACTCTGTTATTTTTAGGCTTTCATTCCGCTTAATTTCAACCTCATCATGTCACTACGTCCTCCAATTGAAGAACGAATCGAAGAATTCAATAAGCAATTCACGTTGTCTTACAATTTGCTTGTAAAACTCAACCGTGATCATGTAAAAGCAAGAAGTGAATGGGAAAAACGTATCAATCGAGCAAAACTCAAATGTTCAATTATGGCTGGACGATTTCAAAAAGCTAAACTTACTGAATTACTCAAAAATCAAAATCTTGATGTTTATTTAAAGCAGCAAAGTGATTCAAAGATGCGTAAACATGAAAAACAAAAGAAGCGTAAACTTGTGAATGAATTGGAAGAAATGGTTGATGAAAGAGAAAAGCGAGTAGCAGAATTATCAATGATATCAACTGACCTTAAACGTAAAGCTAAAACGGTAATGGGTACGTTTCATTATGTTACAAATCTTGTCAAATATGAAACGCTTGTCAAACCATATGTTACGGATGAAGTGTATGATGAATGTGGAGTAAGTTTTGGTTTATAAAACATATCCTTTTTTCTTTACTTGTTTATATCACTTCTAAGATTTGAGCCTAAAATTTTTGTTTTGTTACTGATTGTGGCTAAAACTGGGAAGGTTAAATGATTAAACCTTTTTCTAAATCGACTAACGCTATTCATTAGACTTTCTCCATTCCGCCCTCACAATAGTCATTCTCCATGTGAGTGAGAGATTTGGTTCATATTCAACTTAATGAAAGACTAATTTTTTGTTTTAAAAGCAATAAAGTATTTATAAGAAAAACCGCGCTTACATAATTTAACTTAATATTCTTTGATGACTATCAATGATTATCTTTAACATCCTTTATTAATCATTCATTTTTATAGCTATTTGAAGGTATTGATGGTATTAAAAATTTCAAAAATTTAATTAATGTTGCTGATCAAGATGCTAGTGATGATGATGTTTCTGAACAAACTGGTGAAGATGAATCTGGTAAGTATTATAAAGCTTTTGATTTTACATTCAACTCTTTATTTGTAATGTTTCAGATGTTTCTGAACCTGAATCTCAACCAGAACAAGTACCTGATAATACTCAACCTGAACTCAATCCTGGTATGTTTTCTTTCTCTCTTGTACTTCCAAAATGAAACAATTATAACTTTATTATTTTTCAGGTCGTCCTAAACCAAAGCCGCGTAAAATATTCTTTGCACCTCCAAGACGTTATGCAGGTATGGTGACTTATTACTTCGAACCACAAACTAATATCACTTCTTTTTTTAGGTGGAAAAAGACTTCCAGTTCTTCAACGTACTGATTATTTCGTCCCATTCAATCCTTATGAAGAAGATGTGTTCTGAAATGTTCTTTCTATTGGCGATCCTCAAATTTCAACTCTATTTTTCTTTCTTTCTGTGATTCATTTTTTCCTTTATAAACTTTTTGTTGTTACATTATTTCTTGTTTGTAAATAAAATTTTTGATCAAAATGTTGTTGTGTTATGAAAGCTAGGAAGAAGTTAAGCTTCTTGACAACTTATTAACTAATTTGGTTTACCCATCCCAATAAAAAGCACCAAAAGAAAGTAATAACACAAACCTGTGGTGGTTTCAATAATGGATTGTTGAGTAACATCATCCGCATTTGATAAAGCTTCATTCATTTTTTTAAATGAAGAAGAAGAATCAGTAACAACGCAAACATATGGTTTAGCTTCATTACAATTTTCAGTATACCATGTTCCATGAATTAGCGAAATGGCAGCGCAATTTTTTTGTTGTGATTTTTGATGAATATTCCGATTATTATTCCAATTAGAAAATCCATGGATATGAGTATTATCTGTCCATAACCATAATTTCTTTGGATTATTCAAATTTGTTTTTCCTATCCATAAATTTGATTTGATATTGTTGGATAAAGATTGTTCTAAAATTTGATAACAACAAAATAAACATATATAAAAAAACAAGCAAGTATCATAAAAATAAAATAACTTCATCCAAAACCAAACACTTACGTATGATAAATTGATTTGTTTTGATATTATGAATGGAAGCAAGATGGCCACCAAATCCAATACAATTTTTTTCTGCTAATTCAAAAGTTGATGGAATTTTTTGAAAATTATAACATAAATCATTAAATTTTATGCTTCCATTTGGACATTTTGCTGAAGCAATGGAAAATAAAAACATAAAAATCAAAATAAATTTAAACATATTTTTTAAAACAATAAAACCCACTTTCAATAATCGAAGAAGAATTTTTTAACTTTCTCGAACTCGAACGAACGACTATCAAAAAAAGAGAAGAAAGAAAGAAAGGTTGATGTCCAGAAAAATCTTTTTATAATCTTTTTATCAAAAAAGAAAGAAAGAAGAAAGAAAATTCACATGAGACTGAATGAATTTGATGTTTATCAATTTTTTTTTCATGTGTGTGATCAAAGACGTAAGAAGAAATATAAAAAAGAAAATATAATACATATTTTAAGCTTCTTTTATTTTGCCTCCCTCTTTTTCTTGTTTGATTTAATTCCTTGGTTTTTTATTTTTGAGGGTTGATTAGTTGATGAAAAAATAAAAGGATTAAAAAAAAATTAAATATGGAGTTTAAACTTTTAATTCACATGCTTTTTGACTTTCTTTTTTATTGATTGCTTTTTTTTTATTTCCACCGGAAACATTAAAAAAATATTATTGTATTAAAGATTTAAGTTTCAAATAATTTTGAAAAAAATAAGCAAATCTTTTGATTTCAAAAAAGTGTGTGTTATGATTTTTTGTTTTTATAGTAATAATTAAAGCCTTTATTTAACAAAAAAAATTAAATTAAATTAACTAAGAAAAAAACTATTATTTATTAAACAGCTTTTTCATTCATGGAATCATTTAAATTTTGCGCAGTTGCAGCAGAAGCAGACACAACATGAGGATTTGAAATTATTACGGGTTCACTAACACTCGAATGATTTGATTTATTGGGATCCAATCGAATTTCCACAAATCTTGAAACCCCACTTGTTCGAATTCTATTTTGTGGTGGAATGGATACATTTCGATAATTACGACGTTGATAATTTTCATAATCTTCAAATTCCTTCCAATTTCTATCACGAAATTCCATCCAAAGATGTTTAACAACATTAACAACAACTAATTCACCCGCATGATTTGCCATTAAACGAAGGGTAAATACCTATAAAAACAATTTTTTTAAGCCTTTAATTATTAATTAATTTTTTGTGTTGAACAAAATTTTATTTTTGTTAGATTCGAACTTCGAATTCCAACTTTTTGGTCGGTAGTGCAGAAGCAAAAGTTACTAGCGTCTCAAATCTAGGAAAATCAAAAGTTCGAGTAACTTCCAAAAAAAACAAAATTTCTTATTTCTAAAAAATATAAATAAATAAATTTCCATAAAAATTCTTACTCCATCAGATTTTAAAAAATCTAATACAAATTTATTGAGCAAATATGGATCAGGTAAACGAAAATTTTCTTTACTACTTTCTATTGAATCTCCAGCATTTATTATAATTGGTTTTAATTTTCTTTTTTTATCACTTGATTCAGCGATTTGCATATATTTTAATACATAATCCACTCTTTCCGATTGTAATACACAATTGGTTATCCAAAATATGGTTGAAAATGTTGTTATTATTGCTAAAATTAAATACCAACACCAAAAAAATGCAAATACTTTTTCATTTAATATATTTATTAATAATGCACATTGAACGGTATATCTAAAAATTTAAATAATAAAAAAAAAATTATAAAATCGAATTTTTTATTTATATCTCTGTGCCAAAGCTCAGATTTAATAACTAAGAAAAGGCGGCCAAAGCTATCCATAAAATAAATTTCTTTTTTTTTTGACACATACCTATTTAAATTTGCAAGATATCGAACTTCAAAATCACATAAAGTTACCCGAGGAAAATGACCGGATTCAGTCCAAGGTTTTCCAGCAAAAAGATCGGATAAAACTTGAAAACCAAAAAACATATATTCTGATGATTTTAATGCTGCATTTAATAACATAAATTGTATCATAATATTTGATGTATATAATAATTTAATAAATACATATATTATTGTTACATAATGACCTTTTAAAAATCTAAATTTTACAAAAATTTATAACTAAAACAAAAAATTATTTTTTTTTATACAAACCTATTAAATTTTATTCTTCCCATCCATGATGCACTTGGATGGGGAGTTAAATGAGGATCTTGTAAATCTAATATATCCACAACTGAAGCTGAAATGGATTCAAGTATTTTATCTCTCTCTATTTGATCCACAATTGATCGAGCTTCACATGAAGCAGCTACAACATTTTGAATATTTAAACCTGATTGCCAATTTAATAGCCTCCATAATATGCATGGTAATGAAAACATTAAAGCTTCAGCAATAAGAATAAATGGAACCTAGAAATAAAAAATAAATAAAGTATAATTAAAGAAATTTTTCAAAAATTTGTGATTAAAAAATGCAAAGTTTCGAAATTATCGGAGAAAAAAAATATTATAAAAAAAAATCAATAGATTTTTCGCAACATTGATGCCTTAAAAAAATTACCGTCGTTTATTTTATCGAAGTAAAAAATAATGGAAACTTTTTTGCGTGGATAGAAAAACATACATTTTTAGTTTCAAATTTTTAAGGTTATTGAAAAAAGCATTTTAAAAAATGTGTGGGTTTTATTAGTGAATTTTTAAAAGCTGAAGCAAGCATACATACCCATTGATAATAACCTATTTGTTGACTTTCTCTTGCAGTATGATCATCAGGAATATTTTCATACATTGGAACCCAATATGTATTCGTTATCCAACAATATGATTCAATATATTCTTCCATTGATTCTCGACTATGTGGATTTACCCAACATTCGATTGGTGTACCACCATACTATAAAAATACATAAAATTAATTATTTTTTCATTGAAAAAAAATTATTTAATTACCTGTTTTGCACTTATAACTAAACATGCAATTGCTAACATAATAGGTGTATAATAATAATTAAGTCTATCAACAAAATCATCATCACCCCGGATTCTTAATGATTGAATAAAAGTCCGGGCTAAAGTTGCGTGAAAAAACATGTCGCCGCGACCGACTAGCGGTCTGTCGCCGCTATAAATAAATAAAAAATAAAATACATATAAATATTTATTAATTTTAGATTATTTTCGTTTTTAGAATTAGAAAAAACTAGAGGGAATGAGACTTTTTTATGGATTAAAAAAGGAAGAGAAAATACAAAAGTAAAATGAAAAAAATAAGAGAGACCGAAAAAAAGCGAGATGTTTTAGTCACTAAAATTAAAAACAGAGGTTTGTTTAGTTAAGAAAAATGTTTATAAAAATAATGAAACTAAAATTTATTATTTAGAAATTAAGAAAATTTTGAAATTAAAAAGTGCATAAAGAAGCGAGAAAAGAATCCTTGATGATTGTCACAAAAGTTTGGCAAATTTTAAGTTCATCAAAGCCAGACAAAAGTTACAAAAATGCAATTGCGAAAGGCATTTTTATATTTGAAAATCTCTAAATTTAATTATTATCATTAAAAAAAGTTTTGATTGTTTTTTTAGGGAAATATAGCATTGAAATCTCGTTTTGGAGCTCCAATACTAAATTTATTAAAAAAATAGTAACTTCGAAGGTATTGAGTTTTGTTTTGTTTTAAAAATCCCCAAATTAGAGAGACTATTAAAAAGTAGCAAATCACTTGAGTCAACAAAATCAAGGCGCTTTTTTGAACAAAAATCCTTTAAAATTTGGAGGGAAACAAAGTAGCCTTCTTTTTTTTGTTTGAAGATGCCAGCTATCGCATTTCTTCTTCTTTCTTCTATTCTTCTTAATTTTTTTCCTTTTTTCTTTTTATAGCTTTAAACCAATGTTTTTTTTTGGCAATGAAAGACGAGAAAAAAATTGCAAAAAATAAGATGGGTCTTTTCTTTTCGTCAGCAAGCGGCAAGCCAAAAAAATAAAAGAAAAAGGTGATGGAAGGAATATTGTCATGAATTGAGTTATGTAATGCATATAAAATTTATTTTATTTTATAAATACTACAAAAAAAAGTACTTAACGCATCTCTTCTTCTTTAAAAAAAAATAAAAATAAAGTATTCACTTTAAAAATATAAAAATGGAAAAACATGCGTTTATAACTTTGACTTACGAAAAGGAGGGATAAGAAAAAAAAGAAAGAAGCATTGTTTTGAAAAATGGAAGAAGAAAAAAGTTTAATTTAAACCATATGGAAATAAAGAAAGAATGAAAATTAGGCAAATTCAAAAAATGTTTCAAATTTTAGCAAATAAAAAAATCAGAGCAAAAGAAATTTTAAGATTATAAAATTTTTATCAAAGTTTTTAATAAAAACGCAGCCGAGATTTCATCTTCCATTTTTAGTAAATTTAAAAATATCTCCTTCTCCATTTTTTTTCTCTTGTTAAAGTTAGTATTATTTTTTGCTTTGAAAAAATTTAAAAAATCTTAAAAATATGGTTACGAAACACGCAAACTCATTCATTCACTTTGTCAGTTGTTAGTTAACTAACTTGTGAGAAGACAGTGCAAAAAAAGTAATGGGTACAAAGAAAGAGAGTTGTTGGTTGGGTGTTATTAATTGTAGTCGATAGGATAGACCCTTGTTGGCCAGCTCTTTAATTTGTTGTATTTGGCTTTGTTATTTTTTTTTAATTTTATAAAAAAATTGTTGAAAATTAGAAAGAAAATAAAATATTAATACACAAAAAAAATGGATTTCTCAAAAAAAAGTTTTCGTGTAAAAATCCAAAGCAATTCTTTATAAAGTATTTTAAAATTAAAAAATCTTTTTTTTTTTTTTTTTCAAAACAAAAATAATTTTAAAGAGAAGCTTTTTAATGATTGACTTTACAGTAAAATTTGATTTCTAAGAAATGAACAACAAAAATGAAAAGTTATTTTAATTCAAATAACAAAAATTTGACCAAAAAAATGAAATGTAAAACATCAATTTTGAATACATAAAATAAAAATTATGCTTGATTGCAAGTTTATTTTTTCTTTGCACCAAATAATCTCAAAGAAAATTTTATGCTTTTATTATTGCAAATAAAAAGAAAGACAAAAACAAAAAATAAAAAAAACGAATAAGGAAAAGCTAAAAGCGCTTTTTAAAGGAAAAAAATAATTTTTTTATGATAAAAGAAAGCTCCATTTTTTTATTTGTAAGAGTCAAGCATAATTTTTGGTTGAATGAATTTTATTTGTTTTAAATCAAAGATGTGGAATTATTTTTTAAGAGAAATACATAAAAAAAATTGTTGTCCTTACCCTGCCACAATTGCTGCATTTAACATTCGTTGGATGATCAAAATTATAATATAAATATTTTTTTAAGAATTTTTATTTAAAAAAAATGCGGAAATGAAGAAAAAAATGAAAGATGAAAAACGTAATAAATAAATTGAGCAATAAAAACACACAGCAATTTACTGTAGCCTTTTAAAAATAGGAAAAGAAAATTTGGTAAAGTTGTTGTTGCATCATTTCAGGAAACGATAAAATCTGTTTAAAATTGTTTGGGATGTAAAAAATAAATATAAAAAAATATTAGATAAAAAAATGCACGATTAAACAACAAAAACTCGGAGTTTTCAAACATTTGTATTTCTTAATGCGCTCCAACTTTTTTTTCAAAATTTTAGCTAGAATTACTCTTAGACCACAGAAGTCAAAATATAAAACCGAATACCTTGGATTTTGGACCAAACCTGTCCTTTAAAAAAAATTGTCTCCATAAATTTTTTGGACGCGCCATTTTATTCAACAAAATATGGCTTTAATTTTCACTTATAACCCAAATAGAAGTAACTCGACCGGCTAAATCTAAATAAAAAATAATACCCATAAAACGTAAAGTTAAATTTTTTGGTAATGCTTTTTTTACCGACACGCAATTTCTTGCTTTTTTAGTTTAAAAAAAAGGCAAATTAACAAAGCTTTGTACTTTTTTTAGCATTATTTATATTCTTTACGAGTAATTATTTAAAAAATATTATAACTTTACTCACAGCTTTACGATAAAAAAAGTTATTATTAAAGTGAAAAACATGAAAAAAAATATGGATATGCGCTACACTACTTTTTTTACAAGAGAAACAAACAACATGCTTGCCCCCGTGGGAAAATGATGATTAATAAATTAATTAAGGTTTTTTAATTCCTGAAAAATAAAATAAAAATGGCAATGTTGGTTTGATGCTTTAATTTACTAATTTTCAAAGACCATTATCCTAATTTAAAAAAAAAAGCTGCGGTAGGAAAGTGGGATCCATAAACGCATGTTTACAAATTTGGTATGGCCGATAGCAAGAAAAAAAATAAGAAATAAAAATTTTTAAAAATTCATTCTAAAAAAGCTAAAAATCAGTTAAATAAGGTTGCTAAAGTTTTTTGGAAATTGAAAACTTCAAAATAAATGCCATGGATAGCTTTTTTTTCAATCAATAGTAAACTCTTTTTTTTGTTGCTAAAATACAACAAAAAATAAAAAGGTTGTTCCACATGATTTTAAAATGCCAAAATTATATAACGCTAATAATATTTTTTTTTTATTTTGCATCATAAAAATCTAATTACAAGTTTTGCCAAAAGCTATATAAAGAAAAGGAGCGCGTCATTTTAAAACATACTCTCGAAACATTTTTAAGATTACTGTTACCTTTTTTTCAAAAATTATAAAATTTACCTATGTATTATTTTTATGGACAAAAAAAAATCCAAGAAAAAAAGAAAAAGAAAAAGGTAGCTTTAAAAAGAAAAGTAACGAAATTTCAAATAATAATAATTTTGTTATACGTCGTCGTGTTACCTTTTTGCCGCCGCTCATGCCATAGCAAAGAAAAATGCTAATGATGCAAAACAACAAAAACAAGAATAATGTGAAAATCTAAAAAATAAAATGCGAACAACAACGACATCGTTAAAGCTCAAAAAGGAAAAATGGACAAAAAAATGTCAAAGATTTTATTTAAAAAAATTTTAGCAAAAGCAAGACATTAGCCGGGAAAAAAATAAGTAGCAGCCGATTTGCGCAGGATTTTCTGAATATCCGGATTTATTTGGAATTTAAACAAAATATATTCTCATGACCGGATATTTTAGATTTGAAATCCTAAGATATCGTCTTTCTAAAAATGTACAAAAATTTTTATTTTATTTTAAGCTTAAAAAGCTTTTTTTGGTTGGAGAAAGACCAGTTAGGCTTAAAAGAAAGAAGCTAACATAATTAAAAGCTAATGGGATAGCGTTGCTAAGGCGGCACTTAACTCTGATGCCCCTCTGTAGTTTTTAAAAAAATAATGTCATCTTACAAAAAAAAAAGAGGAGATAAAAATAATGGCTAACTTTTCAAACTTTTTATTTTTATGTCGTCAAATTTTCATACACATACATACTTGAAAAAAAATAAAATTTGAAAGGAGAAAAACCTGAGCGCAGGAAAAGAAAATAAGAAAGAAAGCTTTAATCTTCTTCAAAATAAAAATTAAAGGCGGAGCATAGAAAATAAAAATGGAAAAAAAATACATAAATCTTTAACAAAAAAAAGCATACAAATTACTATAGTTTTTTTGTGAGATGTGATGGTGGTGTAAATATGAGATTTTCTTTTACTTATGAAAAAATAAAAATGAAGATTGAAGTAATGTGTGAAAAAACAAGAGAGAAGAGGACATATGTATATTGTACAAGAGAAAAAGGCGACAAACAAAAAGATGAAAAATGAAAGAAAGACATAAAAGGAGACGAGACGAAAATTAGATGGATTGAAATTTTATGGGAATTTTTTTTTAGATTTTGCCATTTTTTATGTGACAAGTGTTGTGAAGAAATTAGTTAGAAAGGAAGAAGATTTTAATTTGGAAAGAAAAAATAATGATAAAAATCTTTTAAACTTACAGTAAAGCAGCACCCCACATTTTTATTCTGTGTGTTCCTTCTCCTCGATATTCAAATTTAACTATGAATTAATCAAACAGTCAACAAATTGGAAGGCGCGTAAAAATAAAAAATCATTCCTAAAATATCGTTTTTAAAACTATGTATCAAAATTAATGAGAAAATATCACATTCGAGATTGTTCAAGAAGGGCGCAACAGAGTATTACAAAAAAATAATAAAAAATTAAATTTGTAAAGAAATTTAAAAAAAACGCAAACAAACAATGTCAAAGAACATTGCTAAAAAAATTAAGGATCGGTTGCAAAACTTTTCATAAAGAAAACAAAGTGTCTTTGGAATATATTTATTTTAAAAACTTTTTTTATGGAATCAATAAAAAAACAACAAAGATACTTCAAAATGCAGGAAACTTTATGGAAATTAAAATATTATATTTTTAATGAAAGCAGCAAATACGGTGCTTCCAAAAATCTTTTGAAGTCAAAAAAAATTTCTTAAAACCTTTAGCGATTGAAGAAAAAAAGAGAAAGTTAAAGTTCTAAAAGCTAAAAAAAAATAAACAACCTTAGATAAGAAAATTATATATACTTTTGCTTTTTTTTATCTTTCTTCAGCTCACTAAAGGCAAATAATTACAGGTTGGAACAACAAAGAGAGAGAAGTTTCCTTATTTTTTTGTGGCTTTTAGTTTTTAATAAAATATACAATCCCTTGCATCAACAAACAAACAAAAAAGTACATAGAAGTATTATAAAAATAAAATATATAAAAGCCATTTAATATCGTTTATTGCCATTTTGCTAATGTTGCTGATGCTGTCGTTAATGCGTTTACTACCTTTTTTTGAGAAATGGAAAAGAAAATTTTTCTTTTAAAACATAATTTTTTTTTGGCATTGAAACTATTTTGAAGGAAAAAATGCAAAAGAAAAAGGTGTGAAAAAGTTATTTATAATTTTTTAAATGGTTAGCAACCATAGCCTTTTCTTTAAAAAAAAGAAGAAAAACAATGGGATCGAAAATTATTTTTGTAAAAAAAAGAAGATTCAAAACAGCTGGCAATAATTTTTTTGTTTTATTCTTTTGCACGTTTGATTGTTTCAAAATAACAAACACCGAACTACGAAGAAGAAAAAAGTTTAAATAATTTAAGCTTCCATTTTTTTCAAAAGTCTGTTTAGAGTCAAATATTTCACTCAAAAAAGATAGTATTAAAAATGACTTCTAAAAAATATTTTTTTGGCGCCATAAAAGAAAATTAAGCAACCGTGGAAGGGAATTAATTTCTCAATAATTGCATCGAAGAGGATCTTCGAAATCCAAAATAATAAAAAAGAGTTAAACCAAAAACCGCCATTTTTATTTAAAAATTTAAAACTAAAACGCGATTAGAAAAAGATTTACGTTTTCCAAAAAAATAAATAAAATTTGTCAAAAGTTTTTAAGAAATTTTTATATTTTAAAAAAAGCAATGGAATTCAATCCATATTTTTTCTTTCTCCCACCACCTACCTCCTTTTTTTCAAATTAGCTTTCGGTTCCTTGAGTTTTTTAAAACTAAATTTATGAATTGTAAAAAATAAGATAAATCTTTTAAAACAAAAAATTACAACACTTTTTTTTTCTTTTAAATTCGTAAAAAAACTTGCTTCACTTAATTTACTTACAACAAAAAAAATAAAAATTTTGTTAATTTCTGTATTTTCTGCAGCACAAAATTAATTTTAAAAGAAGCCAACAATAAAAAGAAAGGCAAAAATAATAAAAATGGAGAAACTTTGAATTGAAAAAATAATGGAGAAAAGAAAGGAAAAAGAATGTGTGACGTAGCAGTACCAAGCTTGTGTTCCTTTTCGTAAATCATGGTTGAATGAATTTTAAAAAAGTCAAAACAAAATCATTGTTTGTTTGTCTGATGTGTAAAGCTCAATAAAAAAATATGTGTATGTATGTATATTTAGTATCAATGAGTTCAAAAAACAACTTTGTTTCGCATCTATTAAATTTTCTCGATAAAACAAAAATCATTAAAACACAGTATCCGCCAGCTCGATGTTGTTTCTTTTTTTTTCGATAATCAAATAAAAGATAATCTTTCATTCATTTTAAAACTTTTGTATTTAAGATAAGCAATCAGTTATTTTTAGAAGGAAGATATTGTTGTTGATAAAAAAAATATTATGCTATTACATAAATAAAAAAAACGATGGTCAAAATTCGTTGTAAAGTTAAACCTTTAATTTTTGCGATTAGTCTAACAAATAACAAATTCTGTATAACATTCGATCAAAAAGTTAAACAACAACAACAAAAAGGTTTGAATGTTAAAAATTTTTCATAATTTCTTTCATACATGAGAATGTCAAAAACACTTCTTTGTGAAGTTTATTGAGTTACTTCAATCAAATTACCGATTTTCTTCGTCGATATTCGATGGGCGTTTAAAACATTGGTAGCATATTGCCATAATTTCAGCAACATTCAAATTTTTTTTGCGATTTTCCTCATACAATCTTTTTTCCAGCAATTGGATTTGCGATCGATCTTGATTCAAATATTTTTATTTATTTATTGACTAATTCTTGTTTAAATTTTAGGACATTCTTTTAACATCCACGATATTTAAGTAATGACACAACAAAATTCTTCTTGGTGCTTTTGGTTAATGGATGATCAATTTGTTAGTAGAAAAGGATATGCTTCAAAGATGAAAGAAAATGATACGGTTAAAACTTTTATAGAATTCTCAAAGTATGTTTTTTTTTTCGTATCATCCAACTCTTTTTTCGTTATCTATATTTTTTTGGTTTTTTAGCTTTGTCAAATCAAATCCAAGATCAACTTGTGCATATTTTCGAAAAGGAAAAACGCCATTTTTTGAAGATAGTCAAAATTCATATGGTCATAACTTATACTATTCAAGCATTAATCACGTGGATTCATTAAGCAGGATAGAAAAGAAAGGAATTTTAGAATTGCCTTTTGTTAATGGTATTTATCGAACATCCAAGGTAAGCATTTTCCAAGTTTGTTAATAAATTAAACCAAAAGGTTATGATAACGATGAAAGCAATAAAAATTTTGGAAAATTTGACCCATTAATAAGTTTCAAATTATTGTTATTCATTTTTTCAGTGACAAAGAAATGCACTGACATCCTCATTGTTATTTACTGATACTTTATTATTATTACGAAACTTCTCGTAAGTTTTTGTAAAAACTTCTCAAAACATTGCTTCAAAAGATTTCATTTACCTTTTTTGGGCTTTTTGCACATTTTTTATGTTCCGTTGTTTCGCATATTGATTAGTCTCATTGCACTTTTTGTCTTTTTCTTATTTTTGTTTATATAATCGCTGCTGATTCATTCATAATGGCATTTTTTTTTCTTTTTTGTTTTTGGGTCTTCTTTTCTCTTTAAACTTTAGTTCTTTGTACTTTTAACATCTTCAAGGGCAACCAAAAAAAAAAAACAACAGCAAGGATAACACAAAGGACCAACACTATTTTGTTGCAATGCGAAAAAATCAACAAACGCAACTTTGTCTCAACCTAACTACCACCGCCACAGCTCTTTTTTTCCTTTTTCGTATTTCGGGCTTTTTTTTGGATGTTGCATTCTTTCTCTCTCTCCTCGCTCTGTTGATGAAGACAGCTTTTTTTTTTTTTCTCTTTTTTTGCACTTTGAACACAAAGGAAAAGTAAAGTGAGAAAGTGGCGAGTTAAAACATTTGCGCGAATTGTGAACTTTTCAAAATATTTCTTTTTCTGCATTCAACTTTTATTCCATTAAAATGGGGTCTAAAATACATTTGGATTTTGCAATTTTAAAGATAATTTTCAGTAAGGGTTCAAAAAAAGACAGAAAATATGCCGTGAAGCTTGCTTCCTTTACAAACAAAAGAAATTCTCCAACTTATTACTATTTTTATTATCGTGTCGCTTTTTCTATTTACGTATTCTATCTCTTCGTTTCGTGCTTTTTGTAACCGTTAATTTAACTTTTTTTTATTTCAGAAACTAAGCATTTGGACTTCAGAACCTGATTGTAATATCATCCAAGAGAAATTGAAAGCTCGTCCTCAAGACTTTATTTCGTTTAGAATGTCATCAACTCAAAAACAATGGCATGTTGGTTTTATTGATGGATGGGATTTTCGAACGTTTAAAGAATGCATTTCGTCCATTTCTGAAGATAAAATAATTCATCAATTTAAAAGAAATTCTGATCTTAATGTTCGTAATACTGGTAGCGTCATAGTGCTGATCCCAGATAATCTCTCACCAAGTTCTCGATTTCGAAACCATATTGATAATCGCTTTGTTTATTGTCGAGTAAGTTTTGTAATTTTGTCGTGTGTGTGTGTGTTTTTGATCATGGCATTCATGAGTTCTCTGTTTAAAAGAATCATGCTTTTCGAAAACTACTTACATTTTTTTAGGCAAAAATGGACTTGGAAGAAGCTGAAAAGATTCAATTTCGTTATGTTCTATCATTATTATTAACAATCAATCCAAACATACCTCATCTCAATTTAGCTTTTTTCTCTTATGATAATGATATACTTGAAGTAAGTTTGCCTTTTCCATTGCCTTGCTTTTATGTAACAACCTCTTTTTTTAGCTTGGTGTTTATCTTAGTGGTGATCCAACTATCGAACTTCCTATTGATCGTAAAGATCGTATAACATATCGATGGCCCGAAGATTATGCAGGATCTGTTGGAAGAAAGTTAAAAGAAATAATTTTATCTCAATTTCCTGTAAATAAAGAATTTAAAGTCATCATAACCAATGCCATTCCATCAGATGCAAAACATCCCACAAATCAATCGTATGAATGGGAAAGATCTAAAAGAATTTTCTTGTCGCTCTAATACTTTTTGAAGATATTAACTGTGTTGTAAAATAATGGTTTTTATGTAATGTATTTTTGTGATTTTCTTTATTGTTATTGTTTGTCTTTTTTAACCTAATATGTATTTGTATTGCATGAAAAACTTTTTTGCAATGAGTTATATTTCTGTATTTTCTGTAAAATTGTTAAAGTAATAAAAAACGTTATCTGACGGTTTTGGTAGCTTGATTAAGGAGTTTAAAGCTTTACTCTAAATACACATAGAGAATACCGAGAAATGAGAGTGTAAGGTGCTTATTATGCAGTACATTTGTGTGCATATAAAGCGAGGAAAAACAAAAAGTTTTCGCTTTTTGGAACCGTTTCACCAAACCACCTCTTTTTTGTAAATTGATGGAAAAAAAATTTACTAAAAAAGCAGTGCACTTTTTGTAAATGGCTTTTTTGCGGGGCAATGCCAATTTACAAAAAGTGCACTGCTTTTTTTGTAAATTTTTTTTCCATCAATTTACAAAAAAGAGGTGGTTTGGTGAAACGGTTCCAAAAAGCGAAAACTTTTTGTTTTTCCTCGCTTTATATGGTTGTTCACACGCAAAGTTCTGAAATCATGGCTCGATTCCTTTCGTGAGTTGTTATATTCTATGCTCAATCAGAGAAAGCCGAGAAAAACTTATGTTTGATTTTGGTCTTTTAAAACCATGACGTTAGGAAATGTTTTACAGAGATCCAAATCAGATTGAATCGAAAGTGAATAGGTACTTTGAGTTTTATCTTGATTAAAATCAACCCATGTGTCAGTCACCATTTAATGAGATAAGAGCCTAAAGTTAAAAAGCTTGTTTGTTCAAACTCATTTCAAAAAAGCTACCTACCACCAAAAAAATGTTACAACTTAATCTTCTTCTCATTCATCACCACTTTCATTCTTATCAATGCAGCTTCCTTTTCTTTTTTTTAACCTCAATGCACCACCAATCTTTTGATTTGAGATGGTTGTTTTCCGACCGACAAACAAATCATTTGCACTTAGTTTTGGTTGTCTGACACATGATAAGCTTATGTACTTTTTCTTTTGAGGTAGTTGTTGTTGTTTAAAATAAAAAAAAATCGAACCTATCAATTTCTTTTTATTTTAGATATATTTTTTTCTTTCTTCTCTACCACCAAAATAAATAGCTTGCTTTCTTTTACTCAAATTTTTTCATCATCGATTTATGTGTGTGTTTTTTTTTTCTTGATTACATTTATTTGGATTATTATGCTTTTTTTGGGACGTAATTTAAAGCAGCGATCCCTAATCGTTGCTCGGGAATATACCAGATTATAATATTTGGGAGTAAGATGAATTATTTTTGCGACGATGATTATGCGATAAAGTTTTTTCTAAGTTAAAATGTTTTTGAGATTCATCATTTTTTTTTGTTCATCGAATTCCTCCTTAAAAAGGATTATTAAAAGAAAGGCCATTTTGGAACTTTTTTAACCATCATTGAAAGTGATAAGGCTTTATCAGATAAATATAGCTTCCTATAATCCCATAATCTGGACAGCTATTATTTTACCTCATTTAAAAAAAAAGTAATTATAAGCTAGCCTCTTGTCTTTCAAAACATGCTTCTTCTTCTGTGATTTCATTGGTTTCTGTCTGTTTGATAACTACAAAAAAACAACTTTTTTTATTACACATTTTTTTTTTGATTGGCATGTTTATCATTGAAAAAAAGCTCTCATTGTTATTGAGCAAAGAATATTATTCATTAGAACGTTGAAAAATGGAAAAGTGATTTCTATGTTTATTTTTTTAATTTTGGGTTGATTGCTTGCTTATTTGTTACTTTCTTCATACATACAAACGATAATAATCTAATTGATTTAAAGTTCGCTCCTTTGTTAGATAAAAGTTCAAAGTTGAGTTTCAAGCAAGCCAACAAAAAAAATGTCAAACTTCAAAATTTAGGCAAAACTAAAATGCTAAAGCCATTTTATGAAGCATAAAAACTTTTACCTAAATGGATTTTTAACAATTCCTTTCTAACGTTTGAAAGAAAAATTTATTTTTTTGTTATAAAGTTTTCCCTCCTCTTCTCACTCACTCACTGCTTTCATTAATGTTCAAAACCTCGCGGCTCAAAAACGTCTTATCAAATTTTATTTTTCACTTCTCTCACTAATTTTTTGTTTTTCTCAAATTTTTTATTTCTCAAATAAATAACTTTTTTCCTTGAAGTAAGTTTGCTTTCTTGATAAAGAAAAAATTTAGTAAAAGTAATCCCAGCTAGTATATAATAATATCCTATGGCTGCTAGAGCTATAGCTTGCAACTTTTAACACCAACCAAATTGACCATTCTTATTTTTCTTTATTTGCGTCCTCCTCGTGAGCAAGCTTTGTGAAAAAAACAAAAAACTCGAGTGCATTGGTTCCTTTTTGCTACTTTTTTCTTTGATCGACTTCTTGACTCTCTCCATTTTTTTTTGTTATTTGTTGCTGCTGCTTTTTTTTTTGTTCAACAACCTTCAAAATTTTCAACCAACTTTTTTTATTATTCGTCTTATTCCTTTCCTCGTGTTATTTTTTTGTTGCACTTATGTTATTAGGTTTCAATTAATTGGAAGGTATTATATATTGATCAGCCATCCCCTTCCATTTTTTTCCTTCTTATTTCAATCAATCTTTTTATTCGACTGTCTCCTTATTTTCGTTTTTATTGTAAATGGTTCGATTATTTTGTTGATAATATTCAATATTCTGATAATGATAGATAAAATGGCTTCAGATTCAAACGAAATGTTAACATTATTGGGAATAATTTATATATATTTACTTCTGTTTGTTGTATTATTAGTTGTTATCTTATCAGTTTCTGGAAGAACAACTGGAATTAGAGAAAAAGCTGCTGATTTTTTGCTTCTTGCTTTTGAGGTTGGTTTTTTTTTTTTTTAATTTTTATGCTATTGGATTATGATAACGATAAATTGAAACAATGATTTAACTAACTATCTTTATCTTTTAGTGGGCTGCTAATCAAGCCATCAATGAAACAGACGAATCATCAAGTGAAGATGAAGACAACGAGGATGAATATCCTCCACCAGCAACTGATGATGATCGATTGTCACAATGTTCAAATTCTTCAAGCAATCTTGGAAGTATACGAAAGCGTCGTAGACGAGCAAGTGGTGATCAACGTGAGTTTCTTTTACTTGATTAACCGAAATATATAAAATCCATGTTTTAGCGCTAATTGCTCGACAATGGTCAGAATCAATAGAAAATAAACTTTCATCTCAAACAGAATTGGATCAACTTCCACAACGGGACTCAACTGTTAAAGTTATCGTTAATGATACTCTTGAATTTGTTACTGCTGGTGTTGAATCAATCATCGAAGATCGTGTGACCAATAGATTTACAGCTGCTCAACTAGCGTCATGGAACTTTTTAACAAGAAATAAATCAGCTTATTTAGCAGTTAGGTAAGTTTTTTAACAACACTTTAACTCAACATGTTACTTGCGTCTTATCAAAGGCTTTGGTACATTAAAGGGCCATAGCTATTTGCAGCCTTTTTGAAATTTCGTTTACGGGTACTGAATTTTGCGAATGCCAAGCGCGTGTTTGAATTTAACGTGTCATTAACTGTAGCTACACGTAAATTCAAATTGCCGGTTGGCGAAGTATGAATTCAGCTCCCGTAAAACGAAATTTTGAAAAAGGCTGCAAATAGCTATGGCCCTTTAAAGTGTCTTTGTCTTCACTATCTGTTAAATTACCAATTAAACACACTTTTCTGTCATTTGAATTTTAATAACTCTTTATCTTTTTTTCAGCTGGAAGTTGAATCTTTTATGGCTGCTTGGCGTGATCTTTCGATATGTTGTATTGTTTCCTGTTCGCTTAACACTTTTCTGTATCTCAATGGCTTTAATGTTTATGTCAACATCTGTTATTGGTTTAATCCCAAATCCAAGGTAAGAGTTATTTGATAATGGTTAACTTCATTGACACAAACCTTATTACTTTATATAGAAGGTTTTGCTACTGTTACATTTCTTTTTTTACCACTTTAAAATTTGAAGAACTTCTAGGCTTCGTAAATATCTCAATCGTGTTGCAATGCTCATGTGTTTCCGGATGTTCTCTCGAGCCTTTTCGTCAATTATTCGCTATCATGATCAAGAAAATAAAGCAACTGGTGGTGGTATCTGTGTTGCCAACCATACTTCTCCAATTGATGTTATGATCTTAAGCTGTGATAATGTTTATGCAATGATTGGACAGGGACAAGGTGGAATGTTAGGTCTTCTTCAAATGACTTTAAGCAGAGCTGAACACCATATTTGGTTTGAAAGAAGTGAAGCTAAGGATCGAAAGCAAGTTTCTAAAGCGTAGGTTTCTTTTTTTAAATTTAGGATTGGATTCAACTAACGTTTTTATTTTAGGCTTCAAGACCATGTCAATGATCCAACCAAACTTCCAATTCTTATCTTTCCAGAAGGTACCTGCATTAACAATACATCCGTCATGTTATTCAAGAAAGGATCATTTGAAATTGCTTCGACTATTTATCCTATTGCATTGAAATATGATAATCGACTCGGTGATGCATTTTGGAATAGTCATGATACTGGATATATGGCCTATCTATTATCTATGATGACTTCATGGGCTCTGATCTGTGATGTATGGTATTTACCACCAATGAATCGAGAAGAAAATGAAACTGCGATTGAATTTGCAAGAAGAGTTAAAAAAGAAATAGCTAAACGTGGCGGCCTTATCGATCTTGAATGGGATGGAAATCTCAAACGTTCTGCAGTTCCTGATAAAATGAAAGAAGAGCAAAAGAGCATGTTTTTCAATTATTTAGCTCGTACAACTTCCATTTGCTCTTGTAAACCTGTTGATCCAGTAAAGCTTGCAAAAATGATGGAAAAGGTAAAGACTTTTTGGTTTCATAGTTAATCTTCAAACTTTACTCTATTGTTTGTTTATCAACTCTTTAAATTAAAACTTTTTGCTTCTTAGTATTGAGCTTAGTTTTCTAACTAACTTTTCTATTTTTAGCGCCTTCCTGAAGTCTTTGATGAAGAAAATGAAGACGAACATCACCATCATGACCATGAGCAAGATCATCAACATCGAAGTGGCTCTGAATCATCCAACATTTCATTAGGTTCTGATATTGAAGAAAAGCTAAAGAATGATACTCAACCAATGCGGCAAAGAAGACGAATTCCAAAAAATAAAATTCAGCAGCCATTGCAAAGTAAAGAAAACCTTTAAAAATTCAAACTTCGTTATTTTTGTAGTTTCTAAAAAAATGGGTATACTGTAAGCCAGTGTCTTTGTATTTTATAAATTTTGTTAATTGATTTATTTCTTTGTAAAAAAATAAATGGAATTTTACTAAAAGTTTATTGAATGCATTCTAATAACCAACAAAAAGGCCACTATTTGTTATTTATGTTTAAAGGTTGTGAACTTTTATGAATCACAAAGTTTTTAAAATTGTGATTCAAAAAAATAAACTATATTGATGAAAGTGAGCTGATATGAAGAAAGAGAATTACATAAAAGAGACCAAGATTTTCACGCTGAAGCTAAGGCTTATATTTGAGTATCCTTCTTTCATTCTCAAATTTTCCAACTATCAACTTGTATGTTTCCTTCCCAAATATTGATGTTTTGAATACAGCGATTTGATTGAAACTCTAGTTGGATTTTTTCTTCCCATATTTTAATCAATAATAAATCGATTCTAATGTCATAGCAAAGTAATCCTAATAAATGTATGTACCTCAATTTTTGAGTTTAGTTTAACTCTTAGCCATTTTTTATATACAAGTTTTTTCTAAATCGCTTGAAAAGTGTATCGTTTCTTTACTAATAAGGACCAGAAAGTTAAAAATATTGTTTTAGTAAACAATTTGAAAGGCTAAAGTTTAGATAAATTAATTACCTGTATTAATCACCAAAAGAGATTTAATTTCTTCTTTTACTTCTTCCAAACAAAAAACTTTGATTGAGTGATAAATTTTTTTGCATTGTTACAGTGCAAATTGGCAAAATGAGTCTCTTTTAACATTTTCATCATTGCTTTCAAACATTCCCTAATTTTGCATTCATCTCTTTTTTCACTTTGTACTCTTTTTTGTATTGTTTTTGTTCTCTTGCTGCTCTTTAATGTGTTCTATGAAATGTTAACATTATTGGGAATAATTTATATATATTTACTTCTGTTTGTTGTATTGTTAGTTATTATCTTATCAATTACTGGAGGAACAACTGGAATTAGAGAAAAATCAGCTGATTTTTTGCTTCTTGCTTTTGAGGTTGGTTTTGTTTTTTTTTAATTTTTATGCTATTGGATTATGATGGGTTTAACTATAACTATCTTTATTTTTCAGTGCGCAGCTAATCAAGCCATCGATGAAGCAGACGAATCATCAAGTGAAGAAGAAAACGACGAAGATGAATATCCACCTCCAGCAACAGATGATGATCGAATGTCACAATGTTCTAATTCTTCAAGCAATTTTGGAAGCATAAGAAAGCGTCGACGACGAGCAAGTGGTGATCAACAACGTAATTTCCTTTTACTACCTTAGATATATAAAATCCTTGTTTTTGTTATAGCGCTTATTGCTCGACAATGGTCAGAATCAATAGAAAATAAACTTTCATCTCAAACAGAATTGGATCAACTTCCACAACGGGACTCAACTGTTAAAGTTATCGTTAATGATACTCTTGAATTTGTTACTGCTGGTGTTGAATCAATCATCGAAGATCGTGTGACCAATAGATTTACAGCTGCTCAACTAGCGTCATGGAACTTTTTGACAAGAAATAAATCAGCTTATTTAGCAGTAAGGTAAGCTCTTTAATAGCGCTTTTACTCAATTATGTTACTTGCTGGTTAGACTTAGCAAAGTTTTTGATACATAAAAATAACTTTGCCTTCACCATGCGTCAAATTTACTCATTAGACATGCTTTATTTTAGTTGTTATTATTTGAATTTTACTAACTATTTATCTTTTTTTCAGCTGGAAGCTGAATCTTTTATGGCTGCTTGGTGTGATCTTTCGATATGTTGTATTGTTTCCTATTCGCTTAACACTTTTCTGTATTTCGTTATTTTTAATGTTTATGGCAACATCCGTTATTGGTTTAATCCCAAATCCAAGGTAAGGAACTACTCTGTTATAACTTTTTAAAATATACAGAACTTCTAGGCTTCGTAAATCTTTCAATCGTATTGTATTGCTGACGTGTTTCCGTATCTTCTCTACAGCTTTTACTTCAATTATTCGGTATCATAATCAAGAAAATAAAGCAACGGGTGGCGGAATTTGTGTTGCCAACCATACTTCTCCAATTGATGTTATGATCTTAAGCTGTGATAATGTTTATGCAATGATTGGACAGCGACAAGGTGGAATGTTAGGTCTTCTTCAAAAAACTTTAAGCCTTGCTGAACATCATATTTGGTTTGAAAGAAGTGAAGTGAAAGGGCGAAGACAAGTTTCTAAAGCGTAGGTTTCTTTTTTTAAATTTAGGATTGGATTCAACTAACGTCTTTATTTTAGGCTTCAAGATCACGTAAATGATCCTGACAAACTTCCAATTCTTATCTTTCCAGAAGGTACTTGCATTAACAATACATCCGTCATGTTATTCAAGAAAGGATCATTTGAAATTGCTTCAACGATTTATCCTATTGCATTGAAATATGATAATCGACTCGGTGATGCATTTTGGAATAGTCATGATACCGGATACATGGCATATCTTTTATCTATGATGACCTCATGGGCTCTGATCTGTGATGTATGGTATTTACCGCCAATGAATCGAGAAGAAAATGAAACCGCAATCCATTTTGCAAGAAGGGTTAAACGTGAAATTGCTAAACGTGGTGGATTAATTGATCTTGAATGGGATGGCAATCTTAAACGTTCAAAAGTACCTGATAAAATGAAAGAAGAACATAAACGCATGTTTTACAATTACTTGACTCGAACAACTTCAATTTCTTCTTGTAAACCACCAAATTAGTCTTTGTCTTTTATAACTAATATAATATTAATGTGATAATAAATTTCTTTTTTGTTTGTTTTCTACTTTACATTGTCATAATATTAAAAGTTTGGATAAGAAAAGACGTAAAAGTTAAAATAACAAATATCTTTTAGAGGCTTTAGAGAAGAAACGAGCATCTTTTTTTAATATATAATCCTTATTCATGAATGTTTTCTAAAATAATTAACATGTTTTAACAGCTTGATTCACAGCTTTTTTTACTTATGCGTTTAGCTTTAAAAAACTAAAATGGTTAACATCTATTTGTACAGCTTTATCCCGCCGCACCCAGAGCAGTGTTGTCGAATATCGAATAATCGAATCGAATATCGAACGAATATTCGATTCGAAAATCGAATTTCGAACGAATATTCGATTCGAAATTCGAGACCTCGAATATCGAATATTCGATTCGATTCGAATATTCGAAAATTTTCGAATCGAATCGAATATTCGAATTCGATTTTCGAATATTTTCGAATAAATTTTATTAATTCTTTGTTTTAAGAGCCGAAATAGTTTTAAATGTTCTCAAATGCTCTAAAAAGGGCTTAAAAAGCATTTTATAGCTTAATTTAAATGTATTAGTGCCAATTATAAAATTTAAAAATTTCGAATATTCGATTCGAAATTCGAATATTTCGAATATTCGAGCCCGAAATTCGAAGGTTTCGAATTTCGAATATTCGATTCGATTCGATTATTCGAAAATATCCGAATCGAATCGAATATTCGAATTCGATATTCGAAGGTTTTCGAATATTTGACAACACTGACCCAGAGCGAAGCGAAAGCTGCGGCTGTTTTAGAAATGAGAACGACTGTTGTTCTGCTAACAGAAAATTATGATTTTCAATATGGTGCATATTTATGAGGTAATTATTGGATTTTCTAGGGTCAATTTTTCGTCACACTTACGAATCT
This sequence comes from Panagrolaimus kolymaensis, assembly GCA_028622995.1. Lineage (NCBI taxonomy): Eukaryota > Metazoa > Nematoda > Chromadorea > Rhabditida > Panagrolaimidae > Panagrolaimus > Panagrolaimus kolymaensis. The sequence continues at coordinate 1,585,232 of JAJQJQ010000035.1, forward strand.
GAAGAAAAAAAATAGTGGCCTTGATATCGTATTTCCATCAAACCGAAAATTATGGTACTCTTGGAATGTCCCTTTGAACCATTGCGTGTTTTACATGCTCGATGGAATTATTAAACTCAGTTGATTTTAATTAAGAATTATAAAGTCACGATGCATTTAGTAAATTTGATGGGTTCCACTTACAAAACATATTGATTATTTTTCTTGTAATTGTATCTCCAATTGCTTGTGATAGCTGTGACATTATCAAATAATTTGGAACGAAGTGTCATGGACTCTGTTTATTTTTGTTCCTTTTTTTTATCACGAAGTTAAAATCAAAGTCCTCCAAAAATGATTTATAAACAATTTTATGAAAAATATATTAAACAACAAAAACATAATAAACATCAAAAACAAATGAAATCCAAACAATTCATAACAACAATACTTGAAGTTTAAAAAATATTCAAAACAAGCAGTAATTAGAACCAACTACTAAAAGAAATGATAGCAGATGCGTTTCTATAAATCAGTCGTTTCAGGTTCATTTGATGAGGTTCTCATTCGCTTGGTTGGAACACTTTTATTTTCTTCGTTAGATACGCGTTTAGTTGAAGTTATTTCTTTATTGTTTTCACGAGAACCAGCATCCATTTCAATATTTGGTTTACGAATAAGAGGAGTCACTATACGAGTAAACATTCTTGGACCATTTTCAGTTACATTTAAACGAGGCAGAATTATTCTTGGACCATGAGGAGTCAAAAAACGTCCACCGATATGTTGAGATAAGTGAGCGTTGTTTGGCCTTAGAATAGTTAGTGGTGGAGAAACATGCGGTCGAGTGAGAAGTCTTGGACCATTTGGACGAGGCATAATAATTCTATGACCATGTGGATTCAAAAAACGTACACCACCAGCAACTTGATGAAAATCAACTATGTTGAGTCTTGGAGGAGGTTGAGGAAAACGAACAAAAGGTGATTGAATTCTTGGATGAAGAGAAGCTATATCATTAATATTCTGTTCAGTTCGAAGTTTTGTTGGATCATAAAATGCTCTTGAATTTGATGTTGGACCTTGAATAAAATTATGTTGTTCATTTGTAACATCGTTAATGATAAAAGGATAGTGAAGACGAGGAGGACCATTTCTTTTTTGTAAACTTGGAGCTTTAACATCAATTTGTTTTTCTTTCATTTCAAAAGTTAGTTTTCGAGCTGCATCTCCTGCATCAATGTGATTAACAGGATTTGAAAAGAATCCAAAATTCTTTGCCAAACTTTGAAATGAAGGCATTACAGCATGAGGATTGACAAAAAAGCAACGTTTTCTTCCATATTTCTGAGGAATTAAAATTCCATGGCTGCGTAGGTCATCCTAAAAATTACCTATTTGTTTTGTGAAAACCAAAAAGAAAATTCAAACCTTGTCACAATTATCGATATGTTGATTAATACTATTATGATCTTCATAAACATTCGTTATTTCACATAAGCATCGATATCGCATTTCACAAACATGAGGTAAAAATGGAGAAAGTGATGGAAATCCCAAAAAACATGTAGTACAAACATATCGATTCATAAGTCGGCCATGGTGGATTCGTCGATGTTCATTAGCAGTATGATTTTTCAATTCAGTATCACAAATAAAACATCGAGAAACGTTTGGACAAAAATAAAGAAGATGTTGAAGAAGTTCAGAATCACTTTTTCCTTTTACAATTTCACCACAGAAGATACAAGTTGCTCCAATGCTTTCCTAAAAACAAAAAGTTAAGTAAGTTATTGTTTTTCAGCGTATCATAAAATATCAAGATCTAAGATTTATCAGTCTTCTAATGTGGTGACCAAAGCTTTTGAAATTCATCGCAACTAATATTAACTAACTAAAATTTTACCTTGATAAAATGACTGCTAACATGTTGAGAATATTCTTCCATAGAAAAAGGTTTTTCTGGTTTATCACACAATGAGCATGAAGTTATATCTTCAACATGGGTTCCCAAATGCTTTTCCAATTCAATCATAATCGGGAAACGTCGAGAACAAAGATGACATTCAAAAACCATTTTCGGATCTATTTGTAATGGATGAATATTAGTCTCCTTTAATTGAAGTTGAGGTCCACGAAGTTCAGGAAGAAATTGATGTAACTTGTTTATCATTGGAAAAGTAGCATCAGCCACAGGAATACGTAAGACATTTGAATTTCGATTCTTTGGTACAAGTACGATGGGAGAAGCAGCGGTCGATAATGAAGATCTATTAGCACTACGGAACAATGCTGTGTCGCCTTGAGTTGTTTTATTCGATTTTGGTGTGATAGAAGATTCATTAATCACATTCTTGGTAGAACTTTTCTTAGTGGCATTCAAATTTGAAAGTTTATTATAAAAAGCATCTTTGGCTGCTCGACGAGGTCGCGATGAAATAGGTTCAGATGAAACTAAAAATACAAAATCATGAAAAGTTTTAAGAAAATATGTATTTATAATGTTGCTTACCAGTTAATGGACGAGGTTGCTCAGATTCTTCAGAATTCTTTTTACGTCTTCCCATAATGAAACAAAACGCGATGATGATGAACAATTAATTTTAAACAGGATGGCTAAAAAAATGAAAGATTTGTAATATCATAATGTAAAAAAAGAAAACACGCAAAACTAAGAAACCGCTTCACATATAAATGAGATTAAACGATGTACAGAAAGTTTTCATGAATGGTTTAGAAAAAACGTTTAAAAGATGGAGAAAATTTAGAAGGAGGATGTTAAAAATAAACCAAGCTCTGAAAACTTCGAAGAAAAAAAAATTAGCATTCAGTAGTCTTTGGTGGAAAATACCTACTGTAGCGAAACTGTAAAATCGTTTTGAGAATATTTTTTTAGCATTACATAAAAAAAACAAAAATTGCAACAGGCTTTTTAAATTAGGTTTTTGAATAAATTCTAAAATATTTTTATTGTTATTTCGTCGTTGTTGTAAAGATCCAAACAAATTAATCTTGCTCCAAGTCTTCCGCCAATAAAAAAGCGAGTAAAAATTATTAATGGTGTGAATGTTTAATATTCTTTTTTTGTTTTTGTTGTTTTTAGTTTTTGTTGAATTTTGTTTGAGAGATTTTAATAAAATATTAATACTACTCTGTTAGTTTACATCGTATCCATTTTTATTTGATGCTTTAATTTGCATATTATCAAAAAAACCCTTCACATGTTTAGTTTTGCCATAATAATAATATTCATATCATTTTTGATGCTGTTTGAGAGTTGTTAGTTATGTTTGTTAGAATAATGCTGCTTCTTCTTTTTATTATCACCTTTATTTTTTCTGTTCAAGGCAGTGAAAAGAATTTGGATGCAATATTTGATGATATTTTGATTAACAACTTTGAAGAGTAAGTTTTTTTGTTTGTTGCATTTTAAAATCCTTTACTTATTTCACTTGTTTTCCTTTTTTCAGTCAATGGAATTCTCAATTGGATGCAAATCAACGACAAACAATTTTATCAAAGCTTGGAAAAATTGCTTTTTATATTCGTCTTTATCGTTCATGGACTTTTACACCTTCAGGAAAGAAAGGGTTTGTTGAAAGATTTCCTGAACCCAAAGTTCCTGCACATTCTGAAATTGTTGATAGTTGTTCCAGATCTTTAGAAGTTAGTTATTTTTGCCTTCTTTTTTTGTTTGTTATTTAAAGTAAACTTTTAGAAATGCATCAATGAAATTTATGGTTCAATTCAAACACGAACGGAATTTCTCTTTCCAACTCGAGATAAAGCTATGGATGATTTTACTTTGGAGAAAGTTTCAACCGCATTTTTCTATCTTCAAATATTTCATTAACTTACTTTTAATGTTTTAGTGAAGAAAGATTTCGAGAATTTGTTGGTGATTCCATGTTTGCTTATGATGTTACTGTATCATATTTCATGTGCTTTTTAACAAAGAATCGTTTGTCGTTTATGAAGAATATACCTTTTTGCTCATATGGAATTGAAAATGGTTCAAAATCAATTGTATTGTTTTACTTTTATTCTCTCTTGCTTTATATGATCGCATGTTTTTTAGTGGCCATCGTCAACATTTCGAGATTTTGCAAATAATCCTTTGCTTTCAACTTACAACATTCCTTTTCATATGGAACCTATTGATGAGCTTGCTTCCGATGATTTTGTATGTGCTGATGAATCATTTTGTCCTGATCCATGTTGTGGAAGAACAATCAATCGTACAACAACATTTTGTTCGCATGAAATATGTCGTGAAAAAGATTTTCGTCTAAAAACTCTTGAGTCTATCAAAGCTAATGAAACAGTGCCTAATGGTTTACAACATTCATGTCGAGTCGATGATACATTCAATAATGATTTTGTTGGAATTACTTTAAACAAATGGAATGTATCGTGTGCTTGTATAAATGATGGATATTTATTTCGTTTTGATTCTCAACAATGTGTGGATGTAAATGAATGTTCTTTGGTTGAATGTCAAAATGATAATGAAGAATGCATAAATCGAATTGGTGGATATTCGTGTGAATGTTTAATTGGTTATCAACGAAATATGAAAGATAGAAAATGTGAAAAAATTCGAATAACTAGAAAATCTCCATGGTTTGGTATCGCTCATTCACCTCCAACTCTTTCAGCTGTAATGAATCCTCAAAAAAGTACTATTATGATTTTTGTTATTTGTATTTTTTGTTTTGTATAGTTTATGGTTATAATAAACATTTGTATTAAAGTATGCATTGAGATAATAAGCAATTTTGTTTTGTTATACTGGATATTGGTTTATCAAATAAGATACTTGATAGTAAGCCCTCTAACCTCGTCAAGGTTTCCAGCTTCTAGAGGGTTTGGTTTTTTTTAAGGGGAACCAATGCTTGCGCAAAAAAAACCCCCTGGATTAGTTCACAATCGAACATCCTCCGACCGAAAAGATGGCACGGATTAGCTCACAATCAAGCATCTTCCAAACCAAAAGAAAAGTTAGTAAGTTTTTAGTTCGGATTAGCTCACAATCGAGCATCCTCCGAACCAAAAGAAAAGTTAGTAAGTTTTTAGTTCGGATTAGCTCACAATCGAGCATCCTCCGAACCAAAAGAAAAGTTAGTAAGTTTTTAGTTCGGATTAGCTCACAATCGAGCATCCTCCGAACCAAAAGAAAAGTTAGTAAGTTTTTAGTTCGGATTAGCTCACAATCGAGCATCCTCCGAACCAAAAGAAAAGTTAGTAAGTTTTTAGTTCGGATTAGCTCACAATCGAGCATCCTCCGAACCAAAAGAAAAGTTAGTAAGTTTTTAGTTCGGATTAGCTCACAATCAAGCATCCTCCGAACCAAAAGAAAAAAAGATGGCGAATGTTTTTTTTTTGTGTTTTGTTTGGTTTAAGGTCCACACCGAAAGAAAGAAAAAAACTTACATTCATAATCAAACATCATCATCCGTCTTAGGCAGCATACAGGAGTTGGGAGGGATTTAGGGTTTCGATTTATTCGAATGTCATCACCCCGAATATTAGTGTCATCAAAAAACTTTGAATTACATATTTTAGATTTTACCAAACCTGTAAAAGGTAAAACTTTAAAACTCAACGAGACCTATAATAACCACAAAACAAAAACAAAAAATTTAGCTAATTTGTTATTCGATTGCAATAATTATCGGAAATATGATAGTCAAATGTCATCATTTTCTGATAATTATTGCAATCGAATAACAAATTTGCTAAATTTTTTGTTTTTGTTTTGTGGTTATTATAGGTCTCGTTGAGTTTTAAAGCTTCGCCTTTTACAGTTTTGATAAAATCTAAAATCTGTAATTCAAACTTTTTTGATGAAACAAATATTCGTCATAATGACATTCTAAAGACGGGGAGGGAAAAAAATGAGGGAAAGTTCGTTCAAAAGCGAACAAAAATAATGTTTTTTTTCGATCGTTGTTTCGATGTTGACTCTCGCGTTCGAAATGAGGTACTTCTCGCGTTCGAAGTTTCGAACTCCAAATGCCAAAATCATTGATTGCTTTGATTTTTTTTGCTCAAAAAAATGATACGATCTCTAATAATTTTGTTTTATGATACATATTTCAATTTTGATGTTAAAATTTAGCTAACATTTGTTGAAACAACTATTTCTAAGTCTTTAGTTTGGAATAAAAATAAGAGGAACTTTTATAGGATGTATCAAAGGTAAAGCAATTGCTTTCAAAGGTGTTTTTGAAAGATTCTTCAAAATTGCAAATGATGACTAAAGTTGCAAATAATTTCCACATCCAAATCTTACCAATCCATTTTTAATATGTTTAATTATGATTCTGTTTAAGTTTTAACTTTCAAAAGAAACGATCAAAATTGAAATTCCTCATTATTATGCATGTTTTCTGTTAATGCTATAAGCTTAGTTGGAGGCAGACGACATACAAACAAAAAAATATATGTAATAAACTTTATTTATTTAGCTTTAAAAATCATTAATGCAGTTCGATCCACGTAAAAGAAAGCCATAGTTTTCGGTTCATGTTGAACAAAAGCACCAAAATCTTTTCCCACGATACAATTCCATCCACGTCCATAATGTTTATCAAAAGTTTCACGAAGTTGATTAGCTAATTCATCATCACTCATTTGTTGCAAAATTAATGGTTCAACAAACTAAAACAAAAAAAATAAAAATGTTAGGGATTTAGAATGAAAAAAAAGACTTACTTTTATTGCATGTTCTCTCATTATTTTAGGCATATCCGAACATTCCATCATTGCTTTTGTATCAGTTTTAGGTGGTGCCATTTTTACTTTTTGATAATGATGAATAAAATAAAATACAATATCGTTGAGAAGAAAAAGAATTCAGCAAATTGATGTCGTCTAGTAAAATGGAAGAATGGAAGAAAAAATTGTTGCTCTCTTTCTTTTTGAATGAAACGTTTTTTTTTTGAAATTTACATAAAAGGTTAATGTTTTTTCGAGTATGTATGATTCGGACTAGACTATGTAATGTTCTAACATCATTATAAATATTTTATTTTTACTTTTTAAAACAAATTCAAAATAATAATAATAATAATTTAAGCTTTTTTTTAATAAAATTATTGTGGCATAATAATAAAATGAGGTGTGTTATTTTTGACTTAAAAACAATAAAGAAGAAAATGAAAGTAAAAATACATAAATAAAAAAAGACAAGTGGAACAAATAATAATACATAAGTAAAAAAAGAAGTAAAGTACCCGTTTCAAATAAAAATTACAAAAAAAAAACACAGCAACAATGGACTTTAATAATTTTTTAATTTTACAATTTTAGAATTTAGAACTTTTATGACACACGAAAGTTGCAGCAGTTTCAAAAAGCTATCAAAGCCTTTAGCGACCATTAATTAACGATTCAAACAACTTTGGATGATTTCCAATCATTTGATCCTGTGTAAGTTATACTTGCTCCACCATTATTACCTCCACCTCCAGCTGATGATGTCATAACACTCAATGGAATATAATGACTTGCAGTTGGTGGAGGAGCTGGTGGAGGATTACGTGATGGTGGAATTAAAGGTAATCGAGAAGGTTGATATTGTTGTTGTTGATGTTGTTGTTGTCCACCTGGTAATGATGAACCATTCACACCTGATATTGATGGATGATGTATCATAGCAGTATGATATTTTTGTGTATTAGGTCCTTGACAATTTTTACAACATATTAATCGTTGCCATGCTTTTAAAGTTTTTGTTGAAATTATCCACATACATGTTCCTATTCCTATTGTAAGGGACAAGGAAACATTGATAATGTAATAAAGAGCCTAAAAAAATAAATTGAGAATTTGAACAACAAGAACAACAACTCCAGCATGAAAGAATAAAATGAAACAAACCTCTGGTTGAGGCGGTCTTCGACATAATCCTTTATCAGCTCCACCATATCTTTTACATGCAATTGTGGATGGATACCATCGTTGTAAAAAATATACATGATATCCATCACATGCTAAAATAATTATAGCTGGAATAATATATAATATGGTAAATATTCCCATTTTAAACATAAGCTTTTCAAGTTTAGATGTATCCGTGCCCTAAAAAATGGTAATATTTTTGAAATCATTTTAAAGAAAAATTGTGGGACTTACTCTCTGTTTGAAACACTGCCGTTCTCTTCCCATACTTATAAAACCGCTGATAAGAAAAATAAATCCAAAACCAAGGATGATAGCTTTAGGAGCTACAACGAATGATAATAAAATAATGGGATCTGTATTGCCAACGGAGCAAACTCCAGTGAGTTCCGATGCATCAACCTAAAAGAAGAAAGCATGATTGAAGTTAATTTTTTTCCCATTTTTTTTTTGAAACTTGATTTTGCTAGTTCGTTTGTTCAAAAATTATTGATATCTTTAATTAAAAGCTGACGATGATAACTATTTTCCAAAAACTACAGTAACCCATTATTGTATCATTTTTTTTGCATTTCTAATAATTTTAATTTTCTTTTAAATTTTTCTTTTCTTTTTTTGTTTTTTTTGATTAATCCACAAAAAGCTCTTATTTTTTGGTTTGTTTGTTATGCTAATAGAAAAAGAAACACAAATCACTTCTTTCATTTTTTGTTTGGCTTATACAACATTAGCATATTGTTATAGCGTATTTAGAAAAATCCAAACAACAGCCATGAATGAAATAGCCTTCCTTCCTCCAAAAACAACAAAGAAAATATGCCGCCTCAGGAGAACAATAATCGTAAATTACTAATAAATGTGAAGGAGAAGAAGAAAAAAGGGAGAAAGGAAAAACCTTTTATTTTGAAAAAATAGTATTAAAATACTAAAAAGAGATTTATGTGTCTTTGAAAACTGTTTTTGCAAAATTGAAAAGAGAAATGATAAAAGAAAAGAGAGTGGATAAAATTGGATGAAATTATATTCTAAAATGGCTTCTTTTTTTAGTGCAATTGTTTGTTCTCAGATTCAGCAATCGTTAAATTTGGAATAAAAAATCCGACAATGATAGTAATTTTAAAATCCAAAATATTGCTTAATTTTTGTTACTATCATTTAAATAAATAAAGCTTCTAATTAAAAAACGGATTAATTTTTAGCGGCAATAGGGAGCGTTCAGAATAGGCATGAAAAAATCTGATTTTTCAAAAAAAAGAATTATGATAGTAATTCAAAAATGAAAAATATTGCTTAATTTTTATTACTTTCGTTTATCATAAAAAATCTGCAAAAAAAGCGAAGTTTAAAGAAAATGGCATTTTTTTAGTGATAAAAGCATGTGTACATATTTAAATGGAATAAGTGAAGAAATTTAAATTAAAAGATAGTAGCTCGGATTGCAAAATATTGTTAAAATTTTGTTACTCTCTTTTTGCGCTAGTAAGTCAAAAATGCAAAATATTATTAAAAATTTTTTACTTTCTTTTTGTGACAGTAAATCAAAAATGCAAAATATTGTTAAAATTTTGTTACTCTTTCTTGATAAAAAAAGAAATAAAAGGAAATTTTCGAAAAAATAAAACATTGAAGTGTGATGATGACAGCAACAGAATTCTACAATTAATCTTTTTAAATATTGTTGCGTATTCTCAAATGTTAAGATGGTTAGCGATGTAATACCAGTAACAAAATTTGGATGGCTGTCGTTAAAAAGGTGTTACTATCCTTATTGAGAGTAATACAATATTGGCAATAATTTTCTTTTTGTACTTACTATCTTTATATTGCAAAATTGATTGAATGAAGTAAAGAGTTTTTTCAAAAACGTTTTAGGTTCATTAGTTTTTTTTGCTATTGTTCCCTCTTATTTTTTGGTTTCGATTAAAATATTATATTTTTTTGTCTTTTTTCCATTTACCCATATTTTATTTTATTTATCGTCCTTCTGGTTTTCCATTTTCTTCTTCTAAAAACGCAAAAGAAAAAAGCTATAAATTATCTCTCTTTTTTTCTTTTCTTTCTTCGATATTTCCTTTTCTTTTATTGAATCTTCTTTTTTTTCCAGCGAATGCTTGCTTGCTTTTTTTGGCCGTCGTCATTTTTTTATTTTTTCAGGTGAATTATGGGCAAAAAAAGTCGCTGAATGGCATTGGCACACAATTGCGCTAACATTGATTCTCCTCTTCTTTTTTTTGTCATCGCTGTTAACAAAAAGAGGTCATCAGAAGAACAAAAATAAAAAAATTGATCCAAGCTTCGAATAAAAGGGAAAAAGAAAAAAGTTGAGGAGGTCGTAAAATTGTGTTGTTGACGTCTGTCGTCTGCCTGCGCAAGAGAGAGAAAAGCAAGCGCGGAAGATGATTTTATGAGAAGCCAATGAGAAGGGTTATCGGATTGTAAAAAAAAAAAAATATGGCAAAATGAATGCAAATGGAAGAGATAAATTTTCAATTATGTAATCATAAAAATCGAGAGAGAAAGAAAGAAGCGAATAAAGAAGGAAAGCAGATGCTTTTAGGCTTTAGCCTTTTGGTGGTTAAAAGTTTTTATTGGAAGAAAGCTTTATTTTGGATTTTCACTTTGTTACCATTTTTTAAAAAAAAAGCTTACCTTTTGCATGATTAAAACAAAAATGGTTAAAATGCATGGAATTCCCCATGCAGCCAAATGAAGGTATGTTGCCCGTTTTTCTATTTCTTCTTGAACCCATTTTTGTGCTGCCGATAAATACCTATAAAAAATTACCACAAAAATTAATGCAAAAAATAATGAAAAAACAATTTAAAAGCCAATCAGTTTTTACTTTTTTGGTACTTCGAGGCTCACGTCGAAAAATACACACGGTTTGCTTTGATATTTTCCCCTAATTTTTTTGTTTGGTTATTTTCATTTATTTATTACTTTTTTTGTTTTGCTTTTTTATACGTTTCTCAAAAAATAAAAATAGAATGGGATAAGAAAATATCTGGAGTCATTTTAATCTTATTTAGGATTTAAGGTTGGCATAAATAAATAAAAATTAGTCTGTCTTTTGTTTTTAAAGGAATTTGTTGTCGGGTTTTCTCCATCCCAAAATTGTTTATTTCCCTTGAGAAATAAATAAAAAAACTAAATTTGAATGCAAAAAAATGTTTCTCTTTTTTACTCTTTTCTTCCAAAAAAAAAGAAGCAAAAGAATCATATTATTTGTTTTTAGTAAGTAAAACAAAAAAAAATAAAAAAAATGAAGGAAGGATAAGTAGGTCTCATTTGTTGTTGTTGTTATTTTTTTCTTTCATCTTCACCAAAGCCAAAATGGGGCCATTCAATACTAACATCATCTTATCGTCTGCTTCTCTTAAGGCTGGCTTATAAGTAGCTTTTTTTCTTTTTGAAGAGTAGTTTTCTGGATAAATATACTTACCATGTAAAAGTCAACATTAACCACCAAATTCCACCAGCAATAGAAAAATAATAATTAAATAAAAATGATATCACACAAACAGTATTATCTAGGCCGCCATGAACAAAAAAATGACGTTCGGTGGAACGAATTCGCTCACATGCTGTTTGTTCATGAGATAAAAAGGTTCGAATTAAATATGGTAATGAATAACATAAATAGCATAAAGATATGTAAAGAATGGATCTAAAATATAAATTTTATAAAAAGTGTATTCTATGGATAAGGTTTCAAGAAATGGCAGCTTTTTTAGTAATTTTTAAAGTTGGTTTTATTAAAAAAATTTGGTGCTGTTAAAAAGATCGATGAAAAATTTTGAGTAACATGAAAAATGCTTTTTTTGACTCTAATTTTCCATAAATTTTCAATTTCCCCTAACTATCATAATTCTTTTCTTTTTTCTTTTTTTACTGTCATTTTCCCTATTTTTTTCTTCTTCTAAAAACTCATCCTTCCTCATTTCTTCTCAGCATGAGGTCACTCAAAAGAAGCTACTGTGCATCAACAACATCTTCCATATGTTTCTTTTATTATTTTTTCTCTTTCTTTTTCCCTTCCACTTTTCTTTTAACCTCATCATTGCATAAAAATTAAATGAATAAATGAATGAACAAACCTTTCAGGAAATTGAAATCTTCGATGATCTATAATAAAACTAAATACCGTAAACATGGTAATTGAAATATTAATAGTTGACCATAAAAATATCCAATATTGTGCATTGCCTTTTGATTCCTTTGTAAACATTGTATCTTTATTACATCGAAAAGCACACGATCCATTTTTATCACTTGGATCAAGATCTATTAAATCCACAGGGCATGATGGATATGTTTTCATTTTATATATTTCAAGATGTTTGGAATCAGGTAAATGTGAATGAGGATCAGTTTCTATTGGGCGTAATCGGGTATCTTCTTCCGGTCGCATGCATAATTCAGGGCCTTCAGGAAATTTTGAACAATTTAATGGAGCTGGCCATTGTATATCAAATTGTTGAAGGATTTCAATGCAATCTCGTTTAACCTTTAAAAAAATATATTTAACTTTGCGATTTAAAGTTTATAAAGTTTTTAGTTATTAAAAAACTTTCGAGATGAGACTCTATGAAATAATCTGAACCTAATTTATTTTTCTGGGTCGTGTCTCATTGGTGGAAAATATTACCATAATAATTCTTAAATTAACTACATATTTTTTGTTCGATAGTTTTTTAGCAGTGCTTTTTGCTATTTTTTACCAAATTAAAAAAAATAGCTTACCTCTTCACAAACTGATCGACAACTTGTTACAGCTTGAGGTAATTGATCAGGGCACATTGGAGCAAAAACAGAACAAATAAAAAATTTAATATGTGGATTACATTTTGTTTTAATTAATGGTTTGAAATGTTCTATTTGGGATTGAAGCTAAAAAGAAAAATAAACGATACAACATTAAGCAACCTTAAGTACCAACAACCTTCTTTCTCATGACCTTTTTTTTATTTATAAAACACTAATTTTTTTAGTATGTAAATGTCTCACATTTTTTCTCTCATTTATTCAAAAATTAAATATCATGAACCATGCTTGCTTTATTAAAAGGTCACTCGCTTGCTAGCTTACATTTTTTGTGAAACATTTTTTTTCGAAAGTTTCTCAAAAGAAAAATCTAGCAAATGAATGCTTGAAAAAAATTTAAAAAAAAGCTTACACTTTGTTGATCATGAGGAAATATGGGATTTGGAAATATCGTTTGATTGTATGGAATATCTTTACATAATGGAATATCAATGGGCTGACAATGACTTTTTGATGTCTAAAAAAATAAAAAGCATAAAAATTGAAGAGAAAGGAAAGCAAAAACTAGAGGAATCCTTTGGAGTTTGCATGGCTCAGTGGAGTATGGCGCTCGCGTTAACCACTCTATTGAGTCAAAAGTTCGACTCCAAAAAAATTGCCACATGATTTTCAGTGTAATGTTTGCTACTATTGATGTTGATGAAAATAAATAACCATTACTATGATGGCGTCCTTTTTTTCATTTTTTTTTTGCTTGCATTTTTTAGTTTTGTTTATGTGAATCCATTTTTTTTTTGTTGCTTTATTGATTTTTTTTCACTCAACAACGAGCGACGATGGCGTTATGGATCGATTTGCATTTAAAAATGTTTTTTTTTTGCGATTAAAAGCAATCAAAAACTAATAAAATAAAAAAGAACAACGTTTTTTCATGTATCACTCTTCTTTTTTTTTCAATCGTTATTGCAAAAAAGCAGCGAAACCTTTTTTCCCTTCTTCAGACAGCAAGCAACAACAGATGCACCAACAACGACGATGACAATGTCAAACAAAAAAAAAATACACATAAAAACTGGCGCCCATTAAAAAACTATTTGAAGAAGGAAAAAATAGCAAGCAAAGGCACGAAGAAGATGAGAGGAAAAAAAAACAACAACATTGTAATGAACCAAGAAGAAGAAAGTCATCATCTTCCAAAAAAAAAGAAAAAGAAAACCAATGTCATTTCTATTTCTCCCTTCTCACTTTTTTTTAGGAAAGAAACATGGTTTTAACAGGAATGCATAATTTAAAGCAAATCTAAACTTGAGAATTTACTTGAAAAAAAATTCTCCAAAAATCTGGAAACCTGTGTAGGATAGTAACAAAGGTAGTCAAAATATTGTCAAAAATGACTTACTATCACTTATTAAAAAAATGAGAGTAAACAAATTTCGCTAATACTTTGTAAAATTTTGTTACTATCATCTTTTTAAAAACCAAAGTTTTTATCATTTTTTTGCTTTTAGATCTCTAAGACGATGATATTGCCAAAATAGTGTAAAAGTAATAAAAATATATTTTAATAAATATGATATTTTATTTTTTCTAAAATAAACTTCAAAAAAAAAACTGCCGGAAAAGAATGGATCCTATTAAAAATTATTATTGCTTTTTTCGAGAAGCTTATTTTTGCATGTTTTAAAGTCATAACATAAAATAAAAAATATGTTTGTTTTAGGCCTTTATGACTCTCTCAAACCAATGTAAAAAAAAAGCGAGGAATAAGGAGAAAAGATTTTTTTCTTTGTGGGTTTACAATTGCTTTTTGATGTTCCTCTTCTCCACCATTTTTTTTTGTTTGACCCATTGTAAAAAGCCATCAATAAATATATAAAATAATAATAATATTGTTATGGTCACCAACCACAAAAAAATAAAGTTTTTTAATCGTGTGAAATGCGGAAATTAAAATGCTGGACAGAAAAAAAAAGCGCGAGAATTTATTTGAGAGTTTTTGGCTGACGGCTGCTCGATGGAATAAAAAATTTGGAAATGGTTTTTAAAACTTTTTAGTTTTTTTAAAGCAATGAAAAAAATGGAATTTAATATATTATAATCCTAAGTTTATTTTGTAAAATGGTGCATAAAGTTGGTTAAATAATGTGCTTTTTTTAGAAAAAAATGTCAAAAGATAGCGATTTTTTTAAATATTATAGTAACGCCAAATAATAAAATATTGTTCAAATCTTCTTACTATAGTTGAGCTAAAAAATGCGATGAAACGTTATTGATGAATTCTCAACTCAAGTAAAAGCTTTAAAGCGTAGCTTGCAAACAATCAAAACTTAAAAAATAATCAAATCTTATAACAAGAAAAAAGACGAACTTGTTTTATTGATAGTAACACAAGGATCGCAATATTTTTAATTTTTAAGTTACTATCATTTTAGCACAATGGACTAACCTGATCAAAAATAGAAGCATTTACAACCAAAATCCATTTATAAAATAATAAAATAAATAATCCATTCATAGACCTTAACGAGGCCATTTGAAAAAAATGATAATAATTTTTGTAAACCTGAAATCTTTTTTTTTGTTGTTGTTGCTAAGAATAAATAAAAACAATGCCAACAAATGTGATTCATGAAAGCAAAAAAACAACAAACAAAAAAAACAAGATTGGTTTTAAACAAACATGAAAAAATAATAAATGCTTGAAGAAAAAATATTATAATAATAATAAAAAAGTGTCAAATACAAAACAAAACAAAAAGAAAATCACGGTCGGCGCTCACAGAAAAAAATAAAGGAAAGATAAAAGAAAGAGAGAGAGGAGGAGAATCTTTCTTTTTCTCATGTCATGGGTTGTTTAAAATAAAATTATATTTTTAATGTAATGAATCGGATAGAAGGAAAGAAATTAGAGGGGTAATGAAAAAACCATTAAAAAAGGTGATAAAATAACATTGAAAATAAAAAAGATAAACTTCACACTTTTTTGAAGATAGGTAGAAAAATGCAGCAAAAATCTTGTTGAATGAAAGTAAAAACAATCTTGTAAGTTATTGCTCAAAAAAAGTTACTATCAAAGTAAAAATTAACAAGGGTTTTAAAATATTTTTTGGAATACCTTAATGTCAATCATAAGTACAATCCTTTAATTAATAAAAAAAATTTAAAATATAAAAGATTTGGTAATGATAGCAATCTAAATTAGCAAAATAATGTTAAATTTAATTACTGTCATAAAATAAAAATTAGCCACGTTTTTTCAAGTTTTGGTTATATTATTTTTAAAATTCTTTAAGTCTATTTAAAAACAATAGGGATTTGAAACAAAATACATCACAAAAAAAGTTTTTTTTTTCCATTTCAATGAGAGTAATCAAAATTTAGCAATACTTTTACAAATTTTTTTTACTTTCCTTTTTTTCCTCATTGCTTCAAAAAAAAAATTAAAATATTTTTTTTTACAAAAACTAAAACTATCACTTTAAAAAAACTGACCGAAAGTGCAAGCAAAAAAAAGAGCCTCTAAAACTTGACGACGACGACAAAAGAAGAAAAGCAAGAATATAAAAAAATATGTATATGGGCGGAGTCCTCTTCCTCCTTGGTTTCTCCCATTTTCTCTCAGTCGTCGTCGTTTTTCTTTTTTTCCTCTTTTTTCTTTCCATTTTATTTTTTTTTCCACTCACAGGGGTGGGCGCCAAGCGACACCAAAGCGCCCTTTTTCGATAAAGGCAAAATTTATTAGTTTTTTTTCGTCTTCTTCGTTTCTTTGTCTTTCTTTTTTTATTTTATTTTGGAATTCATCCAAATTTTGTGTTTTTTTCTTTCTTTCAAAAAAATGAAGAAAAATGATTTTATAAACCCGCAACACAAGCAAACGGCTTGAAAATGAAATAAGTGGATTAAATTAGCTAAAATTTATTCGACTACTGTAATAACTAAAAAAGATAGATAAGTGCCAGCTTTCATTTTTGTTGCAAAAATGCGAAATAAAAAAAAACAGCGGAAATAATGATAAAAAAGAAGGGTTTATGGAGATAATATAATAGTAAAAATGTGCAAAATATTATTGAAAAAGCTTTTCCGTCGTCATGGATTCAAAAGTTGCGAGTAAACAAAATCTGACGATTTTTTACAAAATTTTCTTACTATCACATTATTCAAAATTAATGTTTAAAATAAAAGTGTTGTCTAACTTCAAACAAAATTACCCGAGGTAATAAATTTCTATCGGCTAACGAGCACGAACATTAAAAGGACAGTGAAAAATGAAAAGGATAGTAACCATAATTTAACAATAGCTCACAATTCTTGGTTACTATCACAAATTATTTTTTACTTCATAGCTTTTTAGTTTTTTGGATGAAAAGATATTTTAAAATGTGTTTATAATCTACCAAAATTTTTTTTTAAAAAAACGAACACCATTCAAGAGGAACCAATTAAATTAAATAAAAATGAGAACAAGATGTTTATTTTTTTCTTTAAAAGTTTTAGCGTTTTACAACTTCAATTTTCAATCTTCTCTTCTCTTTTACAACAAAAAAATAAAGAATTAAAGGCGTTCATTTTCATTCCCTCGTTAACAAATGTACCGAGACTAACTTTTTATTTTTGTGGGGTCATTAAAGTTAAAAACGTGTGAAAACATTTTTTCTTTCTTTTCGTTCCATATTGAAAAAGAATTTTTTTTCTTCTTCTTACGTCTTACAAATACGTTTTTCTTTAAAATTTAACTGACCATGAAATGTTTTGTTGGTATTTTAACCAGCTGGTATGCTACATACAAAAAAAATCAAAAGCCTTTCCTCCTCAAAACTAGGGTTCCGGTACCCCCCCCCCCCCCCCCCGCGGGGACGGGGATCCCCGATTCCCCGTCCCCGAATCCCCGTCCCCGTACCCGTCCCCGAAGAATTTCGTCCCCGTCTTCATCCCCGAATCCCCGTCCCCGAAAGAAATTGTCCCCGATGAAAATTTTGTGGACATTTTCATGATTTTTTTTTTCATTTTTCTCTTTTGTTCTTTACATGATTGCCTTACGAAAGATTAAAACAAACATTATTCGACAATGCCATATTGAAAAAAAACTTAAAAAAATTGTTTTAAATCGAAAGAAAATCAAAAAAAAATTTTTCTTCTATACCCGTCCCCGTCCCCGAAAAATTTGGTCCCCGGCGGGGATGACGGGGACAAGATTTTGGAAAACGGGTATGTCCCCGTCCCCGCTTTTTTCGAGATTCGGGGGGGTACAGGAACCCTACTCAAAACCAATAAGAAGAAGAAAAAATGGAATAACACAGAAGAAAAAAAGTAAACAAACAATTACCCATTAATGTCTTTCCATCACTTTGAAAAAAAATATTTTTTTGTTGTTTTTGCTGTTAAATCTAAATCCTTTTTTTTTTGTTTGGCTTTTTAATAGCTTTTTTCTTCTCAAAATCAATTTTCGCCACAAAATCTGGAAACAATTAAGAAGAAGAAAATATTTCTTTTGTTTTGAATTTTTTTTGACAGAGGAACGACGGAAATAGGAAACGATAATGCTTATTATTAAAAAAAGAAATATTGTTCTCTTCAAAACGGAAATTAGAAAATGATGGCTTTATTTTTGGGGTAGAGACAAAAAGATAATATGCATACTACGAAAACAAAAAATTGAAGAATGTTTAAATTTTTGCCGCAAAAAAACCAAAAAGGAATTGCCACGACCCGGGATCGAACCGGGGACATTTAGATCTTCAGTCTAACGCTCTCCCAACTGAGCTATCATGGCAGTGAATACAAGTGTTATTTCACAGTAAAAGATGCAACGCATTTTTTGCGTCATAAACGTAAAAAAAAAACAACGAACATGGCCAGTCAGAGATAGAGAGAGACAAGTCACAAAAAAAGTGCGCATTTTCTTGTTGACAACTACAACCAAAATAAAATGCAGAGACAAAAAAAAGTATTCTTTTTTTATCCAACAAAATTCAAAGAAGCATCTTAAAAGTAGCTTTAAATCATTCACTTTTTATTGGATATAAGAAAATAATCAGCATAAATCTTTTTCGTTAATTGGATTTTTCTTGAACAAAAAAAAAAGAAGTTTACAGCTGTTTGGGGTTTTTGTTTTGCTAAAGTGGAGATTCGATGGAAATTGCAAGAAAATATTATTATTTTTAAATGAGTTAGCAAAGTTGGTTTTTGAGTCAAAAAAATAAACTTTCTCCTCCAAAACTCGAACCGTTAAAATCAAAAACATTTAAATCATCAAACCTTCAAAAGGAAAATATTTTTTCACTTTGAAAAAAAAATTCAAAAAACAATAAATTATTGTTTTTTTCTTTATTTTTTAATCGTAAAAGAAAAAAAAATATCGCTGTCAACATGAGTCAAAAAAAAATATTTATAACAGAAGCAACAACAAAAAAAAATAAATAAGTGAAAGTTAGAGTTGTTAACCTTGTTCAACAACATCAGGTTTTTTTTCTTTTCTTTTTTTCCATCTCTGAGTTCGTTTGCTTTTGTTTCGCGCTTTGCGGCCCGCTTCTTTTGATGATCCGAAAAGATTCAATTAATCAATTTCACATTCCTCTTTCATTTAGTCCTTTTTTCTTCTGTTTTTTCTTTTACGGCATAAACATGAGAAATGGGTAAAAAATAAAAAAATAAATGAACACCTTTTTTTGAGACATATTTGATATAAAAAAAATATCCATTATTCAAGAGTTCGGTTGGTTGAAAAAAGATTTCACACAAGATGGTCTGTTTTTTTTGTTTCGTTACCTTTGGTAAAAATTTTTTTTATCAAAGATCTAAAAAAATTTACTGTGAAAATGAGTGATAGCAACACAATTCAGCAATTTATCGTTGAATACTTATTACTGTCTTTTAAGAAAGTAACAATTTTTTGACAATGAATTAAATTTTTCAAGTACTATTTTGAGTTTTTTTGTCTAAATTTTTCAAGAATTTTATTAACATTTTTTGTTATTTTTTGCAACATTCATAATCGACCAAAATGGGCTTTACAATATCAAATTCAAAGATACTTTTCACAAAAAATCTAATCTTTGAAATTTTATTTTTGGAAGAGATTTTTATTTTCTGCATTTCTCGGATATGAAAAAAAAATCATTATATTATTTTTTTAACGATCAAAACATGAGAATATTATTATTCGATCACCACCAACGACGTCAAACACTTTTTTTCTTGTCGGTTTACTTTGTTCGGAAGACTTAAAAAAAGCTTTTAAAATTCTTTTTTGATGAACATGCAAAAAAAATAATAATCAAAAAATGGCGATGATTGAAAAAGAAAATAATAATAATAAACTCATAAAAATCAAAAACATTAAAAGTTTTATTGTTTTTGCTTTGATTTTTTTTTTGATTTTGATTGCGGCTTTTTTCTTTTCATGTTTTTTGTTTTTGTTTTGGATTCAATAATTTTAGTTGTGTAAACATTTTACACTATTCTTTAAAAAAGGTGTTAAAATGAAAAATTTATGGATAAAAAATTGAAGAAAAAAAAAGGTAAACTTTGATAAGTAATGTGAATGGCACTACCAGGGAGGGAGAAAGAAGCAAAAAATACAAACAATTTTGCTAAAACTTTTTTTTAATCGAAAGTTTACCTACAAAAGTGCTGTTTACTGATTTTCAGGATTCGAATATTTTTGTAGACATTTAATTCATTTTAAAAATTATCTCAAATAAATTGTTTTATTATTTTAAGATTTTTTTTCGCTTGGTTACTTGATCAGAATTTTTTATTTGCTTCAATTTTATTGACTTTTCAAAAAAATTTCTTCCATTTTGCTGCTTTAGTAAAATAGCAAATTACTTTTATTTAACATTTTTGTACAAAAATAAAATAAAATTCAACAACATTACTTTTTTTTCTTCATTGCCATTTAAAGAAAATAGTTTTATGATAAAAGAGTCTGACTATTACTTTTTAAAACAAAACACCGCACAAAAATATTTTCTTTTCTCAGTCATTTATTTTCGTTTGACTCTGCTTTTTTTCACTTTTTGCATTTTTCTTCTCCCTTCAATATTTTTTCTTTCTTTTTGATCTTTGCCGCCGCCGTCGATGCTATTTTCTTTTCTTTTTTTTCACGGCGAGCGACAACGACGACGCCTTTACATTACCAAAAATTTTTGAGGAGAAAATATAGAAAATTTTAAAAACAAAAAAGGCGCAACCGACTGAGTTGCTGGTATTTTCTTCCCATATTTTACTTGTTTCAACGCAACAACAACTTCAGGGCCCTCCTCTTCTTGACACATTTTTTCTTTTCCTCAAATCCATGTGAAAAAGAAAATCTTTACAAAAAATCTTTTTTGAAACATTGAAATCTATTTTTAAGTTTTTAATAATAAAAAAAAGTAAATTTTTGAGTTAATAGAAAAGCCAAAAATCAATCTGTCTCATTGATAGCAATATTAAAAACAAATCATTTAAAAATGAAGGTTAAGCATAAAAGCATTAAACTTTTTTTGAGGTTAATTAAAAAAAATGGCGAAGAGATAATAAAAACGTCACATTTTGGAATTCAATTCAGTTTTTTAAAAAATGCTTTGGTGAGTGAATAAATGAATGTGAAAGCTAATAAAAAAAATGGAGTGATAAATGTGAAAATTTATAATAAATTCTAAATTAAAGAAAAAGCTTAACGAAGAAAGAAATAATGAAGAAGATTTTTAAAAAGTGCTCTATGAAAAAAATTTTATAGGAAAGAAAAGTTGAAAAAAGATATTGCCAGACCCGATATATTGGACCGGGAATATTTAAATCTTCAATCTACCGCTCTCCCAACTTACCGGGCACGATTGAAACAAAAAATTATGAATAAATTAAAAAGAAATAATTCAATAAATTTTTTTCTAAAAAAAACCAGCTTTGATTTATCAACTTTTACATTTTCTAATAAAATTAATTGGTTCAACTTCTGTAACTCTGTAACTGCTATTTAATTTTTTATTAATTGTTTTAATCCATAACCTTTATATTTGAAGTAAAAAAAATTATCAACAAAAATACGAAAATGGGAAGTAAAAAAATCTAAGAATTTTCTTATTGCTGCTTACTGTAGTTAGTTACTCGCAAGCTCAATTAGTGAGAGGGACATGCTTGTTTTTTTCTGCAACCATCTGTTGTTGGTTGGCTGGCAATCCGCAATTCCGGTTCAGCTGGTTTTTGCGCTTTTCTTTTTTCTTTACTTTTTTGCCAAAGAAAAATGTAAAGCTGAAAGCATACATACGACGAACGAATATGAAAGCATGCCAATCTGTCAAATAATTATAACAGCAAAAAAATCAAAAAACAAGAAGGCAGATAAAAGGAAATTGCGAGAACGAAAAAAATGAAAGAAAAAAACAAGATTGATGCTAATTATTTTTTTGTTGTTATTATTACTTCTTACTTCTTCCACCTGGTTTTTTGTTTGGCTTCTTTTTTTTGACATTGGGTTAATAAAAAAGCGCGGGATTTTTTTTGAGAAAAATCTATTTGCAATTTTTTTTCCATCGAACATTATTATTACTGTAAGACAGCGGTTTTTTTTTAATTCTTCTATTTTTGTTTGAAATCAAAACTCAATAAATATCTTTTAGAGTTTTTTATTTGTTTGTGGCCACCGCCATGGCGCCAAAAAAAGAGATTCCAATTTCCAAGACATTTGTCAAAGAGCAAATTGGTACACTCAAATGAAAACAGAATTTAAAAAAGAAATTTTTGTTACTAAAATATTGCTTTTGTTCATTAAAGTTTTTTGTTGTCTTTTTTTTAATATGTCAATCCACATCTCTTTGATGGTGTAAATATTTAACTTTAAATTATTACCTTTTTGTTAGCAGTGAAAAATAAAAACACAATTTTTTACTTTGAAATAAATGACAAAAAAAAGAAGTAAGATTTGAGAATATCAAAATGAACAAAAAACCATTTATTTACTTGAAAGAGAAAACAAAATATTTTATTATAATAATAAACTAAAAAAGAGAAAAAGGAATTGCCACGACCCGGGATCGAACCGGGGACATTTAGATCTTCAGTCTAACGCTCTCCCAACTGAGCTATCATGGCAGTGAAGCACACGAAGTTTTAATAGAGTTTATAATTTATTTTTTTAAAAACATCTTTTTTTGTGGACATAAATTGTATCAAGGATATTTTATTATTTTCTAAATAAATCGTTTATAATTCAATCAACACAGTTTTTTGAAAGTTTTAATTACTGCTTCATTTCTACACTTATCTTCAACCATTATGATTCGAAATTTATCCATCATGTTTTTTTTAAAGCAGCTAACAGAAAGCAAGTAAAAAGCATTTTTTTATGAACCAGTCAGCCAGTCACACACTTTCCTGCTTTCTGTTTTTTTTTTGGCTGCGCAAAATGAAAACGAAAAGTAACAAGCAAGAAGCATCTTTCGAGAACAAGTTTTTATTTTATAATTTTATAATGTAAGCTGCTTGCTGCTGATACATGAAACCAGATAATAGTTAATACACAAAGATTTGAAAAACAAAACAAGCATTGCAATTTTATATTTTATTTTTCAAACGGAATCGAAAAAAATAAAAAATAAATTTTCTCGCAAATTTTTTTTATTTCAATTTCCTCAAAAGTGTTTATTAACTTTTCAAATAGGCTGGCTAGTGGCTAGTTTTTAACGCTTTTTTTCAAGAACGGGAAAATGAAATGGGAAGCTCTAGCCCTTGAGTGGATATAGTGTTAGTTAGCAGCTTTGATATATCCTTTCTTCACTCGACGAAATTATTTTTTATTGAATTAAAAAAAGAAAAACCCCATTTTCTTTCAATCATTTGTTTTTTAACGGTCAATCGTTAGTTTTTTTCCCCTAGTGTTTTTTTTTGCGCAGCATTAAATAAATTTTTGATCGTTAAAAAACAGTTTTTTCTTTTGGTTTTTCTCAAAAAAATTTAAATTAAAAAAAACTAATTTAAATTTTATTGTTTTTAGTTGACATAATTTTTTTTGGGATTTAAATCGACGAGCTTTTTTTTTTAAATTTCTGATGTCAATGAAATGTATTTATATTATTTGATAACAAAAAATGCTTCGATGTGTAACCATTGTTGATGATGATTTTATTGATACTAGCACCATTGATGAATTAGCTCAAGAAGTAAGTTTAAAAAAAAGAAAATTAAACTTTTTTATTTTTTCTGTAAAGTTTGACTTTGGAAACAAAAAATTTTCGATTTGTCAAAGCCTATCCATGTTTGAACGAAGCTTGAGAAATGTTCTGACATTTTTCCCTTCGGAGTCAATCTTTTTTCTCCACCATTAAACGGATTTTTAAATTATGGAAGACCCGTAATCGCTAATTACAAATGTAAAAACTATTTTTTAGATTCGTGACTTAAACAATGATGATTTTGTAGTAATTTTTGAAAATATTCCACCAATAAAAGATTTAATTAAAATCATTCCTCGTTCTTTGCCATTATTGGATGCCATATATCAAAAATGTGAAAGTGTAAATAAATAAATAAATAAATAAATAAATAATTTCTCAAAGGTACCGAAATAAATAAGTTTTTTTTAGGTAAATTTATGCTACAGCGATGTCTTCCGTCGTTATTTAGATTGCGATCAATTATTAAATCGAATTTTATGGTGGCTTGCATTAACAAATCAACAACAACAAAATTCTAATTCACAAACACCTAAACTTGAGGTGTCGTCAAATGATAAAAATTTAAATTTAAATACTTCTTCCATTAATGACCAACAAAATGTAAACCACACTTTTTTAATTTATTTTTTTTTATTTCAAAATGAAACTTTTTTTAAATATGATTTTTAGGTTACTGAAATCCATATTAAATCAATTCTTGGAATAATTCAACGTAAAAATCCTGAAATAATTGATGAAATATTTATTGAAAAATCTCAACTTTCCACATGTTTGGAAGCATTGGGGTGTCATGGGTTAATTAATTGTAGCACGGGAATGATGAGACTCATAGAAGCAATAATTTATGAAACATTAAAATTACAAGAAAAAATTAAAATTTTATTATCTAAAATTAAAGATATGCAAAAACAAAAATCTTGTAAGGACTTTAAAAAAATTTTTTGAGGAAAATTGATTTTTTTCTTCTTCAGGGAATGAATCCCCAACGAAATCAAGCCATCAACGACAACTGAGTTTAAAATTATCAGAAATTTATGATCGCTTAAAACAAAATGAAGCAATTGAAAATATTATTATTGAAATTTTAAGTAATCCAAAGGTAAACCTTCTCATAATAAAAAGTTTCGATTTATAGTCTTTATGTTGGCTATTTTTTTCCCCAAAAAAATCCATGTTTTTGTGAATCTTTTTCAAAAGCTAAAATCCATTATAAAAAGATTTTTTTTAAGCTTGAAAGTTTACTTCGAATTGTTCGAAAACGAGTTCAAGCTGATCGAACTTTAATCAATGTATTTAATTCATATAATAATACCAAACCAGATGGATTTCAAATATGTGAAGTAAATCCAATTGTTGCAAAATTAATTGTTATTTTTCAAAATGCTTATAAAAATTTAACCTCTTTTATTCCAATAAATAATGAAACTTTGGAAAATAGCAGCAGCGAAATTATTGAAGAAAATGAAATAAATGAAAATTATAATACTACGATTATTAATGGTAATTTTTTAAGTTTTCAAATAAAACTTTGAAATTTTTAGGATTTAATAATAATAATTATATTTAGATGACACAACAATTACCGATGATTCAGTAATAATGGATAAATCATCATCGTTGAATGGCAGCAATAATTCCCTGGTTGTAAGCTTTAATATTATTTTGCGACGAAAAAAAATTTATTTATTCATTTTTGTGTTTAGATTTCCAATTCCTTTGCACTCAAAAATCAAATGCAAAATGCTCCTCAAGGTGTGATTTCCAATAATGCAAGGTAATTTTTTGCTTGTTTGTTAAATATAAAGCTTTAAAATTAAATTCAATACAGAAACTTGAAAAAAAAAAGTTTAAAAAAATTGGCATTTTTTATTTTCATTTCCGCTGGAAGAGTAACAAACTTTAAAAAATTTTTTCGCTTTTGTTTTCCATAAATAATTTGAAAGGAATTTTTTAGATGGATAACTTTATCAATTTATTCATCTCATGAAGAAATCCAACAAGTTCTGGATCGATTTTCAAATTTATATTACAAACAAAAATATGAAATATTAAAAACTCTTAATGGTTTAAAAGAATTTAAAGGAATGAAAGATTTACAAATTAAAACCATGATGACTGTGGTTGTGGTAAGTTTCCGTTTACCTTAATTTCCAAAATTTATTTATAATCAAAATTTTTTAAAAAAAGTCCAAAATATTGTAAAAAAAATTTATCTCCCGAAAGCATTCTCAAAACGGAAAAAAAATATAATTAGCAACAACTTTCATTTCGAGAAAACCGTTTTTATTTTTTACTTTGAACAGAAATTTTTTTTATTATAATTTAAACCAAAAAATATCTGAAAACGGGTATTATTTTTTTAGTTAACTTATCGATCAGTTTATGAAACCACTCAAATTCAATATAAAAATATATACAAAATTCTTGAAATGGATAATAATGAATTTGATGATATAATGGATTATTCAATATATCGAATCATGTATCGACAAGCTAAAAATAATTTTGGAATTAAAAATGCTAAAGATGTTACAACACAAATTTGGGATACATTATATGATTTTCCTTCGCTTAAAACTTGCACTCGTTTTAATCGTTTCATTCTTGATTGCGTGGATATTATTTGGGATATTGTAGCTGGAATCGATGGAAGAATGCCAAGATTAAAATTGGATCATGAATGTAATGGTGGCGGAGTGGTATTTGATCCAACCCGACACATTCGATCATCAGATTCAAATATAAATTGCAAAATAATTAAATTTTGTATTTGGCCTGGTTTAATTAATATTCGAGATAATGAGTATATTGTTAAAGCAATTATGTGTACATAATAAAAATATAAACTTTTTTTAAAATAAAATTGAATGATACTTTTAATCAGAATATTTAAAAGAAAAAGATAGCTTTAGAAACTAATTATTTTTTTGTT
The DNA here is from genome assembly GCA_028622995.1 of Panagrolaimus kolymaensis. Taxonomy (NCBI): domain Eukaryota; kingdom Metazoa; phylum Nematoda; class Chromadorea; order Rhabditida; family Panagrolaimidae; genus Panagrolaimus; species Panagrolaimus kolymaensis. The sequence continues at coordinate 1,611,968 of JAJQJQ010000035.1, forward strand.
TCGTTTCGATAATAAAAAAGGTCGCAAGGAAAGCAAAACTTTAAAGCAGAATGATAACACTTTTTTCTTTTTTCATCGAAATGAAAAAACTACGCAAAAAAATTATGATGCTGTGATAAAACATTTTTTTTAAACTTTTTCTGAATATTTTTTTTCAAAGTTTTCATATTTGGTTTTTTGGTTTTTATTAAATACATCAGCTTGATGATCAGGGCGATTAAAACAAAATAACAAAATGAAGGTTAAAAAGAGAAAAAATATTCTTTTGAATGCTTTGTTCCATCGCATTATTTCAGAAGTTAACTCATATGGACTAAGCAGTTCAAAAAAATAATGATGGAAAAAATTACTAATGCCCCAGAATATTTATTTAATAATATCATCCCTTTCCATTTTTAAAATGTGATTCATCGTTCTTGAAATTCATTTTTATCCTCGAAAAAGACGTTTGTTTATTCCTTCAAATGACCTTAAATTTAAATAATTTATACTAGGCGCTACGCGGACCTTCGGTCCGCCATGAAGCTTGTTTTATGTAAATTGTTACGAAAATTTTGTCATTAATTATTTGATCTTTACTCTGAAAGATAAGATCGCCATCTCCGCAACGTCGCAGGCTAATTTACTTCTTTAAGGTCCTCTAAGCTTGTTCTAAATTGCCCCTAACAATTCCTATAGCATACTAATCAATTGCAAACGATTTCTCAGCTTTCTCTCAATTTGGATCATACAAAACCATTTTCAAAGATCCCCAATTGTTAATTGCTCCTCAAAGTTAGCCTCTTGGATCTTTTCCTTGCTATTGAATTCTTGGATCTCTTCCTTCTTGTTGGGTCCTTGGATCTTTTCCTTGCAATAGGGACCTTGGATCTTTTCCTTCTTATTCGAGCCTGGAATTTTTTCCTTGCTATTGGGGCTTTGGATATATTTTTTGTTATTGAATCATTGGATAACAACAATCGCTTCCTCAAAAAACAAACGACCGTTCATCATCGCTTCCTTTTTATGAAATGTAAACGCGTTTTCTTTCCTTGCGCATTCATTCTTTCTTGTATATGCAAATTTTTTCATTTTCTTTGCAATTTTCCCATACATCATTTCCGAGCTCGAACGAACGCACGAACGAACAATGAAAATTACTAGGAAGGATTTAACATATTTCAACCCAACATTATCCCTTTCGATTCCTTTAATACTAAATTTTATTATTTTATTATTTATTTTTTTTACATTTTATTTTTCAAAAATAAAGGATATTTTAACTGAAATTGCATATACATATGTAAACAAAAAGCTTCCATAAAACATTAAAATAAATTTTTTTCTTCTCCATATACGCATTTTTCCATAAACCAAAGCCCCAATCAATTAATTAACTGACAGGTAAATTAAGAATTGATTTAATTGCAACCAAAACTAACATAGCTATTTTATAATTATGAAAGAAAAAGGCATTATTTGTTGATGTTGCATCACTCGTTGTTGAACTTGTCATAGTGCTAGTTGTATATGGGCTAAGAATACTTCCAACTTCAACTACAGCAAAGTCATTTAAACCAGCACCTTTATATGCAGGAATAAAGGTCACAGTTACTATACTTGTGTTTGCATAACACAATGTACCACAATTTTGTGTAATTATATTTTGTCCATTACCATCCTTAACAGTAATCTAAAAAAAATAATATTTTTAATAAACTTAAAAAATGGACAAAAAAATGGAGGATAAAAAATGATAATAAGACGTTTTTAAAAAATATCGATGAAAAGCTGTTACTGTCATTTGAATGCAAGAGTAATAGTTTATGAAAAATATTGCTTAATTTTTGTTACTCCCTTTTGAGAGTAATCGCTTTTTTTTAAACATTGCTTTATTTTTGTTACTGTCCTTAATGATAGTAACAAATAAGTAACAATAATTTATATTACTTTCCTATCCATAACAGCAACTTACATTAATATCATTTGGAGTAGTAGTAAATTCAAAATGAATAACATAATTTGGATCCAAATTTTCTATAGTAACTGAACAATCCATATTACATCCAGCAACTTGCGATTTAATTTCTTGACTTCTGCAATACAAAAAACATATTAACTTTATAAACTCTTTTAAAATGCAAAAAAAAATCACTTACTGGCCTTCTTGTAATTCCATTCGACCATCAGGGCAAAGGCAAGTATAACCTCCTTCTTGGGCATTAATAAACCCAGGAAGAATTAAAACCAAAATAATTAGCAAAAGGTTATTCATTTTCTTTATTTCTTGACTATCGTTTTTTTCTATTTAAAAAAAGAGTGATAAAAAAGCGCAAAAAAAAAGTTCCAAAAAAAGTTCCAGAATCAAAAATAAATATTATAAAATATCAACTTTTTATTATTTTTTTTTTGGGCGGATGATGATATGTTTCTCTCTTCCTCACTCCAGAAAATATATGTTTATTCCCTCTTCTATTTTTTTTTTTATTTTGTTTGCATTATGGCTTTATAAACTATGTTTTTAGTGTCAAATAAGTGAGATGGTATAATATTTTTTTTACAATCATATATATTTCGAATCGACAATAAAAGGCTTATGCCTATTTTTTTTTCTTTATTTTTTATGATGAATCATTTTTGTTTCTATCGTCTCAAACACTCACACAAAAATATATTTTATTTTTTGAGGTTTCAAAAAACAGTTATGGAAACGCAAAAAAAAAAGAAAATGAATGGTTTTAAATAAATGTGAAATTTGTGGTTAAATAAAATCAAAAAATTAAATAATGCAAAGCCATGATTTTATAATTTTTGAACACGAAAATTGTCCATTTTGAAATCTGTTTTAAAAAAAAGTGATGAAAAAGCAATTTTTTGACCTTTAATTCAAGTGCAGCTGAGAGACATCTACATACCTAAGTTTTAGGATATGTCTTCAATAAACAATTTTGAAAAAGTCAAGCATCTCAAGAAAAGTTATAATTGATCCAACAAAAATGCCGGGCAAAAAAACAAAAAAACAAAATCAATTCCATATTTCGTAGTTAATGAGTATCTTAAATCTTCACGATTGCAAGAAAGCAAATCCATGGAATTCAATATTGAGACGACAATCAATAAACTCTGAAAAGATTACCATCGATTTGAAAAAGTAAAAACATTTTTGAAACTTTAAAACAAAAACTGTGAAAACAAAGAGGAAAGAAAAAAATTATTACTGCTTTAAACAATCCATGAAACCTCGATGATTAAATTGTAACTTATAATATTAACAATGCACTTTTTCGCCATCCTTAATCATCATTTTATTTTTTACATGATTAAAAAATTATTGGAAAAGCAAGGTAAAGTTGAGATTGGGATAACGACTTCAGCGTCGCTTGTTTGCATGCACCATGCTGCTCAACGTAAAAGTTTTCGCTCCCGTTTTTTAGTATTCTCGATGCTTCACTTTTTTATTTTCCCTATTTTTTATTGCTCTGTGCTTTGCCTTCTTAGATCCTTGATTATTATTTTTTTACCATTTTCCGAGTTTTACTTACATATTTTGCGTGTTTTTCTATCGACTAATCATCAAAGAGTACTTTTTTAGGGAAGAAATCATCATCATTTGAAAATTTCAAATTAAGTAGCAGCCACGACAACGACGATGGTTGGACACCGAGGAAACAACACCACTTCCGAATCGTCAACTTCTTATACCAAACCTACTTCATCTTTATCAGCTGGTATATTACGTTTATCATTGCTTGCACGTCCATCAACAAGAAAAAGAGGTAAGTATTTCATACTATTTGTATGGCACGTCCACCTGATTTGCTCTTTTTTTTTTTGCCACCGACAGTAAGAAAAGGCTTTGTTACAATCGTTGGAGGAAAGCTAAATAAAGCCTTAGAAAAGTTTCAGCGAAAGTTTTCGAAATTTCCAAACAAAGAGAAGTCGGCGGGTTAAAGGGACATAGCTATTTCATGCCTTTTCAAAAATTTCGATACTGGGGGTGATAGGAACAGTTGGGGCGGCGCGTGTTTGAATTACCGTGCACTTTCTGTCTTACACGGTAATTCAAACACGCGCCTTACCAAGTGTAACTTTCAGTCCCCACTATCGAAATTTCAAAAAAGGCATGAAATAGCTATGTCCCTTTAAGGTCAGGGCCAAAAAAAAGAGCAAGTTTCAAAGGATTCAAGTGGACGTGTATGGAGTGAAACTTTGCTACTGATGTGTAGCTTGCAATTTGTCATTATGTTTTCTGTTAAGGCTCCTTCGTATTCTAGTAATCTGTTAGCTTTGCAATCTTCTTACTCCAAACGTTTAATCCTCTTTTTCATTGATTACTAATGTCTCTTGTTTTTTTAGCTTCATCATTCTCACCAATTGATCCATTTCATGAAGATGGCGTTGAATTCAAAGGAAAACTCGTGGGTGAAACAGAAGTTAAAGAACCTCGAAATGAAGAAATTTCTCGGGATGCGTTGAAATTTCTCAAAGCTGTTATCAAAGCTACTGGAGCTCATAAACAACGTATCATCTTAAATGTTTCGGTCAATGGCATCAAAATCCGTGATGAAAAATCTTCATTCATTGTTTATAACTTTCCTGTTTCAAAGATATCTTTCGTTTCTCGTGATTTTAATGATCATCGGGCATTTGGTTTTGTTGTTGAAAACCATGGAAAGTTTTTGTATTATGGTATCAAAACTGCTCAAACATCTGATCATACGGTAATTGCAATTCGTGATATGTTTCAATCTGTATTAGAGATGAAGAATCAACAACGAAATGAAGATGAAACTAAACAAAATTGCACAAAGGAGCATGAAGATAAAGATGTATGTTTTTGCTTGTTTTATGTACCTTTGTTTGAGAAAACTCTTTAGAGTTTGAAGCGACACTATGTTTCTCCGTTACTTATATTCTCATTTATTTTTCAGGTGTCTTTGGGTGAATCTGCTCTTCGATTTGAAAATGGTTTAATCATGGAAAAGCTTGTTGATCTCGACCTTGAACCCGAAGAAAATGAGCCTGAACTTGTTCAATCAATGAATTTTCCATCCTCAATTCCAAGCTATCCCTACCAACCATTACCTGATCCATTTGATACTCTTGATTTTCAACCATCGTTTCATCCTTCTCAACAGAAATTTTATGATACATTTGATGCTAACTTTCGTCCTGGTATTGCATCGACTCCTCAATTATATCCACCACTACCATCGTTTGCTTATCCACAACATGTTCCATTACAATCTCCGGAACCATATTCAAATCCATCTCTGAATGCTTCATGTGACTTTTCTAACCCTTCTTATATTAATTCAAGCCAGTAAGTCTTTTCACTTTTTTTCCGTTGACTCTCAATGATTGAAGATTTTTATTTACTAAACATTGGTTACAATTTTCAGGCCAAAAATGGAAGAACCAAAAAGAAATATTGATGATTTTTTCAAGGAATTGGCAAATACTAATTTATTCATGGAAACAACATCTGAACAAAACCAAGCTCCGTTCGATCGTATTCAGAATCCATCATGGCCATCAATTGCTGCTGTAACATCACAATCCAAATGTTCACCAAATGATGGTAAATTCAAACACGTTTCACCGCTTAAAATACATGCTCTTCCATCAACAACTCGCTCTGATGCTGTCAGTGATAGTTTCCTCAATGATTGGGATTAGTGCATTTATGAATGGATGCTGATGAAATACTGTAATATTCTTTATTTGTAAATGTAATTTTGTAATACTTTGCTACATAATTTAAATATATTTGTGTGATAGTTAAAATAAATAATTTTGATTTTATACAATGTGCCTTCTTTAGTTCTTTATAAAACATTGATTCAAGTATGTTTATTCTTAGACGTTCAAATCGTGTCGAGCAATGGCAGGCATTTGCTAATCATTTTATTAGAAATCCTAAAACTTATTAAACTCTTCTGCCATAATTCATTCTTTTTTTCACTTTTATCAAAATCAGAAGCTGGCACAAAGATTTTTTGTCAAGAGTTTTCAGCTTTCCAAGCATAAAGCTCAAGTGAAAAGTTTCATTTTTATAAATATTGAGAGACCAAAAAAGCAGCCACAATCCATAAATGCTATAAAAAATATTTAGCAAACTCAAACTCCTTTCAATCATCATTTTTTTCATTCAATCTAAACAAGTCCATGAATTGTAACACCATAACTCAGATGTTCAACCACTGATACTAATTCCATCCATGTTTCGTGATTTTAGAATAAGGTTTGATGAACCTCTACCTTTTTTATCTTTACCCAATTTGTCATTCCCTAATGTTCATCTTTATGTTTTTCAAAGCTTTCCGCAATTACACGATCAAAGATCTCCAGAAGTTCGCTTTCACACTTTTCGTATAAAGCTTAAAGATACTAAAGAAACACAATAAATTTATGTTAGTCATCAAAACCTTTATTAGTGTTTATACAAAATTATCGTAAAAAATATGTTAAAATTATTGCTTCTTTGATGATTTTTTCTCTTTCTTTGTTACAGCATTATCATCTTTCTTTTCATTTCCTCCACTTCCAACGTTGCTACCATGAACAAGTTTGTATTCCTTTGAAAGAACATCATAGATTTTTGAAAATGTCGGACGATCTAATGGTTCTTTAGCCCAGCATTCAGTAATCAATGAACAAACAGCTGATGGAGTATCTTTCGGCATTTCCATTCGATAATCTTGTACGACGATTTTAGCTCGAGTTTGTATGTTGGTTAATCCAGGATAAGGTTCACTACCATCTGCATAAACTTCTAAAAAAAATCAGAGAGATAAAACTTTGGTGAATAAGAAACAAAGTGAAATTACCGTAACATAGGACACCATAAGACCATACATCACTGAAAAAAATCAAATAATTAGCTTGGCAATGAGACAGAAACTTGCAAATAGCTGCTAACAAAAAAAGCAACAACTCACGTTTTAGCTGAATAAATCTTCTTTTGCATTGTTTCAGGTGCTAACCATTTGACGGGAACTTTATCGAGTCTTTCATCAGTTACTTCTTTTCGTTCAGAGCTCATTCCAAAATCGCTTATTTTGACAACATTTTTTTCTGTTAGCAAACAATTCCGAGCAGCAATATCTCCTATAAAACTTATCCATTAATAGAGAAACAAATACAAGCGTTAACAAAGTAAGGGCTTACGATGAATACAGCTTTTTTCTTCCAAATATGCTAAACCACTTGATGCTTCAAGAATAAAACGCATCTTAGTTTCCAATGTTGTTTTGCCCTAAAAATGAAAGATGATTAAAATAAGAAAAATTAAGAAAAAGAACTTACTTTGTTCTTTCTCAGATACGATAAAATACTTCCACCAAGGCATAGTTCCATCACCAGCATCAAAGGTTGTTCATGTACTGCTATTCCCAATATTTGAACTACATGTTCATGTCGAAATTTTCTGAAAAAATGAATATTAGAAGAGATTTGAGGAAGGTTTTAACTGTATTTGAAGTGCTTGAGAACTTCGATAGTCGTATGTTGGAAGTAAAAGAATCCCAAATCAGCCAAAAGGAAAAGCATTATAACCAGTTATTGAAAGAAGCAATAAAATCCATACCTCATAAGTCTGGCTTCTTTCATGAACTTTAATCTTGAATCACGAGATACTTCTTCTCTCATTGTTTTAACAGCAACAGAAGTTTCACCGCTCTCAGACTTTAAATTAGCCATAAACACTTCGCCTAAAATTATAATGGTGAGTTTAAGATCCAATGAGTCGCAAAAAGAAGAAAGCATACCAAAAGCTCCTTCACCAAGTTTTTTGAGAAATTTGATTGAATCATGATTTACCATCCATACAGGTTTATCGATTGCAGTCTTCAATTTAGCACCAGATGATGTTGATACGGGAGTCTTTGTTTTTAAGTGCCATTGAATCAAATCAATAACAGATTTCTCCTGAAAAAAATAATGAATGAATATAAAATATAACAATGACAATTAGATGCTATTGGAAAGGTAGTGATCAGCTCCAGTGGTTAGACAAAAATTCAAGTAATTACAACTAATTCGTATCATAACATGCAAATTGTAAAACTTGAGATTAACTCCCATCAAAAACCCAAAATAATAAAGGAAAGACTTACACAATGTGATTCAAAATAATATTGATCTTTATCTTGATTGACAATAAAATGTTTAACAGCACCATTCCATCGAACAGCTAAAGCTAAAATAATATTGCAATTTTGTTCGGTTTTTCTTAACAAAAAATCTCCATTATTGATGAGCAATGGTTCGATATCTTGACGAGGCATCAATCCATGATAATATGATGAACTTAGAACAGCTTCAGATATTGCAGGAGGTCCATCATGTGTTGATTGAATTTGAGATTGTGGAGTTGTTGCAGCAGGTGTTGATGTCATAATTTGTAGTGCAGAGTTCAATGAAGAAGAAGAAAAATGAGGAGCGAACTTGATTGACTTCTTGAAGCGATGAATGAATGAAGGATGAAAAGAGAAAATGTGAGCAGCAACAAAAAAAAGTGAGAAATTAGAGCGAAGAAAAAGTAAAATGCAAGAAATATGCAAATTTAGGATTCTTATGGGACCGTTTACCGTAAAACCACATTGGGGACATTTTGTTGCACGCTAGAAACCTCCTTCGTTTTATACGTTCCATTCATTTCCAAGCTTTGTTTTTGAACAATCAAAAATCGCAAAAACTTTTCGTGAAACTCTTGATTTTTTCTTTCTTTGATGTATGTTTAATAACGTGAATATATTCCAGGTTCAATAATAATGGTTCAACGAATTAATAAAGCTGTAAGCATTTTGGATAAATCATTATCAAAAGGCAAAACTCAAATAAATCTTTCAACTTATGCTTTACTTTTTGCTGAAATTGTTCGATATGCTCAAAATAAAGTTAATGATGTTCAAGAACTTCAAGAAAAGTAAGTTTCACTTTTTATTCCATCCACTTTTTTTTGTAATATGTGTGTTGTTTGTTTTTAGGCTAGCAAATTATGGTAAATTCGTTGGAATGAGATTACTTGATGTGATTGTGTTACGTGAAAAGCATTACAAACGCGATATCAAACTTATAAATGTGCTTACATTTCTAAAAAATAATGTATGGAGAAATTTATTCAATAAAGAAGCAGATGAACTTGAACGAAGCAATGATGATCCTTGTAAATGTCAGTTTTAATTATGATTGCTGCTGTTAATTAACTGTTTTTGTGTGTTTTAAGATTTCTTGATTGAAAAAGAACCTATTGTAAATACATTCATTTCGTTACCAAAAGATGATAAAAGTAATCTCAATTGTGCTTGGTTTATTGCTGGTATCATTGAAGCTTTTCTTACTGTAAGTTGTTTTTTTTTTGTTGTCATAAACAATGATTTATAGCTTTCATTTTTTTAGAAAAGCAACTTTCCATGTAAAGTTTCAGCTCATAAAGGTACTGCATACATGATTCAATTTCATCAAGAAGTAATCGATAGAGAGAATGATCCATGCAATATCGGATGAAATGATACTAGAATTATAACAATAACTTTGTATATTTGTATTTTTGTTTAAATGTGTTTTACAGAGATAATAAACGTTTTGTTTGCTAAAATATTGTTTTCACGTTATCGTAACCCAATGAATTCGTTTACCATTTAAAACTCTCATCCTTGCATTTAGTCTTCTTTAATCAATAAATTTTATAGTCCTGCTATTTTGGCTGTTAATTGCTGCACCAATTAAAATTCGTTTTTACAAACGAAAGCATGAAAACCTTCATTAGAAAAATAAATGTGTCACCTTTTAAATTTAGTGAACTTTCATCACTCCAAATAAGGCAAGATATGTTTAGATAAAAGAAATTTATTGAAAACTAAAAGCAACAACCAAAAAAGTTACATACAAAATAAGCAAATACAAAGATAAATAAATACTAAATTAAGAAAGAAAAAAGGTTGAACATGATATTTTGAAGAACAGGAGGAAGATACATCATTCATCACAGAAACAAGATGATTTTCTCTATGCATGATTGTAAGATGTGAAGAATGAATGGAACAGAAATAGGTATCGTCGAAGCAATCAACCAAGTAAGCAACTTCTTGAAGATCAAGAACATCAGAAAATTGGGATCTAAAAATGTAAACGAATTAGTGAAATAACAAAAGAAAAAGTAAACATACCTAGATTAGGCTTGAGTTCTTGAGCAACTTCACGTATTAGTTTTTGGATAAATTTTCTGATGACATGTTCGGTGGGTTTTTGATAAAATCGAGCTCCAGGATAATTGTGATGAGGCTTCTTGATTCCACCAATAGCATGAGAAGATTTGTGGTGTGCAGCTTTGAAATGCTTTCTTGATTCCATGCCACCAAGAGATTTTCGATGAGTATGCTTGATTCGAGCCATGTTTAAAAACTATGAAGTTAGTTTAACGTTGAACAGTCAAAAAAAGAATGCAGGAAAGATTTGACAAAATTCAATGTTAGTTATTTCTGTTGAAATGAAAGAAATTTATAAAGCTTCAAACTTTTCCAGCGGGTAATTTTCACGAAAAGCGAAAACCACCGTATTGCAAAAATTTGGCGGTAAACTTAAAATATTCATCAAGAAGAATCAATGAAGACAAATTTATAAAAAAAAATTTACTCCTTTCCAGCGCTTTCAACAAACATGGAAATTTGCATGTTCATATTTTAATTTTGAACCATTTTCGAATGCATCAAAATCAAGTATAAAACCCAAATGAAAACAGTTTTTCAGTCTCATTTCGTTCATTTTGTTTGCTGCTGAATTAACGACGACGCTTTCAAAACTCAACAACGCTCTGTTGCTGCTGATCAATTCTAAAAATGTTTGGACTTCTTTTGCTGTTTTTTGCTGCTAGTGTTGGTTATATCGTTTATCAGAAGTATACTCATGATTGTGGTAAAGAAGCACCAACGTCAACAACTGATCAAAGTTATAAGGCTCCTCCTAAACGTTCAACATCAACTCATGAAGTCAAAGATGAAAATGCAAACATTGAATCAAAGCGAGTTACTTCTTTGGAAAAAGCTTCTGTAGTTCAAGAACATCAACCTCCTACTGCTGCTAAATCTACTACTGCAACTTCATCAAAATCATCTCATAATAAGAAGCCTCAATCTTCTCGTCCTGTTCAAGTTCTTACTCTTGGAATCGGTGGTGATGATTTAGCTCCTGGTGTTGTTCAAGAAACTCAAGCTTCTAAAGAAAAAGTTTCAGACTCTAAAATTCGTCATGTCAAAACTGCTTCTGAACCAAGTGATGCTACGCAAGAAAGTGAAGTTGGTAAAGTTCCAGCTGCTCCTCAAGCAACTCAAAGTGTAAGACTTTTTAAAACTTGATTAAACCATAAACTTTGAATTTTTAGTTAACATTCGATGCTGCACCTGTTCCATCTGCTGCTGGTGTTGTTCCAGAAGATCAAAAGCCTAGTGATGATGTCAAAACTGCTATGGTTATTCTTGATCCAACTTCAGCTGCTTCTCCTAAACCTGTATGTCTTTGCATTTCTTTATGTTTTTAATTTCTTATTTTTAGGAAAGTGAACCTGCTGCTACTCTTCCAGCTCCTAGTGCTGTCATTCCAGAAGGTGAAAAGCCAGCATCCGATGAAAATAACAATTCTGCTGCTTCTGCACCTCCTGCTCTCGTTAATCCATCCATCGCTGCTGCTGCTGATGCCGCTGCTGGCATTGGAGGTTCTGAACGTGAAAAAAAGAAGAAAAAGAAGTCAAAAGGTAAGAAAAAATCAAAGAAGGATGGCAACAAAAGTGAAAACGCTAGTGAAAAGAAGAAATCCAAGAAGAAGTCCAAGAAGAACAAATCAAAAGGTGGTGAAAAGAAAAAGAAGAGTAAGAAATCTGGTGGCTCAGCAACTGAAGAAAAGAAGCCTGAAGAAGAAACTGCTCCTCCTCCACCTCCTGAAGTTTAGTGATATTTTCATTTAATTTTGGATTGTATGTATAAATTGAACCTGATATTGACTAAATAAATTCTCTAAAAGTATGTAAATGTTGGTTGATATGTATGTTGTTAGACACCAAAAAAAGGATTCAATGAGCTATAAAAGTTTTAAAGTATCTTTCGATTCAAAAAATGCTACTAAAGCCCGAAAAATTTGAAACGAATGAAAAATAAAATCTTTATAATTTACTCTTTTAAAGAGTTTACAAAAACAAACAACGAAAAATAACAACATTAAAAAAACAAAGCAAGATGACAATCAAAAATAATAAAACAAAACAAAGGACATGAACACATGTTATAAAGTTCCATTATTCACGAACAAATCGAATGAATTTTGGTCGAACTTGTGGACGTTCTTCAATATCCTTGAAAGGCTTTCCAAATTGAATAGTGCAAAGTTTTTTACTATGCGGTACAGGAGTAATTTGATCGTCGAGAAAGCCAATTGGACCAATATTTTCACAAAGGAGAAATTGAAAGTTGCCCGAACGATGCAACATATAAGGAATAGTGAACTAAAAAGATGAGCTATAGCAAAGAATAAAAGTTTAAAGAAACTTACTTCATATACACCACGAACACATTTACATTCAACAGGGGCTTTTTGAATCAAAGTTGGTTTGACTTCAGCAATATAATCATCGCTATCCACCTTCAAAAGTACGATATTGTACCATTTTCCAACTTCATATTCTCCAACAGCAACCAACAAGAAATTATGAAGATGGGAGCAATAAAATTCCTTTTTGTTGATGCAAAGTGCTTCAAATTTCTAAAAACCAAATGAATGTTAATAATCTTAGACCAAAAAAAACCAACCATGTCTTTCATGTTGAGACTATTATTAATGTCAGCATCTGATACAACCAAAGTAGTATAAGCACGTTCGTCAGGATCCATGTAACCAAAATCAGCTATTGTTGTTCCCATATTTGCATAAAGATTTGAAAGGAGACCATATTTATCAAAAACAAGGGAATCGTTGCTTAACAAGAAGAAGCCGAAGCACTCATTAATTGCACGGATAGGACCTCGAACCTGAAACCTTTAAAAATAATACTAATAAAAAGATATTCGCAGAAACTCACAAAATTATTGTCGACAACTTCAGTTCTCAATCCACCAGATTTGTTCATTCCAGCTTCGAAGATGACAAATTTATCAATGGTATAGTTGAAACGTATGTCAACGGTGAGAGCCATGTTTGGTTCAACCGGGAGGTATTCAGAGTAAAGAATAGATCCAATTTGATTGAAAGCCAAAGCCACACGCCATCGCGGTTTTGTTGGAATGTAAAATGTTTTGCCAGGAAGCATGTAGCCATGAATACCAGGGATATTCTAAAAAAACAGCTTTTGATCAATTAAATATAAAAATTAAATAAACTAACTTTTTCTTTGATTGGATCAAGTTGAGCTGCAAATGGATCACAAGGATCATACATAGGACGTTTTGCGTCTAAGAGCCACGGCTAAAAGACAAGTATATAAATATATCTTTAAAAGCTATTTTAAGACTTACAGCTGTCAAAGCAAAATCAAACTTATCAGGATTAACACCATCGACCTTGAAAAGATGAAACGTGACATCATTGTTAGCACCATGATAAAATTCTACAGCTGAAGTAAAGTTGAATTGAACATGGCAATCAAAAGTGACATTTCTGAGTAAGACTTTGGAAGAAACTGATGGATCACAGGGAACTTCGCCAACGACATCAGTAAAGCATCGAGGAGGTTCATCTTCAGAGAAAACGCAGAAAGATTTAACCTAAAAATAAAGAATGCAATATATTAGAAAAATGATATAAGATAAAACATACAGCAAAGATATCATTTCCCATATTGAAGCATTCCCACTTCTTTTGATTGCGAGCAATGTATTGACGAACACAACCATCTTCATCAGCAACAAAGTTGACATTTTCAAAAACTTCATATGGACGTAAGTCTTTCGTTCTTTGAGAACGAGTATCATAATTTTCGCGGACATTAAAGCATGTCGGCAAAACATAGACAGTTTTCTTTTTGGCGAAATCAATGACGGTATGAGTAATAGGATCATGGTGATTCCAGAGAGATTCTAAGACGACGCCATTGCTGGTGTTCAAATTGCCATGGAATAGACTCCATTCCCGAGAACCTTCTAACCGTTGGCGATCATTCATCTTCTCAACATCATCAGGCTTCTTTCTTGACATCGTTGACGAAAAATAAGCTTTCTTGTAAAGTTAAACTGAAAAATAAAGAAAATTAATTGTGGCTTTTTGACGTAAATTGTTATGAACTATAAAAACAACAACAGCAAGCTAACTTTTTGTTTATTACAAAAACGAATAACCTTAAAAAATAGGTAGAGCGAGCGAGAGAGAGATCTGCCGTAATCTTCTCTCTTTCGCGTTAGAAACCAAGTATGAAATAAAACATTTGAACTTTTTTAGGTACTTGAAGTTCAGCAAATTCAAAAGTTCTTGGGATGATTGAATTTATGATTTTAGTAATAATCATCTCTTTTAATTTTCGTCCACGAAGATGGACTAATACATAGTTTTCTTTTTACAACTTTTTATGTATGATCATCGTTTTACATTTTAAAAGTTCTACCAACCAAATATCCAATCCAATATCACCGAATGTTTTGACTCTTTTTAGACCAGGGCCTCTCTTGCCTTATCAACGATACAACAGATAGTCCTGATTCAGTACAATATTTTCTCATTAATGAATTCATGATTGCGTTTGCAGACTAAACAATTGTAAAAAAATTTGTTTCTGGTGAAATGGAAAAGTATCCTTTATTTTCGTGGAATAAGAAACTTTTATTTTAGCTAAAAAATTACCTAATCTTTACTTTGATTACAAAGCTTGCATGTCCGTTTGGTGCTTTTCAGAGTCATTTTCAACTAATCTTTTGTCCTTAAAATGAAAAAAAACTTCCATAACTCTCAAACAAATCGACGAAAACGAAGCATCGTGTAACAACTTTCATTTCAAACACTGTAAAGAACTTCAACTTTATTCAAACAACGAGGAAAGAAAAAATACACGTAACAAAAAATCAATATTCCAAAAAAAAAAATAGGACTACTTTATCATTTGAGGATCAAATATGTGATTTGAATGGAAAAATAACAAAAATTGCAGCAAATTTAAAACAAAAAAATAAATAATGAAAATTATGTCGATTTCGAAGATAATGGAAACGAAGGCATCGATCATCATAACCATAGGTGAGTTTTCATTGATAATAAAGTTCAAAGTTAAAACCATCATGAATTTCATAATCAGCAAGAGAAATTTGATCTTTATAAATTGTATACCATTTTTTGAGAACAAGTTTTTCGGGCCTAAAAAGTGAGGAAGGTTAATAAGCAAAAGTAAAATAAGTAAAATCTTTGGTGCAACTCTTTGCTTTTATAAAAGACCAAGTAAAATAGAAACACATAAGAAGCAAAAAGCTTTTGTACATAAGAAAACCATACTTACCTTGTACCAGTTTGTGCAGCAATTAATTTCTTTAAATCTCCAATTGTATCAGATGGATTACATTTAACGCGAACTTTTTTACCAAGACGATCATTAACAGTAATTTCAATCATTTTTCTTTTTCTTCTTCTTCTTCCAAATAAAAAAGAACAGCCGTTGAAGTTGTTTAAGTACCCTGAAAAATAAAAAACACGGTTAACTTTGAATCAATAACAAAAAAAAAGTTTGAAATAAAAAGTATATATTCACGGTAATCAAAAGTCAACCGTTGAAAGAAAAACTTTTCTTTTGTTGTTTAAATCGAAAGGAAATAAAATAATATAAATCTCTTTACTCTCTTCTTCTCCAATATAAGAAACAAAAATATGCACTAACAAAATAAAAAATAAGCAGCAAAATAATACACAATAGAACAACTATGAATGGGTAAATAAATAATACAAAAAAGGGCGGCGAGCTGTGTTACAACAACATAAGCAAATTAAAAAAAAATAGTTTCGAAATTTATTTTAAAAACGTGGAAAAGGAAGGAGAAATATGACTCAATCAATAGGTGGCAAGGCAGGGAAGTATGTATGATGAAAGAGAGTTTATTTAATTTCGATAGTGAACTCAAATTTTTACTATCAGTTAACACGATGAGAGAGAAAAAAAACCCTATGGAAAGGGAAAGGTCTCGAAAAAATGAAGGAAAGAAGCATGGAACATTTAAACGATGAATCGCAAAAAGTAAAAAGCATAGGATTTTAGACTATTGTAATCGTATCTTTGAAATGGCCATTATGAATTTCTGAACTTTGACATTTTTTCTATGATAAATTTTTTGTTGGATGAATTCTTTCAACATTCATGGAACAAAAAAAAATATTATGAGCATTTAGCCAATGAATGATTGATGGAGAAAAAAGCAACGTTGTTGGATTTTTAGGCCAAAAAATAAAATTGCTCAATGTTTTGAAATTTGTTCCCAATTACTACCACCTAATTGATAAAAAAAAAAATGCAGTTAATATTACAAAATACAATTTAAAAAAAATTTGGAGGAGGAAGAGAAGAATCTATTAATAAAGAAGAATCACAACTGTGTATGTTATTTTTAAATACGACGAAACTAAAAAAAGAAGTGAAGAAGAGGAAGGAAGGAGGAATGTCATTAACAAAAAAAAAAGAAGGATTTTGCTGATTTAACTTTTCTTTCTTTTAGATTGCTCCTTCTTTAATGAGCTTCTTTTGAAGTTGAAGATTGTGATGAAGTTCGGGACGAATATCACAAACAAGTTGAAGGAGTCGAATGATAACTTGTTGCTTGTTTGCAGCAACATTGCGTTGCATTTCATTTAATGAATTTTCAGTTTCCTTACGAATTGAAGCTTCAATATCTTCTTTAGTTCCAAGATATTGTTGTTCATATTCTTTGAATTGTCGTTCACGTTCCTATAAAGAAATGAAGGCTAAATTATTTTTTTCGATTCGAGAACAACATACTTGACGATATTTTTCAATTTCAGCTTGAGCTTCTTGTTTAGCTTGACGCAAGCGTTGAGCTTTGCGTTTACGAGCATCATTAATTTTTTCAGCTGCTCGCTTTTCAGCAGCTAAAAGTTGTTGAATTCCTGCAGTTTGTGAAGCCATAGTTGGATTGATAGAAACGTTTTTTTTTAAAAAGGTTTAAGTAAGTATCGTCGAGAAGCTAAAAAATAAATGGGGAAAATAATAAATTTCGAAGCAAAAAAATTAATGAAAAAAAAGCAAGGAAATATTTTAAGGTTTTCAAAAACCTTTTTAAAATTTGATAAAAGTTATAATAAAACATTTTTTTTTACAAAATAAATAAATAAATACATCTGATAAAATACATAGAATATTTTTTTTAGACACTGGCAAAACAGCAAAAAGCTCATAAAACCCAAAAGTAATTTTTGAAAGATATATCCAAAAAGCTACCGAGATTAACTCCAACAAAAAAAAACGAAGAGTGATTAGTAACTTTTCAAATACCAAATTCAAACACTTTTTTTCTAATAAACATACAAAACAAAAAACAACCCATAATAATTTAAATTATGCACAAAACGTTAGTTTTTAAACCATATAATAAATAAATTTATTTTTTAATATTTTTTTAACTATGAAACCCGAGTTTTATTTGTTGTTGTTGCTGCTCCTGCTCCTGCTGCTGCAACAACCAAACGATGCTGCTGTGAATGATGATGATGATTTAAACTTTCATTTGATTTTATTGACATCGCTGGACTTATTGTTGATTCCCGTGAAACCGTTGAAATCATTTTTGGTGTTGTTGAAGTTGCAGCAGCAGCGGATTTAACAAATACATATGTTAATGGAATATCCAATCGATGGTATTGCTTTTCTGCTGCTGAGTTTGTTGATTTTATTGTTTTTGCTGTTGATTCATTTTTTTCAATAAACATTATTTCAGCACCAATAACTTCACCCAAATTATATCCAAATGAAGTAAAAGCTTTAAAAGTTAATGGAAAAGTTAGAGTTTGACCAAAATCAATTTTTCGTTGAATTATTGGACGCTCACATGAAAGTTTAGGTTGGGATCGAAGTTGTTGGGATTGTTGTTGATTTTGGTTTTGGGTGTTGGTTGTTGTTGATACATCTAATGCCCCTGCTTCACCATCACCAAGTTGAATTGATTTCTCTTTTAATGGTGGAGATTTCATTTCACTTATTTCTCCACAAGTATAAATCCAAATATGCGCTGAACGTTGAAGGGGATCAGCATTATGTATTTCAAGTGTTATTGAAATTCGACATACACTAAAAAAATTAGGAGTTTAATATGCAAATCCTCAAAAGTATAGTAACTCAAATTTCAAAATAATTGTCAAATTTTTGTTACTCTCCTCAAAATCTTTATTCCTTACCTTTGAATTTTAAAATCATGAATATATGGTTCATTGGAAGCAATAATTTTACCCAAAATAATTCTTGAAACTTCTTTATTAATTTCTTTTAAATCATCCGAATCACTTTGTTTCCATTGAATAATTTTTTTTGTTTCCAAATTATACGAAGGAGGTTTAGCAGCTAATATGGCTTTTCGATCTTGTTCAAGTAAAACCATTCCAAATTTTCCATTTAATTGTGGAATTCCAGTTGAAAAATATATACCTTCTTCATAAATGGGTTCAGATAAGAATTTTTGAATTTTATCTATGGAAAATGGATTAACTATCCATGTTTCACCAAATAGTGTTGCCACTGTTCCATCCGTGTTTGCTATTTGAGCCCTCCAAAGTAATGAAAAACGAAGATGAGCTCGAATTAAATTTTGTTCGATTAACGTTGCAGGAACATTAGAATTTTGTTGTTGATTATCTCGACTCAATGATAAATAATGTGGAACGATATTATTGAAAGATGGAATATCATTGATTACATCGGTTAACCAAATGGTTGAAGGTTTATATGGATCAATTTTAACAAAAAATGGTAAAGTATCTGATTGATCACATTCAACCACAACTAAAAAACCCAAAATAATTAAAACACCTCCTTAAAATAATCGCTACCTTGTCGCTTCATTACCAAATCCATTCCAATGGGTAATGCTTCAGCTTCCTTTCCTTCTGGAGTAGTCATAATTGCTGATAATCTCAAAACTTCAACTTTAGCTAAAACTGCATCGCGATTGGGAATTAAATTTTTAACATCGATTGCACAAAGTTGGTAATTTTCTTTCAGAATTTTGGGAACACATCGAAGAAGATTTTGTGTGGTCATTTTGATGCTATAACGAAATTCACGAATATTTCCATTTTCACCAATATAAAAGAATAAAATTCGATATATTTTATTTTCCACCACTTCATCTGGAGCTTTAATAGCCATTCGAAGACTGCAAAATTTTTTATTTTGGTATTAAATGGGAACGGCAAAATTTATGAATAAAGATTGCTTACGTTAATTTTCCACCTTTGCTTTTTAATTGTTCCACCCATGGCTGATTTACTGTATGAACAAAGACACCATTGGGATTCATTTTTCCTAAACATAAACTCCATTTTTGATGATCTTCCGTTGATGGTTCACTAATGGAAACTAATTCAGGTTGATCCGTGGATATAGTGACAGAGGAAATAGGAATATCGCCAATATTTTCAAAATTTACTAAAACTTGAAACATTTGACTTGCATATGCATGAATTTCGGGTGATCTTGCAGCTTGTCCGGATAGTTCGATATTTAGCAAAGGCCATTTAGCTTCTGATACTTGAGTATGTAAACGATTATCTGTGCCATAAACCTTTTTCATTCGTTGATCTTTAGTTTTAAATAATCGTTTTCCTATAATTTCAATGGGTAAATGTCCAGAAACTGAAGGTGTCGTAGTTGTCGGTGTTGTTGTTGTTGAACCACAAAAATCAAAAAGTATTGATGAAATAGAAAAATATTGTAATTTATCTGTTGGAATTACATGTAATTCAATTAAAGTTTCACTTGGTTTTGGATATGGTGACACTGACATTTCAGGTTTAAATGGAAGTTCAGTTGGAGGTAAAATTAATTCGGGAATAGTTCCATGTTCAATAAATGCATCAGTTTCAACAAAACCCTCTCTCATTTGTACCTAAAAAATTTTTGAGTTCAGAGAGTTAATAAAAACTTTAAAAAGTAAACTAACTTCTTTAATACCCAAACGAATATTTCGTAAAATTAAAGGCACATTCATAGGATTAATAAGCTTTATTTGAACCCGAAATCTTTCATATGGCGGAGTTTGTTTTTTCTCTCGATTTTTAGTTGTGGAATCCGAAAACATTGGACATGGCCGATTGAAACCTTTTTTAGCTCCAGCACCTGCGTGAAATGCAATTCTTTCCAAATCTTCCCATTCTATTGATTCTTTATCTTTAATATTATTATTAGATTTTTTTGGTCCACTAACATTTTCTTCATTGGATGATGAGGTTGATGAAGATGGTAAAGTATCAGGTTTTTCACCATATATAATTTTAATATCTTGAGAATTAATTAATGGAATAACAAAACATGGATGTTTTACACCATTTCGATGTAATATCTTTAAATAATGTTCAATAAATGCTGATTGTTGATCCATAAATTGAAAGGAATATGGTCGAACTAAACGCGTCACTCTTTCCCCTTGATATTCGGGATCTTTAGATTCATGAGATAAAGTAAACATGATATGATCTTCAGCGAAATCCCATCCTTTATCTAAATATTCTGATGCAGCTTGATCATAACATTTTAATGAAAGTAAAGGTTGTCCAGCTTGATTAAATCGATGTCCGGCAAGTACGAGATGGAAGGCTTTCCTTCGAAACATTTTAACTTGATGAAATAAAGATGCAGCTTTTTCAAGAAGTACACCACTAAATAAATCAGATATGGTTGAAGTTAGCCGAATGAGTTGATTTGCAGCGTGAAGATGCATTCCAACTCGAGAAAGAATTTCTACGGTTATAATGGAACATCGAACTGCTAACATTGGTTGCCTAAAAGTTAAAAATTTATTATTAACATTAGAATATGAAACAACTTACATGCAAGTCTCAAGATAATATTTTAATGCATTTTCCAAATAATGCATTGGAAATTGTTTGGGTGATAATTGATTCGAACTTAAATACAATGTTAATGCAGCCATTTCAAGTGCTCCAGCATGATATAACCATGCTTGATCATTAGAGAAATCTTTTTTAATTTGTTGATAAAGTTGATGGGAAAATGGATACATTCCAAATAAAAATGCCATATCTGCTAATCGCCTCGTTTGAATTTCAGCTGATTCCGCTCCATAACTTACTGGTGATGCACCTGATGCAGCAGCAGCTGCGGCAGTAGCAGACGATGATGCGGCAGAAAACCATTTTCTCATGGATGTTATTGATTTTCCTAATCCTCGACGATTTTGTAATACATCATTTTGAGCTATTATTTGTTTTTCAACAAATGGAATTAATGAATGTTTAACAAATTTTTCAACAAAATCTCTTAGCTGCTCCCTATCAGATGTGGTAAGGCATTGACCATGAGAATATCGAGCTTGTGAAAGAGAAGTTATGGAATTTTGAGCTTGAAGCCTGGGAGACATATTTGTGCCTCCATTAACTTGGGATGATATGGTATTATTTGTAACCGAATAATGAGCTGCTGATAAAGAAGGTGTGGCAGTAGGATTTGCAGCTGCTGAAGATGTTGAAAATACGGGCATTGAAGAATTTGATGGAGTTGAAAGTGGAACTAATGATGATGTTGGTTTAGATGAATCTGATGCCTAAAAAACTTTATACAATAAGTTAAATTTCATTTGTTTAATAGCTACTAACCAAGCTTTCAGCACTCGAAGTTTTTTCCATAATCTTTTTTCTCGCCATTTCTAATCCACTTTCTAAACCTCGATATCGATGTTCAAGAATTTGTTGCCATGGATCAGGCAAATCTGCATCATTTGTGGAATTTATTTTAAGGATATGGCAACAATCTGACCCGTATGAAGCTGATACTTTAGCGAATACTTCGTTTGCTCTAAAAAAATTATTCCATAAATATGTATATGCTTTTAAAAACTTTTTAAATTCTCACTTTTCTTCACTTCCTTCTAATACATCATGTAAAACAACATAATATTTTAAAATATTTGGTAAAAACCATTTAGGTGGCGCACAATGTGCTGGTCCAAGAACATTAGCGGATTCAGCTCCACCATGTTGTTGGGTATGTTGTTGTTGGACTAATCTCGTTAACTCTCCAATTGGGTCTTCCTCTTCCGCGGATATAACAAAAATGCAACAAAGATATGTTTTAAAAAAATCATTCTCTGATGGTTCCAACCAATAACAAAATGAATCACGAAATGATGAATTCCATACTTCTGTGGAAGCAAATTGTGGAAGGATTGATATGGATGATACAACCTAAAAATTTGATAGTCAATTAAAAGTATGTAAATAAAATGTTTCATTAGGCAAAAAATAATGGATGAGTGTTAGCAAAACAAAACTAGCTTTTTAACGCTGAACAATTACGCGAAAAGCCCCTGTTATTTGCTTTTTTAAATAATCAACTTTTTTCTTGATTTTTTAAAAGATGTTATAGCACGTTTACTGGACGTTAACTTCTACAAAGGTTTTTAGTAAAAAAAAGCAAGAAGCAACGCGAAAACTAGTGCAAAATTGTTTTACAGAGGAAGAAAAAAAAATAATAAAAAGTTAACAAACCTGATGTAAAACTGATGGAAGAACGGTTAAACTCCATAAACATCCACTTTTACTTACATCACGAAAATCTATTTTAACTTTAGTGGATTGTTGTTGACCATAAGGATCCTAAAAAAAGAAATGAATATAAAAAGTTATAATAAGATTATCGAAAAAATATGAAGAGGGAATGGCAGAAAATGAAAGATCAATAATTGATCTTTGTTGAAAGGGACTAAAATGGAAAAAGTAAAAATCAATTTTTTATAGAGTTATAAATTTCACTAAAAATGGTTTTTAGTAACAAATTTAGAGCATATTTGTTTGCTTTATTTTAGTCAAGAAAAGCTAAACATATCTCCAAAACGAAAGAGTGTGTTTCAGCCAAAATAATTTTTGCTATATATTCCATCCTCCAAAAATTTGCTTTTTTGATCCATAAAACCCTTCAAAAAAAACCCTAACTTACTTTAATAACGCATACAACACTTGAAAAAGGTGAAATTAAATCCGAAAATGAAGTAATATTATTCTTTTTACAAATTAAATCTGCTCCAGCTGAAGGTAATATAGCTACCAAAGGTAAAAACCCACATTGTTGTACTATCGTTTCAGATGATGGCACAGCATTAATGGTGGTGGATGAAGAAATTGTTGATGAAGATGTATTTATGGTTAAATTTGATGATGACATTCAACCCCAAAAATAAA
Source organism: Panagrolaimus kolymaensis (assembly GCA_028622995.1). Lineage (NCBI taxonomy): Eukaryota > Metazoa > Nematoda > Chromadorea > Rhabditida > Panagrolaimidae > Panagrolaimus > Panagrolaimus kolymaensis. The sequence goes on from JAJQJQ010000035.1 coordinate 1,635,323, forward strand.
TAAATAGATGTAAGATGGAGAGATCGCTAAAAAGCGATCAGGTTGAATTTATAAATAACTGAATATTTTATATATTCCTCGATTAAAAAATATATATTATAATTAATTAACTCTTTCTTTTTTACTTTTTCTTTTTTGGGGAAAAGAAAGAAAAAGCATAAAAAAAAAGATTAAAAAACTTTTCACGTGGAATCGAAATTATTTTTTTTTTTGGTTGAGCCAAAAACCAACAATCAATTTTTTCTACGACCAAATTTTTATTTTTAAAAACGAAAAACGATGAAAAACTTTCAATAAAAGAAGAAGAAAAAGGGAGATTGTTGCCTGAATTTCAGGGTAGCGGTTAGTCAGTCTAGTCATCATGGAAAAAAAGAGGAAAGGAAAAGATAAAAATGAGTAAAGTTTTCAATGCGTAAAAAAGTTAACAAATTTTTTTTTGATTATTTTAAAGTTTCAAAAAAAAGCAGCAAATTATTTTTTAATGGAAAATACTAGGGTGGACCATCTACCGGTAGATCGGTCCACCCTAGAAAATACAATAAAATTATAATGTTTACAAAATAAAGAATAAATTTGTTTGCACACATATATGTGGGTCGGTCATTCAGTAAATGAAGTAGTAATTGTAAAAATAAATAATTATGAAGATAGTTAATTATGGAAGAGAATAAGTTTAAGGATAAAAAGAAATAATAATCTCAAAAATAAAGTTGTGATTGCAGAAATAATTAGAACAAATGAAAATGAAGCTCCTTTATTTTGGTAATTGACAACTTTTATTAAATCCCAAAGGCAACAGGTAAAAAGATATAAAAAAAAAGAAACAAATTTGAAGTAAACAAATTCATGCCATAAAGGCATGATGTTCAGATCAATGCTGTCAATATTTTCTCTATTTTGCCTCCTTGTAAAAATATTTGAAGCAATTCCATTCCCTTATACAACCATATCAAATTTAAAGGCATCAACTTATTCACCTCCATTAACTGTAAGAACTTCTTAATGACGCCATCACTTGTATCATAACGAAGCTGGGTTGCATAACCCCTCCAAATCAAGCAATTGCTTATGATAATGGAAAAAAAAAAAAACAGATTAAACGAATTTGCATCTGTGTTGTAAATAATTTGAAATCATATTTTATTTATATTTTTGTAAAATGTTAGATAACAAAAAATTAATAAGTTTAAAATAAATTATGCGTTGCCTTCTTTTAATAAAACACTAGGTAAAAAGGCCGCCCTTCGGGCGGTCAGAAATAATAATTTTTTTTAATATTGCACAGCTTTTAGTTACTACTTTGTTTTAATGTACACAAAGCAGTTCAAGCTCTTTCGCCGCGTCAAGGCAGCTGTGCTTAGAAGGAGTGGGGCAAAGCCCCTTGATTATTTTATAAAGGCTACTTTAAAATTTTCACATATTTCATACTTTTTCAATGATTTCTTTGTAAACAAAATTTTTAACTTTCTTATCGAGTCTTTGCTTTCCTAAATATGCTTTTAATGATGAAAAACGCGTTACTCTTGAACACGCAACATACATTTGACCATGATTAAATACATCCTTCCTCAAATCAATTCCAACTTTTTCAAATGTTTGACCTTGACATTTATTTATTGTCATTGCAAAAGCAATTTTTACCGGAAATTGTCTTCGAGCCAAAGTGAAAGGATAATTTTCTTCGTCGTAAAGTAGGATGCGTTGTATCATAACAATGTCGCCTTTTTTATCACCAATTAATATTTCACATTGCAATGTATGATTCATTAAACCAATAACTAAAAATTTATAAAATTATAAAATAAATCTCCTTCTTTTAATAAAACATCGCATTAAAAAGGATGATACACGCAGAAAATTCTTCAAAAATAAGTAAAACTTTTCCTTTTATTTGTAAACGAAAGGTTTTTGCAACGAAAGCAAAATGGAACTTTCATAAATCAACTTTTTTTATTCATTTAATTTTCGATTTTCATTCCTTTCTTCTTTTGCTCCGTTCTTCGTCATTTTTATCTCCCATCATCGTCCTTTTACATTTATTTTTTTTAGATAATTTCTCGTTCATCATGCCGTCAAATAAAGTATCTGCTGGTAAAAGAATTGTAAGTTAATATAATTTTGAATAACTTTAATCAATCATTTTTTTAGGGTAAACAAGGATCTTCGACTCCAACAACACCTGCTGATGTTATTGAAAAAGCTTTCACTTTAAACTCAGAATCAAATGAATGTCTCAGAACTGGAAAATCGAATGAAGCAATCAAAAAGCTTGCTCAAGCCATTAAATTGTATCCTCATCCTGCATTGTTTTGTAATCGTGCAGGTTTATATGGTGCTATTGGAAAATATAATGATTCCATTAATGTAATGATACAAATTTTTTATTCTTATAACGCATTTTATTTGTTTTAGGATTGTCGAGCTGCTATCAAACTTGACCCAAAATGTGCTGAAGCTTATGGTAGTATGGGATACACATTTTCAAGTCAAAAGCGTTATAAAAAAGCAATAGATGCATACAAGAAAGCTACTGAATTTAATCCTGAAAACGAAGAATTTACAAGAGAACTTGCTCTTCTCGAAGAAAAGCTTAAATATGTAAGTTTTTTGGTTGTTTTCTCAACTTTATTCACACTTTTTTAGACACAACAAGAACCATCTCCTCCATCAGCTGAAGTTATTGCAAAAGCCAATGCTCTCAAAGAAGAAGGAAATGAATTTATGAAAGCTTCAAAGTTTAAAGAAGCAATAGAAAAGTACAGTGAAGCCATTGCAATGAAGCGTGATCCCGTTTATTTATGTAATCGTGCAGCAGCATATTGTGGTATTGGACAATATTGGGAAGCTCAAAATGTAAGTACACATATATTCTTGACATCATCGCTATCTTTAATTTTATTCATGTTTTTATATTTTAGGATGGTCTTGAAGCTATTTCTTTTGATGACAAATATGCGAAAGCTTATGGTCGTATTGCATTCTCTGCTTCATGTCTTGGTCGACACTTTTTTGCTGCCCAATTTTACCAAAAAGCTCTCGAATTGGATCCAGACAATAAGAATTACAAAGAAAGTCTTGCTATTGCTCAATTAAAACATCATCAAGCTGATCATCGAACCTAAATTGCCAATCAATGCATATTTTTTTTTGTTTTTCCATTGTTCATCGAGCTTTAAGTTTCTTCTCTTTGATCTTGTTTATTTGTGCTTACTTTTCTGTTAGTTAATTTATCATGATCTTTTTTGTTTTTGTAAACCTTTGTAGTTACCTTTGTGTTTAAATTTTATCATTTTTTCGTTATAATAAAATTTTAAAACCATCTTTTTGGAGACGAATAACATGAAAAATGCATCTTTGTTAGTTGCAGCTTTCTTTTTTCTTTCATTTTTTTGCAACGATTGATACTTCTCTATCCTGTTAAAAACATGCGCGATAAAAACTTCGAATAATTTTCCGCCATAAGACATCATCAACGAGAAAGGCGAAAAAAAAGTTGATGTTTGCTGGTTTGATTGAAAACATGCAAATTTAGGATGGAAAATGTTTTTCCTTCACTTTTTTGAACTTTTTTTTATTTCTTTGCAAACAAAAACGTGTGTCATCGTTTTTTTCTCTTTATTATTTTTCATTAATCATCGAAAATGAAAAGGTCATCATCATCCACCAATCCAAGAGAAAAAGTTGTTTATCGTCGTATTGCAACAATATTAAATTATTATGCTGGTCAAAAAATTACCAATATTGCACTTGATATTATTAAAAATGATTACTTTGAGTAAGTTTTTTGTTTGTTTGTTTACAATTTTGTTTTAAACAACTCATGTAATAATCGTTTTTTTGATTTTAGTGACTTTGGATCAAGCTTGGATCAAGAAGCAATGAATCTCAAACATGAAAATGTTTCAACCTTTCTTACATCTTTAGGATTTTCTGTTCAAAATTATATGGTTAATACCTTTATGGAAGGACGAATGAGAACTGGTTCACAAAGGATTGTAAATCTTATGCGTCAAACTGAATCTAAACAACATCAATATTATGGTGATAAAAGTTGCCAATATGAATCAAAATCAGTTTGGTTTTTTCTTCTTCCTTTCTCTCCTCTAACTTTCATAACAAAATATTTATAATTTTTAGTATGCTTATAAATCGTCATATTATAATGGTGGAACTCATTCTCGTGGTGTTAATAATAATACTTCAAAATTTGGATCTCATATTGTTCGTTCATCTGCTAATGCTTGTGGTTCATCATTTTCTTCTCCTCCACCAACTCCAGAACCATATGTTTTTCGTCCAGGTCGTTTTACATTTGCTCGTAAAAAAGAATAATATTTGTTTTGTATATCCTAATAATTTTGTTTGTAATAAGTAATAATAATATTTATGTTTATGTTTGTATAAAGATTTTTTCTTATCATACTTGGCTTATTGCTGTTATGTGAATATGCATTTACATCAACTATGGTGTTGATGGCTTTTTCGATAAAATAGGGAATAATAACTTCAAGTTGTTAGGATTTTGATCGATGATGCTTTTTTGTGAAACTCCACCCTTTTTTTAGGTATGTTCTTTATTTTCTGGCAATGGGTTCCTAAATGAATCCAACACGCAGATGAACGGTAATTTGCTCAACTTTTATTTTTCAAGAAGCAGGTTGTCAATCATACTTCAGAAAAATATTTAGAAAGATGGGTAAATTTCAAAATAAACAATCTTCAAAATCAAAAGATCAAACGAAAGATGGAGGAGGAGGATATGTTCCCATTCGATATAAGAATAATTTCAAGTTAAATAATGCTCCTACTTCAATTGATTCTGATGAACAGCATATTCCAAGAAAAGTGAAAGAAATCATGGAACTTCAAAATGCAATGAAAAATCAAAATAATAAACGTCAACGAAAAAAGAAAAATGCTGTTATTTGTAAGTTTAAACTTTGTTGAATGTGAAAGTAAAATTGTTATATTTTCAGTAGAAGCAAGTAAACATGGATATAAACCAAAACCATGGGAAGATAATCGAGGCTTTTCTCGTCGAATTGCAAAAGAAACGCATGAATCAATTAGTCATGAAATGTTCAAGGTATTTATTGTTCTTGTTTGCCTAGATGATATTAACGTTCTTTATTTACAGGTTCGTCATGCAATGGCTGGTCGTGATGTCAATGAAATTCGTGAAGATTATAATGAAATCGATGAAGCTGCTCAACGTAAGAAAGATATGAAGAAGCGAAAGAAGACTATATAATTTTTTTTGACTAGAGAGATTTTGTTAATTTTGTTAAGTTTTGTGATTTAATAAAAAAAAGTTAAAGAAAGCGCGTGTATGTAGACATAGGAAATGGAAGAATAACAATGGTTAAAATATTGATAATGCATATTTACGTATTTCTAGAAATGGACTGACTCTAAAGAAAAATATTATCACAATAAAGCAGGCTAGTAACTTTTTGAATTGTGCGTCTTCATGGCAAAGTATTCTTCAAAACTTACATTTTAGAACTAATCCAAATAAAAGTTTTTAATTATTATAAACGAGCCTATCAACCTTTTAAGAGAATATTTATATTTATCGAATTTAATTATGGGTAAATTTCGTGGTAAACCAGCTAAATCTTTAAAATCAAAACAATCGGATGATAAGAAGAAAAATGATGAAGGGTATATTCCTCTTCGACGTAATAATAATTTCAAATTGAATAAAGCTCCCAAAGCTAGTGATTTGGGTGAACAATATATTCCAAGGAAAGTTAGAGAAATTAAAGAGCTTCAAGATGCAATGAAAAGTCAAAATAATAAGCGTCAACGAAACAAGAAAAATGCTGTGGTTTGTAAGTTTTTTTAAACTTTTATTAGACTCAAATAGTTTTCTGTTTTCTTAGTAGAAGCAAGTAAACATGGATTTAAACCAAAACCATGGGAAGATAATCGAGGCTTTACTCGACGTATTGCAAAAGAAACCCATGAATCCATTACTCATGAAATGTTTAAAGTATTGTTTTTACCTACAAAAAATCATCTTTGTATTGCTCATAATTTAGGTTCGTCATGCCATGGCTGGTCGAGATATAAATGAAATTCGTGAAGATTATAAAGAATTAGATGAAACTGCTCGACGTAAAAAAGCTTTAAAAATTATGCGTAAAGAAAAGTTAGCAAAATTAAGAGCTAAAGGAAAAGCAGTTAAAGGAGAAGGCGAAGAAGAAGAACAAAATGAAGATGAACGAAAGCCTAAAAAGGTAAAGTTTTAAAAGGTTTTTCCAATCTCACTAATAGCAAGTGAATTTTATAGGAGAAAAAGCAAGCTTCAGAACCTATGGAAAAAGTAAAAAAATTAACAAAAAATGAAAAACTCAAAGAATATAAAAAAGAGGCAAAAGAAGTTGAAAAGCGTGAACTCCTTTTAAATGCTCGAGGTTTGTCGCTTGTTTTATTTACATTTGTTTCTTTTATCCCGAATTTTTTTAGAAGTTATTTCATTTGGTGAACGAGTGGATGCTCCACCAGTATTTTCATCAAAATTTCGTAAAGAATTTGATCCTCTTTTTGCTAATGCAGGTTCAAAGGACCTCTTGCTTAAAAAAATTATGGAAAAAAATACTGCTGATTTCACCGCTGAAGCAGCGTTTAAAGCAGCAGCGGCAACAACAATAAATGAAGCAGCAGCTTATCGATCCGAAATTCCAAAATCTGTTGGTAAAGTTTCGAATGAAGATCGTCAAAAAATTATTGATATGCATCGAGCTTTAAAGAAAAAATCATCTTATAATAATCAAAATTTTTGAAGGACAATTTTATTTTGTTGTTGTTAAAAGTTGTTGATTGTTGATTTTTTGTTAAGTTTTTTCATTTGTTTTGTTTCATAAAAAAATATATTCAAAAAACACTTTCAAGTTTTTATTTATTTCTTCTTAAATGTTTGATTCTTTTAAAACAAAAGGTAATAAAGGAGAATTAGAAAATTTTGCTGGAACTAAAGTTCGACTTATCATATATTGATTTGTTACACCTAAACGCTTTTTAATAGGTTTATTGGCATCACGATTTTGTAAAATAAATCCTTCACTTTCTGCTATATCTTCAGGGAGAATCTAAAATAATTAAATATTATAATTAAAAAGTTTTTCATTCTATTTTTTTTTTCAAAGTTTGTTTTTACTAACTTTAATATTATGTTCAAGAGCCAATCTTTGAGCTGCAGCTGTAAGGGGTTCACGTAAAATATCTCGATGCTTTTCAGGATTTAACATTAATTCTTCTATTTGTTTACTGGATAAACGAATATGTAAAAGTCGGCCACCAGCAGTTTTAAATAAACCCACTCCATTATTTTTAAGTAAATTTTCTCCCACTTCTAAGCCCGATAATACAGCGCCTTTAGCATCATCCATTTTTTGTCCCAAATAATGTATTTTATTTATATATTCTGTACCGGCAAGATCGATGCACATCGTAGCAAGAGATAAACCAAAAATGATATAAATAATGGTAAAAAAGGTGTAAACTTTTTCTGTTGGAACTATGTCACCTAAAAATGCAAAAATGCAAATCTTGAGTTTAGTTTCCACAAATTTTAAAACTAAATATTTACCAAAGCCAATAGTAGCCATAGTAATAAAGCAAAAATAAAATGCTTCAAAATATGACCATCCTTCCCAAGCTTGAAATAAAAATCCTCCAATTGCCGTGTAGGTAACCAAAACCAATAAAACCATTACCACGGGAATACGTAATTGATCATCATCTTTATTATTATCTTCTTCAATATCATTTAATATCACACTTCCAGCTTTAGTTGGAGAGGAATCGGTTTCACTTTCACTCATGGAATGATCCCGAAATCGGCTAAATCGACGAGTTTGTTCTCGAACTTGAAATGTCTAAAATTGGAAAGAGAAAAAAAAGGTTTACTAATAATTAAATTGAAAATAAAAAAACTAGAAAATTAAAAACACCGAGTTTCAAAATGAAAACCAAAGAATTTTATTTTCACGTGGAGAGGCCAGATTTTATGTTATTTTTATTTTTATCCTATTTATAGCTAGCTGCCTCTTTCTCTTACCTTTCGAATAAAAGCTTGATAAGTTTTATATAAAAATTTTAAAAATTCTGATAAAAATTTTCCAATATCTGCGATAGTAACAAGTAACAATGGAATTCCAAGTAATGCAAAAACTATGCAACCTATTCGACCATGCATTGTGGCGGGAACTAAATTTCCATATCCAATTGTTGAAACGACAGCTGTGGCAAAGAAAACTGAATTAGAAAAAGTCCAAAGTAATTCATCATTTTTAGTTGTACGATTTAATAAATGTTTTTCAGTAATAAATTGATTTCGATATGATGTAAACATTTCTGTGACTAAATTTTCAAAATATTCTTGCCCAATTCCATTGAAACTTTCTCGAGAAATTACTGTATCATTTGAATGAGTTAAATTCCAAATTTTATCATGGAAATTATCGCGTAAAGCAAAAATAGTTGTAAGTTCACGATTTTTTGCTACAGCTGTAAAAAAATTTTTATTTAAAAAAATGTTAGAAATATTTATGGTTTGAAGTTTTGTACCTTTCTTTAAATAAACTATCTAAAATCTGTTTGTAATTTCATAGTCTCACAAAAAAAATTCTTTTTTAAAGGATAGTAACAAAAATTAAGCAATATTTTTCAAAAAACTATTACTCTCTTCTAGTGGATAGTAACATATTTTAGACAATAATTTTCAAATAATGATTACATTCAGTCGCTGAATGATGGAAATAAAATTCGTACGAAATATTTCAAGAAAGAATATTTATAAAAAATTAATTTGATCCAAGTATAAGAAGCTAGCGATTTAACCTTTTTGCAATTTTTAAAGTTTTAAAAACTACGAAAAAAACTGGAAAATAAGAAATTTAAAAAAATCATCAAATTTCAATTACAAAACAATTTCCTTATAAAAATTTTTGTTGAGAACTCTGGGTAAAAATAAAGCGTTTTTTATCATTTGGAATAATTTGTTAAATTTTTCTCTCACTATTTTCTGTTGCGATTTTGCTTACCTTCAAAAGCGGATTCAATATAATAAAAATATGTTCCACCTAATAATAAATAAAATATTAATAAAACAACTAAACCAACATGAGGTAAAATCATTTTAGCGTATGTAACAAATTTAGCTTTTCTATCATCTGGTTCTGCAACACTTTCTTCCACGGCTCTTAAAATGGATGGAGGAGCTCCAACTTCTTGATTCATCATGGTTGTAGGAGAATGCATTTCATCTTCATAAAATACACATTCATCTTCTTCTTCCACCTACATATAATTTTGATTATTTTAAAACTTTTTTTAGGATAACATTTTCAATTTTTTTTTGAACAAAAGAAGAAGTTTGTATTATTTCTTTAATTTTCTTAAATAAAAAACACTTACCTCGGAAGGAATTCGAATATCACGTCGCATTTTCATTTAAAAATCTAAATTATTTTTACAAACAAAAATTGCAATTTTTTTTAGTCTTCCAACTATTTTTTTTTTTACGTTTTTCATCGAATAAAAAAAATCTTATGCCATCAACATAACAAAAAAAGATCTTTTTTTTCTCTTTGATTGAAAAACTTGTCAATTGATAGAAAGAAAATATTTCTGTCTTTTCTTTCTTTTTTAACGCCAATGCAATTTGAAAGAGGATTTGCTGCTAAAAACAAAAACACAAATCGTATGTCACTCATTTTCTTCTTTGTTGCTTGTCTTAATTTTTTAAGCGATTAAGATTTTTAACAGCTAACATAATGAGATAACAAGCTGCTGCTATTTTTAAAAAATTATTTTTGGAAGAGAGATCTCAAAAAAAAACAGAAAAAATATGCAATTCATTTCATCATGACTTAAATCAAAAAAATAAATCATAAAAAGTAAAAATTTACTTCAAAAATTGTTAGCTTTCTTTTTTGAATTTTTAGTGAATTTCTTTTAATACAAAATGTTTTTTTAAACTCATTTTTATGCTTGATCCATCATTAATTCCATCTTTTTTGTCACTGATAATTTTGGCGATTGTTTATTGAACTTTTGTTTGTTTATTTTTTTTTTCTCTTTCAGCTTTGTTTATTTGCTTTTATCACTAAAGCATAACAAAGGTGGCGTGTTTTTTTTCTTCTTCTTATAAGTGGACTTTAAATAAAAAAAGATGGTCAGTTAGGCTATAGTAAAAGCTTGATTCAAAACAGTATTTTAAATGGCTTGATATTTTGATTCTTTTAAATAACTATAAAAACAACTATTCCATTTTTTGGCAAATTATTTTTTTACTCTAATTAAACTCTTGGTTCATAGGTTTTTATTTTTTATGTTTTTTCCCCATTGAAATCTTTTGCAAATGTGGGGTTTTTTTGTTTGTTTTTGTAACTCATGATTCAAAGATTCATTGAAACAATTTTTCACATTCCCTTTCAAAAAAAAAAAGATGATTAATAGACAAATTTAAATAATGAAGCAAAAAGACCTATTTTTGATCAACTTTTTGACGATTAACAGCAGTGTCCATGTTTTTATTCTTCAATATTTTCTTATTTTATTTTTCATTTTAGCGTTTATCGCAAAACGCTTTTTTCTTTTCTTTTTTTGCGTGTCTTTCATTTTTCTTGTGACTCACTTTTTTTTATAAGTTCCTTTACTTTCCTTGATTTCATCAATAAAAAGTTTTTTGAATGAATTATTAGAATTCATTAATTATTTTTTTTGTTTCAATCGTGCCTTATTTCTGACGATGAAATCTCATCATTTTTTTAATTTTTAATTTTAATCATAGCTATTTTCTCTTCGATAAATAATTTTAAAAAAGTTTTGAATACGTTGTTGTTTTAGCTTTTTGAAACCTTATACTTCCCCTATTTACAATCATGTCCGGAGATCATAAAAACGACAAAGAATGGCAAGATTTTAAACAAAAGTTTGGTAAGTGTTTATTCGCAAAATTTATCCATTTCTCAAACTTCATAATTTTTGCGCCACTTGTATCCTTTTGTTTCTCCTTCGGTTTCATTTGACCCAAGTTTTTAATGAAATACAAAAATTTAATTAAAAAAAAACATTTCATTCAAAAATTTTGTTTCTCAGCTTTTAGTTTTTTGCAAGTTTCAATTCTCCCTTAAATTTTAGGTAAATCTTACCCTGATGAAGATACCGAACGTCAACGATATCAAATTTATCGTAAAAACATCGAAGAAAATGATGCCCACAATAAGCGATTTGAAGATGGAAAAGAAACATATCAACGCGGAACCAATCAATTCACCGATCAAGAACCTCATGAAGTTTGCTAAATTAAATCAATTGCAAAAAATTACTTAAACACATTCTGATTTATTTTAAAAATTATGTTTTCACTTATTTTTTGATTATATATTTTAAACTTTAAATTTCATTGATTTCGCTTTTTCTCAAGCATTTAAAAAATAAACTTTTTTATCGAAGACTAATAAGTTGAGACGAAAAAGCTAAATCATGTAAACTTCTTAAATATAAAAATTAGAAAGTAAAAAAGTTATTTTGCAACATAATTCTTTATTAGTAAAATAAAAATCAAGCAAAAAACAAGAAACAAAAGATGAAATAAGAACATGCAGATAGACGCATTCAACTGTTTTCGTCCACCAGCAACAGCAAACAAAATGATTGCAATGAAGACGAGGTGGCAGCATTTGCTCTTTTTACTTTATTCTTCCAAAACTTTCATAGCAAAGTTTGGTTGTGTTGCTCACTTATTTTTTCTTCAAACTTGATTCACCCTGTGTCAAACTAATATTAGAAAACATCTTCTAATTGTATTGGCCTTTTCAAGGCCTTACTTCCCCTACTTTTCTGCTAATCAGTTGCCACATTAAATGGCAAAAAAATTTTATTTTTATACATGCATACATGAAGATAATGATAAATATGACCCACAGAAGTTAGGGGAAGTTGGAAGTTTAGTAAAACTGAATGAGTAAGTTTTTGATAAAAAAAAATTATGAATCTCTTTTATTTAAACATACCACTTTCGATCCACTTTTGAAATAATTTTAATGTCTTTGCTTTTCCTAGAAATTATTTCGTCATAAAGGCGGCTCATGTCATAAAATTTATTTTCCCCTTTTTAGAGAGTAGAAAATAGTGATTACATAAAATTTATTCAAAAATGTTGGAACGATAATATCTTATATGATAAAAATTTTAATGGTATTTACTGTACTCCTAAAGTAAGTTGATTTATAAGATACATTCTAACAAAGTAAACTTTTCGAAATTCTGGCTTGTATAATACTAACGAATATTATCCATTTTTTTGGTTATCTAAATTCTCGAAATCAGTTGGAATCATTTCCAGTTTAGTCCTAAAGTCAATTCGAATTTGCTTTCTCAAATTGCTTTTTCTTTTTTTAGAAAGTATCTTTATGGTTGAATACAAAACCATGTAATTTGGAAATTTGGTATTCATTAAAAAATAGTGGATTTAATATGTCGTTTAATACATTGGAATCAGATACTTTATTATTGAGAAAAAAATGTATTATTGGAAAATTTGAAAAAAATCGATTTGAAATTCCTCAACAGTCGCTATACGAAAATTATATTAAAGTTAATAGCCAAGAAAAATTAAAAAGAGCGATGATAAGTCCATATTTATTAAAGGCGTGTCAAGGAATATTTTTGTTACCTTTTACAAATGTTATTAATTTCGATGAATGGAGGAATCACAGCATTAGCAATAGATTTGTTTTAATTGAGGTTAGTTTCTTTAATTTTAACTCTCGGTTGCATCAAAGTTTTTTTTATCAAAAAGCAAATATATATAAAAATAAGCAACGCATTGAAAAAAAAATGATTAAAACAAAACATTAATAATTTTTTGGGCGAGTTTTTTGATTAAATCATCCGCGTCTGGAATGTTTAAAACTTCTTCACGAAGAGCAATAATTTTTTCTTCGCGAACTCCAATAATTTGTTCTTTTCGGGTTTCGTCTAACTTGTTTTCACATTTTTGGTGTTTTAAAATTTCAGAAATATTTTTACTTGGAGCAACTTCACATTTTTTATTGGTTGCCTTAACATTAAGTTCCATGGATTTATGTAAATCACCCTGAAATTTTCGAAAATAAAATTAGCTATAAAAATATTTTTTTTTTGAACGAATTACTTTTAATGCAGTTATATCATATTCATTAGCTAAATTGATGACATCCCTTTCACATCCAATTATGGCATTAGTTTGACCACAAAGAAATGCTAAAACTGCTTGAATAGTTTTTGAATCAAAATTTTTGATATCAATTTTAACTGGAATTTCATGGGCATTTTCAAAAATGGCTTTAAAAACTTTTGAATGATTTCCAAGCAAACAACGATATGATAAAATTTCAAAATTATCAGATGAAATAAGAATTACATCAGCGTATGTTGGATCAGTGAGAATATCAACGAAGGATAAATGGGCGAGTTTAGCATCTTCTTTTTTAAGGCCTTCACGATACTGATATCGGCGGTTTTTAAACCATTTTTGTATCTAAATTTCCAAATTTTTTAACTAGGCTTCAACGTGGTTATATAAGCAAGTACCTGTTTTTCATTAAGGCCAGTAGCTTCGGCTAATTCTTCCCGCAAGAAAATATCAGGATAATGAGTTTGTTTGAAAAAATCGGATAAAATCTGTAAATTTTAAAAGTTCAAAGTTGGCTTTTAAAAAGGAAACAATAAACGAACCATTTCAGCAGTGTCTTCCATTTTCTTAACAAATACAGTTTATAAACTTTCAAAAACTAAAAAAAGATTTTAGAATATTTAATAGAATAATGAAAAAAAAGACCAGCGATGTAAATAATTCCAAAGTGAAATGATGACGACTAACTAACTGCAACCCAAACGAAGTGAAAAGATTGGCAAAAAAAATTGCGCAGGATGATTGAAACAAAAAAAGAGGGCAAAACTCAATCAATCAATGGCACAGCACAAACAACAGGTAAAAATGCATAAATAAGGTGCTCTTATTCCTCCATATTTCTTTGTATGTATGTATGAGAAATTTATGGGCAGAACTATGGCACATCATTCATTTTTTTAAATATATCTGTATGTCAAGAAAGAGCTTGGCTTTAAAAACACACCAATGCTTGCCTTTTTTTGGATTGAAAAAAGAATTTTTTGGATTTTCCTTTTACGTTTTTATAGTAAAAAAAATTTATTAACAAATTTGCAAACAAACAAATAAAAAAAGGTTAAATAAAAAAAATAAGCAGTTGTTTCCATTAATTATTTACATTTATATTTTAAAATTTTTTTAATACAAATTATTGTTATTTATCCACAAGTGCAAGTAGATTTTCCACCACACCATGTGCTAATATCTTCACCAGCTGATGATTTACATTTGCCTTTACCATTACCCAAATATTCACAATAGCTATTACAATCAGTTACCTTTCCACCACTTTTTAACCACCAAATACTTCTCCATGTTCCACGTTCAACGGGTCCATCAAATTTATAACCAAATAAACATGATTTTCCTTGGCTTAATTCGACCACTTGTCCATTATCACAAAGTTGAGCATAAATTGAAGTAGCCAAAAAGCTGGTGGCGATTAATAAAATAACAAAAAATCGAAACATTTTATATTTTTCAAAGTTATTATAGTTTTTTTAGTGTCGATGCTTTTTTTAAGGGTTTGGTGGAACTCTTTTATAGCCACGGAAAAAAAGGTGTGAAAATGTAAATAAACATAATTAGAAAAATATAACCCAAAAATAAGCACATTTCGATATTTTTATTATTATTTTTTTTGTTGTTGATAAATACCAAAAAAATATATTTAATGACGCTTGAAAAAGAGAGTGTTAGTGTGTATGGAGGAGGTTGAAAGAGATAAGCGAGACTTTTTAACAAAAAAATATTTTCCTCATTTGTAACATGAGACTGATTGACGACTGCCTGTGATTCATTGTAAATTTCATAAAAAAAATAAGCAAAAAAATTCACTTTTTTTACACAGTTTTTTATTGAACATACAAAAACTAGTTAGTGTTTATTGGAAAATACATATAAAATCGAATAATAATCCTTTATTGAACTTATGAACTCCGTTGGGTTTTAAATATTCATTGTTTGATCAGACTGTTATTTAAAAAAAATGAATTTCGTCGTAGTTGCAGCTCGATGAATAATAATAATGAGTCATAAAATTATGGGTTTTTTCCATACACGAGATGAGCATGTTTCAACATAACCGTTGATAATAATTTTATGCATTTGTTGATTTACAGTAAAAAGATATTTAGGATAAAAATTCATTAGAAAAATAAAAGGTTTAATGTTTTTAAAGAGAAAGAAGCAACTAAACTTGGCGGAAAAAAATGACTGTTGAAGCCAAAAATTGATAAATCTTCATTTTTTCTTGCTGATTTTTTGTTGATTTTTTATGCCTATAAATAATTTATGTAAATATGTTAGAAAGGATTTGTGTGCGATCGCGGCAGCGACCACATTCACAAACCATCTTTTTTCTATGTTTCTTTTGAGATCATCCAAAAAAAAAAATAGCAGCAGCTTGTTATCTCATTATGTAGCTGTTTAAAATCTTAATCGTTCGATTATTGGTTGAAATTTCACGATATGTTTAAGCCAACAAAACGAAGTGTTTTTTCTTGTCAAAGGCTTCAAGAATGGTTTTAATAAAACTTTATTTACAAGGTAAAAAATGACAAACATGAAAAACAAAAGTAACAACAAAAATTTTCTACAGAAACGATGATAAATTAACAAAAAAAACTATGCAAAACAGAAAAGTTAAAGCTGAAAAAACAATGTGGAAACATAAAAGAAAAATAAGCATAAGAATATGGTTTTATGGTTAATGATTAGTTTCACGAAGTTTTTCTTCAGCAAGCGCAAGGTTTTCTTTGTAGTATTCATTGTTAGGGTCCAATTGAAGAGCTTTATTATACAATCTAACAGCATAAAACAATCGACCAAGACATGAAGCAGAGAATGCAATACGACCATAGGCTTTAGCATATTTGTCATCAAGAGAAATAGCTTCAAGACCATCCTGAAATATAAAAACATGAATAAAATTAAAGATATCAATGACGTCAAGAATATATATGTACTCACCTTTCGAGCTTGTTCATATTGTTTAAGACCACAATGAGCAGCAGCACGGTTACAAAAATAAATGGGATCACGCTTCATTGCAATAGCTTCAGTGTACTTTTCGATGGCTTCGTTGAACTTTGAAGATTTCATAAAGCCATTTCCTTCTTCTTTGAAAGCGTTGGCTTTTGAAATAACTTCAGCTGATGGAGGAGATGATTCTTGTTTTATCTAAAATAAAGTGAATAAAAGTTGACATGAACAAAAAAAAGTACCACTTTAAGCTTTTCTTCAACAGAAGCAAGATTAGCTTTATATCCTTTATTTCCAGGATCAAATTCAATAGCTTTCTTGTAAGCTTCAATGGCTTCTTTATAAAGTTTTTGACGTTCAAGTACCAATGCCAAATAACCATAAGCCTTGGCACATTTCGTATCAAGTTCTAGAGCAGTATGACAATCCTAAAATAACCACAATGAGTTAGAGTGAGTTACAAAAATGAAAAATAAAATCAACTTACGTTAATGGCATTATCATGTTGGTTAAGATAGCAATATACACCAGCGCGAGTACTAAATAAGACAGGATGAGGATTCAACGTAATTGCTTGAGTAAGATTTTCAATCGCTTCCTTCATTTTTGCACTTTTGATGAATTCACTAGCATCCAAAGCTAAAGAAACAATTTTTTCTGCATCAGCGGGTGTTGGAGTCGAAGATCCTTGTTTATCCTAAAAAAATAATAATGAGTCATTAAAGTGAATCAACCTAATATTAACTTACAGTTCTTTTAGCAGCAGATGGCATATTTGACGACATAATGATGAACGAGAAATTAGCTAAAAAATGAAAATATTAATTTAAAAAAGTAATGGCGATAACATTGTCAAAAAACAGAGCAAAAAAGAAATTCACGAATCAAAATAAGAAAAAAGTTTTTTGTTTGATGAAAGCAAGCTACTGTATGAAATCGTTGCATGAAACAAGGTTTTTACAAAAAATTAAGCCACTCAATATTTGTTTTTTTATTCTCTAGTTTTTCATGCTAGATTTTTTTTATTAATAATAAAGAATTATGTTGCAAAATAACTTTTATGCTCACAAATAGCTTTTTTGTTTCAACTTATTAGTCAACGCTGTCCAAAAAACTAAAGTAAAGGCATATCTTTCAAGCTACAACAAAACGAGATTCAAATTCAAGCATTTATTGAATATTTAAAAAAGAACAAAGTAATTATTGATAAATAAAACAGAAAATAAATACATATGTAACACAACGAACAATTTGAGATCTCCAATAGGACCATAAAATCCAAACAACACCTTCCATGAGATCAACATTCAATTCCATTATCATCAAGAAATTTAGTGCAAACAGAAATTAATCTTTCAATATCATTATTATATGCAAATTCGGCCACTTCATAAATGTTATCTTTTGACAAATTCTTTTCAAGCGAAGAGATACATTTGACCTAAAAATGAACGATTAAAAAGTGAAAACGTGAAGGCTTGGATATTTCTCCAAGCTTTTTACAAACAAGAAAAACTTACCTTTAAATTAGAAATTGACAATTTGATAGCAATTTTGAGTAATTCCATTTCATATCCATCAATATCATCAGTTGTACCATAACAGAAATCAAGTGCACGTTTAACAGCTTCAGTGGAAACATCATGAATTTTAATGGTCATTGGTAAACGAATACATTTCTCAAAGAATCCATCCAAAACTGGCGATAATGGTGCCAAAACACAACGATGTGATGGAATTGTTTCACCATTTGATGTAATAAAGATGACATCAGCATATTTAAAATCCAATTGTAAACCATATGGAATGATCTTAGTAGCGCTTGTATTGTTTGAATCTGATTTTGATTTCAAAGCTTCAGCAGCAGCATCAAGTAAATGAAAGGATTTATAATCATCTTGCGAAGACCATAGAGTTTTAAATCCTCGTATTTTTGTGAAACGTTCGAGATATTCTCTTGAAATAGTATGACAGGAAATTTGTGTTCGAACTATATCAGGATCAAATTCAAATGTGACAATTTTTGAAAAGTCTTCAGATTCAAGCAGGTCGAAGGAGTAATTTTGAACAGCTCCTGAAACAAAGAATGTAAGAAAAAGGATAGGGCGTATGAGACTAAAAAGTGTGCTATTATAAAAGAAGAATTATCAAAAGAAATAACAAACAAAGTTGTTTTAAAGTTAGACCAAAAGCTTGGTCGACGTTTACTAACATCATAAATGTGTTTGTGATCCATAAATAAGACCAGAAAAACCGAATCAATAGCTACATATAAAGCCCCTTACCATCAATCTTGATCAAATAAGGGTTATCAATCCATACTCCATAGCTACCATTACATACTTTCTTGAATTCAGTACAAAGTTTGATATCTTCAAAATCAGGAATTGAAAGTTGATATTTGAATATACCATTATCATTGAAAGATGATTGATGTGGAGCTTTGAATATTACTTTGACCAAATAATTAACATGTAATTCAATCATATGTTTCACAGCACATTCATAATTCATAAATATCGAAGTACCATCATAGAGTAAATCACCATCTTCTATAAAATGAAAACATGATTTAGAAATAAATACTAAAAAGAGACTTACCGGTACATCGAACAGCAGTGATAACAAAATTTTCTTTATTCTTTTTGATTGAAAAACATCGAACTTTGATTTCAGAACATTCTGAAGGAATAACTTCAAATACCGGATCATTTTCGCCAGTGATATGAATTCGAGTCGCTGCTTTTGGTGAAACAAATAGCCGAAGAAGAGGCATTATAATTTATTCAGTAAAAAAGTAATAAGTTGAAAATATGCGAAAAACGGCATTCTGAAGAAGAAAAAGAGGAAGTGAAAAATCTGGTAAAGGTTGAAGAAGAAAAGAAATGGTAAAACGTCCAAAAACGATTTTCCCCTCATCCTGATAATTTTCAAAGACACAAATTAAAATTTTAAATATTATTTATTATTAATTATTATTATACAAAATACAAAACACAAAAATTAGGGATTGTATTCGATTGGAAGATTCTTGCGGCGGACCATTCCATCACCTTGGAACCATTCACGGCGGAATTGTTTAGCAGCGCCATCAGGAGTGTTTGTCCATTCAATGGTGATGCGATCATTGTTCGTATCTTCAGCAGCCATATCGAAGGAGTCACAAGAGACAGCCATAAGAACAGCTTCTTTAGGATCAAGAACACCGCAGGGAGGATCAACACCGAGGCGCTTCATGTTGGTTGTCTTGATTGCCCATCCAATACGACGTCCACCAGCATTGACGATCTAAAAAAATAAAGAAATTAATAACCAAAAAATTTAAAAAAAACCAACCTTGATGTGATAGGTATGTTTATCATCATATGGAGCGTTGAAGACGATTTTATTACCAGGTTGAGTAGCAATATCACCAGGAGGAACGGAAGCCATTTTGATTTAGAAGATGAGAGACAGAGAGGAGAGCACGAGAAGTAAGTCAACGAAGCGTCGACTAAGACTGATGACTTTTCATTCTCATGGCTTTCCTTTTATACGTTTTTGAAGGGTTTGAAAAATGAGTACTTGAAACATGCAAATTTATAGCTAATTTTTAAACTCTCAACGCTACAATGCTTGTGTCTCGAAAAGTTTGCCTATAAAATAAAAATCTTTTACGACATCGGTGGAATAATAATATGCGATAACCAAAAATCTTGGCTTCAACTAGGGTTGTCGAATTTCCCGGGAAATGGGAAAATGGGGAAATTTCCCGGGAAATTTCCCGGGAAATTTCCCGCTACAAACCTTCACAAAGTCTTACAAAGTTTAACAAAGTTATAGCAACTTTTGTAGAACTTTGTTAGACTTTGTGAAACTTTGTAAGGGTTTGTAGCGGGGAATTTCCCGGGAAATCTTTTTTGACAACCCTAGCTTCAACGAATCAACCTAATGGAAACTTTACGAGAGGTCTGTTTGAAATTGACAATTTTTTGATTGGATTAGAGTAAAGCTTTAATAATCCTCTTAGGTTTTTTTGGTGGCAAGTTAAGTATAATTTTATATTTTGCAATAATTCCAAAGCAAAAGTTGGGTTTGTTTAAGAGAGACTCTACGAGTGAATTTAAAGATTTTCGAAGTCGGCGGAACAAATTTTTTTAAAATTTTTTTCTGTTGTTACCAATCGGTTCTAAAAAATATTTAAAAATTATTGGCGTCAAGCTTTTTCTCAAAAACTGAGCAGAATATGCAAATTCTTTATATTGAAGTTGAAAGCATGTATTAACTTCAAAAATTCGGCTAAATTCACCCATGAAGTATAATAATTTGATTTTTATCCAATATTATGTAATAGATTGCGGGCTAATTTATGGTGTATACCATATATTTAAGTATTCAATAAAAATGAAGAGAAATTTGCATATTTATTTTTCAAATGGATGCCATTTCTTAACCAAGGTATTTGGGGGACCTAAGAAAAATACCATATATCCCCCAAAATCTCCTCTATCGATTCATTAAAAAATTTAAAAAAAAAAGCGGGTCGGTTTTGAGTTTTCCATCACGATGTGCGAGCGACCACCATTTTTTACGGGGAAAATGGTTTTTTTCACTTTTTTCTTTTCGTTTTTGGCATTATGTTCATATTGTTTTCAACAAAGAAAAAAGTGAAAAAAACCATTTTCCCCGTAAAAAATGGTGGTCGCTCGCACATCGTGATGGAAAACTCAAAACCGACCCGCTTTTTTTTTTAAATTTTTTAATGAATCGATAGAGGAGATTTTGGGGGATATATGGTATTTTTCTTAGGTCCCCCAAATACCTTGGTTAAGAAATGGCATCCATTTGAAAAATAAATATGCAAATTTCTCTTCATTTTTATTGAATACTTAAATATATGGTATACACCATAAATTAGCCCGCAATCTATTACATAATATTGGATAAAAATCAAATTATTATACTTCATGGGTGAATTTAGCCGAATTTTTGAAGTTAATACATGCTTTCAACTTCAATATAAAGAATTTGCATATTCTGCTCAGTTTTTGAGAAAAAGCTTGACGCCAATAATTTTTAAATGTCATTTAGAACCGATTGGTAAAGAAAAATAAAAAATAAAAAAAATTTTGTTCCGCCCGATTTGAATCAGCTCGCAGAACCTCTCTTAATCATGGTTTTATTTTCTTATAAAACAATATTGTCTATAGCCACATTTTGTTGTATTTTTTTTGAAGTGTTTCAAAATGCTTCTTGCATTGGACATTTACACAACCCATTAATCCAATAACAAGGTTCTTCACCTACGCATTTCTTTTATCACATATTTTTATTTTGCTTCCATAAAGCATTTTAACGTCTTACATTTTGCCTTCAAAAATGGAAACATTGATAATCAAAATATTGGAATATTTTGTTATTACTTTTCACATATTTTTGAGCCTTTTAACCTTCGCTTTTTTTATCTTTATAATTTATGAATGGACAAAATCAAATTCCATTTTTCGTTCATCTTATTTTGTTATACTTAATTTTGGCTATTTCATAGATTCTTTATTTTCATTTGCTAGGATTTATGGTCATTTAATTATGGATATAAATCTGATGATCCATTAATGCCATTTGTTTTAACTTCACAATGGCATGCTCAACTTATTTTGGGTTTATGGGATGCGATACTTGGATTTAATCGATGTACAGCTTTGGAATTTCCAATGGCTCATAAAAAGGTAAGAAATGGATTGGAAATGTTAGTGAAAAAATCAAAAACATTTAGCATTTACACTCGCAAAAAAAACCCCTAAACTTTTTATTTTTCTATTGAGAATAACCGCTTTGTGAAAAATATTGCCAAATTTTTATTACTATCACTTGAGCAAGAGTAATCATTAGTTGTAAAATATTGTTGGAAATTAGTTACTATCCTTTGAGTTGCAGAAACTATTTTTTGCAAAAAAAAAGTTTTCAGATTTGGAACAAGCTATATACTGGTATATTCATTTTAATAATCATCATTTTTCCATTTGTAATGGATTGGTATTCTTTTACAAATCCATACTGCAAATTCCATTATTTTTATACCCAACAATGCCTTCCATTTCTCATGGACACTAACCGCGAGATACATACATAAATGATTCACGAAAAAATTGGCAGTTTTTTTATTTATCTTTCAAAATAACCCATCAAAAGACTTTTTTTTTTGCTCAACTCGCCCGCCTTTGGCATTAAAAGCCAACGATGATAACTTTGATTAGAAGCTCGCTCGCTCGCTTTTTTTTTCTCTTCTTTCGCTAAAAAAGTAAAAATTTTTCGTTTGCTCATTCTTTCTTTTTTCAATCGAAATTTTTTTTTGTCTTAAACTTTGATTCTTGATTGATTTTCCTCCATTTTTTTGTAGCTTCATTTTTGGTTTCTTCCAGCAAAAATGCTTTCCCTTTTTGTATTACCTTATTTGCTTTTTATCGACCTTTTATCTTCATACACGTACGTGTCGAGAATTTTTCCAATGCTTTTATTTAAACTTCTTTTCTTCTTTCCACCATATTTGATTCACCAAACATGAGATTATTGCTTTAATGGCGATAGATGAAACACTCAGTTTGTTAGATCATTTGGTTGTGCAAGGTTGTATTTATTCCCTTTTTTTGTGTTTAAACCTTTGCGTTAATGAGGATTCGTGCCCTTTTTCTTTGTTCTTTCTTTCGCGTTTTTTGTTGTTGTGCGTGTTTGCTGCTGCTTTCAAATGATGTTCTTCATGGTCAAGCTCTTCATCTTCAAACAACTCAAAATATGCAATCAACAAGAATCAAGATGATGAAGTTAAAAGAAATCAAATATGCTTTTTCAATATATCAAAAAAATGTTCGAATAGTAATGGATAATATGGTTATGATTTCGCTCATGCTCCAAACATCGTCAAATGGTTATCTTGGTAAGTTCATTTTGCTTAGTACGACTTGCTGTTGTGATTTGTTTTTCAGGAATCTTTGTCCTTTTATTATATCAATCGTTTTGGATTAATGATATGCTGTTATTTCTGATGTCGAAATCTCAATGAGCACAAATGGTTGGATTTTAAAAAAGAACTTTATTTCATCACGTTTTTATGATGGATTCCTCTTGCTTTTTGCTTCAATCAAAGACAATTGTTGTTTGTGGATCAATGTTATATGCGTGGATGGGTTTTCTGTTTTTTTTTCTTCTGTTTTTCTCCTTTGGTTAGCCACTGAGGAGCTCGTGCCAAAGGAGGTTATCGTTTTAAAAAGCTTTCATGTTGTTTGTTTTTCTAATATGTCAAGTTATCTGGTTAACGAGCGAAATAACTTGTCGACCTTTCCTTAGGAAATATAGTTTATGTATCTGTAATACTTCTTTAGTTTTAGGTTTTACTGGTTCACATGGTGAAAAATATCCTGCACTTCAAATGCTTCAACAACATCAAATTCAACTTTCATCGAAGTTTCAACAACATCTTCCACCATCGCAACATGAATTGGTTCATGAAATGTTTCTTGATTACCGTGGCATCGTTCTTCAACATTCTTCAATGCACCAAAAATTTCCAACACTTGAACATTCTCTGATTCATTAATGGTTTCTTTGGTAGTTGTGTTATTGACGTGCTGCTTTTCAATCTTATTTCTTGATGGATGAATAATGGGTGAGTTTTTGTTTAGTTTTCCTCCTCGAGCAAGCCACTGATGAGCCCGGGCTCGAGGAGTTATCACTAATATGTTTTTCATAGTAAAAGCAAAATGAGCTTTACGAATAACATATGCAATCTGGTTAACGGGCGAAATTGCAAGTTAGACATTTATTAGAATTTTTCTTTTTTATATGTTAATGTAATGTATGTATTTTGTTATTGTTTGTTAGAAAATAAATGGTTTATTTGATGTGTTTATGTCTTTGCTTTTAATTATTTTGATTTTTGGAATCTATTAGTTTCCACACTCTATCGCGTCAGTTGTTTTCACCGTATGGAGAAGCACATTAACTTGATTATTAGGCGTACTTATGCATTAGGTTTCTAAATAAACGTTAAATATTTTCTATCAGAGTCTCTAATCGAATTTTTTTCCCCTTCTCGAACTTGAATTATTTCTTTCATATTCTTTCTCCACCCATACATACTTGAACTACATCCCTAATTTAATCTTCTTTTCCCACACGTACTTGAATATTTCCTCCACCTTAACTTGAATACCTTTCTCCACCCATACTTGAAATACTTCTTTGACTATCTTTGTTTCGGTTATGTTTCTCAAAAAATTTTATTTGTGTATGAGGTTTGATCTGCTGACCGTATGGAAGGCGGTCAGCCGCGGCGTTATACTGATTTTTGGTTCGCCATTACGGGAACGTCCATACATAAATCTCAAACTGGGATAAGCCAACCGAATAATAAGATAGTTGAAGCAATGAAAGAATAAGATAACCATCCCTAATTGAATGTTTTCTTTCCACCCGAACTTGAATATTTTACTTCCACCCGAACTTGAATATTTTCCTCCACCTTAACTTGAATACCTTTCTCCATCCAAACTTGAAATACATCTTTGACTATCTTTGTTTCGGTTATGTTTCTCAAAAAATTTTATTTGTGTATGAGGTTTGATCTGCTGACCGTATGGAAGGCGGTCTGCCGCGGCGTTATACTGATTTTTGGTTCGCCATTACGGGAACGTCCATACATAAATCTCAAACTGGGATAAGCTAACCGAATAATAAGATAGTTGAAGCAATGAAAGAATAAGATAACCATCCCTAATTGAATGTTTTCTTTCCACCCGAACTTGAATATTTTACTTCCACCCGAACTTGAATATTTTCCTCCACCTTAACTTGAATACCTTTCTCCACCCATACTTGAAATACTTCTTTGACTATCTTTGTTTCGGTTATGTTTCTCAAAAAATTTTATTTGTGTATGAGGTTTGATCTGCCAACCGTATGGAAGGCGGTCTGCCGCGGCGTTATACTGATTTTTGGTTCGCCATTACGGGAACGTCCATACATAAATCTCAAACTGGGATAAGCTAACCGAATAATAAGATAGTTGAAGCAATGAAAGGATTGATTGCATTCACTAGTTGAATATTTTCCTCCACCTTAACTTGGATACCTTTCTCCACCCGATCTTGAATATTTCTTTTACCATCTTTGACTATCTTTGTTTCGGTTATGTTTCTCAAAAAATTTTATTTGTGTATGAGGTTTGATCTGCTGACCGTATGGAAGGCGGTCTGCCGCGGCGTTATACTGATTTTTGGTTCGCCATTACGGGAACGTCCATACATAAATCTCAAACTGGGATAAGCTAACCGAATAATAAGATAGTTGAAGCAATGAAAGGATTTGATTACATTCGCTAATTGAATATTTTTCTCCACCCAAATTTGAATATTTATTTCCACTCGAATTTGGATCGTTTATCCACCCAAACTTGAAATATTTATTTCTACTGTTAGGTACCTGGAGATTTGGCTCTATCTCCATCCCTACGTTGTTGTGGTTTGTGTCTTTCATAACTATTACAGAGGTTTATTCACATATCGCTTCATAGTATCGCAAATACATAACATAGGATCACCCAGCTGTATACAGAACTTATGGGAATTAGAATCAAAGAGGGAGCAAAGAGGGAATTATATTTATATAGCGCTTCATGGCCAAAACCATCGACAAAAGAATGAGTGAAATCCTGCGGCTTATATAGTCCTTTCCATGCTTGGATGATGTTTGCTTTCCATTGGTACGCGGGGTCAGTTGCATCAAAATAATAAAATAGCTTGAGAGTCAGTTATATCAGTTGTAGAAATAATGGCAAGAGTGACTCAAGAATGCACTTTTAATGGCATAAGCTTCGATCGCCCGTTGTGAGTTGCAGCTGGTTGGATGGTTGCAAGGTTTGGTGCAAGGCTGCTGGCTTGACCAATGTGAGAGTGAGGCGCATGCATTTGGATGTATACCGAGAGAGGGAGTTGAGTGGTAAGCTTGTTGCCAAGTTAGAATGAGCTGCAGTTGCTTAGCCCGAATTGCCTGCAGTGCACAAGCCGGCGTGGAAAGATAAAGACTGATGGAATTTCTAATACCTAACACTACCGAGTACGCGCTTTGTTGGTGGCTAGTCGAGTTTTTATTATTATTTGAAGTAAAGTTTTGAAAATCTTCGTTACCTTATCGCTTTTCTGTGTTCGTTAGTGATTTATTTTGTATGTATTTTGTTGGATAATAAAGTTTTTTTTACCATTGTGTCTTTGCTTTGATATTAAAACCATCAGAATCTTGATTCCTCTCCTTTAAACCTTGATTAATTTTAACCGTAAGATGAGCCAACTAAACTTTTTTAAAAGGTATACTAATGCATTAAGGGTTTAAATAATTATGTTTAAAAGCTCTTTAGTGGTTTTACGAACAGATTCTATTTGAACCCTGGCTTCTATAAATGAGGAACGTCCACCGAAAGCTCGTAAAGTTGATGGAGTTGTCGTTCTCACCAATGTTTTATATCCTATAGTTAGCTCTTAACTACAGCCTATGTGCAAGATGATTCCCCTGCGATGTTAATATTTTTTGTTTTTGAGTGTCTTATTTTGTTTACATTTTGCATTGCATTTTAATAAACTTCTTTTTATTTGAATTCACAATATTGGGCTTGTCAAAATTTCATCTTTTGATACACTTATATATTTTAGAAGCTTTTAGACATTTACATTTTAATCTCTTCTTTCTAAAATCAATGACATAGATTTGTTACATTTGTATTGCATAAATTTTACAATCACATGATAAGTAACATTCAAATAAAGAACTTGCTGATCCAGCTAAAAATACTATTATTTGTGCCCCAACTGGTTCAGGTAAAACTTTGATTGCCGCTGATATTATTGCTAAACATTTACGAACCAAAATAAATCATAAACTAATTGGTGGAGCTGTTATGTTTGTTCCTACTATTCCACTTGTTGAGCAACAAAGAGAATACATAAAAAATAAAAATGGTATTGAATTTCATGTAGAAATGATGTACGAATTAAAAGTTCAAATTAACGACTCGTGGATATTTTAATTGGTGATAAAAACCCTATTCAAAAAAAATGTTTGATAAATATGTGTGTTTTCTAATTTAGGTCAATGGAGATTCACCTTGACGACATGCAATCCTTCCATAATCACAATAAATGACCTTTTTCAATATAACGCTGACCCACAAAATGCAGACAAGACATTATTATCAATGATTGTCGTCGTCGATCCATTTCTATTTCAAAAAAAATAAAAATGTCACTTTTTTGATTTTAATTTCCTTTCCATTGTTTAATTAGTTACATCTTTATTTATTTTTTTCAAACAAAAATACAAAAAGCATATTTTTTGGAAGTCAACAAACAGTTCATGTAAAATTCGGAACCAATCTGTTTATGCTCGAGCTTTGTGAGAAATAAGAGTATTTGTAAAACTAAAGCTATGAATATTTCGAAAACGACGCTTCAACAACCAAAATAACCACCATCATGATAAAACTAAAAAATGGAGCAGGAAAAATTATTACTTTTTTTATTATTTGCCTTTTGATTATTATTTTTGTGATGGATGATGGATTAAGATGGCGTAGCTTTGATTATAAATTTATTCAACAAACGAAAGGTATGGTAACTAAATTTACATCCAAATTTTATAAGCTTTTGGTTAAAAAACAATTTCTCAGAGGCGAAAAAAATTTTTCTGCCGCTTCAATTTGGATTTTAGCCTTTCCCGTTAATATTTAATTCCATTTTTTTTAGATTCCAATTCATTCTTTTCCAAGCATCCCAAATTTTTCGCTAAAAATCAATCATCCAACAATATATTATTTGATCATTGTAAATTACCATATCTTGATCCATGGGATCCATCAATCAAACAATGGTTGAATCCCAAAAACATTCCAGATCCAACAAAAAATTGTAAACCTAAATGGAAGCAATATTCTCAAATTCGTGATGGTAAAATTTTTATTACCCATCTTGATCGAAATCATGTAAATGCAACATGTCTTGGACGATGTTGTAATCCAAAAAATGATTATGAAATTAATTTTGATGAATGGATTGAAATTGTTAATGGCACTCGACCGAGATGTGATATTTTTGAAATTGAATGCAAAGAATTAAATAAAAATGGAACCATGGAAAGTTTTTATAAATATATCCATGCACAAATTTATCGTCTACCACCTAAGTGAGTTTGAGTTTTTTTATAAATGGTAAATGCCAATTTCAAATTGTTTTCATTGAGAGATTGCTACGGGTTTTTCTATTGCCAACTTTTTGTTACTATCATTATTTAGAAGAGAGTAATTAATTTTTAAGAAGTATTGTCAAATGTCTTTTGAGAGTAATCCCTTTTTGAAAAATATTGCTAAATTATTGTTACTATCTTTAACCTGATACAGTAGCGATCTGTGGAAAATAATTGCATAAAAATTTTAGTCCTCCACCTTTAAAACTTGTTGAAACTCCTTCTCAAAAACCTGATGTCCATATAATTCTTATTGATTCTGTTTCACTCACACAATTTATTCGATCCATGCCAAAAACATATTATGCACTTCAAGATTTTTTTGAAGCTATTCCATTTCGATATCTCAATAAAATGGGACTTAATAGCACACCAAATGGGTTTGCACTTTTATTAGGTATCGCTTTTTTTTAATATTAAAATAAAGGAAGATTGAAGTCTGTACTTTTTAAAGGTAAAAACATAAATACCCTTCTTAAATCTCCAGTTTCCCGTGGACATATGAATGATTATAATAACACCGAAGATTGGTGTTATAAATATTTGGATAAAGATCAATTTATTGGTTATCGATTTCAAGAAGATGGATATAAAACTATGATGTCAGAAGATTGGAGTCAAGGAGTTTTTAATTATCCTGGTTGTAAAGGTTTTAATAAACCTCCAACAACTCATTATATGAGGTCCCTGCGTGTTAAAGTTATTTTACTTTATTCGCACCATTTTTTTTCAGACCATTTCAACTTCGAATTGAACGACTAAGCAGACATTGGGTTCCAGGATTAAAAAATTTAACCATTTATGATCAATGTAAAGAAACATTTTATTTTCAAATGGAATATTTAAAGAATTTTATTGATGCATATCCAGATCAACCTAAATTTTCTATGACATGGATGACTTATTTAGCTCATAATAGTCGAAATAATCTTTATCACACAGACGATTATTTTTATAACTTTTTTAAAAAATATAAAGAAAAGGTATGTTTTAAACTAATCTTATTATTATCGGAGCAGCAGCACTGACTGCATGTTTACGAATTAAAGCTATCGGATCATTAGGTTTAAATCTGAGAGTTTCTCGTTTTCGGATAAATCCTTCTGGCATACCATAGCTTTAAAATTAACACACTGCTTTCAAACAAACAAACAAACAAACAAAAAACTGTGGATTCGTTATTTTCATAGCAAAAAACACCAATAATCAAATTACCATGTGCTCTAGTTAAAAAGAGAAACTCTGTTTAAAACTCACGTAAAAATTAAGCTGATCTTCATAAAAAATAAGTTTTATTACAGCAAACAACCTTGAGTTGTTCATAATTTGAATAAGCACCTTTTAGTTACTAAGTTCCAATTTATTTTTGTCACAAAAAAAGTTGAGCCTCAATAAACAAAAACTATACTGCCACCTTGAAAATAAGCAAGATCAAATAAAGATAGTAAGAGTAAGATCCATCATATAGTTCCTTGATAAAAGGAATTTCCTAAATGTGTGAGCATAAGAAAGAAAGCGATAAACACGAATAATCAAGGTATAAAAAAGTGATTTATATTGCATCAAATAAATACAAAAAAAAAAAGATTCAACGAGAACAAAAAGAAATGTAAGAGTAAAGTAAATTAGAAAGCATCCTTGAAATAGATTCCACGCATTGTCGTTGATGCCATAGATAATGGTTGAATAAGAGGTGAAGAATTGGTTGTTGGTTGTTGAGAATCATCAGGTTTAACATCCATAATGGTTTCACTTCTTTCATTTCTTGTTGCAGATCTTGTGGGTGTTACAGTGAGTAAAGCAGCTTTAGATCCAGGAGTACGAGCTTCAGCAGCGAGCACAGCAGACATGTTATGTGTGATGAAACGGTTCCAAAACTCCTAAAACAACAAAGTAAAAAAAAAGGGTAATAATCAAAAGAAAAACAAACCGATGGAACACGCGTAAGTTGGAGAAGAATTGCATATTGGGTACGGCTGAGTTCATTTGCATTTTCAAGCGTCTTTGCATGGAGTTTAGAATAACCAATAACGGATGGAGCCAAAACATGAACAAGATTTTCAATCGGCATCTTATTGTAATTTGAATTCTTAGCAACTTTTTGAAGATGAAGAAGGAAATAAGCAAGAGTATCACGATTGGGAGCAGGAAGATCAAAAACAGATTGAATAACAGCTTCATCATTGCTATCACCAATAGCTTTCATAAACTCATCAAAAGATGTTGCAGGAATAAGCTGATCCTAAAAAATAAATCGTAAATAAAAATAGAGTTAAACTATAAACTTACTCGCAATTCTCTCAAAAACTTTTTGATGCAACCAGTAAGAGTTTCAGTTTCGACGTTTCTAAGATTAGGAACAACACGAGATGTCATGAATTCATTGTAGAGCTTTGTAACAGCTGAATCATTTCCAGGCAGACGGTATATTCCTTCACGAGCCAATCGATCACGTTCCAATGCGACGATACAATGAATAAGAAGAGGTGGAATAAATGGATGACTATCAGGACAATAATATACCAAGGCTGATTTTTGCTTCGATGGAGTTTTGGGCAACGTCATCTTTGGAACACATGGTAATGGAGCACGAGCGCGACATTGTTGATGAAAACGAAGGTTGCAATCTAAAAAGAAAGCAAAATTATAGCATTCAGTATTTAAAAATAAAAGCAAAGCATACCCATGCATCGAAGCGCATCCTTTGATGTAATTCCAAAGCGCTTCTTACAAACATCACAAGCTTCAAAGACAGGATGAAATTTAAGTTCACGATGATTTCGGCTTTCAATATTTTCTCCATGTGTCCAGCTTCGAGGAATACCAGGTTTAAGTCTGAAATTTTGTTATTAATATTTATGAGTATGTTAACAATAATATGTGGATAACAAAGAGTTTAGTTTATCCAGAAATGAGCATGGAAAAGTGAAGAAAAAAAACTTACACATCGTAGTTACTTCGAGCATACGAATAAGCTTCTGCAATCGGAGTCAAATGAATGTTCTTTTTGGATGTTTCAGTTTCGCTCAATTTCCGACGAATACTTCGAGAAGGTTGTTGACCACTTGAATCATTTTCATATATATCCCGAGTTTCATTAACAGCATTGCGTGATCTTTTAGGT
This sequence comes from Panagrolaimus kolymaensis, assembly GCA_028622995.1. NCBI lineage: Eukaryota > Metazoa > Nematoda > Chromadorea > Rhabditida > Panagrolaimidae > Panagrolaimus > Panagrolaimus kolymaensis. Next base: position 1,666,861 of record JAJQJQ010000035.1, read on the forward strand.
GGGACATATTCATATCCTTCTTTAATTGGAGCATTTCCAGAAAGATCATGAGAACGCGAACGGCGTTTAAGAGATGCACGATGATTTTGAGATGTTTCACTTGGATGCAAAGAAGCAACAGTTCGGCCCAAAACTTTATCGGCCTTTGAAGTCTCCATGGAAGATTTACTACCAAGACGTTGAGCTAAAAAAAGTCATTTATTATTACACTCTTTATGTTAAAAAGAAAAAGTACATACGTGTTTCATGTGTACCAATAATGGTAGATTTATCATAGGTATTATCAATACCAGGACTTGGAGATTTGCTTGTATTAACAGCTAATAAACCATTATGATTTTGATCCTTATACTAAAAAATGAAAACAACGTTAATAACTGCAAAAAAAGTAAAAAGAAACTAACGATGATCTTCATTTGTTCAATGATACGTTTGTGTTCAGCTAGTTCACATTCGACATCTTTTTTACCATTAACAGCGTGAGCAAGTTGAGTTTTACAATCTCGTACAAGACCATGCAAAGCTTCATTTTCCTTTTGAAGAGTTTCAACATTCTTTTCAAGTGAGATCATTTTACTCTTGTACATGTTACATTTTGCTTCACTTTTCTGCCAATTAATACGAGTTCCATCAAGAAGATCAACCAAGCTTAACATATCTAAAAATGAGAAAAGGAGTTAATAAAAAGGGAATGAAAATTGAGTAAACTAACCTCTTTCATTGCTATCATCAACAAGCGAAATGTAATGGCTCCAATTCTCGATGAATTCACGCCCAATACGTTCAGATTCACAGGTGCACAGCTTTTCAGTAGTTCTATTCATATTTCGTTGACTTTAGTCTAAAAAATATCAAACATGTTATTAAATGATAAATATGTGGGAATGAGAAAAGATATGAACGAAAAAAATTAGAAGAACCACGTAGGACAAAAATTTAACGTTCTAAAACTTCGCACGGCAAAACATAAACTTCAGTGGCAAATTCATAAGAGTTACAAAAAGTTAAAAAAAAATGCAATACAAATAAGAGCAGAAGAGAATGAAGGAGAAAGGATTTAGGTGGAATGAAAATGAATGAATGAAAAAAAAACAGCTCTTACCCCGAATGTGCACTTTTTGTTACACCTGTAAAACAAACATATAAGACGCGCATATATAAAAAGTTCTGTACCCCCATCGAAAATTCAACAATTTATAACACACAGGCCATTTTTTTCAAAAAAATTTCATTTCTGAAATTCTTCCTCACGAAATTTCTCATGGACAGAATTTGAGATTTTTTGAAATTCTTCCTCACGAAATTTCTCATGGACAGAATTTGAGATTTTTTGGAAATCTCCCTCACCAATTTTGCTCAACATCGAAATGTCCGATTTTTATAAAATCAGTCTCAAAATAAATTTTTCTTCAAGTTTTAACGATTTTTTTGAAATCCACCTCAGCGGTGAGGAGGTTTTCATTATTTTGATGCTTTCTTCAAATGAGATTTTTAGCACTGTTCTAAATCATTTTTAGCACTGTGCTAAGTTTGAAATTTTTAGAACAGTGCTAAATTTTCAACATTCGGGAGCTATTATAACCAAAAAACCAAAAAGGATTCGAACCTTCAACCTCCTGACTACAAGGGGTTACCTTAACCACTGCGCCAGACAACCAATAGAATCACTGGTTACTTGGCTGTACTTATACCAAATAGGATGGTAATCATTTATTTGAAAAATGAATTAACAGTTCATCGTAAATAGTGAATTAGCCTCCCCACATCTAAATGCTGCATTAGATAAAGAATAGCTAATGAGTTATTACAGCCAAATAAATGATTACTATCTTATTTGGTATAAGTACAGCCAAGTGACCTGTGATTCTATTGGTTGTCTGGCGCAGTGGTTAAAGTAGCCGCTTGTAGTCAGGAGGTTGAAGGTTCGAATCCTTTTTGCTTTTTTGGTTATAATAGCGCCCGAATATTGAAAATTTAGCACAGTGCTAAAAGAAATTTAGCACTGTTCTAAAAATTTCAAACTTAGCACAGTGCTAAAAATGATTTAGAACAGTGCTAAAAATCTCATTTGAAGAAAGCTTACAAAATAATGAAAACCTCCTCACCGCTGAGACGGATTTCAAAAAAAACGTTAAAAAATTAAAAAATGGACATTTTTCTTGAAAACATTGAAATCGAAGAATTTCTCCTCATTTGCAAAAACAAAGTTTAAAAAAATCTGACATTTCGTTGCTGAGAAAAATCGTGAGGAACATTTCCAAAAAATCTCAAATTCTGTTCATGAGAAATTTCGTGAGGAAGAATTTCAAAAAACCGTTAATTTCGATGCTGAAAATGGGGTGAGGAGATATTTATAAATTGTTGAATTTTGGATGGGGGTACAGAACTTTTTATATATGCGCGTCTTATATTCGGGGAATTTAAAAATGCTAATTTTATTCTTGATTTTTTATTGTTTCATTCTCAAAAACTTTTTAGTTATTTCGATAAGACCAAATTTTACTTATCCTAGCAACTTCTTCCATCCTAAAAGAATGCCTTTATATCGGAATAATATTTTTTTTAGTTAAATAATTCATATATTTTTGTTATGGGTGATCATGGAAATCGTTTTGGTGGAATAAGTTATACTAAAGTGGGAGATATTGAAGATAAAAATCCAATGTTATTTATGTCAGTGCCAGCCAACCTTCGACGAAATTCTAAAATTATAAATATGCTTAAACAAAATGCTCATCAATTAATAACTCATTATGATGTTTATGCAACTTTACTTGATATCACTAAAGTGGGTTGTTATTTTTGAGAATTTTTAATTTTAGAAACTGATATTTTTTTTTCAGCCAAAAAATCCTCGATTTCGATATCCTTTAAAGCGAGGAAGCTCCCTTTTCCACCGACTTCCTCAACCTCGAACTTGTGATCGATTAGGAATTCCATTTCGATTTTGTATGTGTGATTTTGAACGAACTCCCATTTCACAAAGGAATAATAAAATTGCAAAGAAAGCCCCCGAACTAATGGTAGAAAAAATGAATGAAAATTTGAGAGAATTTAATCAAACTTCTTCACTTTGCTCAATTTTAACCTTAAATCCAAATGCAAAAATTGATGTACTTGAATTTAAAGAAACAAAAGGCAATATTACCATTTATCAAATTCAATGGGAAACTCTCCCAGGTAAAGGAAGGTTTAATGGTTTTATAACAAAAAATAATCTAAATGGAAATTATACTATTTTATCTGGAAGATTTCCAAGATTAAATAAATATGGTCCACAAGCTGAATGTGTTGCAGGAGCTAAATATGAATCATATTGTTTTTGTAAAAATTTATTGAATCAAATTACGACAACCAAAAAGCCAAAAGTAACTAAAACCACGAAGAAAACAAAAACAACAAAATGACCATCAAAAAATTAACATCCCCATTGGCAATAGAAGCATACAGATGATGTGACAAATCGATCTCTTAACGACGAAAACAAAATTATGAAGAAAGGCTTAAAGTAAAAAAATTTTTTTTTTTTATGTAAAAAACACGAGGCAAAGAATCAATAAACTATGTTATTACTTTTTTTTTCATTCATCCTTTGATTTCCATATCACTTAAATTTAATGCTAAAAATTTTGAACAAAAACTGTGAATCTTGAAACATTTTGGAATGTTTTTCGTTTCGAAAATTTGGCGCCAAACAAAAATTGCCAGATTAGTAAAAACTTTGTTTGCTCTTTTTTGAAAAACTTCATTACTTTTTCATCGTCTTTTGTTTACGTGTTTCCGTTGTTGTCACCTGCTTATTATTTTTAAATTTCATATCTTTCAGATTTTGATACTGCTTTACAACATGAAGATTTCAATTCACAACTTAACCAAAGGTCATTTCGATTTGGATGTTCGTGAATTTGATACCATCAAAGATGTCAAAACCCAAATTCGATTATTGAAGAATATTCCTGTTACTCAACAAACTCTTCTTTTCAATGGTATAAATGCTTTCTTTACTTGTTTACTTACTTACTTTAGTTTCTTTTTATAGGCAATAAACTTGAAGATGATAGCATAGTTCTTGAAGAATATGACATTTATGATGAAGCATCTCTTGTTCTCCGACTTTCTGGTGATATCAAAATTTCTGTTGAATTTCTCAATGATTTAGTTATTTACTTAGAAGTAAATGGAGATGATACAGTTTGGAATCTTAAACAAATGATTGAAGACAAAACTAAAGCAAACTGGTATCGACAACATCTTTTCTTGAATGGCGAAGAACTTAAAGATCGAAATAAAACTGTTGCTGATTGTAAAATTCAAAATGGTACATGTCTTTTTGTTCGTGGAGAAATGCATGTTAAAATCAATTTGGTCGATGGAAAGAATATTATTGTTGAAATGAGAAAAACTGATTACATTGAATATATCAAACATCAAATCAAGATGATGGAAGGTATTCCTTTTCGACAACAATGTTTAGTTTTTAATGGTTGGTTTTTATATATTCTTTCTTCCATATAATTTGAACAATGTTATACGTTTTTTCAGGAACTATACTCGACAACTTTAAATGTGTTTCTGATTATGAAATTGAAAATGGTTCAACTCTTGATATGTCTTATGATCCTGATTATGTTCCTTCAAATGATTACATCAAAATAAGTTTCGCTGATCAAGATGGCAATCGTCTTCCGTTTCGAGTTAAACCTTCCACTGAATTCTCCAAAATTATGTTAGCATATCAAAATAGTTTTAAAGTTCCTTATCGTCAATTGAATTTTCTTTTTTCTGGTCGGCGTATTTCAGAATTTTGTACTCCTGCTACTTTAGAAATGGAAGATGGTGATGTTGTTGAAGTTTATCGATGTCAATGTGGATGTTAATGTTCTTTGATTTTTACTTGAAACCTTTTTTGTTATGTTTTTTCTTTGTTTTCTTTTGTTATTTATTGATGCAAAGATATTTCTTTGTTAATGTTTGCAGTTTTGTTTTTTGAATAAAATCCATTTTTTTTATTTCCAACATCATCATTATTTTTCATTTAAATGTTTACAAAACGAAGTTATTAAATTTTATGTATTTGTTTAGAGTAATAAATTTTATTTACCAAGGAGTATGGCATCTGCTTTGAAGATATTTTTTTAGCTGTGGAAGGGCATGAACCTTCTTTGAATGGAATGTTCCAAAAGTTCAGAATAATTTTTAAGCAATTCTGAAGCATGTTCATTAACGGAATCAATGTATTCTGCAATCCAAGTAACTCCAAAATTTAATTTTTTGTCTGTCAAAATCACAATCATCTAATTTATAATCAACCAAATGTGCACATTTGTGTAGTAGGCTGTAGTCTCTCATTAATCATATTAGTTCAATTGATCAAAATAATATGGAACAAACAAACAAAAAAAGTTACAGGGTCAAAAGAAGAAAATATAAAAAGGAAAATCAATCCTTTGCATTTTTTTTATCTTTGGTCAATTTTTTGTTTTACTTTGGTTGTGCGTCTTTTTTTGTTTATTTTTTGTTTATCGGCGAATTTTTATTTTCCAATAAAATCGATTTATAAAAATGTCTGAATTAAAAGCAGCTAAAAAACTTTTACGTTCTCAAATTGGTGCAATTGTGTCTGCAATTTCCGATTCTGAATTATCAAAACAATCAAAAGATGTGGAAACTAAAATATTTGAAGCTGAATGGTTTAAAAAAAGTCAAAGGATTTCAATTTTTATTTCAACCAAAGGTGAAATAATTACCGATAATATTATTAAAAAAGCTTTTGAACTTAATAAAGATGTTTTTATTCCGAGGTAAGTTTATCGGTTTTATTTGCTAAAAAAGTTCCAATTTTTTTGACCTGAAATAATAAAAATCCAACTAAAGAAAGTTACTTCTTCTTTTTTTCAGCGCAAAAAAGTGTAATAACTCTTTTAATGTTTGTCGTCCTTCAAGTTGTTGTTGAAAAATCTCATTCTCCTTTTCTTTTGCTCATTTTTGCGTTCAATAAAAGCAAGCGCGTTTGCACTTTTTTCTTGCCCGAATGAGCTTCAGTGGTCTGGGGTGCAGGCTTCAAACCTGTAGACGCCGGGAGGCGTAGTGGTTCGATTCCACCTTTCGGGTGTAACAATTTTTTTAAATTTTGCATAAACAAATTTTTTTCACAAAAATAAAACGAAATTTTTTGATACGTAAATATTTATTAAAAGTTTAATAATTTGAAAGCTCAAAAAATTTTTTTATAGATTTAAAAAAGGCGCCACAGATATGGAAATGTTAAAATTAAGCGGTTTAGAAGAATTTGAAAAGCTTGAAGCTATTCTTTGGGGAATTCGCCAGCAACCGGTTGATGCGGAAATTGAAAGTTTTCATCTCACAGGTACTGTAACTTTCATTTCCGATAATTAAACAAAAACATTTTCAGGACCTCTGGATCTTGTATTAGTTCCATCCGTTGCATTTACACGAGAAGGAAAAAGGCTTGGACATGGAAAAGGTTTTTATGATAGATTTTTTCATTCCCATCAAAAATTATTCAATCAAATGCTTTTAAAAGTTGGACTTGGATTAAAAGAACAAATTGTAGATGATTTACCTATGAGTGAATTTGATGTTAAAATGGATTTTGTTATTACACCTCCTTCAAATTGAATTTAAAAAGAATTTCATTACGCATATTTTATGGAATTTTAAATAAATCTTTTAAACTTTTTTTTGACTTTTCTTAAAGTTAAAAAATTTATCTTTGAAGCGATCAGAAATTTACAAAGTTTTCAATAACAAAATTCAATAAAGTCGAATATAAGATTTTTTTTGGTAATCCAAAATTTGTTTCAAGGATTTAAACATGAAAATAAAATTAAATTTATTAGTTAATTGGAAGATTCACTTCGATCAATTTTCTTGAAACAAAGATTAAAACAAATTTTTCATATTTTCATTGGTTAAAATTTTAGTTTTTTATAAGCAAAACTAAGGAGATACCTTTAACCTTTTCTTCTTATTTTATTTTTATGGAAAAGTGGGATACTAATTCCATAAGAGTGCCAAACATTAATAAAACCCAAAATTTCCGTTTATTTACAAAATTAAATTAATTAAAGTTAATGCACTAGTTTTTTTCTTATTTACACTTATCAACAAATAAAAAAAATAATAACATTTTTTCCTTATTTTTCTGCCGAATAATGTTAAAAATTCATACAAAGGTTTAAAAAATTAAAAGAATATCCATAGCAACTTCTGTGACGTGCTTTTATAAAAAAACAACAACAGAATAAGAACTCTAAAAGCTTGGTTAATTTTTTAAAAATTTGTCTTTTTTTTACCATAAAAACAAGCCATAAATTTGTAAAATTTTCATTTAAAAAAAACTAAAAAAAGAAGGTTGTTTATTAAAAAAAACCAATCAATAACGTCTGTTTTTACTATTGGAAGCAAATAACTAACTACTTTGTTTTTGTTTTTTGTTTTTTATTTTTTGTTTTTCATCAACGAAAAAAAACAACAAGCACTTTTTTATTTTTTACTTCCTCTTTTTCTTTTCTCTTTTTTTTTTCAGTTGTGTTTTCTTTGAGTAAAACCAAAAAAAAACGAAGCACACAAACATTTTTTGAAATTTTTTTACTCATTTTAAAAAAAAAGGTGGTTGGAAAATGATATTAGCGATAATTTTAACACTTTTTTCAATTATTGCTTATTATAATTTTTATTGGAAACGAAAGGATTTACCTCGAGGTTTGTCTGTTTTCATTTTTTTATCCAAAGTAAAAATGGGAAGAAATATTTTTGATTTAAGGAAAAACAAATAGCTCAAAGCAATGGAATAATTTTGAGTTTTATTTTCGATGCTTTTAAATACGAAAAAATTGTTTTAGGCCCAATTCCATTACCAATTTTGGGAAACGCTATTGCATTTGGATTTGATGATCCACCAAATTACTTTGTTAAATGGACTAAACAATTTGGAGATATTTATACTTTTTGGGCGGGTGAAATGCCTGTAATTTGCATAAATGATGTTGAAACCATAAATGAAACATTCGTGAAAGATGGAGAAACTTTTGCTGGAAGAGCTCAACTTACAGAATTATTTGAAATTACTCGACATGGTCAACAAGGAATTATTTTTGAAGAGGGCGATCCATGGAAAACCCATCGAAGATTTGTGTTGAGAGTATTTCGAGATTTTGGATTTGGAAAAAATTTAATGCAAGAAAAAATTTTAAATGAATTTTCATGTTTAATGGAAATAGTTAAAAATGAGCAAAACGCTGGAATTAAAGATCAAAGCATTCAAAATCATATTGATTTAGCCGTTGGTTCAGTAATTAATAATTTGTTATTTGGATTTCGATGGAGTGAAGTAAGTTTATTTTTTTTATTAAATAAACAGTAAGAAAACAGCAAAAAATCTCGCAATTTCTTTTTTTAAATTTTGTATTAATTTCTTTTTCTTTTTTTTTTTTCAGAACAAAGTTGAAGATTTTAAAGAGCAAAAAGAAATAATAGGAGCAATGACAAAAGATTTTGGTCATCCTGCAACGGTGATAATGATATATCGAGCTCATATATGGCGATATTTCCCCATTTTTCGTCAAATATATTATAGAATGATAAAAAATCGAAATCATACATGGGAATATTTTCGTAAAAATGTTGAAAAGCGTAAAGCTTTAATGGATTTTGATGATTCGAATAATAATGAACCCGTGGATTATGTGGAAGCATTTTTAAGGAAGCAACATGAATTGGAAAAAATTGGGGAACCACATTATTTTACGTGAGTTTTTTTACGTTTGACATACATAAAAGTGATATCAAAACTTCTAAAAAAAGAAGTCAAAAAGTCGCTGACAAGAAAAACTAAATATTTAAAGTTTCAAAATCTTTCCATATATTTTATTTATTGAAAAATCATCAAAAATTTACGAAAAAAGCAATGTTTTTTTTCTCGAGAGAAGTTCCCAATAATTTTACCAAATAAAAAACTTTAATAATTTTCTTTACTATCAAAGATTGAAAAAATTCTTTCTAGCAGGTTCATGGCGTAAATGCCCTTCACACTTTATCGGTTTAATTCAGCAAATAAATAATTTTTTGAAAATGATTATTTATTTATTTTTTTATTTTAAAAACACCAATATTTTTATAATTAATAATGACAACAAAAACACAAAGAGATTAAAGCTTTTTTTATTTTTTAATTAGTTGGGCATCCAGTTTTTTGATTTGCTGGAACTTTAAACATAGGACCATGTCCAGGAATGATGTAATCTACGTCACACATAATAGCCTTTCGACTTTCACCTTGTTGGGTTATATTTGTGGCAGAACTTTGCCATATTGTTGCATCAGTTAAATCTTCGACTTTGAAAAATAAGTCACCTGAAAAAAAATTTGAGATTTATAAATAAATTTTTATATTTTTTATTACCTGTGATTGCAACTAAACCAAGTTGTTGAGGAGGTGAATTTCCATTATTTGTTTCGGCATTACTTACTAAAGCTGTGATGCATGTGGTTGTATGACCGGGAGTTGGAACAATTTTAACATTATCTGTGACATTGTATCCACCAAACTAAAAATTTAACCAAATCAAAAATTTGCATATAAATTTTCTTAAAAAATTTCTTACTTCATATGTTCCAACATAAGTAAGAGAATATCCATCAAAGATATGATTTCCATGATATATTTTTGCGCCTTTAAATGCATCCGCATGTCCTGTATGATCCAAATGAGCATGAGAGAGAATAATCTTATTAATGGATTGTGGAGGAACGCGAGCGTTTTTAAGAGCATCCATCATTCGTTTAAAGCTTCCATCATCGGTGGGTAAACCAGTATCAAAAATAATTTTATTATTTGGTCCATCTTCGATTAAAGCGATAGTAGGAATATATTCAAAATCTTTTCCATTTCCATTTACTCTTGATACTATTTTACCGACATCCAATACAGTGATTCGAGCTTTACCATTTGGTGGAGGAGGATTTTGTTGATTATTATTCTTTGGTGGTTTATTCCATTTTTTCCATTTAGGATTCCAATTCCATGCATCTGAACCATATGTAGCTTCCAATACAATTGGAAATAAAAATAAAGTAAAAAGAACTAAGGATGTTTGCATTTTCGAAGAGACAAAGGCAATATTAATTGGTGAAAATATAATTTAATGAATTTAACTTAAAATTTTTTGATCAGTTTTATACCAAATTTTTTTTAAATTTTTTACTTATGGTTTGATGTTTATTTAACCTATACACCCACATACATACACAATAAAAAAAATGACATTGAATTTTGTTCCTTCCTTTTTTCCGGGATGGCTAATTCGATTTCATTTTTCATTTTCTATGTATCAATTAAAACAGAATATGACTGGACTGGATTGAATCAGACAAAAAAAGCTGATTAAACAAGGAAGAATGAGAAAGCATAAAACTCAAAAGAAAGAAAAAAGTCTTTTTTTTGGTCGAATAAGGATGGATGACTGACTGACGCCCACAAAAAAAAAATACAAATGTTCAAAAATGGTTTTTATTTTATTTGTTTATAAAATCAATTTATGAAGCAGTTGTGTTTAATTGTAGCTTAATAAAATATTGTTATTTGTTTAAAAATTTTTAAATTTTTTATCCTTCTGAAAGTCTATCTTTTTTTCAAATAGGAAAAAATTGAAAAGACTTTTGACTTTTTTTAAATAAAAAAAATCTTTTGAAAAAGCAAAAATACAAAATAAAATATTATTTTCTTCGCAAGATCGGTTTTTTAGCAATTGGAATTTTAATATTTAAAAAAAATTTTAAACTAAAATCAACAATAATTTATTTTAGTGATCATTATCTTTATTCAAATTTATGGGATTTATGGTTGGCTGGTCAAGAAACCACCGCACATACTCTTGGGTGGGCATGTGTATATTTAATTAAAAATCCTGATAGCCAAAAACGACTTCATGATGAACTTTCCAAACATATTGGGTCGGATAGAATTATAACCATCGAAGATAAACCTAAACTTCATTATCTCAATGCGGTGATAGCTGAATCTCAAAGATGCGCGAATTTATTAAATTCCAATGTTATGCATCGAACTCTCAAAGATACAATAATTAAAGGCTATAAAATTCCGAAGCATACTGTAATAGTAAACCAAATTTCGAGTGTTCTCTATGATGAACGATATTTTCCTGAACCATATAAATTTAAGCCTGAAAGATTTATCGATAAAGAAAATGGAATTTTTGTTTGGCCCGAAGCTTTAATGCCTTTTGGAGTTGGAAAGCGTTCATGTCTCGGGGAATCATTGGCGAGAATGGAATTATTTTTATTTATGGCAAATATTTTTAATCAATTTGAACTTCACGAAAATCCTGAAAACCCTGTGGATGATAAACGATATTTTGGCGGCACCATTGCTCCCGCACCTTTTACATGCATAATTAAAAATCGAAAAGTTTAAATTTAACCCATGTAATACATTTTTTTATTTATTTTTTCTAAAAAATTCTACGTAAAATTATTATTATTTCAATTTTGTTTGCACATTTAGAATTTAGCAAAACTATGTTATCCTAAATTAACTTGATGCACAAATAAAAAAACTTTTCACAAAAGTTTTTCACCTGCTGCATTAAATATTTAAAAAATGTCAAATATCATTATTCGTTATTTACAGACTTTTATGTACTTAAAAAAAAGGCCCAATAAAGAGCTTTATTCAATTTTGAATTATTATTTTATCCACTAAATAATGACAATTTTATCACTTATATCATTGATGAACATTGTTTCAGGGCGTATATGTATATAAAAACTATAGCTTGTTTAACAAAAGTTTATTAACATTTTTAAAACCGTATTTTAAAAAAAGGTAACAGTAAAAAAGGAAATATTTTTTTTTATCGTTTTATCACTTTTTCGCTTCAACTTTGCTGTCTAAATGGGAAATAAGTGTATCACGGAATGATATGCTTTCCATTGGAAATATGGATTTGAAATATTTATATTTAGAAGCGATATCTTCATATAAAAAGGCATCGTTGATATTTTCACCCATCACTTCTCCCATATTTTCATATTTCATATAATCAGCTTGACACACATAAATACATCCATTAATTTGTTGAAGATTCATGGTCATTTCGGATTGATTTATATGAGAGGGTGGATGATTGGGGTCTTCATGAATCTGAAGAAAAAAAAAAGAATGAATGCTTTTTCAGTATTTTGTAAGCATTCACAAAATTTTCCATTTTGAATTTTGATTTATGTAATTTAACTTTCCCTTTTATTTTCTTACCTTTATTTTAACTTTCCATGGTTTATTTTTGGACATGGCTTTTTCAACTGCTTCTCGAATCATTTCCAAACTTTCCACGGGTAATGGATATCCATGTTTGATTGCAGCTTTAAGGGCATTGAGATTTGTTTTACTTTGTTCATGCAAACATGAAACCATTTCTTTTAATAAGAAATTATTATCCTTTTTCTCTTGAATTGAAACATTATATTCAACTAAAGCTCTTTTAAGTTCAATGTCTTCTTTATCAAAAGCTGCCATAACTTCGGATTGTCCTGTTGGAAAGCGAATAGCCGTTAAAAATGTTAAAAGGCATTGAGAAGTTGATGAAACAAAAATATTAAAAGCTGCATCGTGAATAGCAGAATTTAGAGCTTTTGAAAGTTCGAGAGATATTTGATTTAAATCCAAATAATCATCATTTTCATCTTCTACGCCCGATGAATCACTTTCATCAAAACCTTCATCATCTTCAGCTAAATTGATTAATTCCAAACATAAAATTTTAAGCATGCCTTCTAATTCAGTTAAATTCAATGATAAATCCAAATTTGGCATAGCCATGCTTCCAAGAGGGGAATTATGATCAACAAAAGTTGAGATAAGATAATAAAAAATTATTTTAGTTTTGGTCGATTCCACAAGAAATTTCTCATACACCAAAGCTTTGAATCGTTTAACACTTTTTCCACTAACAATAAAAGAATCTATCAAGCTTTTGGAACAACCATTGGGATCATCAATAACTAAGTTAGCTTTCAAAACTCGATAAATAAGATTTTTGATTTCGAACAATGTTTTTTCGAGATTTTGTGTTAAATGTCTAATTAATTTCTAAAAAGTAAGAAAGAAATTAATTTTGTCATTGAAAGGTTTGCAAGGAAAAAAAAGAGAAGTTTTTCATGTAAAGAGTTTTCGTTAAAAAAATTGAAGTTTTGGAACTATGTAAAAAAAACTCTCAACTTTCCATTCTTTTCTTCGTGAACTATTATTTTTTTTAGCGTAGTTTTTTTAAAACTCACTTCTTCAAAAGCTTTATCACTGCTTTCAGTTTCATTTTGTTTTTCTCGAGCATTATTGTAACACCGAAGTATGGTATGTTCATCCACGCCAGAATTGGATTCCATAGCAATTTTTCTTGAATAGCTTCGACATTGATTATAATATTCATAACTTTCAAATAGGGCTGTACAAAAAGCTGACATTTTTTTATAAGCGCTTCGGGCTACAGCTGCTACAGTTTGAGCAGCATTTTTTGCCATTTGAAAGAGTTTTGTCGAAGAAATATAATCGCATGCATCTGAAGCGACTTCTTTGGCTGATTCCCATAATTGGGAAGCTTTTTCAGATACAGCATTAGCTGCGGATTTAATGGTTTCGCCTGTAGCTATTGCAACATTTGCTATAGCTCGAACACCTGCGTTGATACCAGTTACATCGCCAACTGCATATGCCATTTCACCCACGGCGTTAATAGCACTTCCAACGCCATCTGCAACAGCGTTTGCAACAGCCTTAGTGCAAGAAGCAACCGCCTAAAAATTTAATTATAAATATAAAATTTTTAAAATTTGTTTTTATTATGTGTGGTGTTTAAAAAAATTATTCAATACATTTCGAAATCGAAAAAGCAGGTTAGCTCCATTATTCAAATAAAACTTTTTAAGTTGTTTAAAAAATATCCGAAATTTGCAAAAGAGCTCGAGAGGTAAAATGCATGAAGCCATCCTAGATTCTTACCTTGAAAGCTTCAGATTCAGCAATAATATTTGCAACTTTAGCTACAGCTTTTTTGACTTCTCTATAACCTTGTTTAACTTTGGCTGCTGCAGCATTTACGAAATCAGCAACTGGATTGATAATATTATCACTGATCCATCCACCAACGCTACTACCAATACTGTAAAACCAATTTCCAACTGATTTAACACCCGACCATATAGCTTTCGCGGCATCAGTTACAACTCCCACAGTTTCAGATAAAAGTTCAAAACCAATCGATTTTTCTGCTTTACTCATCACCGCTTTCATTCCATTATCCATAATTGGTTTGAGTTCACTATCAATCAATTGATTTTGATCTTTAAGATATTTTTCAAATGGTATCATTGAAAGATGATATTGAGTTTGATCATAAAGTTTTGTTTTTTTATCTAAAATTATTTCATGAATGGTATCAAAATCTCCCTCAAATTCATCTTCATCAATTTCATCTCGACCATGAATGTTGAGTCGTGGAGGAGTAATGATTCCAAGGTTGAATAAATCCTTGAAAAAATTTGCATATGGATTTTCAGGTAAAAATATTTTAATTTCTGTTTTTGGATTTTGTTCATCCAAAGAAATGCAAAGATTTTCCAATGCAAAGGCATAAGCGAAGCGATCAGTGAGAAATTCATCCACTTCATATCGAATGCATGCTGGAAGGATGGAACAATCAAGTTTGGTAAAAATTCGAAAATTTGTTTTGTAATAATATTCAATCAATTTTTCTTTTTTTAATATCTAAAAAGAGGGATATATGTAGTTCTAACATTTTTTTGTGTTTTCATTATTTTAAAAATAAACTTACTTCGAAAATATCGACTTCTTCTATTTCACTGCCTTTTTCACTATTTTCTTTATTATTGTTGATTTTAGATTTACAAGCAACTTGAATTAATTTGGGAGTAACGTTTTGTAAATCAGGAACTTTTCGAAGTTCATTTAAAGTTAAAGCATGTTTTTCTAATGTTTCGTTTTTTTCTTTTGGCTCAGAAGATCCGTCGAAATAAATTCCAATCTTCGATTGCCAAAGTTGATCATCGATAGTAAACTTACAACGCATTACTGTTTGCCGCTTCAGTGATTCAACATCTTCAAGACTTTGTAAAATCCAAGCTCCAGCTTCAAGGGAAATTTCAAAATAATCTGATAAATCTTCGATTGTAATTCCATCAAAAGAAGTAAAATATGTAAAATCTTTGAGAACATGAATATTGATAATAGCAACGATATCATCTTTAAGTCGAGACACCATTTCAGCGTTTATTAACCCTTGATTGATGGAATCACGAGGATAAAATTCTCGATCATTTGAACTTCCATTCAAAGAAATTAAATGTAAAGGATTTTTTGGATCCCATTTGGGTTTTGAAATTGGCTTAATCCCCGCTTTTTCAAAATGCTCCTTGATTTCATTTACATATGGAGG
This sequence comes from Panagrolaimus kolymaensis, assembly GCA_028622995.1. Lineage (NCBI taxonomy): Eukaryota > Metazoa > Nematoda > Chromadorea > Rhabditida > Panagrolaimidae > Panagrolaimus > Panagrolaimus kolymaensis. The sequence goes on from JAJQJQ010000035.1 coordinate 1,682,349, forward strand.
CTCAATATAAACGACATTTTGAACTTGACATAACACTCGTCGATCCATAAGTTCATGAAAAAAGTTTAAGCGATTTGAAAGCTTTACATGATCTTCAAAAACAATTTGTTCTGCCACAAATTTATTATCAAATTTAGGAGTTCGTGAATCATTTTTAACTTTTTCCAAAATTTTTTCAATACTTTTTTTCGAAAGTTTATATTTTTTCTTTAATGCATCAAGTTGCCATGATTCAAGATTTTTGTCAAAAATTAAATGAGGGCTGATAATACCTGTTAGGCCAAGGGTATGATAAATATTAGCACTTGAGCTGTCGCTAATTTTATTATGCATAAATGTTTTCTCATCACATGGGCTTCCAATAATCCAATCAATATTGGCGATAATTAAATTCAAATATTGTAAAGTTGATTTATGTTGTTCTTCAAATCCACAAGTTTTTACTTCATTTATCGAAGATTCTTTTAACATTTGAGCCACTACGGTTGCTTCTTGCTGCCGACGATCCAAGCGTCTTTGGAAAAGAACTCGAGCCTAAAAATTTTGGGATTTAAGCTTTTTAAAATTAAAAGGAAAAAAATTAGATTTTGATATCTTGAATTTTATGTGGCATTTCGCTTTTACGAAGTTAGATTCAAGTTCAGCAAGCCTTTAAAATAAAATTATGAAAAATTCTCCAAGTTAAAGAAAGTATATGTCTGGATTGTAAAAAAAATACAAAAAACAAACTTTATGGAAATATTCAAACACAACTTCCGCTTCTTCAACGCTGAGTTCTCTAGAATTTTCTGTGGAAGGAATTTTCATACATGCTTTAAAATAAAATGCTTCAGCCGCAAATTCAGTTCCATCACTAATAATTTTATCCAACAATGTTGTAGCTTTTTTAATATTTTTATTGCATAAATGATATAAAGCCAAAGTAATTTGGGATTGAGGAAAATCAAGCCAATTTTTTTCTGCTTCTTCCACTACGATTGAATGATCCTTCAAAAATTCTTCAACTGAATTTATGATGGCTTCCTTTTCACTTTCTCTTTCTTCAGGAGTATTATTTTTGGAACATTTTTCAATTAGCGGCGCCTTTTCATCCAACCACATAGCCCATTTATCCAAAAGTGCAAAATAAACTACTTGTTGGGGATTTTGAATTTTTCCATCATCGCTGCTGGTAGAATTTGAATAAATAGAACTCAAAACTTTATCACAATGATTTCGAAATTTTTCTAGGCATTCTTCTTCAATTTTTGTGTGATAATCGTAATAAACCTTCAAAGCTGCAAGCCTTTGAATTTCAGCATTATCTCGAAAGGTTTTCAATTGAAATATGGAAGGCTGTATTCCTTCTTCTTCTTGCCTCATAGCGATGATTTGAGCAGATCCAGGTTGGCCCGAACGAGCTGCTCTTCCAAAAGCTTGTTCTTCAATTCGAGTATTTTTTGGCATAAAGGCTGTTATCACATGTAAGCCTTTAGTATCCTGAAAGAAAAAAAACTTTTTTTAAATTCGATCTATAGTCAAAGCATAAAAAAGGCTAACCGAGAAAAATAAACTTACAATTAATTCATTACTGAGCTTAATATCAGTGCCTCGACCAGCTAAATTGGTAGCAACAATCAGTTTGCATAAACCCAATTCATGACCTTCTTCTTCGAATTTGAATGTGCCTCCACTTCGGATATACATAGTAATGGTTTCAAAACAATTTTTCAATAATCCACTTGCATCTCCATCGTTTTTTAAAAGTTCCATAAGACCCTTTTGAATGATTTTAGCTTGAGCAATGGATTCACAAATGACAAGTAAAGATCGACAAGCTTCAATTTGATCTCTAATTTCATCGTAAATTGCTTGAATCCATTTTGAAGTGGTTGTAGCAATGATGGGCGCATTTTCATGGAATTTTTTGGGAACAAATGTTGGGATTTTAATTAAATCTGCGCTATACAATTCTTTTAAAGTTTTACTTTCATGATGAGAACCAAGGGTGCCACTAAGACCATTAATGGTTTTGTAAGCTTTGAGATAGGCTACATTTGAAACGAATACAGCTTTCAAACTCAAAGGAGCTAATCGACAACCATGTTTCAATTGTAAAAATTGATGTAAACCTCCATTCCATTGACTTGAAGGCAAATCCGCGCCAGTATTCCCATCAATTATAGTCACTTTGGGTTCCGTGGATGTAGCCGTTTCAGTTTTATCCAAATCCACAACATAATCATAATCCACATCCATGAAAGATGAACGCTTACAATTTTCAATTAATTCTTTAAGATGAAGCTTTACAAAATCATGAAGGTATTTTGGAAGTTCAATTTCACGTTTTCGATTAAGAATTATTTTAAGTGAATTAGAAATTCGATTTGCAAGAGTTTTATTTTTGATTGAAATCATCTTAGAAAGATCCAAAATTTTAGTTGAATCTTGAATTAATAAATATCCATCTGGATCAAGAATGCTATTTTTGACCATATGTTCATAAATTTCTTGACATTGTTTTTTATTTTTTGTCATATCAGATTCAATCAAATCTTCAAGTGTGTATCGACCAAAAAGTTCCGTTAAAACTTGTTCCTCAATGCAATCAGAGCTAAACTGCTCTTGCAAAGTTTCCATATTGCTTTTAATTCCATTAAAAATGGGCAATCGAATAACTTTTTGAATATAAATCATTAATGAATCAAGTAAATTCATTCCTGGAACATTATGTGAAAGATAGAGAATGTTGTTACCATTATCGAGTAACATATTATCCACTTCATCCACAATAACAACTTGACGAGTTCGTTCACCAAGTATAGTTTTTTTATAAAAAGTTTGCATTAAATAATCTCGTTGAAATTGTGCAATATCGCCATAAACGATATTTCTTTGATATGCGGCCTTTCGATTTTCTATGCTTTCACTACAATTATGACCAACAGTTAAATCAAATTTTTCATAAAGTTCTTGCATGGTTTCTGAATCACGTTGTGCAAGCACGGATGAACTTGTAATAACGTCAACACTTTTTCGATCTCGTATACATCGAATTACCGCAATTGCAGCAATAATAAATGATTTCCCTTCTCCCGTATTTACTTGTTCAAGAATGGGAATATCAGATAAAACTGCACAAAGGACCGCCATTTTTTGAGTAACTCGAAGAGTTTTTCCACAAAGTTTTTTTAATTTTTCATCAAATTTAATCAAAAGTTCCAAAGTTTTTTTTATATTTGATGATGCATTTTGAGGAATTTTTCCTTCTTCGATACAATTCAAATAATCACAATATTCATTTACAAGTTTAATACGAGCTTTCTTTTCCTCATCCGTGATATCATGTTGACCAACAATCAATCGACGCAAATCATCGATGCTTCGTTTCTTGGTTAAATCAAATTCACTTGAAATTCCAGTTTTTGAAGTGATATGATTCAATAAATTTTTCTGATCCAATTCTGTCGTAACCAAAATAGTTTTCTCTTCACCTTTTCGACGAATCCCAGTCCAATCATCACCAGCATGAAGAAATTCGCTTACTCCATTCAAATACCTTTCGGCATCTTCAATTTCATTATTCACAATGGCACTCGTAACTTTTCCAATAAATGTTTCAGGAATAAAATTTACAGATTCCATAATTTGTCGTAATTTCACTTCTTCATGATTACGTCCATTACTATCCAAAACTCCAAGATAATATCCAGCTGGACCAAACTGTTTAAGTTTGGAAGTAATTTCAGACCAAGTTTGTTTAAGGGCGATATCAATCCACATTGACATATTCATATTTTCAAGTTGTTCTGATCCAGAAGAAGCATGTTGAAGCATTAAAATTATTTTATAAAGTGCATCGTTTTTAATTTGTTTTTTATGTTCATGAATTTTAATTGCTAGCAAAATTTTATGCCGTGGGTTATCAATAAGCTTGATACCGCTATAAATTTTTGATTCCAAATTAAGTCGACATTCTTGATGATAGCATAGTCTCGAGAATAACATCACATCAACCATATCTTTTTGGGACACGGAAGAAAGTAAAAATTGCAAAAATTCCAAGTTAGCTCTGCAATGGGTATGCAAGAAAGAAAAGCTTGAAAGAATAAATTGAAATTCCAGCAAACTCATATGACATCCATCAACGTAAAAATTGGTAAACAATAATTTAAGCAAGATAGGAAAATTAACGACAGCCAAATAATCTTCGATCCATTGAAGGACATTTTCATGAAGTTCAATCGGGAAAAAGCCAGCCAAAGCTTGATCATCTTTATAAATCAACATTTCCATTACATTGTTTTTTTGATAATGGTGAATTAAAGCTTTTTGAGCTTCAATAAATTCCAAAAAGTTTTCATCATTTTCAATTTCATAAATTTGTTTTTCATGACACCAAAAAGCTTTTTGCTTAGAAGCTTTAGAATGGAATTTTTTGTTGATTTCAATTCTTTGATATCCATTTTCAATGTAAATGATTATGCTTTCATTTTGAATATACGACATCATATATTGAACTGCAGAAGAGACTTCACCTTGATTCTTCATTTGCGCTTCACAATGGCTGCTTGTCAAATCTATAGGTCGAGAGACAAAACGTTGAATAAATTTATCAAAATTAATATCATCTCCATCATCGACATAAACTTTATTTTGAACAAGTTTGCCTTCATCAATTAAAACTAGCTCATTGCAATTGTAAAGATGCCGATTAAAAGTTAATAGTTCCAAAGCAGTGAAATACAATCTCAAAAGGTATTGACCAGCTGAAGATGTCGCTTCTTTATTCGATGAAAAAACCCCTTTGACGTTGCTTTTTAAAGCTGAAAAGATTCCTCCGTCACTTGCCAAGAAATCCGGAAATTCTCCAAATCGAAGAGGAATATTTTTATCAGCATTTGAAGCTTCATACAAAAATATCAAATTTTCTTTTAAAAGTTTTGTAAAAGTTTGAAGAATTTTAAGAAAATCAGAAAACTTTATTTGTTCCTCTGATTTTTCGAATTTTTTTTTTTTTTCTTTTGGAGGATTTTCTGATTTCTTTTTTTCTTCTTCATCTTCAGCCTTGTTATCTTTTTTAGCATTGGCCAAATAATCAAGATGCTCTTTACATTGATCGTAAACGCACCAAACCATATCAGATTTTTCCAAGGAAGCCATGGCTTTTTTAAGTTCAGGCAAACCATTAATAATATTAATAAATTTATGGAGCATAGATAATTCTTCAATTGTAGCACCATAATCACGACATTTTTGAAAAAGAAATCCTTTGATATCATTCCAAATTAGCCCCACTGGGTAAATTGTTGGTTTCTTTTTGCTGAAATTAATATTTGATTTAAGTTTTGTTTTTCTTAACATAATTTTGTTAGTTTTTTAGCCATCTAAAAACAGATCAAACCAAAATTTAGTTTATTTTGAAAAATCAAAGTCCCCGTTCAATTATGTACTTTGCATAATTTTAATACACAAAATGAAATTCAAAGCTACTTTTTTTTATTATAAATTTTTGTTCAAGAATTTTTTTTTTATGGCGGGTTGTTTTTTAAATAAATATTTTTTCTTCTTTTAAAAGCCAAAAAACTTACAACAAATTCATTCAACAATTTCATTCCATCTCCAAAATCATGTGCATCAGATCCTTTCCAAACACAGCTATTATCGTTTATAAGAGCCATACTCGCAGAAACCATATTTTTAGCACTATCAACATCTTGAAAATATCCACTGAATTTTGTGAGCTGCATATCATTCATATTTTCAAATAGCTTAATCCCATTTACTTCAACATTTCGATAATTGGAAGTTTTGAAGCTTTCTTCTATATTACTTTTTATAAGATTGGCATCCAATACAGTAGTGATGCGTTCTTGATTATTAAAAGTTTCAGATTTTGAAATAAACTCTTGTGTCTGTGATAAGAAATTATTGCCACCTTGTTCTTGAATTTTGTTTTGAAAATTATTTTCATTAGCTATAATTTTAGCTTTTTCCATTATTTCTGCTTCTCGAAGATTATGTTTGATCGTCGCTTCATTAGCTTTATACTCTGCTTTAGGCATTGAGGATTGTATTTTTTCGAGGTCCTCAAGTTCCGCTTTCAACTCTTGAAAAATTTTTCCACCACATTTTTGTCTTTGTAATTCTTCAAAATTATCAATTCCATTTTCATTAAGCAAAGTTACAGCGTTATCACGTTTTACAAATCCTTGCATTTCTCTTAATTTTTCGGCTTGTTTAATACCTTCTTCACACTTTTGCATGAGGGCCTACAAATTATACATATATTTTTAACTTTAAATTTACTATCACTTTTTCAAGAGCTATGTATATTTGGTGCAGGAGCACCTTTGTTTTTATATATTTATTTGCATAACCCCACCTCTTTTTCTGGCGCATTTCCTCTTTCAACAATATTCTTTTCTTTTCGCCATTCTTCCAAAGTTTTATCATTTACTTCTCGTTCCGCTTTAGCATAATCACCCGCATTTGCATCAACTGATTCCTTTAATCTATCATAGAGTTCATCAGTTGAGTTTGTTTCAGCTTCGCTTGAATTTTTCATAAATTCATTCAAATATTTTTGTTTTGCAGTATTGGGTTCACTTATTTCTTCTTTAAGAAGTCTAACATCTAGCGCTTTTCGAGCGCTTCGTACATCCTCAGCATTTTTTACGTTTTTTTCTATTTCGCCCTTTGTTTGTTCATATTCATCTGGTGTCATTTGTGCTTTATTATTTTCTAACGCTTTTTTAGCGTCATGCCATTCTTCCAAAGTTCGACCATGACAAAGTTCACGTTCCACATTTCTTGTGACATCGCGATACGAACCATTTTCATGCTTATAATCAGCTGAAGTTTTAAAAAGTTGATCTTTTCTTTTATTATCTAATTCTGAAAGGCTTTCTTGAAGTTGAGCTTTTTGTTGATCATTCATTTGTCCTTTAACCAAATTATCAACTTTATCTTTTAATTCTATGCAATCATAATCCTTGAGAAGTCTATCCACTTCTTCACCTCGCTTTCCTTCGGGCATTTTGATTATAGCTGCTAATTTTTGATTGATAATTTCTAATTTCCCTAAAGCATTATATGCTTCAGGACTAAGAGGCATATTTTGATCCAATATGAATGCATCTTTTGTATATTCCACAGTATTGGAATATCGATCCATTCGTTGATAATATCCATCAACATCATTGATGCGATAAACATTTTTGATTAAATATGCTCGCTTTTGAGGATCAATATTATCCGTTAAATCTTTCTTAAATCTTTCTTGAGATGCTGGATCCTAAAATTAAAATAATTTATGTTTACTGCCAAGTTTATTAAAATGTTAGTAGTTACCGTAATTTTATTAGCAATTTCAGTTTCAATTTGACCTTGAGTTGTTTCAAAAACTTGAGCCAATGTAACAGGTTTCATAATAACATTTGCAAAGAAAAACATGGAAATACAAAATTGACTATAATCTTGTAAACTTCGATTTGGATTTGACCATAAATTGATAAAAGCTGAACAAAGTGAAGCACAACTTGTTATTTTTGGCATTAAATTCATTAAAATAATTAATGCTCTTTGAAGTTTAGTGTAAGTCTGGCTAATTTGATCCAAAGTTTTTCCATCTAATATAGCTGTACGAACATTATTTGCTATTCGGTTAGAAACTCTTGATGATATTTGACTGAATACCAGCGTTGTTAGGATTAGGATTTCAGTTTTAACACTTTCATCATGAGATACTTTATCAATCAAGCCACTAAAATTATAAGATTGATTTTATAGTATTGCGTATTTTTGTTTTAACCATTTCGAGGTCGCTTAAAAAAACTGCAACAAAGCAAAATAAAATTTTATCCAAGTGATAGCAGCCAACATTATTTTATTTTTTTTGTTGTTGCTTTTTTTTCTTAGCTTTTTTTTATACTTTCGTCAAACTTAAACTTACAATGTCGTCATTACAGCTCCTCCAATAGTTGCTGTGGTTTGTAAGATTTGAATGGCTTGTACAACTCTTTGATATTGAAGGAGTTTTTGTGTAACCGCCACAGCTTTTGAGCCGTACATAAGCGCAGTACCCCAAAAACTACCCGTTACTCCCACCATTGTTGCATATTGTGCCAACATAGGTCCAGTATATGCGACCAATGGCGTAAAAAGAGAAGCTACAGTCACGACCGTGCCTGCCACCATTACTACTATTTGCAAACCTTTTACGACATAATTGGTAAAATTGCATGATGGAGTTTCTTGTACTTCAAGTTGAAGGCTTTTTTCATTGGCTATAATAACTTTTTGAGTTAAGAATCATAATTTATTTATTATTTTCGTTTAAGCTTACCGTCGACGATATATGTTCCATTCCTTGGAAATAGCATGACACCTCGTTGTAGCTCGTTATTATCCAAATAATCATTGAAATCCTTATAAATTCTGCCCGATATGTCCATAAATTTAGAATTATTGTTAAATGTAACAACTAAAATTTAGGAAAAAATATTTAAAAGTAGTAAAAAATCTTGATTTTTAAAATTTTGGACAACAAATTTAAGTTGTCAGTTGTTAATAAGAAGGTTTGCTTTAGTTCAAGGAGAATTAATAACTTTAAAATACGTTACTTACGTGGTTGTTCAGAATTTCCGAAAGTTCCATCATCTTGTTGATAGCCAACGGAAACATAAACAATATTAAATTGAATTTTAACTTCGCCTTCACAATTTTTAAATATTTTTTGTCTCAATGGTTTCATGGCATTTTTTTCATTCTTGTTATAATTTTCCAAAAGCGAAATTTTTTCCTTAAAAAAATCTATATTTCTCTTTTCAAAAATTTTTCCAACTCACACTTTTAAATCCATAATTTAAAATGCATAAACGAAGAAGAATTTCATTGGGTTGATTGCGTTCATAACTAAAAGCTTGGGTCGAACCATTATCATTGATATGAGCATCTTGAAATATTTTTGCTTTTTCTAACCATTTCTTCAAGTTTGAATCATCCCAATCGTGTTTGAAAAATCCTTTTCGAGGTTGAGTTGGTAAGACTGAGGTCGGTAAATTCATTTCTGAAATTTACTCAAACAATTTTAAAACTTTATATAATTTTGAAAAAATCATGTTCATGTAACTTAACTCAAAAACGCAAACCCTAATATTTATCACAAAAGAGAGGAAAAAAAAAAATAGATAAAAAGCAAGAAGAAGAAAATTGAAAAAATACGAATTTGATAAGCTCAAAAAATTTTTTAGGAATCAAGCTTTTAGATAATAAATTTTCGAGGGAATGAGTTATTTGACTTTAAAGTTTCACAAAATAGTTTAACCAAAAAAAAAATATTTGCTTCATTTATTTTTAAATTGAAAAGCCCAAAAACCTTGAATCATTCGAAGATAACAACAACGAAATCTCAACAAAAAAAAGGCGAGCCTTCGATCATTTACAAAAGAGTTTTTAGAATGAATCCTACTAATTTATAAATATTTTAAATATTTTTTTTTAAATTAATTATTTCATCCATATCTATCTGACAAAAATTTAGCAGAAGTTAAAAGTTAAAAAAAACACGAGAAGGGTCTAATTTTGCAACAAACACTTATTTACAAAAACCTGCTAACATGCCAAATGTTTTTATACACCGAAAAAAAACGCATAAATAGCAAAAAAGAAAAAAAAAGTGTTTGATTGATTTCTATTGATAGTTAGTTGGCAATGGAAAAGCACAAAGAGCATCGCAGCAGCAGAAGAAGAAAAAAGAAAAAATGAAAAATGGCAACGATCTTCCTCTCTCTCTTTTTTTTTCTATCACGTAATCGCTGCTTGCTTGGACTTTGTCCTTCCTTTGCATTTGACTTTTATTTTATTTATTACCCTCATAACACAGCAATGCGTTTTTGTTTGTTTGTAGCCTTTTGGTCTTTATTTTCTCTTTTTTCAAGTCAGAAATTTTTTTTTGGTAGACGAAAAGGTTTATCACTAAATTATTTTTTAGAAGTTGCTTCAATTTATTTATTTTTTTTGATAAGCTTTCCTCCCATATTTGCTGCATTTTTTTTTTCAACATTATCAGCCATATTATTTACCACTTATTACCTTCCAAAAACTAAAGAAAAAAAACTATGTTTTGTGTCGGACAAAAAAAAAGAAAGAAATTTTATATGTAGAAATAAAAAATGTTTTTATTTGCAATTCAAATGAAAAATTGCTTTTTTTGTTGGTTGTTTACACATTTTTTGTTGCTCTCATTTTTGGCGGGGAATAATCTTTGTTCGATTTTTTTTTCTCGTCTTTATATTTCGGCCACGACCTATCTTTTTTTGTTGCAAAAAGTCGATTGGTTTTTTTTATTTGGCTGTCTACGTGATTAACTTCAGGTGTAAAAAGTTAAAAGAATTTGAGAACTTTCATAAACGAAATGCACATTTGTCTTTTTTTGTCGATGAAAATTTTTTTTTCAGATAAAATAAATATAAAATCCATGGAATCTCTAAACCTTTCGAAAGCTGCATTCATCGAAACATTAAAAATTACGTCTGAATGCAAAGATGACATAACTTTTTCTAGAAAATTTTTACATTCCATTTATGATTTTTGTCGCATTCGTCATTTGCATCCAGATGAAGCCACCCAATCTTGGACCGAAGAAGATGATGATATTTTAAAAGAAAATTTTCCATTGGCCATTTCCAAACTTGCTGAAGGCCATCAAGGCATGATATCCATGCTTCGACAAGATAATATTTATACAGGAAAAAAATTTCTTTCTTCCATAGCTTTTTTGGATTCTGATTTAAAGCCTTTATATTTAAAAGCGCTGAAAGAAGAAGAAAAAGTTCCAGAAAATTTTGAAGAAAATTTCACAACAGCTATGAAAGCTTGGAATAAATTACAATGGAATATTGATGAATGGAGTATTCCATGCATAGGTTTTAAAAAACCAAATGCTGATGAAATGCCTGACCTTAAAGGATTATCCAAGAAACAGCATAAATGGTGGTTTCCAAATTATTCAAGTTTTGATGATGAAGTTTAAATTTTTTGTTGTTGAAAAAAATTAAAAATCAATACAACTTTTTTTCCTAATTATAAAATTTTTTACTTTTTAATTTTTTTTGGTTAACCACCTTTAAAATGTTTTTTTCTTTAGTTTTTCAATTATTTTATTTCAAAAAGAAAACAATTTTACGGTTATCGTAATAAAATTTTCACCATTAATCAAAAAGACTTTCATCGAGGTTTCACAGAGCAAGAATATCATTAGAAAATTAAAGATTTGGTAAATGGAGAAAAAAGATAAAAGAAAATAATGAGTCAGAAGTGGATATAATTATCGTAAACTAGCCTCATTTTTTAGTTGCATGTGTTAGTCTCAAAATTCAGAAAATCGGACAATAACAGTAATTTAAAAGTGCAAAATATTGTTAAATTTTTGTTACTCTCTTTTTTAGATAGTAACTCGAAAATGCATATTACTGCTTAATTCTCATTATTATGTATGATAAATAATCACAAAATTTATTTAATTTCAATGCAATTGATTAACGCAAAAAAAAGAAGGAATTCTTTAGTAGTGTGAGATATTCCTGATTTATGTTTCGAGTATTTTTTTGCATGATCAACGCGTTTTTATTGTTTGTTGACCAAAATTCTTTTCTTTGTATGATTGATCAAAAAAAGCTTTTTTATCTTAATTTTCCCTCATTAAATTTTTTTACAATGTTAAAGGTCCAAAGAAATTATTTTTTACAATTTTTTTTGTAATATAAACAACTATGTCTGTCATACCAAAAGTATAATGCATTCAATTTTATTTTAACATTTGCAACACAAAACAAAAACAATTATTTTTTTCAACTGTTTCACATCATCGATGGATGTTTTATTTTTTTTATTGAAAAAGACAAATGGTTTTAATAACATTAGCCAAATTTTCTGGCGTGGTTGAGTACGAACGAGCAGGGCTTCCGGAAATTGCTTGTAATTGAGCGGTTGGTAAATCAGAGAAACCAATGGAATAAACTCGAATTCCTTTATTCAACAATGCAGTGGTTGCAGGTGCAACATTACTTGTATCAGCTCCGCTAATAACAATCATAACATCTGGAACATCTGGTCGATCTCCAATGGTTCCCCAATATGGATCACCAAAGATATACCATGAATCGGGTAAACCATCATATTCGCCACTCATGGTTTCATTCATGCTCAAGAAAATATTATTTTTGCCTCCATCGAATGTCATGCCTTGAATGGCGGTTATTAAGTTAGCCGTGGTTGTGACAGTCGGAGTGCAACCATCAGCATAAAATTGGCATCCATTCAAATCGAGGTGACGATATGGTGTTGTTGCTCCACCTTGCATGAGTCCAGTTGAAATAACAATGCCAACGTGAGCATTCTAAAAATTTGTTTTTAACATTTTTTATGAAAGTAAGTAAACTAACATTTGAACCCCAAACAATTCCAGATTGAGTAACAGATGTAGCTAATTGTGATTTAACTGTATTAAATCTGGCTGCTGTCATAGTATCTGATCCATCAATAACAAAAACTAAATCAATTGCTCCTGCACAAGTTGTAATTGGTGGAAATGGTGCGGTAGTAGTTGCTGGCTTTGTCGTTGTTGGTGGCATTGTTGTAGTTGCTTTTGTAGTTGTAGCTGGTGTGGTTGTAGTGGTTGGGGCAGGAGTTGTTGGAAGTGGAGCACATTTAATTATTCCACCAACATTTGTCGGTTTTGCATATGCGCTGCAACACGATGGTTTGGGGAATTTGCATATTGCATCTCCACATCGTTCACCATATCGAGTTGCTTCACCAATGCATGGACAACCGGATGCTGCAGAAATGCATTCACGGGTTTCAACCATTAATCCACATAATCCGCATGTATCATTGCAGCTTGGTGTACTCCATTCTGACCATGTACCTCCTTGAGGGCATTGTGTTGTAGTCGTTGGTGGTTTAACTGTAGTAGTTGGGGTTGTTGTTGTTGTTGTTGGAGATGTGGTGGTTGTAGTTGGAGGAGTTGTTGTTGGTTGGGTGGTTGTAGGCTTTGTAGTAGTAGTTGGTGCTTGCGTTGTTGTAGGTGGCTGATAAATAGTTGTCGGTTTAGATGTTGTTGGAGCACTGGTGGTGGTTGGAGTGGTAGTTGTAGCTTTAGTGGTAGTGCTGGTAGAAGTTGTGGTACTTGGAAGGTTTTGGAAAAGACAAATATTTTTAATAACATTTGCTAAATTTTCAGGAGTTGTTGAATATGAACGAGATGGATCTCCAGAAATTGCTTGTAATTGAGCCGTTGGTAAATCAGAAAAACCAATGGAGAAAACAGTTACGCCTTTAGCTGCCAAAGCAGCAGTAGCTGGTGCAACATTGCTGGTATCTGCTCCACTAATAACAATCATAACATTAGGAATATCAATTCGATCACCAACGTCATTCCAATATGGGCCACCAAAAATTGACCATGAATCCGGTAAGCCTTCGTATTCGCCTGTTATTGTTTCCATCATGCTCAATGAAATATTATTTTTACCGCCATAAAATCCCATGTTTTGAATGGCAGAAATTAAATTAGTCGTGGTTTTTACTGTGGGCGAACAATCCCATGCATAATATTGACAACCATTTAAATCGAGATAACGATATGGCGTTGTTGCTCCACCAGTCATCAATCCGGTGGAGAGGACAATACCAACATGAGCCTTCTAAATATTTCTTTCACTTAATTTAGCTCCTTTAGTAACTATATACTTACATCACCACCCCATTGAATTCCAGCTTGAGTAATAGCTGTAATAAGTTGGGATCTCACGACATTAAATCTTGCTGCAGTCATAGTATCCGATCCATCAATAACAAAAACTAAATCAAGTGCACCAGCGCAAGTTGTAAGAGGCTTTGGTGGTTCAAGAACTTCAAAATATGGTGCAACAATATCTCGCATTAAACAGAAATTCTTTCCACGCTTGAATCGAATAAAACCATTTTCACCCCATCCAGTTCCCCAACTATTTTTAGCAATCCAATAATCGGGAGTATATCCAACTAATAATATTGCATGCCCACCAACGCTATTATCCCAAGTGCATTCAGAATTATCGACATCTAAGATACCACTTTTATAAGACATAAAAGCTCGAGGAACATAAAATGACATGGAAGCTGGTCCATAATTATATATATATGAAGCCCATTGATCTTCATCAGGTCCATAATTTCGATATCCAGCTATCTTTACTCTAGGTGATTCACAATCTGTGCACGCTTGTGATACAGGTTCCCCTTCATATGGAAAACAACTTTCATATGGAAGACCACTTTCTGTAGCATAATATCTTAATGCATATTCGGGTGCTCCTCCTCCACATCCATTTTGATTGGTGTCGCAATTAACAAAACTTTGTTCAGCTAAATCAATGGTTTGATTAAATCGAATGGAATATTGAGATTCTATTGCGCCTGTCGAAGAAAAAGCCCAACATGATCCACAGCTTCCTTGATCTTTTACGGATGTTACTTTCCCTAATGTTCGAAAATCATATGATGTTGGAATGGAACTCGACCAAGTATTATCAAGTGAATTACGTTTAGCTCTGGATGATACAGTATTGTCAGGGGCAGAAATGGAGACGTTCATAAACTGAAAATTTGGATCTTTAGTTTTAGTTTTCTGTATCTCATGAAATTTGAAACTTACTTGTTTTAATTCTTGATCAGTCATAAGTGAAAATTTATTCACTTCAAAAGTAACTCCAGGATATTTATTTCCGAGTTCTTGAACTTCTTGTTTAGCTTTATTAAAAGCATTTAGTCGTTTAATTAATTCTCTGGCACTAGTAAAAGTCAAATTGAGTTCTTCAATCAAATGATTGAAAGCTGTCATATCATCATTGATAATTTCGATTTCCACTCCCAAAGAAACCACCCAAAGACAACAAAATGCTACAACCAAATAATTGCTCAACCAAACCATGATTGGCGGAAAGTATGTTTATTGCCTTCATAACTCCTCGCTTATATACTAACTTTTTTTACTCTGTAACACATCTTTTTATAAATATTTAAATAAATGCAACGTTTTTGTTGTTTCATTGATAAAAGTTGATTATCTTTAGATTTTTTTGTATTCAAACAGTAAATTTGAGGAAATAAACAGCAGAATGGATTAGCCTACGCTTTTTTTTTTTACTGTTTAAACCATTTGATTAAAAATGTTATATTACGTGACAAGCAAAACACAAAAAATAGAGAAGAAAAAAATGAATGAATATTATAAAATGGATTAAGTTTGTTGAACAAACAAACAAAAATACATTCTTTTAGAACTGTTTTTATTAAAATAAATTTTTGCATACAAGAAGGAAGTGAATGAAATTAATCCAAAAAGTGCAAAAAAGGTGTTAAAAGTTCACAAAATCAAAAAATATTTGTAGCAAACTATCTACGTATGGAATTTGTGCTAGAAATATTCAATTTTTTACTCAAATTTCATTACGCTTACATTTATCAACAAAAATAACATAAGCTTAAAAATTATCTTTCAAGAAATTACTTTAATCCCTTTCATTTGCCTTACGATGCACTTTTTTGATATGTGTAATAAGCATTTTATTATTATTACTCGAATACAAAACATTGCTCGCTAAACTTTTATTAATTTTGCTTTCAAACAATGAAAAAAATTTATGAGCTATTTTTCTATATTTTATTACATAATTTTTCCATGCTAAACTATTATTCTTTTTCCCAAGCTTTATGATTGAAAATAACGACTTCCGTAAAAAAAGGGCTTCCATGAAAAAAGAAAAGAAACAAAAAGCGAATGATTCTCAAATTCATTTTCGAGGCAACTAAAAAATGAAGTTTCTTGAAACTTTGTTTAAATTTCTTTTTCTTTTTGGATGCTTCAATTTTGGAAGGTTTTTAACAAATGAAAATGTAATTAATGAGAAGGTTGATGATGAAAATCATATTCGAAAAAAGCGGCATTTTCTTCGTCGCCAACCTGTTTATCATGCTCAACAAATTCGTTATGCTCCAAGACAAGCAGCAGCTCCTCAAGCTTACTATGCTGCTCCACAAGCAGCAGCATATGGGCACCAATTAATTCCCTGTAAGCGACTTACATTTTTTTAAAAATAAAAATACTTTTGAGCCTGGAAAAAAAAGTTTTTTTCGATTATTTTAAACGCCTATAATTTTTATGTTTTTCCCACAATTTATGATTCAAATAATGACTTCTTTAACAAAAAAAGATTCCATATAAAAATAAAAAGCATTGCATGTAAATGATTTTCATTTGCATCTTGGGAAAACTAAAAAATGAAGCATAAAATTTTGTTTGAATTTATCTGTCTTTTGGTTCAAGCAGCAACCGCATATGGTCAACATGGACAATTAATTCCATGTATGTAAAAACTTTTTGCAAAAATATTTTTTTTGAAACTAAAAAAAGCGTTTTCCAATTTTCAATAAATTTATTATTTTTACTATTTTTTAAGCGAATGTCCCTTCGAGAAGCAAATGTCAACCATATGGTTCAAGTTGTCCAACAGGATGGTATCATTATTCACCCACAAATCGATGCTTTAAATTCATGGAACCCGAACGATTTATAAACAATTTTACTTTATATGAAAATTTATGTAAAAGTGTTAGAGCATCCCAAATTAAAATTACTAGTTTGGAACTGCATAATTTAATTTCTCGTTAGTGTATTTTTATGAAAAAAACAAAAAAAAGGATTTAAAATAATTTTTTTTCAATTTTTTAGAACGTTTACCAGGAAGATGGTGGTATATTGGTTTAGTTTTGGAAGGTGGAGCTTATAGATGGCGAGATGGAAGTGGACAACAATCTAGTAAATGGAGTTATGGATGTCCTAGACCCGGATCTCCATATGGTTAGTTACCAAAAAAAAAATTAGCTTGGGATATTGCTTTTAGCATGAAAATTATCAAAAAGTGTTTAAAGTTTATTTTCAAAAAAATTTGAACTTATAGGCCCTTGTGTTGTTGTAAGTCCTTATAGCAATGCATGGATGGATGTTCATTGTCAGGATAGACAAGCAGCATATATATGTGAAAAAGCTCCAGAAACTTGTCAACCCATTCCACCTTTACAACCTTCGGGAACTGATGCAAGTCATTGCCCTGCGGGATGGTATTATTTTCAAGGAACTGATGGATGTTATTTACCGCAAAATAAAGCTCCTTGGGCTCAAGCTGAACAATCATGCGTAAATTTAGGCGGACATATTAGTTCTGTTCATAGTGAACCTGAACATGAATTTATTATGAGTAAGTTAAACATTATGTTCGCGGCAAAGTCGTTTGGTTATAATACATAGAAGAAGAAAAAAAATGGTGCCAAAATGGGAAAACTTTTTAAGCAGATTTAAACAATTATTTTATTTATTAACAAAAAAAATTCTTCTAGATTTGGTAAAACAAATTTTTGATCCACAAATGTGTTTTACTTCCTCAGGTGTATGGATGGGAAGTATAATCACAGATCAACTAAACGGATGGACTCTAAATTGGACGGATTGTAGCAAAGCGGATTATCGAAAATTATATTGTACGGATCATTGTGGTTTAGCGGTATATGGTCCAAATGGTTATCCTCCACCTGGGCCATATTGCATTCATTTATTTTCACCATATACTTGTCATGATTATGTCAGTGCTATGGATATTTGGTGGAAGGATGAACCATGCACAAATAGTTTATATTCAGTTTGTAAACTTTCAAAATCAAATTGTGGAGCAGCTACAACTGTCATGAATGGTGTTGTAACAACAAGTATGGCTTCAACAATTCCTACAACATCGATGGTTTCAACAACAACAACTCCTCAGCCAACATCATCATCAACAACAACAATTTCTACCACAACTCGGACAACATCTTGCAAAGTTTAAAAATAATAAAATTTTGTCAAAATTTGTCAAAAATTCTTAAAGACAAAGTGATTTATTTTTGATGTTTAATAAAAATTTGTTGCAACTTAATCCCACAAATGTGTTCCATTTTAAAAATATAAAAATACCGATAGTTTTTGAAAATTTAGTTAATTAAAAAAGAATTTACTTTTTTTCCTTGACAAACAAAAAATTTGAGAAATGGTAACAAATTCCTCTCTTTATTGATTTACTTTTGAACGCGATTTTCCTTCTGTTATTTTCTCTCAATTTTTTTTTTGTGTTAGATGGCAGTACAAATAAATAACATACAAAGACAAACAAAATAAAAGAGCAATAAGCGTATAAAAGCAGAAAAGGTTAGAAAAAAAACATAAAAATAATTAAATATTAATTTTTTGAATCCATGAAACAAAAGTACCGTTTTCGGTAGCTTCGATATCCTTTTGCATTTGGCCATATAATAATTGGGCTTTCTTAAATGGGCTTTCTTAAATGGGCTTTCATCATCATTTAATCGTCCATCATCAAGATTAAAAGCTTTTCCAAGCTTTTTTCCTGTTTCAAGAAATTCGAACAAAAGTTTTTGCAATTTTTTAGCAGCAAAAAGAAATTCATCTTTGGTTTCCTTCGATTCGCCATTATATTCCTCGATGGCTTTTTCTTTTTTCATGTAATTATTTTTAATATCGTTAACGAGTGCCTTTTGTTCAGTCTTAAATGGACAAAAAATTAAAATTTTTAGATTATTGCTTTGTCTACAATCAAGTTTTAACACTTACATTAACAAAAAGGGACAAGACGAATACTCCAAATTCTCCACTAGCTTCATCAAATTTGGCTTTGACACATTCCCATGTTGTTCCCTAAAATAAATAAAGTTGGAAAGAGAACTTTAAAAAGTGAATAACAAACCGATTCAGCTTTTTTGGAAATAGGAGCAGCC
Organism: Panagrolaimus kolymaensis; assembly: GCA_028622995.1. Lineage (NCBI taxonomy): Eukaryota > Metazoa > Nematoda > Chromadorea > Rhabditida > Panagrolaimidae > Panagrolaimus > Panagrolaimus kolymaensis. Next base: position 1,701,201 of record JAJQJQ010000035.1, read on the forward strand.
ATGGCTAAACAAATATGTTACCGTTTTTGTAGGGTTTTATGTGATTTATCACTTCTGATAAACAAATTTTTTTTAAAGCTTTCTTACTTATGAGCTTGGAATTATTTTTACTTTATTAAAGCATTTTTTGCTTTAAGTGTAAAAACATTAATTTTTGATGGCTTCCAAATCGTTACCATAAGATCCGTTTTTAAAATATCATTAAAAATGGATGTAAAAATGCATAAAAAATCATAAAAATAAGACACTTGTCCTCTGCAATTTTTTTTCTTATTCAAAAAGTTTTAAATTAGATTATGACATTAAAAAGACAGTTTTTGATTTTATTGATGCCATTTCTTAAATGTCTTGAATATGGTTGAATTTTTGTGAAGAAAAGTAACAAAAAAAACAAAAAAATAAGATCTGCTGAAGGGGAAAAAATTATTTGTTTCATAATTAAAACTTTTGATTAAGGTATCTCAATGCTTGATGCTCTTGTGTTAATAAAATAAATGGAATCACATTTGAGGTACTTCCCGTGCATGCGATTCAAAATCCCGTTGGGAATAATTTTAATATATTTAATTAAAAATATTTGGATCAAAAAATCCATATCTCCAATTCAAGCCCTAATTCAAATCGAGATTCACTTATGTCTTGTATCAAAGCTTGATACATGTTGTTCAGTATGTCAAGAAATCAAAATTTTTGAATTGCGGCAATTTTTTTTATTTTTCAATTAATTTTTATTTATTTTTTTAACCCTAAAAATGTATGTCGTTTTTAACTGGATGCCTCGAATAACGAGATATGAATCCACGAAGATTCATACTCATTAACATAGGTGTTTTTAATGTTCAGAGCCACATAGCTCGATCTGAGACTTATCTTTCACTAAAGAAATGCCGATCGATTTTTGTAGATTTAGATGTGATTTATCACTTGTGATAAACAAAATTTTTTAAAAGTTTCATTACTTTTGACTTTGGAATTATTTTAACTTTATCAAAGAATTTTTTGCTTAAAGTGTAAAAAGATTAATTTTTGAAGGCTTCCAAATCTTCACCATAGGATCCGTTTTAAAAAATATCATTGAAAATGGATGTAAAATAGCATAAAAAATGATATTAATAAAGCACTTTTCCTCTGGAATTTTTTTTCTTATTCAAAAAGTTTTAAACTAAATTTTATGTCTCTATGATTGCTTGATACACCAAATAAATATATAATTTCTTGTTGAAGGTCTTATTTGGTAGGCAAATCTCTAAGATTACTGAAAAAAAAAATTCTAATTCAAAACTTAAAAATTTGAATATTTAATGTTGGTTTTTAATTTTCATAGTCACCTAGCTCGATTTGAGCCTTATCTTTCACTAAACAAATATGTTACCGTTTTTGTAGGTTTTTATGTGATTTATCACTTTTGATAAACAAATTTTTTTTAAAGCTTTCTTACTTATGAGCTTGGAATTATTTTTACTTTATTAAAGCATTTTTTGCTTTAAGTGTAAAAACATTAATTTTTGATGGCTTCCAAATCGTTACCATACGATCCGTTTGGAAAAATATCATTAAAAATGAATGTAAAAATGCATAAAAAATCATAAAAATAAGGCAATTTTTCTCTGCAATTTTTTTTCTTATTCAAAAAGTTTTAAAATAAATTAGATATCTCAACGCTTGCTTGTTGCATCAAATAAATAAATAATTTTTGGTTGAAGGTCATAAATGGTATGCGATTCAAAATCCTCTTGGCATTAATCCTTAAAAATTAAAAGAAAAATTATGGGATAAAAAAATCCATATGCTTTATTGAGCTCCGTAACTCAAAACGAGTTTCAGCAATATCTAAGCTTGATATATTTGTTCAAAAAAATGTTCATTGATTAAAGTACTTTCAACGGACGGAATCAAAAATCCTCTTGGGAATAATTTTAAAATATTTTATTAAAAATAAATGGTTCAAAAAAACTATATGTCCAATTCAAGACATAATTCAAAACGTGATTCACTAACGTCTTCTTCCTCTATGTTTGATGCATACATTGGTATGTCTGGAAATTGTTTTTTTCGCAGCCCTTTCTGAAATGTCTTGTATTTGCATGAAATTATTTCAAGAAAAATAATTAAAAACAAGAAAAAATAAGATCTGCTGAAGGGGCAAAAAAAAATTTGTTTCATAATTAAAACTTCTAAAATCCTTCAACACTCAACAGACTGTTTTTGGTTTTTTTGTAGTGAAAACATGCATCAAATATGTTAAAACATTAAAAAGAATTTGTAGAATTAATTCTTATGATAAACTAGAAATTTAAATAAGACTAAAAAATCAAAAATTTTGTTGTTGTTGTTGGGGATGTTGTTGAGGTTGTTGTTGAGGTTGTTGTTGAGGTTGTTGTTGAGGTTGTGCACCGGGATTCGAACCCAGCGAAAATTCTGCACCGTCTTGCAAAAATTCCACTGCGCTACGAAACCCGATATTATAATAACAACTTTTTTGGACTATCTGAAAGTGAACTTTTTGTTGAATTTTGAACTAAATTTTCCATTTTTTTGGGCAATTTTGAAAGAAAATAAAATAGTGGTTTACCTAAATCATTTATTATATATTTTTTTCTCATGTTTTTTAATCCATTTTCTTCCTGACTACCTATTCAATGAAGTAAGGAATATTTAAATTTAATGTTTTTCATTTAAAGAAATCTTTTTTTTAAGGTTAATGCCTTGGAAAAAATCAAATAAATCCAAATTATTTTTTCTGTTTTAAAAATCTTGTAGATTAATAATTTTGCTAAATAATCGAACTCCACTTTTTTTTCAATCATTGAGCTCATCAACAAGATATTTGGGTTTGAAAAAAAAGAATAACATTAAAAAATTGCTGATTCACGTTTTGAGTTACAGTGTTCAATAAAGCAGATGGATTTTTTTATCCAAATATTTATTATATGATTTTTAAAGATTATTCCCAACAGGGTTTTGAATCGCATACCAATTATGACCTTCAACCAACATCCATAATTTATTAATGAACCTCCTCCTCCTCTATCTCTATGTACACGACGATCACTTCGAGTTGAACGTAACAACTATAAATTGCTTCCAAATCGGCACCATAGGATTTATTTTTAAAAATATGATTAAAATCGTATGTAAAAATGCATAATTAATATTAAAAATAAGGTACTTTTCCTCTGCAATTTTTTTTCTTATTCAAAAAGTTTTAAATTAAATTATGACATTAAAATGACAGTTTTTGATTTTATTGATGCCATTTCTTAAATGTCTTGAATATGGTTGAATTTTTGTGAAGAAAAGTAACAAAAAAAACAAAAAAATAAGATCTGCTGAAGGGGAAAAAATTATTTGTTTCATAATTAAAACTTTTGATTAAGGTATCTCAATGCTTGATGCTCTTGTGTTAATAAAATAAATGGAATCACATTTGAGGTACTTCCCGTGCATGCGATTCAAAATCCCGTTGGGAATAATTTTAATATATTTAATTAAAAATATTTGGATCAAAAAATCCATATCTCCAATTCAAGCCCTAATTCAAATCGAGATTCACTTATGTCTTGTATCAAAGCTTGATACATGTTGTTCAGTATGTCAAGAAATCAAAATTTTTGAATTGCGGCAATTTTTTTTATTTTTCAATTAATTTTTATTTATTTTTTTAACCCTAAAAATGTATGTCGTTTTTAACTGGATGCCTCGAATAACGAGATATGAATCCACGAAGATTCATACTCATTAACATAGGTGTTTTTAATGTTCAGAGCCACATAGCTCGATCTGAGACTTATCTTTCACTAAAGAAATGCCGATCGATTTTTGTAGATTTAGATGTGATTTATCACTTGTGATAAACAAAATTTTTTAAAAGTTTCATTACTTTTGACTTTGGAATTATTTTAACTTTATCAAAGAATTTTTTGCTTAAAGTGTAAAAAGATTAATTTTTGAAGGCTTCCAAATCTTCACCATAGGATCCGTTTTAAAAAATATCATTGAAAATGGATGTAAAATAGCATAAAAAATGATATTAATAAAGCACTTTTCCTCTGGAATTTTTTTTCTTATTCAAAAAGTTTTAAACTAAATTTTATGTCTCTATGATTGCTTGATACACCAAATAAATATATAATTTCTTGTTGAAGGTCTTATTTGGTAGGCAAATCTCTAAGATTACTGAAAAAAAAAATTCTAATTCAAAACTTAAAAATTTGAATATTTAATGTTGGTTTTTAATTTTCATAGTCACCTAGCTCGATTTGAGCCTTATCTTTCACTAAACAAATATGTTACCGTTTTTGTAGGTTTTTATGTGATTTATCACTTTTGATAAACAAATTTTTTTTAAAGCTTTCTTACTTATGAGCTTGGAATTATTTTTACTTTATTAAAGCATTTTTTGCTTTAAGTGTAAAAACATTAATTTTTGATGGCTTCCAAATCGTTACCATACGATCCGTTTGGAAAAATATCATTAAAAATGAATGTAAAAATGCATAAAAAATCATAAAAATAAGGCAATTTTTCTCTGCAATTTTTTTTCTTATTCAAAAAGTTTTAAAATAAATTAGATATCTCAACGCTTGCTTGTTGCATCAAATAAATAAATAATTTTTGGTTGAAGGTCATAAATGGTATGCGATTCAAAATCCTCTTGGCATTAATCCTTAAAAATTAAAAGAAAAATTATGGGATAAAAAAATCCATATGCTTTATTGAGCTCCGTAACTCAAAACGAGTTTCAGCAATATCTAAGCTTGATATATTTGTTCAAAAAAATGTTCATTGATTAAAGTACTTTCAACGGACGGAATCAAAAATCCTCTTGGGAATAATTTTAAAATATTTTATTAAAAATAAATGGTTCAAAAAAACTATATGTCCAATTCAAGACATAATTCAAAACGTGATTCACTAACGTCTTCTTCCTCTATGTTTGATGCATACATTGGTATGTCTGGAAATTGTTTTTTTCGCAGCCCTTTCTGAAATGTCTTGTATTTGCATGAAATTATTTCAAGAAAAATAATTAAAAACAAGAAAAAATAAGATCTGCTGAAGGGGCAAAAAAAAATTTGTTTCATAATTAAAACTTCTAAAATCCTTCAACACTCAACAGACTGTTTTTGGTTTTTTTGTAGTGAAAACATGCATCAAATATGTTAAAACATTAAAAAGAATTTGTAGAATTAATTCTTATGATAAACTAGAAATTTAAATAAGACTAAAAAATCAAAAATTTTGTTGTTGTTGTTGGGGATGTTGTTGAGGTTGTTGTTGAGGTTGTTGTTGAGGTTGTTGTTGAGGTTGTGCACCGGGATTCGAACCCAGCGAAAATTCTGCACCGTCTTGCAAAAATTCCACTGCGCTACGAAACCCGATATTATAATAACAACTTTTTTGGACTATCTGAAAGTGAACTTTTTGTTGAATTTTGAACTAAATTTTCCATTTTTTTGGGCAATTTTGAAAGAAAATAAAATAGTGGTTTACCTAAATCATTTATTATATATTTTTTTCTCATGTTTTTTAATCCATTTTCTTCCTGACTACCTATTCAATGAAGTAAGGAATATTTAAATTTAATGTTTTTCATTTAAAGAAATCTTTTTTTTAAGGTTAATGCCTTGGAAAAAATCAAATAAATCCAAATTATTTTTTCTGTTTTAAAAATCTTGTAGATTAATAATTTTGCTAAATAATCGAACTCCACTTTTTTTTCAATCATTGAGCTCATCAACAAGATATTTGGGTTTGAAAAAAAAGAATAACATTAAAAAATTGCTGATTCACGTTTTGAGTTACAGTGTTCAATAAAGCAGATGGATTTTTTTATCCAAATATTTATTATATGATTTTTAAAGATTATTCCCAACAGGGTTTTGAATCGCATACCAATTATGACCTTCAACCAACATCCATAATTTATTAATGAACCTCCTCCTCCTCTATCTCTATGTACACGACGATCACTTCGAGTTGAACGTAACAACTATAAATTGCTTCCAAATCGGCACCATAGGATTTATTTTTAAAAATATGATTAAAATCGTATGTAAAAATGCATAATTAATGTTAAAAATAAGGTACTTTTCCTCTGCAATTTTTTTTCTTATTCAAAAAGTTTTAAATTAAATTATGACATTAAAATGACAGTTTTTGATTTTATTGATGCCATTTCTTAAATGTCTTGAATATGGTTGAATTTTTGTGAAGAAAAGTAACAAAAAAAACAAAAAAATAAGATCTGCTGAAGGGGAAAAAATTATTTGTTTCATAATTAAAACTTTTGATTAAGGTATCTCAATGCTTGATGCTCTTGTGTTAATAAAATAAATGGAATCACATTTGAGGTACTTCCCGTGCATGCGATTCAAAATCCCGTTGGGAATAATTTTAATATATTTAATTAAAAATATTTGGATCAAAAAATCCATATCTCCAATTCAAGCCCTAATTCAAATCGAGATTCACTTATGTCTTGTATCAAAGCTTGATACATGTTGTTCAGTATGTCAAGAAATCAAAATTTTTGAATTGCGGCAATTTTTTTTATTTTTCAATTAATTTTTATTTATTTTTTTAACCCTAAAAATGTATGTCGTTTTTAACTGGATGCCTCGAATAACGAGATATGAATCCACGAAGATTCATACTCATTAACATAGGTGTTTTTAATGTTCAGAGCCACATAGCTCGATCTGAGACTTATCTTTCACTAAAGAAATGCCGATCGATTTTTGTAGATTTAGATGTGATTTATCACTTGTGATAAACAAAATTTTTTAAAAGTTTCATTACTTTTGACTTTGGAATTATTTTAACTTTATCAAAGAATTTTTTGCTTAAAGTGTAAAAAGATTAATTTTTGAAGGCTTCCAAATCTTCACCATAGGATCCGTTTTAAAAAATATCATTGAAAATGGATGTAAAATAGCATAAAAAATGATATTAATAAAGCACTTTTCCTCTGGAATTTTTTTTCTTATTCAAAAAGTTTTAAACTAAATTTTATGTCTCTATGATTGCTTGATACACCAAATAAATATATAATTTCTTGTTGAAGGTCTTATTTGGTAGGCAAATCTCTAAGATTACTGAAAAAAAAAATTCTAATTCAAAACTTAAAAATTTGAATATTTAATGTTGGTTTTTAATTTTCATAGCCACCTAGCTCGATTTGAGCCTTATCTTTCACTAAACAAATATGTTACCGTTTTTGTAGGTTTTTATGTGATTTATCACTTTTGATAAACAAATTTTTTTTAAAGCTTTCTTACTTATGAGCTTGGAATTATTTTTACTTTATTAAAGCATTTTTTGCTTTAAGTGTAAAAACATTAATTTTTGATGGCTTCCAAATCGGCACCATAGGATTTATTTTTAAAAATATGATTAAAATCGTATGTAAAAATGCATAATTAATGTTAAAAATAAGGTACTTTTCCTCTGCAATTTTTTTTCTTATTCAAAAAGTTTTAAATTAGATTATGACATTAAAAAGACAGTTTTTGATTTTATTGATGCCATTTCTTAAATGTCTTGAATATGGTTGAATTTTTGTGAAGAAAAGTAACAAAAAAAACAAAAAAATAAGATCTGCTGAAGGGGAAAAAATTATTTGTTTCATAATTAAAACTTCTAAAATCCTTCAACACTCAACAGACTGTTTTTGGTTTTTTTGTAGTGAAAACATGCATCAAATATGTTAAAACATTAAAAAGAATTTGTAGAATTAATTCTTATGATAAACTAGAAATCTAAATAAGCCAAAAAAATCAAAAATTTTTTTGTTGTGGGTGTTGTTGAGGTTGTTGTTGTCGTTGAGGTTGTTGTTGTTGTTGTGGTTGTGCACCGGGATTCGAACCCAGCGAAAATTCTGCAACGTCTTGCAAAAATTCAACTGCGCTACGAAACCCGATAATATAATAACAACTTTTTTGGACTATATGAAAGTGAACTTTTTGTTGAATTTTGAACTAAATTTTCCATTTTTTTGGGCAATTTTGAAAGAAAATAAAATAGTGGTTTACCTAAATCATTTATTATATATTTTTTTCTCATGTTTTTTAATCCATTTTCTTCCTGACTACCTATTCAATGAAGTAAGGAATATTTAAATTTAATGTTTTTCATTTAAAGAAATCTTTTTTTTAAGGTTAATGCCTTGGAAAAAATCAAATAAATCCAAATTATTTTTTCTGTTTTAAAAATCTTGTAGATTAATAATTTTGCTAAATAATCGAACTCCACTTTTTTTTCAATCATTGAGCTCATCAACAAGATATTTGGGTTTGAAAAAAAAGAATAACATTAAAAAATTGCTGATTCACGTTTTGAGTTACAGTGTTCAATAAAGCAGATGGATTTTTTTATCCAAATATTTATTATATGATTTTTAAAGATTATTCCCAACAGGGTTTTGAATCGCATACCAATTATGACCTTCAACCAACATCCATAATTTATTAATGAACCTCCTCCTCCTCTATCTCTATGTACACGACGATCACTTCGAGTTGAACGTAACAACTATAAATTGCTTCCAAATCGGCACCATAGGATTTATTTTTAAAAATATGATTAAAATCGTATGTAAAAATGCATAATTAATGTTAAAAATAAGGCACTTTTCATGTGTAATTTTTTTTTATTCAAAACATTTTTTTTCATTTTTTTGCTTCAAAGCATTGATACATGTGTTCATTTAGAACTCAACAACGTCTGGAACTCAAAATTTTTGAATTGCGGCTATTTTTTTTATTTTCCATGTAATTTTTGTTTATTTTTTTAACCATGAAAATATAAGTCAAAAGTAACTCGATGCCTCAATTAAAGAGATACGAAACCTCGAAGTTTCATTCATGCATGCCCAATATAAATTTTCTAAGCCACATAGCTCAATCAGAGTCTTTTCTTTCACTAAAGAAATACAGATCGATTTTTGTAGATTTAGATGTGATTTATCACTTGTGATAAACAAATTTTTTTTAAAGTTTCATTACTTTTGACTTTGGAATTATTTTAACTTTATAAAAGAATTTTTTACTTTAAGTGTAAAAACATTAATTTTTGATGGCTTCCAAATCGTTACCATAAGATCCGTTTTTAAAAATATCATTAAAAATGGATGTAAAAATGCATAAAAAATCATAAAAATAAGGCAATTTTTCTCTGCAATTTTTTTTCTTATTCAAAAAGTTTTAATTTCGATCAAGTATGTCAATGCTTGCTTGTTGCATCAAATAAATAAATAATTTTTGGTTGAATGTCATAAATGGTATGCGTTTCAAAATCCTCTTGGCATTAATCCTTAAAAATTAAAAGAAAAATTATGGGATAAAAAAATCCATATGCTTTATTGAGCTCCGTAACTCAAAACGAGTTTCAGCAATATCTAAGCTTGATATATGTGTTCAAAAAAATGTTCATTGATTAAAGTACTTTCAACGGACGGAATCAAAAATCCTGTTGGGAATAATTTTAATTTATTTAATAATAAATAATGAAAACAAAAAAACCTCTGAAAAAAAAATTTCTAATTCAAAACTTAAAAATTTGAATATTTAATGATGGTTTTTAATTTTCATAGCCACCTAGCTCGATTTGAGCCTTATCTTTCACTAAACAAATATTTTACCGTTTTTGTAGGGTTTTATGTGATTTATCACTTCTGAAAAACAAATTTTTTTTAAAGCTTTCTTACTTATGAGCTTGGAATTATTTTTACTTTATTAAAGCATTTTTTGCTTTAAGTGTAAAAACATTAATTTTTGATGGCTTCCAAATCGTTACCATAAGATCCGTTTTTAAAAATATCATTAAATATGGATGTAAAAATGCATAAAAAATCATAAAAATAAGGCAATTTTTCTCTGCAATTTTTTTTCTTATTCAAAAAGTTTTAATTTCGATCAAGTATGTCAATGCTTGCTTGTTGCATCAAATAAATAAATAATTTTTGGTTGAATGTCATAAATGGTATGCGTTTCAAAATCCTCTTGGCATTAATCCTTAAAAATTAAAAGAAAAATTATGGGATAAAAAAATCCATATGCTTTATTGAGCTCCGTAACTCAAAACGAGTTTCAGCAATATCTAAGCTTGATATATGTGTTCAAAAAAATGTTCATTGATTAAAGTACTTTCAACGGACGGAATCAAAAATCCTGTTGGGAATAATTTTAATTTATTTAATAATAAATATTGAAAACAAAAAAACCTCTGAAAAAAAAAATTCTAATTCAAAACTTAAAAATTTGAATATTTAATGATGGTTTTTAATTTTCATAGCCACCTAGCTCGATTTGAGCCTTATCTTTCACTAAACAAATATTTTACCGTTTTTGTAGGGTTTTATGTGATTTATCACTTGTGATAAACAAAATTTTTTTTAAAGCTTTCTTACTTATGAGCTTGGAATTATTTTTACTTTATTAAAGCATTTTTTGCTTTAAGTGTAAAAACATTAATTTTTGATGGCTTCCAAATCGTTACCATAAGATCCGTTTTTAAAAATATCATTAAATATGGATGTAAAAATGCATAAAAAATCATAAAAATAAGGCAATTTTTCTCTGCAATTTTTTTTCTTATTCAAAAAGTTTTAATTTCGATCAAGTATGTCAATGCTTGCTTGTTGCATCAAATAAATAAATAATTTTTGGTTGAATGTCATAAATGGTATGCGTTTCAAAATCCTCTTGGCATTAATCCTTAAAAATTAAAAGAAAAATTATGGGATAAAAAAATCCATATGCTTTATTGAGCTCCGTAACTCAAAACGAGTTTCAGCAATATCTAAGCTTGATATATGTGTTCAAAAAAATGTTCATTGATTAAAGTACTTTCAACGGACGGAATCAAAAATCCTGTTGGGAATAATTTTAATTTATTTAATAATAAATATTGAAAACAAAAAAACCTCTGAAAAAAAAAATTCTAATTCAAAACTTAAAAATTTGAATATTTAATGATGGTTTTTAATTTTCATAGCCACCTAGCTCGATTTGAGCCTTATCTTTCACTAAACAAATATTTTACCGTTTTTGTAGGGTTTTATGTGATTTATCACTTGTGATAAACAAAATTTTTTTTAAAGCTTTCTTACTTATGAGCTTGGAATTATTTTTACTTTATTAAAGCATTTTTTGCTTTAAGTGTAAAAACATTAATTTTTGATGGCTTCCAAATCGTTACCATAAGATCCGTTTTTAAAAATATCATTAAATATGGATGTAAAAATGCATAAAAAATCATAAAAATAAGGCAATTTTTCTCTGCAATTTTTTTTCTTATTCAAAAAGTTTTAATTTCGATCAAGTATGTCAATGCTTGCTTGTTGCATCAAATAAATAAATAATTTTTGGTTGAATGTCATAAATGGTATGCGTTTCAAAATCCTCTTGGCATTAATCCTTAAAAATTAAAAGAAAAATTATGGGATAAAAAAATCCATATGCTTTATTGAGCTCCGTAACTCAAAACGAGTTTCAGCAATATCTAAGCTTGATATATGTGTTCAAAAAAATGTTCATTGATTAAAGTACTTTCAACGGACGGAATCAAAAATCCTGTTGGGAATAATTTTAATTTATTTAATAATAAATATTGAAAACAAAAAAACCTCTGAAAAAAAAAATTCTAATTCAAAACTTAAAAATTTGAATATTTAATGATGGTTTTTAATTTTCATAGCCACCTAGCTCGATTTGAGCCTTATCTTTCACTAAACAAATATGTTACCGTTTTTGTAGGGTTTTATGTGATTTATCACTTGTGATAAACAAAATTTTTTTAAAGTTTCATTACTTTTGACTTTGGAATTATTTTAACTTTATAAAAGAATTTTTTGCTTTAAGTGTAAAAACATTAATTTTTGATGGCTTCCAAATCGTTACCATAAGATCCGTTTTTAAAAATATCATTAAATATGGATGTAAAAATGCATAAAAAATCATAAAAATAAGACACTTGTCCTCTGCAATTTTTTTTCTTATTCAAAAAGTTTTAAATTAGATTATGACATTAAAATGACAGTTTTTGATTTTATTGATGCCATTTCTTAAATGTCTTGAATATGGTTGAATTTTTGTGAAGAAAAGTAACAAAAAAAACAAAAAAATAAGGTCTGCTGAAGGGGAAAAAATTATTTGTTTCATAATTAAAACTTCTAAAATCCTTCAACACTCAACAGACTGTTTTTGGTTTTTTCGTAGTGAAAACATGCATCAAAATGTTAAAACATTAAAAAGAATTTGTAGAATTAATTCTTATGATAAACTAGAAATTTAAATAAGCCAAAAAAATCAAAAATTTTGTTGTTGTTGTTGTGGGTGTTGTTGAGGTTGTTGTTGTCGTTGAGGTTGTTGTTGTGGTTGTGCACCGGGATTCGAACCCAGCGAAAATTCTGCAACGTCTTGCAAAAATTCCACTGCGCTACGAAACCCGATAATATAATAACAACTTTTTTGGACTATATGAAAGTGAACTTTTTGTTGAATTTTGAACTAAATTTTCCATTTTTTTGGGCAATTTTGAAAGAAAATAAAATAGTGGATTACCTAAATCATTTATTATATATTTTTACTCATGTTTTTCAATCCAACTACCTATTCAATGAAGTTAGGAATATTTAAATTTAATGTTTTTCACTTAAAGAAACCTTTTTTAAAGTTAATGCTTTGGCAAAAATCAATAAAATCCAAATTAATTTTTCTGTTTTAAAAATCTTGTAGATTATCTATTTTACTAAATATTCGAACTCCACTTTTTTTTCAATCATTGAGCTCATCAACAAGATATTTGGGTTTTAAATAAATGAATAACATTAAAAAATTTGCTTAATCACGTTTTGAATTACGGTGTTCAATAAAGCAGATGGATTTTTTTATCCAAATATTTATTATATGATTTTTAAAGATTATTCCCAACAGGGTTTTGAATCGCATACCAATTATGACCTTCAACCAACATCCATAATTTATTAATGAACCTCCTGAGTTTTCTTTAAATGGAATGATGAAAAAAAAAATAAATAAATGTTTTGACGTTTTTTAAACCATCACTTTTAAAGTTTTTTTTAAGTTGAAAAAATATTTTCAAAAACAGAGTAAACGACAACCTAATATGGAAGTTACCAAAATTGAAGATTGCCTAAATCAATATTTTTTTGTTGTTGATTTTTATGAAAAACGCATACGGACAAACAACAAAAAAGTCAAAAGAGGGAGAAATAACGAAACAAATGTGAGAGTTCATGCAATTTCTTTTTTTTTTTGCAATGCAGTTTGGTTTTGTAGGTTGAGATATTACCTCTTTTTTGTTTTTGTTTCCAATCAAGATTCTTTTTATTATTGTCCCATAAACTTGAGTAAAAAGTGACAGATTTTTTTTAAACAAAAAAAGCAAGATTTCATTTGCTCACAAAAAAAATGTGTATCCTTTTAAAAATCAATTTTATTTTTATTTGGTTTTGATACATAACAAGAAAAATTTAAAGCTTTCGAAAATTAAAGCCATCTAAATTTATTTATTTATTTAGCTGGTTGAAAAAAAATATCAATAAAATGAAAGGGAATAGAAAAATTAAAGCTTTTTGATTTTGCAGACTCAAAATTAATCCTTCCACATAATTGCGTGCCTTTTTTTAAATTTTTGGCGTGGAGTTTATTAATATTTTTGCCTATGTTGATTAAAACTTGACTGGTTTTTAATTAAAGAAAAATGGCTATTATGGTTTGGAAGGTAAAAATTATAATTGCTTGTTGTTTAATATTTTATTTATTCGCAACTAATAACTACTTAAAAAATGATTTTTTATATTCTTTACAAAACTCTTCAAAAATATTACTTATTGATGATAACCAACAAAACAATGTTTCAAGGGCAACAAATTATGCAAATTTGCCGATAATTCTTGCATATACAAAAATTTGGAATGATTCAATATTTAATAAAATTGCAATAAAATCTTTACAAAATTGTTATTTTAAATGTCAATGGTCAGAAGAAAAAATGTAATAAACCTTTAAAAACGGAATAAATATGTAAAAAAAAATTTCTTTAAAGATTATATCCAATTGCAGATGCCGTGATTTTTCATGCTCCAAATTTTCATTTGGATGAAATATTAATTTCTGAATTAAATAAAAGTACTAATAATAATAATTCAAATCGATTAAATATTTATTACACTGGAGAATCAAGAGCAAATTGGATAATTCCTGAAAGACATCTTCCAAAAGATTTTTTTAATATTACTATGACCTTTCGAAAAGATAGCACCATTTTTAAGCCGTATGATAGATTTATAGAAATTGAAGAAAAGGAAAAAAATAACGCCGAATTGGTTTGGACTGAAAATCAAGTAAGTTTTTATTTATTTATTTTAGATTTCACTTTGCCGAGATGGGGAAAGTTTTGACTTCTCATTATCAACAGTTTTTTTTCTCTTGATCTAAAAGTATCGAATCTCGGTTCGTATAAAAAAATTAAGTAGCGGAAGTTTTTTGAAACCCTGCTACTGGCTTTTTTCCATTTTATGAAATAATTTTTTTTTTTTTACCAATCTTTTTAAACATTTTATTTTTATTCCTTCTCGTTTTTAGATAACAGAAATATTAAAACAAAAAAAGAATTTAGCATTAAAAATAGTTTCAAATTGTGTAACTCATTCACGAAGGGAAGATTATATAAATGTTTTAAAAAAATATGCAAATTTAACCCTTCTTGGAAGCTGTTATAATAAATCATTGGCAATTGAACCATATATAATTGGTGGAGCTATGGAAACAGTGGGGAAAAAAATTGAAGCATTAATAAGTAAGTAAAAAAAAAATAAATTTTAAAAAAGTGAAGAAAATTTCTGAGGAAAAATTTCTTAATTTGAATAATAATTTTTAGAAAATCATTATTTTTATTTATCTTTTGAAAATTCAGTTTGCAAAGATTATGTTAGTGAAAAATTTTGGAGATTTAAAAAACTTATTGTTCCAGTAGTTTTGAAGCGATCAATTTTAAAAGGAATTGTGGATGACGAATATTTTATTGCCGCTGATGATTTTGGTTCACCCAAAGAATTAGCAGAGAAATTAATTTATTTATCTAAAAATCACACTGAATATCGAAAGTAAATTTTAGATTTTCTATTTCTATCAAACAATTTTGTTTTTAGATATTTGGATTGGACAAAAAAATACAAAAAAACTTCCGGTTTTGATGAAAGAGAAATGTGCCGAATTTGTCAGATGATAACTAAAAAAGAAAAGCACACTATTCCAAATATATATTTTTGGGAAAGACATGGAGATTGTGAATGGCTTTATGGACAAACTTTAGTTAAAAAATCTGGCTAATTATTTTTTCTGTCGAATGTTTTTTTATTTGAAACATTTTATTTAAAAAACACGAAAATAAAATTGATATTTATTTTCCCATAGTGAAAGGAATTGTTGCTTCAAATTTTGCATTAACAAAATTCCATGTTAATCGGTTTTCAAAAATTAAATTATTAAAATTGTTAACAAAGTGAATGGGAACGGTATAGTCATAATGAATAGTAAAATTTGGGTTAACTTGGCAAGCATTACTCTAAAAAAATATAATCGTTATCATATCTTTTTTTAATTTAAAAAAAAGGTATCATACTTTAGCAAATTTTTCAAAATCATAATAATTGAAATTTTCATTGACTTTTCCAATATTAAAAACTCCAAGCTTTGTACGCCTTTTTAAAGCAGCTAATTCTGCTGAGGTTGTTTTAGTTGATTTCAATTCTGTTACACTAAAAGAAATTATGTTTTAAGATCAAAGCTATGAAAAGTTAAAAAAAGCTTACGATATTTTTTTAGCCATTGGAAATCGACTAACAACCTCTGTAATGGTTGCTAATTGACCCAAAGCATTTGCAATTCTTCCATCTTTAAAATAAAAAACTTCAACTTTTTGTGGGTTTGTCACAAATTGAAATTCGTTCCACGATAAATTTTGTCCTCTAAAATCTAAATGTCGCGCATCACATTTAGGGTTGGTTAATTTACCGGTGAAATAAAAATCGGTTAATTAACCAGTGAATTAACCGGTTAATTAACCGGTGTCGATGTTAATTAACCGCTACTACGAAAGCCTACAAAAATTTACGAAATGTTACGAAATGAGTGTTTTATAGAGCAAACACCATTATTTGACGAAAAATGATGGATTTTAGAGAAATTTAACGATAAAATGGGAGAAATAAACACTTTAACGTGGTTACCCATGTCTCTTTTTTTTGGAAAATGGTAGCAAAGGGTTTTCCCTGTGGTAAAACTTTTTTTAATTTACCGGTAAATTATGCCTCCGGTTAATAACCGGTTAATTAACTGGTTAATTAACCGGTGAATCTACCGGTTAATTAACATTTGCCAACCCTAATCACATTTAGCAATCTTAGGAATCAATGAAGAAATCAAGCTCGGCTTTGAATCAATTACAACTATATTAGAGAGAAATAATTTTCTCATTTGTTTTAAAGGTTTAAGATTTTTTGAAAGTTGAAGCATTTGACCCGAGATTGACACATTGGAACCAATTTTCAAAACATGACATATTGGAGTTGGTCTCAACAAAAATAAATGCTTGCATGTTTTAAACAAAGTTTGAAGAAGATAAACATTCGCATATTTTAAAATATAATAAATTAATGTACGGGGCAATGTAAATTTTTGCTTATAATTTATTTCAAAGGCTTTGTAAAAAATAGGATTTAATTTATCCGATGGTTTTTGTTGTGGCATAAGTTTAATTTCCAAAAGTTGAAATCGAAATGATTCCAATTAGTGTTAAATTCCCGACCGAAAAGTCGGGAATTCCCGACTTCCCGACCGACTTTTTCCCGACCGACTTCCCGACCGACGATAATTTCTATCCCGACATTTTCCCGACTTTCCCGACCGACTCATTTTTTATCCCGACAAATAAAAAAAATTAATATTAATTTTAAAAATCATTCATTTTCGCCTTTATTTTAACCAAAAACCCTTTATTTACATTTTATTTACATTAAATAGCTCATTTTTATATATTTAAATTCTTATAATTAATTTAATTTAAAAAATTCCAACACCATACCCTACTTTTCGATCCCCCGAATTCCCGACCGACAAAAATTTTTATCCCGACTTTTTCCCGACTTTTCCGACCGAGAGCAATTTCTATCCCGACTTTTTTTGAATTTCCCGACTTTTTTGTCGGTCGGATCGGGAATTTAACACTAATTCCAATGTTGCAGCATTTTGATATTCACGTGTGTAATATAAACTTCGAAGTTCTTTTTCATATTTTTGTTTCATACTTTTATCATTCAGAAAAAATTTTGTGTATTTATTAAAGGTTTCAAGATAAGCCTAAAACCGAATTAATAATAAAAATTTAGGGTTCTGGCCAAAATTCGACCTTTAATTTGCGAAGAATAAAAAATTTACTTTTGGTTGTCGATGTTTGAGAAATTCCAAATAAGATCCCCATAACCATTTGTTGCAAGGATTTTTAGCAATCATTAATTCCACATTTTGAATGATTACTGTGTCGTCATCCACTTCGACGAAAGCTTTAAACTTTTCTTCTATGCTTTTTGGCATTTTTTATTTGCTCGTAATCTTTTAAAGCTTTTTTGTATTTTAAATGAATACTTTTTGAAAGTGTTTGACCTTAAAACCAACCAAATATAACTAATTTACTTATTAGCTTACAAAAATGTTACCTGAATAATTTTGATAATTATCAAAAATTTCTTGTAAATATGCATGTGGAAATGTTAATAAACTTTTCATTGATTCTAAATTTAGAATATTTGTTCCAATTTGTTGACCAAATTGTTTATTTCGAAATGCTTTAGAATAAACTTGAAAAACCTTTTGACTATAAAAATCTTCAACAACGATAAAGAAATTTGGGCCTTGATTTATAAAATATTCGGGTGTAAAGAAATCAGAGCAGCCTCGTTTAACTAAATCGTCTTGAAAATAACGAAAACTACAATCATCTTTTGAATTTAGCCTAAAAATAATTGAGTAAAAATTTTTATTTCATATTTTAAACAAATTTTTGTTAACTGAAAAAAAACTGGAAAAACTTAGAACAAGAAAAAAACTTTTAGACAATAATTTTTTTTCTTCTCTTTTCTTCGTCGATTTTTAGACATTTTTTCCTCCTTTTATTTTTAGCAAAAGTATATTAGTAAAGAAGAGAGTGCAAAAAGGAGCAGCGGGAAACTTTCATTTTTGTAACATTTTTTGCTAAATAACTCACAGCTGGCGTTCAAAAAAATTGATTATCATAAAAAAAAAGGCGCGAAATGTTTTTTTATAAGTGCGCGTCACTCACCCTTGGAGCGAGTTAAAAAATACCTTAGAACTTTTTATTTTAATTTTTTTTCTTTTTGGTGCTAAAAATATGTTTATGAGGCTGATCAAAATCGATTGATTTTTTTTTAAATTGGGCGCCAAATTTTAGCATTTAGTCAGCAAAAATTCCCGTCACCAAAAATTGTAAGAAAATCATTTTTTTAAAATTTAAACTTACTCTCTTCGGTATTTCCATAATTGAGGCAAAACTAAATATTTTTCAGAAAATGTATCAAAAATTTTAATCAATTTACAAAGAAAAAATTCATATTCTTTTAATTCTTTTAATAAATCAGTTAAAACATTATAATATTCTGAATCCACGTTAAATAAAACTTCAGGTGGAATATCAGGCACATGAGGTAAATCAAGAATTTCACAATTATCCCCACACATTTTATAAGAGATTTTTTCAAACGACGACCAATCACGAAGGTTGCCAAATTTGAATACTGAGTAAATCAATCTTTTAATGTTTTTATGCTAAAAATCTGACGGACAAACAACGAAAAAAAACGGGCAAAAGAAAAAATAACAAAAGATGTGAGATAAAAACAAACGCTGAATCATCCGATATTTTTTGGCGCCTTTTGTATTTCAAGCATTTCTTTTCAAGAATTTTTTCTCGCTTTGTACTTATATTTATTTAAAACTATGTATTATAAAAATTCTTTCAAAACATTACTTTAAATTGTTTTTTCATGAAGTTGCTTTTAATTATTAAAATGAGGAAATTTATATTCATATCTTTTTAATAAAATAATATGTAGTTATGAGACATTTTAACTCTGGACGAGTCTAAAATTAAAATATATGAAGTTATTAATATTCTAATCAAAGCTGCTTTGGTTATATTCTTTTTTCCCTTGGGAAAAAATTATTTTTATCTTGGTGCAAGTATTTGATTAAAATCAATATGTCCTTTTTTTGCTGGCGTTTTTTTCTTTTTCATGTTTTTGAACTCCCTTTTTTCTAAAAATGAGTGTGTTATTATTTTAGTGGTCATAAAAATAAAAGGGTAAACACTTGAGAAAATTAGGTCATGATTGGGTGTTTTATTTTGTTAAATCATCCAAGTTCCAAAATATTTGTAAAATATAGTCAAGTCTTTTTTTTATATTTAGTTTTTTATACAGCAGCAGAGATGTCTTCAATAAATAAAAAGGAATTGGAAAATGCGAAAGTTGAAGCTACTAATAAATTTTCTAATTTTCCTTTATTACCTACAAAATATCGAATTGCTGTGGATAAACTTTTTATTCAAATAAAAAAATCAAATACTCTTTCACAAATTCGAAAGTTGCTTAATGAATTTTCCACGCATTTCACAATGATTCCAGAACTTTGGAAACTTTGGTTGAAGTAAGTTTCTTTATAAATTTTATTTTGCTGTTATTTTTAAAAAAAATTTTAGTTTGGAAGCTATCACGTTTTTTCCTGATTTTATTTTTGACGAAAAACTAAAACATCAAAAAAATATTATTATGATGTCTAAAAATCATTTTATTTTTGATATTGAAATAGAAGATTTTAAGATTCTTCCAAGTAATCACCAACCTTTTGATATGCAAAGTAATAGATTTCCTTGTCAATCATTAGAAGAACAAAAAAAGTTAGAAAAAGCTTTGTGTTTTCCACATAAGAATTTGAAATA
Organism: Panagrolaimus kolymaensis; assembly: GCA_028622995.1. Lineage (NCBI taxonomy): Eukaryota > Metazoa > Nematoda > Chromadorea > Rhabditida > Panagrolaimidae > Panagrolaimus > Panagrolaimus kolymaensis. The sequence continues at coordinate 1,721,238 of JAJQJQ010000035.1, forward strand.
TTTTGGAAAATGGATGAAAGCAACTTCAAGTTTGAAAAAATATTTTTTTCCTTGTTTAATATATAATTTTTAGTTCGTCCAATTCCGCAAAAAATATTGAAAAATCACGAAAAAGCTCTTTTGCTTGATCCAATTAAGCCAAATCAAAGAAACTATCCTAAATGGATGGAATTTTTGGAAAGCTTGGATGATCGACTATTTTTGATTGATTTGGTTGAATTTAAATTAGGCAATGAACCTACTAATTTATCGCTGTGGACAGCATATCTAAATTGCTTTAAAAAACTAAATGATATCAAAGTTTTGAATGCTTATTCGCGATGTTTGAGAATTTTTACAGATAATAGTGAAATGGAAAAAGAATATTTGGAAGAAATTCGTAAATTTGGAAATCTTTCGTTTGATGTAACAAAATTTTGGGTTGATATAATTTTATTTGAATGTAAATTTAGCACCATAAAAAATAGCAAAGCTCTTTTAAACGAAGCTATGGAAAAATTTCAGACTGATGAACTTAAATCATTCGCAGCTATGTTTGATAAACATCAAAGTGATGCAGATTTTTATCAAAATTTCAAATTAAACAAATCTAACAACGAGGTTGAAAATCTTCTAGCTAGCTTGGAAATTTCACCAAATTTTCCAACTTATAAAACTTTTAAAAATACTATAAAGCAGCAATGTTTTTCATTTCCAGCTCCAATTATTCGTTATATTTCGGCTCTTAATTCTTCTTCATTTGAAATTAAACAAAAATTATTTGAAACTTGCAAATATTTTTATGATAAATATGGTAAACGATTGTGTCATCGATTTTATTTGGATGATGATTTTGGAAGGCAAAAAACTTATATCTGTCAATCGTTGAATCTTAATTCACAAAAAATGAATTCAATGAATTTTAATAACTTAATTGTTACAAATATTTTTGGCTTGAATTCATTTAAAGAAAATATAACATCATTACTTTTGAAGAAACAAATTCAAATAAACGCAAAATATGTGTTAATAGAAAATCAAATTTTAACTCAACAAGAATTATTATTTTTGAAATCTTCCAAACTTTATTCAGCTACTTTTTATGATGTCACTATTTCGGATACTGATGATCCCAGTATTAAAACTTTAGTAGAAACTTTTATGGATGTCATAGCTTTAAATATATCTTATTCCGATTATCATCCAGATGCCAGTGAAAGTTTAGCTAAAATTAAATCAAATCCTTTAAATCGAAAATTAAAACTTTTTAAAATTCGAAATATTAATGAAACATTTTTAATTGAACCATTTTTAAAATTTATTAAAGTAAGCCATTTTAAATTTGCATTTTTTTGTAAACAATAAAAAAAAAACATAATAAATTTAGAATAATTTTTCACCAACCCAAGAAAATTCGATTTCAGTAACCTTTGCTCGAACTGTTTTTATGGATTATATAAAAAATTTTGAAACTTTACTCAAAGAAGGATTGAAGTCACTCACATTTTTAATTTGTGTAAAATATGTTTGATAAATTTTTGATAGTTTTATCACATTTTTATTCCATGATTTGTTTGTATACATGTTAAAGAAAAATAAAATGAAAATAATGAAGAGCACCAAAAAAACTTTTCTCTTAACAAATCAAAGCAAATCCGTATCTTAAATTGAAAAACATCAAAAATGCCGAAAATGTCGATCATCGGCACTTTATTTTTTTTTTTTTTTGAAAAATCATCCATAAAAAAATAAATCTTTTGGATGAAGCTATGAACCTATGTTGTGGCAATGGATGTACTTTAAAATTTACTTCTTCCATAACAGGTTGAAAGCTTAGCGACTAAAAAATAAAAAAATAGTCATTTTGATTGAAACTTCAAAGATTATTTATTTTTTGCTTTTTTTATACATACAACGCAAATAAACGTTACAAAACAATTAAAAAAGGTTCACCTTTTTTCGCTCTTTTTTTTTATTCAACGTTTTTTTATAACAAAGAAGGATAAAAATATTTTAGCGGTGAGGTTTTTTTAATTGAAATCACGTTGTTATTCGTTATTCGTGTCTATGTCAATAAGCCCTTGGTTGGTTCTACTATCGTTACAGCTTGATTTTTTTTTATTACTAAAACCATAAAAAAGAACAATACACAATTTTTTTTATCTCTAATCTATTTTATTGAAATAACAACACACATAGGCATTGAGTACTTTAGAGTACTTTTTTTTTCAGAACCCTATAGACAGGGCAGCACCCATTTTTAAAAAATTTTTAAAATCAACAGTACCCAAACAAACAACGCCCATGTGTATTGAATAATATCATTTAAGTATTATTGACAATAATAAAAATTTTCATTTCGACTTTTTTAAGCTTTTTAATCTATTTTGATGATAGAATTATTAGTATAAATACTTCAAAGAAATCAGAAATATTAAATCAAATTCATTCATATTTTATACTCAAGAAAATGTTCTCTTCAAAAATTTCAGCTGTTTTAATCATTTCCATGATTGTTTTATCAATTTACATGACTGAAGTAAATTTTGTTGTTAATAAAATCTTTTGATAATAATAATATTTTTATTATTTAGGTTAACGCAGATGCATGCTCAATTACGAAAGAAGCTTCAGAAAAAGCTCGAGTTATTGCTCAAAACGCTTGTGATGATGCCGCCGTCATTGCCAAAGACATTGCTGACACAGCTGAGAAAGCCGCATGTCCAGTTGCTGCCTAAAGACCCGCACAAAAACAAGAACGTATAAATAAATTAATTAAACTTCTATGCATTTATTTGTATATATTAGTTTGATAAAAATTTTTTTATGTTTTAATGTTAAATCTTTCTTTAATTTTGCTAATAAAAAATTTAAGCATTTCAATAAAAGGCGATTTCGAATTACAAGCTTTTCTCCATCTCTATTAATTTCTTTCTAGTATTACGCAAAACATTTTTTATAAATAATTTTATATCTTTGCTCATATATGAGGTAACAAACACTTCAGAAAAGGTCATCGTAGACAGATGCACAAAAAAAGCGTGCATTTTTTTCTATTTGCCAAACCGTTTTTCGCCATTCTTTTTTTTCATTCGATGCCGTTTGCCTTTATTTATACATATTTTTTTTTCAATTGACCTGAATATTTTGTTATCGTTCAAAAATTTTTTCAATGACAGGCATGACTGTGTGACTCATCAGATAGATGATAGAAAGATATTTCATTCCTCCTTTTATTTATTTTTTTATTTCAGTCTCAGCGGTTTTTTAGAATGACTTGGTTTTATTAAATTGGGCGGGTTGTCTTAAAAAAAATTTATTTACCAAATTATAAAATCCAAAACTGAGCCAAATAACACAAAAGCATAGGTATTTCTATACGGGCAGAAATGACAGGACGTGCTGCTAGTCGATGAATCAGTAGGACGCGTAGATAAAGGTTATTTCTTTAACAACGTCGCGCAAAAGTCACAAAGAATGAAAGGAATATGGACAAACGATAGATATTATATTTTTTGTTGTTGTTGCCACATCATGCTTTTTAAAAACATTTTTTCGCCATTTGGTTTATTTTCTTTTTCTTCCCTATCTCCACTTTCTCTTAATCTTTTTTATTACTTTTGTTTTGGTTTTGGGCATTACTCTCGCTGCATGGGTGTTGTTTTATCGAAAAATGGTTCCATTGAAATATAAAAAATTTAATGATAATGAAAGCAACAGCAGTGACTCAACTTCAAGTTTAAAAAATAAAGAAAATTTCTAAAAAATTGTTAATAATTTTGGGTTTAATTATTTTAGCAAAAAAATTTTTTCCTCCGTTTAAAGATGTGCTTATATTCAGTAAATAAGAAAATACATATGGGTAATAATATTGACTGTTATTTTGTTTTTTCATATTTTCTTTAAATAAATAAATTTTAAATTTTAATTAAAAAAACTTATCTTTGCTAAACCATCTAAGTTTTTTTTGGCGTCTTATGGTATCTCTTTTGCATTTCATATTTATGTATTAATTATTCAAAAGGTGTATTTAAACAGCCGTGGTTTTTGTCTTTGGCATAATCTTTGCTTACTTATTTAAAAATTTTTTTTACTATTTTTAACTTTCGTAATTGGTTAAATTTTTTTAATAAAATCCAAATATTTACTTTTAATTAAATTTATTTAAATTGCTCGTGATAAACCGAGGATTTATTTTGTAAGCTAAAGTTTGTCATGTGTTTCTAAACATAAAATTTTTAGCGTCTTTTCCAACCTTAATTCTGTTGTTTAACTTTTGAGACTATGAATGCAAAAACGTAGCAAAAAAAGAACTAAGAGGCAAGGAAATTGAATATGAGATTACATACATATTTTAAACGAAAAATAATAATTGCATATTAAATTCTATTTGCAGCTGTCCAAAAAGTAAATTTTAAAACCAAAAAAAGGACTTAACTTTTACTTTTACCTTAAGTAACCGTAAATGGACCTTTATTTTTTTAAATAAAAGAAAAAACAATAATAATACGAAAACAAAAAGTTTTGGACTTTAAAAACATTTTTTCTAAAAATTTCCAAGCAAGTTTTACTCAACAAAAAAATGGATGTTTCGAAAAAGCTGAAAGGTTCCGATATTTTCGATATTAAACTATTAAATATTTTAACGCCATTTTATGAAATTTTTTCATTCATCACAGTTATTTTTACTCTTCTTTTAATCGCTGTAATAATAACAAAAACTCCAAAATCAATGAAAAATTTTAAAACTTATTTACTTCCATACACCTTTTTTCATTTATTGCTGGAAGTGGGAATGCTAATATTTTGTCCAACCATTTTACATCCCTTTGTTTATGTTTATTCTTTGGGTATAGCAAAATATTTACCAACAAATATATTTTTTTTGCTTATGATGTTAGCGAATTATTTTATTAATTCTATATTAGATTGTGTAATTGCAATGAATTTGGAAAGATTTTATGCAATGAAAAATAGGGTTGAAAATCATTCTTCAAAAATTCCAACCATGATTTTTGGAATTTTATCTGGATTAAGTTCTGCTACAATGATATTTTTAATTTTCGTTGCATTTTTTAAACCTTTGTATTCAAAATTTATAATTCCTGAAGAATTAGTGAGTGCATTTGTTGAAACAAAAATTGACGGTCTCGACTCGATTATTAATGTCAATCGTTTGTTAATATTTCATTCAGATAATTTTATTATTCCATTTATTCCACTTTTATTAACAACAAGGGCTTTGGGGCCCACCTTCGGTGGTCCCTCACAACTTTTTCATTAACAAACATAAACACTTTTCGAAAACAAACATAACACTTTTCATTGACAAAAATAACGTTAGAGAATTCTTTTGTTTTAGAAAAGGATGAAAAAAGGGAGATGTTTGAGAGATAATATTTTATAATTAATTTAGTGTGAGTAGTAGAAGAAGATAAGGATTTCAGATGGTAAACGTGTGACTGTGACAGAAACTGGGCCTAAACACACGACTTTTTTTAAATATCTTATTATTTAATAAGACAAACATTTTAAAAAGCGCAAACATGAAAATCCATATGGGGCGCAAATTTTAACCACCCTTTTAATCTAATTCAATTTAATTTCACATGTTTGAAATCATCATTTTAAAATACCTTTACATATAAACATTTCATTCCATTTCAATACTAAAGTCCCACTACTTAAATAATTCTTCGGCCTGCTTACATCAAATTTAAATACCTTTCTAATGGGGCTTCGCCCCCAATTCTGGGATAACTTCTCATCGATTATTTCAGCGGGTTCCGATTTGTTCCTTCTGTTTCCACTTTCATGTTTATCCTTTTTGCTTCCAAGCATATTCCTTCGTAAATTACTCCCTTATCGAAAGGATTATAGGAAAATATTCCCGGACCTTTATCGCCGCGCGGGATATATCGCTGATATACTTTTTTACTGTTTATTTGACTCAAATTTTTTAAAGCTTTATCAATTGCAAGTTTTTCTTCATTTGTATCAATAATATTATTAAACGCTTAAAATCCACATATATTTAAGAACCGAAAAGTACTGAGAATGTGAAACTTAGAGGAAATAATCCATTGTATGAGATACTTAGAGGAAATTGAATCGGATCCTTAGAAGAAAGCCTCAACCCTAAAACTGAGATACTTAGAGGAAAAGAACAATTTACTGAAACTAAGCCTTAGACTAAGCATAAAACTGAGACTAAGCCTAAGGCTAAGGTACTAAGGAACATCCTAAAGTTCATCCTGATAAAAAAATAATTTTATTACCCTCTTGGAATAATATATTCTTTGCAAAAAAAAAGGGCGGCGATAAATGTCAGGCAATAAATGTCGGCCGGCGATATATGTTTCGCGGCGATAAATGTATCTTCGGCGATAAAGTCGCGGCGATAATTGCTGAATACCATCGAAATTAATAATTGGCCCTACGGGCCCCATATCATCCATTTTCAATGCTTCTATTCCCAATTATTTTACTTCCAAAATCACAAATTTTTAATTCATGAACATTTTGTTTTTTCGTGTCTAGCATTTCATGCTCACGATGTACACCTTCGTTAACGCCTTTTCGATGTCCATCTTCATTGCTTGATTCTCGATTTTACTTATTTCCACAAACATTATTAAAATAAATTTTTTCTTAACCTTCTCAAACTACATAAATTACACACGCATTCCACTTTATTTCTCTTTTCAAAAAATATACAACGCCGCGCTTTTCTTTAAACACCCTTCAGCAAACCATCTTACCATGCGCCATTATTTCAACTGATCTAAATGAAGGCTGAGCATATCTTATCATTAATTAAAACAATTTCAACTCCAACATTTTAAAACGCACAAATATGCAATTAAATTGGGCACCCAATTTTAATCACGACGTTAATATAATGCAACTCCAGTTCATATGTCTGCGATTAACTTTTTAAAATTATCTAACATAAACGAAACATTTCATTCCTTTTCTTTACTAATCTTCAGTTAATATAAATAATTCTTCGGGTTGTTTGCATAAACTGATTTCTATTTGGGCTTCGCCCCGAATGAACATTTAGCTTCTCATTGATTCTTTCACAATGCGGGTTTCGGTTTAAACATTCTGGCTCATCTGTCATGTTCATCCTTTCTGCTTCCACCAGTGCTTCCCTTTACCTTCACTACATTTTCAAAATTACCTTTAGACCTTCCTGGCCCATCCCATTCATTTTCATTGCTTCCATTATCAATTATTATATTTCCAAAATCACATTTTTATAAATCCGGGAACATTGTGATTCTTCGGTCTCGCTTTTCATTATTCTGATATACGTCATCATCCTTCCAAAGCCAATCTTCATTACTCTATTCTCCGGTTCACCTGCTTCCACACATTCTTAATTGCGATAAAATTTTCTTAAAATTCCCAAACATCTTCAAATTATACTATAACACTTTATTACACGTCACTTCAAAAAATTATTTAAATCGCGCATTACTTTAAACATCCTGCGGCATCTCATCATGCACAATTACTTCGTCAACCATAAACGTACGGTTTCTAATTAAACTACAGTAAAACATCTCGAAAAGAAAATTAACGTTTCTAAAAAAGCCAACACTTCTTCCTTTCATCAACCACAAAAGAGAAACATTCGTGTCGAGAATTTTTTACATTATGCAAATTTAAAATGCATGTCCTGATCGACCATCTCGTTTCCGATAAACGAAATTCACATATTCGTAATCAGCGTGAAAAACTGCATAGGACGTGCTAGACACATTTCCATTTGCTAGGGGACACCAAATCTACAAACAAACAGACAGACATACATTCTCGCTTTATATAGGTAGACAAGATATATGAAGGGGCCTGCCTACGGCAGTCCCCACAACTAACATTTTAACAATTTTACAATTTTACAATTACACATCGGGCCCTTCGGACCCTCATCTCGTCTTCCAGCTTCCATCCATTTTACATTAGTTCAATTCATATATAAAAATGGCCCTTCGGGCCACACCACCCAAACCCAAGTTCCATCCCATACTTTCTCCCTTTCAAATTCAATTTCATTACCACCTGAAAAGAACAAAGGCCCTTCGGGCCTCATCTTTCATATCCATATGGTTCGAAGCTCATATCCACATTCATTTAAAATTTCACTCGGGCCCTGCGGGCCTCTCATTTTCCCATTTTCATCTTCCATAATCAATTTTTATTTTAAATTACAAAAAAAAATAACATTTTCATTAAACACCACCCTCCATCACCTACATACATGCATCATTGCACAACCACCAAATTACACCAAATATGCAATTTCAAATTACTGTAAAAAATCATGCAACGAAAATCTCCCTTCAAAAAACAAAAGAAAGAGAGCTCGCTTTCCTCGCTTTCATCAAACACAAAGAGAAACATTCGCGTTAAAACTTTTTTCAATATGCAAATTTTCAAACCTCAATATCATATGCATATCTCTTTAGCCGAAGCTCGAGACCCACATTTTTGGAATCAGCATCAAAAACTACATCGGACTGTCCAAACACATTTCAAAAAAACAGCGGACAACCCACAGACAAACAAACAGACATAGTCAATTCAATTTATAAAGGTAGACAAGATATAAGAAGGGGCCTGCCTACGGCAGTCCCCACACTTTACATTTATTCAATTTTACAATTTTACATTTACAAATCGGGCCCTTCGGGCCCTCATCTCGTCTTCCAGCTTCCATCCCCTGCGGCAGCCCTCCCATTTTACATTAGTTCAATTCATATTTAAAAATGGCCCTTCGGGCCACACAACCCAAACCCAGGTTCCATTCCACAATTTCTCCCTTTTAAATTCAATTTCATTACTGCGATCAAGCACCACAGGCCCTTCGGGCCTCATCTTACATGTCCCTCATTTGCAGCTTCATTTTAGCACCTCGTAGTCATCCTCATTTCCCAGGGCTACGTTATCCCATTTCTCATTTTAATATTTTCATTAAACTTTCTTAAAGTCCATTCTCTCAATCCTCATTAAAAAAACATTTTGATTAAACACCCTCCAGCAACTCCACACATACATGCATCTCTGCACCATCACCAAATCCACCAAATATGCAACCTTTCAAAAAACACAGTAAAAAAATCACACAACGAAATTCACCTTCAAAAAGCAAACGACAAAGAGCTCCCTTTCATCAAACACAAAGAGAAACATTCGCGTTAAAACTTTTTTCAATATGCAAATTTTAAAACCTCCATTACATATGCATATCTCTCCACCCGAAGCTCGAGACCCACATTTTTGGAATCAGCATACAAAACTGCATCGGACTGTCCAAACACATTTCAAAAAAACATCGGACATCCCACAAACAGACAAACAAACATAGTCAATTCAATTTATAAAGGTAGACAAGATATAAGAAGGGGCCTGCCTACGGCAGTCCCCACACTTTACATTTATTCAATTTTACAATTTTACATTTACACATCGGGCCCTTCGGGCCCTCATCTCGTCTTCCCCCTTCCATCCCCTGCGGCAGCCCTCGCATTTTACATTAGTTCAATTCATATTTAAAAATGGCCCTTCGGGCCACACAACCCAAACCCAGGTTCCATTCCACAATTTCTCCCTTTTAAATTCAATTTTCATTACTTTGATACATCAACAAAGGCCCTTCGGGCCTCATCTTACATGTGCCTCATATGCAGCTTCATTTTAGCACCTCGTAGTCATTCTCATTTTCCAGGGCTACGTTTTTTCATTTCTCATTTTAATATTTTCATTAAACTTTCTTAAAGTCCATTCTCTCATTCCTCATTAAAAATAACATTTTCCTTAAACACACTACAACACATCCACACATACATGCATCTATGCACAACCACCAAATCCACCAAATATGCATTCTTTCAAAACTACAGTAAAAAATCACACAACGAAATTCACCTTCAAAAAGCAAACGACAAAGAGAAAGATTTCTCCCTTTCATCAAACACAAAGAGAAACATTCGCGTTAAGATTTTTTTCAATATGCAAATTTTAAAACCTCGATATCATATACATATCTCTTTAGCCGACGCTCGAGACCCACATTTTCGGAATCAGCATACAAAATTACATCGGACTGTCCAAACACATTTCAAAAAAACAGGGAACAACCCACAGACAGACAAACAGACATAGTCAATTCAATTTATAAAGGTAGACAAGATATATGAAGGGGCCTGCCTACGGCAGTCCCCACAACTAACATTTCAACAATTTTACAATTTCACATTGGGCCCTCATCTCGTCTTCCAAATTCCATCCCCTGCGGGAGGTCTACCTACATCAGCCCTCCCATTTTACATTAGTACAATTCATATTTAAAAATGGCCCTTCGGGCCACACAATCCATTCTCGGGTTCCATTCCACACTTTTTCCCTTTCAACACGTTCAAATTCAATTTCATTACCGCCGAAAATCAACAAAGGCCCTTCGGGCCTCATCTTTCATGCCCCAAATGGACACATCGAAGCTCATATCCACATTTAAAATTTCACTCGGGCCCTATGGGCCCCGTTATCCCATTTTCAACTTCCAAAATCAATAATTATTTGAAAATTACAAAAAAATAACATTTTCTTAAAACACCCTCCATCACCTACATACATACATCAATGCACAATCACCAAATTACACCAAATATGCATTCCTTCAAAACTACAGTAAAAAATCACACAACGAAATTCACCTTCAAAAAGCAAACGACAAAGAGCTCCCTTTCATCAAACACAAAGAGAAACATTCGCGTTAAAACTTTTTTCAATATGCAAATTTTAAAACCTTAATATCATATGCATATCTCTCCACCCGAAGCTCGAGACCCACATTTTCGGAATCAGCATCAAAAACTACATAGGACAGTACAATCACATTTCAAAAAAACAGGGGACAACCCACAAACAGACAGAAAGACAAACATAGTCAATTCAATTTATAAGGGTAGATTTTAAGTACTTTTCGAGTTATAATTGCTATGATTACTTTTATTATTAATGCTCGACTCTCCGCAACTTTACAAACCATGCAAAAACATAGTCGCATGTTACTTCGATTAGTTTATATCCAATTTATTGGAATTGCTGGAATTCTTGGAACCTCGACAATGATTTGTGTATTTGCATTTATTTTCATTAAAAACCCAAGCAATATTGTCCATTATGCTATAGCAATAATGAATTTCTTTGGTTTATATGATTCCGCTGTAACCATACTTTATATTAAACCATATCGAAAAGGTTTTATAAGTATTTTTAAATTAACTATTTGTTTGAAAAAAGATAATTCCATTCATGGGTTTATAACAGTTTAAAAATGAAAGCCATAATAAATAATTTTAGAAAAAAAATATTTGTTTAAAAATTTTTTTTACATAAACAAGAAAATTTAATTAAATTTAATAAAAGTTATTACAAATTTCAAAAAAAAAATGACAGAAATTTTTGATTGGTAAATGTTCCTTTTTTATAGCATATCTAAAATCCCAAAAGTTAAAACACAAAAAAGTTTGAAAGTTCGTAAACGTCAAAATACAATTTTGAAAAGTAATTTCTTTTCAAACTTTGAAATAGTTAAAAAAAATTTAAATAAAATACGGTACTTGTAATTAATTTTTTTTAAATATTAAATTTTTTTAACTCATTTCGATACTAATTTGATTTCAAAATTCATTCATAAAGCCATGAAATTTAAAAAGGATGGAAGAAAAAAAAATTTTTTATCACTGATTTTCAGTCCAAGCTTTTAAATCAAAAAAAATAAAAAATAAACTTTTTAACTTTTTATAATTTATTCCACTAATAACTAAACCTTTCTCGTCTCTATAATATGAATGACCGAGACTATGATCTTTGAAAAAAAGTCAAAAATGATTTCAAAAGTTTTCGGGGGCGACGTGAGTTTTCCGTTTGCGATGTTGATGTTTATTTTTTGGTAATCAAAGTAAAAAAAAATTTTTCCAAAGTTAAAAAAAATATAAAAAAAAGTTACAAAAATTCTATCAAAACTTTTTTAAATGTCATTTTAAAAATAAAATACCAAACAAATTTGCGAGCTTCACTAAAATTTATTCCTCTTTTTTAGGTGCATTTTTTAAAATTCTGTCCATTTTTTAAAATTCCCTCCATTTTTTTGTTGTTGCAAATTTCAGCATCATAGAGGCAAGACATAAGTGAATCTCGTTTTGAATTAGGGCTTGAATTGGAGATATGGATTTTTTGTTTTAAATATTTTTTTTAATTATATTAAAATTATTCCCAACGGGATTTTAAATCGCATGCACGGAAAGTACCTCAATCGATGAAACTTTTTTTTAATTAACTCAAGGTGCATCAAGCATTGAGATACCTAAATCAAAAGTTTTAATTATGAAACAAATAATTTTTTCCCCTTCAGCAGATCTTATTTTTTTGTTTTTTTTTGTTACTTTTCATCAAAAAAATTCAAGTAAATCCAAGACATTTAAGAAATGGCAGCAAAATAAATCAAAAACAGTCATTTTAATGTCTCAATCTTATTTAAAAAGTTTTGAATTAGAAAAAAAATTGCAGAGTAAAAGTGCTTTATTTTTATGATTTATTAGGTGTTTTTACATGCATTTTCAATAATATTTTTCCAAACGGATCCTATGGTGACGATTTGGAAATAATTTATAGTTGTTACGTTCACCTCGAAGTGATCGTGTACATACATAGAGGAAGAGGTCCATTAATAAATTATGGATGTTGGTTGAAGGTCATAATTGGTATGCGATTCAAAACCATGTTGGGAATAATCTTTAAAAATCATATAATAAATATTTGGATAAAAATATCCATATGCTTTATTGAACACCGTAATTCAAAACGTGATTAAGCAAATTTTTTAATGTTATTCATTTATTTAAAACCCAAATATCTTGTTGATGAGCTCAATGATTGAAAAAAAAGTGGAGTTCGAATATTTAGTAAAATAGATAATCTACAAGATTTTTAAAACAGAAAAATTAATTTGGATTTTATTGATTTTTGCCAAAGCATTAACTTTAAAAAAGGTTTCTTTAAGTGAAAAACATTAAATTTAAATATTCCTAACTTCATTGAATAGGTAGTTGGATTGAAAAACATGAGTAAAAATATATAATAAATGATTAAGGTAATCCACTATTTTATTTTCTTTCAAAATTGCCTCAAAAAAATTGAAAATTTGATTGAAAATTCAACAAAAAGTTCACTTTCATATAGTCCAAAAAAGTTGTTATCTATTATCCGGTTTTCTGGCGCAGTGGAATTTTTGCAAGACGTTGTAGAATTTTCGCTGGGTTCGAATCCTGGACTCACTCACCTCATCTCATCTCAAAATCTCAACCGACCCGGCCCGACCTTTCTCAACACATCACAAAATTTTTGATTTTTTTTGGCTTATTTAAATTTCTGGTTTATCATAATAATTAATTATACAAATTCTTTTTAATGTTTTAACATTTTGATGCACGTTTTCACTACAAGCAAAAACAGTGAGTTGAGTGTTGAAGAATTTTAGAAGTTTTAATTATGAAACAAATTTTTTTTGCCCCTTCAGCAGATCTTATTTTTTCTTGTTTTTATTTATTTTTCTTCAAATAAATTCATGCAAATACAAGACATTTGAGAAATGGTTGCAAAAAAAAAAAACAATTTCCCGACATACCAATGTATGGCTTCAAACATAGAGGAAGAAATTAGTGAATCTTGTTTTGAGTTACAGCCTGAATTGGAGATATGGATTTTTTGATCCAAATATTTTTTATTAAATTTATTAAAATTATTCCAAACAGGATGTTGGATTCCCCCCACTGGAAGTACCTCAACTGTGATCCAATTTTATATTTATGGACTCTATGAACACGAACACTTCGAGGTGAACTTAACTATTTTTGTTGAAGGAAAATTTAAGCGGCTGTGGTGTTTTTTAGATTCAGCACATAAAAATGAGTTGGGTTTTAATTTTTATTGATTTTTTCTTAAACAAAAATGATTTTTAATGATTTTTTAAAGTTTTAAATGAACACATGTATCAAGCTTAGTGGCAAGAAATTAGTGAATCTCGTTTTGAATTACGGAGCTCACTAAAGCATATGAATTTTTTTATCCAAATATTTTTCTTATATTTTTTAAAAATTTATGCCAAGAGGATTTTGAATCGCATACCAATTAAGACCTTCAAACCAGAAATTATTTATTTATTTGAGGCATCAAGCAACCATAGAGACATAAAATTTAGTTTAAAACGATTTGAATTAGAAAAAAAATTGCAGAGGAAAAGTGCCTTATTTTTATGATATTTTATGCATTTTTACATCCATTTTCAATAATATTTTTCCAAACGGATCCTATGGTGACGATTTGGAAGCCATAGTCATCGCTCAACCGGTTTGTCTTTTTTTTATTTTTGCATTGTTGTTTCCCCGGAAAGAAAAAATATTTTTAGCATCCTTTTTTTATTGGAAATCATGCTTATCTCATTTCTGGGAGCGGTATTATTTCAAAATCGTTTAATGCCGCAAGTGTATTGATTTGGTTTTGTGGCTGTTTTCTTATGACATCTATGAATGCTGTAAATATACCATTTTATTTACGATATTTAATTATGTGCAAGTGAGTTTGGGTTATCGTTTTTAATTAAAATACTAAGCAGAGAGAATAATTTTTCTTTGTGAATTTGAGTTTATATTTGAAAAAAAGAAAGTCGTCCCTAATTTGAAGATCGAGTCAAACCTATTTTTTTAAGGAATGTTAAAATCAAAGCAAAACATATAATTATACCATACATAATTTTATTCATATGTTGTATACTGCTTTTTGGAATATTTGTTTGGTGTTATCCTCCCTATTTGAAAAGTTATGAATTTTTTAAAGCTGAATTAAATACAAGTTTTTGGTTGGATGAATATAAAAATGGCGCATCTTTTGTTGTTGTGGAGCGTGTAAAGTTTTTCATAAAAAAATTAACTAAAGTTTTATTCGTTTTACATTTTTTTATTTTTTTTTAGAATACTCCACCATTTTTTGCTCTTTTTGGAGCACTTGGTATTTCGACTGGCTTATGTTACTGTGGAATAGTATATTTTAGTACTAAAATTACAAAAATGCTTCGAACCCATGTTTCACGATTTACAAATACCAAAATTCTCAGCAAGCAACTTCATAAAACTTTGGTTATTCAAGTACGTGATTTTTTTTGGTTATCTCCAGTTTTTTTTCTAAATGTTTTTTTTTCTTTTTTATTTATAGGCTATTGGACCTTTAATTATCGCAAACATTCCTGCATTGGCAATATTTGCTGCATGCTTTTTTGAAGTGGAAGATATAAGGATTCCATTATGTTTTTCAATTTTTCTTGGATGGATCCCTGTCGTGAATCCAATAGCTGCTATAACAATAATTAAACCATATCGAGAGAAAGTTAAAAATTTCACTCGGTTCAACAAAGCATGGGATGTTTCATTTGCAATTTCATTTCGAAAAAACAAAATGGGGAATTCAACCGCAAAAATAATAACAAATTTATTAATTTTAAATAAAGTTCGTGATTCTAATACGAACATACTACCTACATAATTTATATGGCTTTGGAAACTGTTATTAAGTGTAATTTTTAGTTTAAGATTTCGTTGTTTTTAATTTTTTTCTTTCAAAAAAAATTTTTTTTTAAATAAATTTATCTCTCTTTTTTGTTTTTTGCCACTCTTATTTTTCCATTCATTCGCCATTCGGCTTTCTCTTCTTTGCTTTGCTGATTTCAATGTTTTACATATGACTTTTGTATGCTTTACAAATATCAAAGAAAACTGGCATTGGATATGTTACAATCCGAATGATTTTTTTGGGATGCAAAAAAACGCAATTATAAAATTATATTCTTGAAAGTTTGGCACCATGAATGCTATTTATTTTTGTCAAGCAAACAGTGGAATTTTTCACTTTTTGGAGAATTTTTCTGGTTTCGGTTATTATCTTGATTGTTCTCACTGATTATCGGGAAAATGCATTTGGGTTTTTGGATAATTAAGAGTTCGAATTTTTTTAAAGCATAACCCTGCACTTTGTCGTCATTTAATGTATTAGATTTTTTTACAACCCTTTTCCACGTATTAATAATTATGTTAAGCTTCAAGTTTTTTATAATATTAAATTTTATATATTTATTTTTTTAATCTAAAATGCAATGGTAATTTAAAAGTTGATTCATAGCTATTATACATGCATGGATAATTATACCAAGAGTTAAAAGACAAGAAATGACCCAAAAACTTTTCTAAATATTTTTTTTCATACATTGTGAGATACAGTAGAAATAGTTGTTAACATTCGAGAATTATTTGAAA
Organism: Panagrolaimus kolymaensis; assembly: GCA_028622995.1. Taxonomy (NCBI): domain Eukaryota; kingdom Metazoa; phylum Nematoda; class Chromadorea; order Rhabditida; family Panagrolaimidae; genus Panagrolaimus; species Panagrolaimus kolymaensis. The sequence goes on from JAJQJQ010000035.1 coordinate 1,737,593, forward strand.
TATTAATCGTCGTCGTATTTAATTGATTTGAATTGGAAAACACGAGGTTCATTATTTCATATCTCAATTGTTTATTTGTGGCTAAAATAAACCATGCCGGTGCCAAAGTAGTAACATCGATTAAATAAAATTGAGTGGATGTAACAAATGAAATAAATATATCATACCAAAATGCCATTAAAAACTGCAACAAAAAAAGATAAAAATTTTACTTCAACAAATCAAATAAAATTTCAAACAGCTTTTTTTAAATATTTTAGGATTTATCACAAAATTAAAAAAAGTAAGGCTGTGAAATAAAAATTTTTTTAGAGTTCCTCCCGAGTAAATCAAATTTGGTCCCAAATTTTTACTGTTTCATATTAATAAGTTTTTAAGCATTCTAGCTTACAAAAAATTAAATTTTAAAATTATTTTTGAATCCCACAAATTTTCTAACCTGTTGGATGCAACTACAAAGTTCAGTCAAAAATATCAATAAACTATAAATAAACATTTTTTTATCTTGTGATGAAATTTGCGGCGGCGAATTCATTGTTAAATTATTGTTATTATTATTATTTTTATTTCGTTGAATAAGTTTCAAAATTACATACAAATTCATTGCTAAAGATAATAAAGAAGTAATAAAAATTTCAATGAATAATATTTGTGCTATGCTAAACCATGGAATATTTTCACTATTAAATGGATAAATTGCAGCACCAATAGTTGGAATAAAAATGCATTGAATATTTAAAAATGGAAAATGCCATATAGCTAAAAATGGAATGAAAAAGCATAAACCTAAAATATAAATAAAAAAACGATTCCAAAATTTTTTATATTTTGCTGATAAAATAAATACTGTAAATCGATTGAATGATAATGCAAGGCTGTAAAGTGGTAAAGCCGCAGCTCCATAATAATCACACATATAAATTATTACATAAATAACACTGGTTTGGGGGCAATTTTTAAGAAATGGTAAAAATGCAGTTATATATGGAAATCGAAGACCCAAATAATAAACAATTGATTGAAATAAATACATAACAACCGAACATCCAAATAATTGATAAAATGAACCATGAAATTTATTTTTCGATGATCTTCTTAAAAACATTATATATATTATAATCAAATATAATATATATGTGGGTAATATATAAATTAAACAAAATAAATGCTTGTTGCTAGCCATTATTATTTTTTTGTAAAGAAAAACTTTTTTTGTTGTTGATTTTAATGTTTTAAAAATGTGTTTATTCTGTTTCAAAGCTAACTCCCTTTTTATGCATTTTTCAAAAAAAGATATGTTTCACCTGTTGGGAAGAAAAAAAAATTAAATTATTTGACGTACTTTGTTTTTTTGTCTGTTAACCCGGAAAAGAAATATATTTTTTTATAAATATCACGTTCAATGCTGCTGCTGTTAGTTATAATGGAAAAAAACCCCCACATATGTATGTACATATACTCCTCACCTGCTGCTTGAAATACTTTTTTCTTGGTACCAGGTTTTCATTACGTGCTTGTAATGCCTGAATTATAGTTTCTTTTATTTAGGAATATCTCTCAAAAAAAATAATTCATTTGTTCGATCTCTTATTTTACTTCCATGTGAAATTTTTTTTAAATTTTATAAAAGATAGTCTTAGCGTTGGTCGCCAAAGTTTGGAGTCAAATATTCAATTTTTGAAAACAAAAAATAAGGCGGAAAAAAATAAATTATTTTAAAATGCATGCGTCAAAGAACCTAATATCTTTAAAAAGTCAACCATTTTTAGAGTTTCTAATTTTAACTTTTAGCAGATGAATATTTTTTTTATCGTGACTTTAGAGATTGTGTGGGATACTACTATTATGTATTCGTTTTAAAAAAATTTTTTAAATGTGTAGTTTATTAACAAAAATGTTTTCTTCAAACAAACAAAAACGATTTTTTAAAACAACAAAAACTTTATTTAAAATATCAAAAACCAAACAAATGACAATTTAAATTTTTTCAAAAACATAAAACAAACAAAGTATATTTTAATATTATTTAAATTACTAAATTTAAGGAATCATGGATGGTAAAGAAAAAATATTCCAAAAATAAAACATTTATATCGGTAATAAAGTTGGATTTAGAAACTTTAAAAATATGTTCTAAATTTTGATTAGAACTTTTTTGAATTTTACAAAATAAATTTTTTCTTTTTTTTTATATTCTATCATACATACTTTTTTCTTAGTGTATTTTTTCGCATGATTTGAGTTCTGTAGTTTTTCGCAAAAATTTTTATAAAAAACTTTTTATAAATTTTATTTACATTTTAAATTTTTTTGTTTGTTTTTTGTTTATAAAAACTGTAATTTTCTCTTTGAGCCTTTTCTTTTACAGCTACATTTGCTGAATCTTCTTTGTTAGAATTAATTTTAAGTCAAAACACAGAAAATGAATTTTTACAAAAAAAAAAGAATTTTAATTTAATTTTAAAACCACGTGAAAAAAAGAATTCTTCTTTTTTAATAAATTAAGTGCAACGCTACTACCCAACAACATTTTCAAGACATGTTTTTTAAACTTTAAGCCTTTCGCCTTCGCCGCTGCTGCTTTTGACATACATAATTTAATTTTATTTCCTTCATCAATTCACTGTTTTTTGTTTTTATTTTTTTTATTTCATAAACATGTGAGAATGTAAAAATGGCTAACTAAAACATAAAAAAAAAGTGTCTAGCTCATCAATGATGACTCACGTGTGGCATTAATATTTCTCATTCTTCTTCTTTTTTTCTTCTTCGAAGTCGCTAAAAATGTTTTTTAGATGGTTGTTGTTAATTTTATGCATTTTTTTCACCCAAAATAATTTTATTAATGGAGAAATATTCATTTTAAATATGTGTTTAAATATTTTAAATGATACCTTTCGAGAAGTTATTGTTGATCAACATAATTCACTTCGATCTCAATTAGCTCATGGTCACTCGATAATTAAAGGTGGAATCAAAGCTTCACCAGCAAAAAATATGTATAAACTTGTAAGTTTCATTCTTTCATAAAAATCTCAATTTTTTCTATTATTTTTTCAAACAAAAAACCTATTTTGTTTTTTTATAGAATTTAAACTTTCCTGTAAAGTTCAAACTCGCAAAAAAAAATAAAAACCATTTTTTTACTATTGTTTTAAAAAAATGCATTTTCGAACCGAAAAAATATTTCCATTTAAACAAAAAATCTTTTATTCTTTTTCTTTCAAGTATTACGATTGCGAACTTGAAAGATCCGCTCAAGCTTGGGCCGATGAATGCATATGGGATCATTCGGAATATGATGTGGGAGAAAATTTATTTATGATTGGTGCATATAATTATGATAAATTGGATACTATAATAAAAGCAAGCGATGATTGGTGGAAAGAATTATATCATGTTGGTGGAATAACTTCGACAAATACCATTTATTCAAGATCATTAAATAATTTAAGAATTGGACATTGGACCCAGGTTTTAATTTATTAAAAAAAATATAAGTGTGAGAAAGTTTTTCGTTTTTAGATGGCTTGGGCGAAAACTACTTTTATTGGATGCGGATATAAATCTTGTTTGAAACCTAGTAATAGAACAATTTTGGTTTGCCATTATTTACCACAGTGAGTTTTTATTTTTCACAAAAAAAAAAAACAATATTCTTTAATTGTAAAAAAGAGCAAATTTAAATTTACGGGTCTCACCATGAATTTTTTTTATTTCGATCTTTCTAAAATATTTAATAAAAAGCAAATATGTAACATGTTTTTTGTTCCAAGAAAAAAAAAAGTTTTTTCAGTGGAAATGTTATAAATCGACCTATTTATGAAATTGGTACTCCATGTCAAACCGATAATAATTGCACAACATATCCATTTTCTACATGTGAAAATTCCACGAGACTTTGTGATCGATTTAGTATCACTGAAATTCCTGAAACTTTATTAAAACCTGACATTTCTTCTGAAAGTTCAGAAACCAATGATATTCATTTCGAGATTGTGAAAAAGGAAATTTTGGAGAAATTTAATAAATCTTTGGAAGTTGCTACGTTTGAAAAATCAAAATTTGTTGAAACTTTTGAAAATTTTTCAAATTTTGGAAAAAAGAAAATTTTACATCATTTTATTATTGTGATATTAATTTTTGTATATAATTTGTGAAAAACACTAAAAATCGATTAAGCTTTATTTTAAACAGAAATAAAATGTTTTACAAATTAAGAAAATTTTCGGAAGCATTTAAAATAGCTTCTTTTTTTACTTTTAAAGAATGCTCTTTTAATTTTTTCTAAAAATCTAAAAAAGGGAAAAATATCATCGTAATAGAAGTTATTGAATCATCGAACCCAGCCTAAAGGCTTCATTTTTTTTTTATTTTATGGAAAAAGTTTTTTGAAATATATTAAAAACTTTTTAAAGTAATAAAAAAAAATTAAAAATAAATGATGCGCTGTTAAAAATTTATTTGTCTTTTGAACATTGAAACACATAGTGAAGAAAATGAGGAAGGAAGTGGGTGAAGAGTAAAAGACTAAAAATTTAGTTTTGATTATTTAAAAACAACAAATAACAAAATATCTTTTAAAGATTTTTTAAACCTGTTTCTTACTCGTGGATCTAATTGGTTATTTGTTTTTTTAAAGAAAATAATTAATCTTTTTACAAACAAAAAAAAATATTTCAAAACGCAACAAAAAATTTAAGTATAAAATGAATGAAATTTTTTTGCAAATTAATAAAAAAAAAAGAAAAATGTTTTCTCAATTTTTTATTGTTCTATTAATTTTGAGTTATTTGATATTTTCTTGTCAATCAGAAATTATTAGTTTATTTGATATTCCATATAGCCGAAGTTTGGATCATTTGGATTATATTCCAACTAGTAATTCGTTAAGTGGAATCGGAACTGGAATGGGTATTAGAAGCGGTATGGTCGGTGGTGTTGTACCTGCATCAATTATTACTGCACCAACACGATCGCAAAAAATGTATTCATCTACATATAATGCAGGCAAATAGAAGAACTAATTTAAATAAATAAGATTGATGCTCATTGTTAGTTTGTTATTGTTTTTTAAATATATACATATTTTATATTGTAAAAAGAATAAATGAAAAATTAAATTAAATTAAATAAATTTTAATAAACAAAAATAAAAGAATCATCGATTCATTCAATTTATTATCAAATTAATCTAATCATCCAAACACCTGTCTCTAATTTATTCATAAAAAACTCCATAGGTATTGCTAACGGCATCCATCCTCATTGCATTATCCACAAAAAATTATTATTGCTTCTTTTTTATAAATATTTGTTTCGCTTTGTAAAAAAGCAAAACTTTCCAAAATTTATTTTAATTTTTCCAAAGCCACTTTAAAAAGAGCTGGAATTTAATTATTACCTCAAACTTTGGGTAATTAAACCGAAGATGATTTCTTTTTCATTCTTTATCTATCAAAATATAAAATCAGAAAAGATGCGTTGGGGCTTTTTTTGCTCATTTTTCTCTTTTTCTTTTTCAACCATAGATATACAGAAAAAAGAGAGAAAGGAAGATGATAACGCACAAAAAGGTGGAAAAAAATGTCTGTCGGTTGTCGTCGTTCATTTTTTTTTTCAAAGAAAGTTCTGATATCATTGTATTTTGCTTTTTATTTAGTTATTAAAAAATTTAGAATGCTGATTTATTAATTGAGGCAAGAATATTTACAATAAAATTATTAATTACATTATATTATTTAAATACAATATTTATTTTTTACCCAAAACACCGCTTAAAAGTCCACCACCATTTCCTCCATTTCCACCTCCTAAAAGACCACCAAGAAGGCCGCCGCCATTATCTCCACTGCCACCTAATACTCCACCTAAGATGCCACCACCATTACCGCCTAATAATCCACCCAAAAGTCCATCATTACCCAAAATGCTTGATAATAAACCTTCTGGGCTTAAAAGGCCATTCAATAAATCAGTTCCAAGAAGACCACCGGTTAGGATGTTTAAAAGTTTTTTAACGGTTTCAACTATTCCAGTTAAACCATTTCCAAGTAAACCGTTGAGAATGCTATCAACTTGGAGGAGACCTTTAAGATTGAGATTATTAAGATTGAGGAGGCTTCCAAGATCTTTTAAAAGTTGATCAAGAAGTTTTTGAATATTGGTTAGAAGATTAGAAACTAAATTTCCAATAGCTTTATCTTGATCAAGTAAAGTTAAAGCATCATTATTGATGATATCCTACAATTTAATTATTATTTCTTATTATTTTTTATGCTTGCAATTGAACTTACAGCAAGTTGTTTAACAAAATCTCCAAGTTCAGGTGAAAGGTTATTAGCAATTTTTTGGACGCTATCAAGGGTTGAACCAACTTTACCTTGAACATCTTCCTTAATGGAATTATATAAATTTGTAAGGTTGACATCTTTTTGTCCGGAAACCCAACCATCAATTTCTTGTAAAATTTCAGAATGGGTTAAATTTTCATTTGCAAGTAATTTAGATAATTCATCCAATTGAATTTGAGATAAACCAGGAAGTAATTGTTCAAGAATGTTTATGACTTGATCGAGAAGTACACGAACCACTCTTACAACATCTCCAACAAGTCCATCCAAACCAGCATTAAGGGGCAAAACTTTAAGAATGGATAAAATTCCATCTGGACCTCCTAATAAACCATCTAATCCACCAGCAAGTCCAGCTGAACCAGATGTATCTGAAGGTAATGAAGGAACGGTTACTCCACCGCCGCCACCAAGAAGGCCTCCAAGAAGGTTATCTGTTGGTGCTGCAGAGGAGAATGCACTCACAGATAGTAGCACAATAATAAGAGATGCTTTGTTAAACATATTTGGATTCAATCAAATAAATGATATGAATTTAAAAAATTTCATACCGCTTTTATATTAGCTTTTTTGGTGATTGAACACCATATTTTTGATCAAAAAATAATCAGCCATTGTTTTTTTAAACAAAACAAAAACTTTGCATAAATTAATGTTTTAATAAAAACATTTCAAAGTTGTTGCAAAACAAAAAAAAAATATGGGATTAAAATTTAAAAAACTATGGTCAAGTAAATTTGTTTTTCAAATCATGATTGTTCGGAAAAGTTTTCTCAATCTTTTTACTTTCATTAAATTTTTATCTTTCTTCAAACATTAATTTTTGTCTGAAAAAAATGCACTTTTTGTGTCGCTTCTTTTTTTGCTTGCATTCATTTTTCCCTTTTTTTTGCTATTCTTTTGTATATGAGCAACATAAAAAAATAGTCATTCGCTTGGGGTCATACCGCAGTGAAAGCACGCCATCCCGTCCGATCTGGCAAGTTAAGCACTGCTGGGCTCGATTAGTACTTGGATGGGAGACCTCCTGGGAATCTCGAGTGCTCCAAGCTTTTTTCATTTTTTTTCATCTTCCAAAATTCAAATAACTACTTCTGTAATTGAAATCAACAGTTTTTTTGTTTTATAATATTTTTGTTTCACTTTTTTAAAGTAAAACTTTCCAAAATTTATTTACTTTTTTTTCCTGCCGCTTAAAAAAGAGCTGGAAATTTATGATTACCTTAAGTTTTGTAGGGTAATTAACCAACGATAAAATCTTCACTTTTCATATTTATTTTTTCATAACAAATAATGAAAGGCCGAGTTTCATATTTATTGTCGTCCACTATTTTCGTAAATTAGAGAGAGTCATAGAAAAAAAATGATAAATATATAATAAATAAATGGATGGTGAGAGACAGTGTGTGCGTCGTCGCCACCAAAAAATGCTTTATAAAACTTAAATATGAAAAGTTTTTGTTAACAGCAAATTAATCACAAAGCCATCGGAGCTCTAATTATTGAAATCAATGAAAATCAGTGGAAACTTTTTGAAATGAAAAATTACGTTGAATTAAAGTCTCATTCACAAAAAATTCTTACACTCAAATTGTAATCACACATTTTGATGCCAAAGATTTTAGATATTCCAATAAAAAAAAATCCTTATTTTTCTTGAAACAATTCTTTATTAAATAAATAAGTCTCCACTTAAAAACCCAAAAAAAAAAAACATAAAATTTGTTCCATGCATGCAAATAAATGTTTTAAAGTTTTTATGAAGAAAAAAAAGTGGAAATCGATGGAAATCAATGGAAATAAAAGCTTTTTTCAAGAAAAGTAATATTTAATGTTTTTAAATTTTAATAAACAAAAATAAAAGAATCATCGATTCATTCAATTTATTATCAAATTAATCTAATCATCCAAACACCTGTCTCTAATTTATTCATAAAAAACTCCATAGGTATTGCTAACGGCATCCATCCTCATTGCATTATCCACAAAAAATTATTATTGCTTCTTTTTTATAAATATTTGTTTCGCTTTGTAAAAAAGCAAAACTTTCCAAAATTTATTTTAATTTTTCCAAAGCCACTTTAAAAAGAGCTGGAATTTAATTATTACCTCAAACTTTGGGTAATTAAACCGAAGATGATTTCTTTTTCATTCTTTATCTATCAAAATATAAAATCAGAAAAGATGCGTTGGGGCTTTTTTTGCTCATTTTTCTCTTTTTCTTTTTCAACCATAGATATACAGAAAAAAGAGAGAAAGGAAGATGATAACGCACAAAAAGGTGGAAAAAAATGTCTGTCGGTTGTCGTCGTTCATTTTTTTTTTCAAAGAAAGTTCTGATATCATTGTATTTTGCTTTTTATTTAGTTATTAAAAAATTTAGAATGCTGATTTATTAATTGAGGCAAGAATATTTACAATAAAATTATTAATTACATTATATTATTTAAATACAATATTTATTTTTTACCCAAAACACCGCTTAAAAGTCCACCACCATTTCCTCCATTTCCACCTCCTAAAAGACCACCAAGAAGGCCGCCGCCATTATCTCCACTGCCACCTAATACTCCACCTAAGATGCCACCACCATTACCGCCTAATAATCCACCCAAAAGTCCATCATTACCCAAAATGCTTGATAATAAACCTTCTGGGCTTAAAAGGCCATTCAATAAATCAGTTCCAAGAAGACCACCGGTTAGGATGTTTAAAAGTTTTTTAACGGTTTCAACTATTCCAGTTAAACCATTTCCAAGTAAACCGTTGAGAATGCTATCAACTTGGAGGAGACCTTTAAGATTGAGATTATTAAGATTGAGGAGGCTTCCAAGATCTTTTAAAAGTTGATCAAGAAGTTTTTGAATATTGGTTAGAAGATTAGAAACTAAATTTCCAATAGCTTTATCTTGATCAAGTAAAGTTAAAGCATCATTATTGATGATATCCTACAATTTAATTATTATTTCTTATTATTTTTTATGCTTGCAATTGAACTTACAGCAAGTTGTTTAACAAAATCTCCAAGTTCAGGTGAAAGGTTATTAGCAATTTTTTGGACGCTATCAAGGGTTGAACCAACTTTACCTTGAACATCTTCCTTAATGGAATTATATAAATTTGTAAGGTTGACATCTTTTTGTCCGGAAACCCAACCATCAATTTCTTGTAAAATTTCAGAATGGGTTAAATTTTCATTTGCAAGTAATTTAGATAATTCATCCAATTGAATTTGAGATAAACCAGGAAGTAATTGTTCAAGAATGTTTATGACTTGATCGAGAAGTACACGAACCACTCTTACAACATCTCCAACAAGTCCATCCAAACCAGCATTAAGGGGCAAAACTTTAAGAATGGATAAAATTCCATCTGGACCTCCTAATAAACCATCTAATCCACCAGCAAGTCCAGCTGAACCAGATGTATCTGAAGGTAATGAAGGAACGGTTACTCCACCGCCGCCACCAAGAAGGCCTCCAAGAAGGTTATCTGTTGGTGCTGCAGAGGAGAATGCACTCACAGATAGTAGCACAATAATAAGAGATGCTTTGTTAAACATATTTGGATTCAATCAAATAAATGATATGAATTTAAAAAATTTCATACCGCTTTTATATTAGCTTTTTTGGTGATTGAACACCATATTTTTGATCAAAAAATAATCAGCCATTGTTTTTTTAAACAAAACAAAAACTTTGCATAAATTAATGTTTTAATAAAAACATTTCAAAGTTGTTGCAAAACAAAAAAAAAATATGGGATTAAAATTTAAAAAACTATGGTCAAGTAAATTTGTTTTTCAAATCATGATTGTTCGGAAAAGTTTTCTCAATCTTTTTACTTTCATTAAATTTTTATCTTTCTTCAAACATTAATTTTTGTCTGAAAAAAATGCACTTTTTGTGTCGCTTCTTTTTTTGCTTGCATTCATTTTTCCCTTTTTTTTGCTATTCTTTTGTATATGAGCAACATAAAAAAATAGTCATTCGCTTGGGGTCATACCGCAGTGAAAGCACGCCATCCCGTCCGATCTGGCAAGTTAAGCACTGCTGGGCTCGATTAGTACTTGGATGGGAGACCTCCTGGGAATCTCGAGTGCTCCAAGCTTTTTTCATTTTTTTTCATCTTCCAAAATTCAAATAACTACTTCTGTAATTGAAATCAACAGTTTTTTTGTTTTATAATATTTTTGTTTCACTTTTTTAAAGTAAAACTTTCCAAAATTTATTTACTTTTTTTTCCTGCCGCTTAAAAAAGAGCTGGAAATTTATGATTACCTTAAGTTTTGTAGGGTAATTAACCAACGATAAAATCTTCACTTTTCATATTTATTTTTTCATAACAAATAATGAAAGGCCGAGTTTCATATTTATTGTCGTCCACTATTTTCGTAAATTAGAGAGAGTCATAGAAAAAAAATGATAAATATATAATAAATAAATGGATGGTGAGAGACAGTGTGTGCGTCGTCGCCACCAAAAAATGCTTTATAAAACTTAAATATGAAAAGTTTTTGTTAACAGCAAATTAATCACAAAGCCATCGGAGCTCTAATTATTGAAATCAATGAAAATCAGTGGAAACTTTTTGAAATGAAAAATTACGTTGAATTAAAGTCTCATTCACAAAAAATTCTTACACTCAAATTGTAATCACACATTTTGATGCCAAAGATTTTAGATATTCCAATAAAAAAAAATCCTTATTTTTCTTGAAACAATTCTTTATTAAATAAATAAGTCTCCACTTAAAAACCCAAAAAAAAAAAACATAAAATTTGTTCCATGCATGCAAATAAATGTTTTAAAGTTTTTATGAAGAAAAAAAAGTGGAAATCGATGGAAATCAATGGAAATAAAAGCTTTTTTCAAGAAAAGTAATATTTAATGTTTTTAAATTTTAATAAACAAAAATAAAAGAATCATCGATTCATTCAATTTATTATCAAATTAATCTAATCATCCAAACACCTGTCTCTAATTTATTCATAAAAAACTCCATAGGTATTGCTAACGGCATCCAACACTCACACATGTTACTTGCATTTGTGAAGTAAAAAAAAGTGTTCATTTTTTTTTCAAATTTTTCAACTTTTTTTAAAAATTATTATTTTCCTTTTTTTCTTATAGTCTTTTTTCATTGCATTTTACGCATGTATTTGTAGTGTAGCGGGTTTCTCGAACCTTGTCCGATCTTTCATATTATGCGTTTTCTATGGATCAATGCCTCTTAGTAGTATTATTCCAGTTTTATCATTCATAGTACTTTGAGTACTGATTAAATGTTTAGTTGATTAATATGAGGTAGTATCAATCGCATTGTTACGTGCATGTTGTGAGAATTATCTTTGCTTATTTGCTATTATTAATTGTAGCTCATTCATAGCATTGTTGTATGACATCGTTCTATATAGGGTTGTCAAAAAAGATTTCCCGGGAAATTTCCCGGGAAATTTCCCGGGAATTTCCCGATTTTTCCTGGGAAATTTCCCGCTACAAACCCTTACAAAGTTTCACAAAGTCTAACAAAGTTCTACAAAAGTTGCTATAACTTTGTTAAACTTTGTAAGACTTTGTGAAGGTTTGTAGCGGGAAAATTCCCGGGAAATTTCCCCATTTTCCCATTTCCCGGGAAATTCGACAACCCTAGTTCTATAGTAATTTTACATGAATTCTTTGGATGCGGCATAGCTAATAGCTGATCTCCTACTTGTTATACGATTTTGTCGTATGAACTAGATTATTTCATAGCATTTATGTATGGCTTAATGTTATAGGATATTTACGTGTATTTATTAGTGAATTCTCCCAAAATATACTCCATTCACATTTCATGAAACGTGTGTGAAAGGTTAGTCATAATTGTCTCTTCACAGCTATGGCTTAGTTGCAAGATCGCACGGTTTCTTGCAAAACCTCTATGACACAATGACAGCTCGCTGAGGTTAGAGAGAAGCTTCTAAAGTACGACAAAAAGACATCACTAAAAATTTTTAAGTTACCATTTTCTTGTTACTTTATTTTATTATTTATTTACCATTTCTTACATCCAAAAGAATTAATTAAATATAAATTATACAACATTTTTAAATTAAATAAATGATTTAAAAGAAAATTAATGCTTTGAATTACTTGGAATTGTGGAATGTAAATGTCCAGTGGAATGAATTTGATGATCAAAGCCAAACATCTTCTTTAAATGTCCTCGAATGGATTTATTCATTGTGAGATAAATGACTGCTGGGAATCCATGTGCACAAACCCATGTGTATGAACCAACAAGGATATAAAAATCTGAGACATGGAAGAATTGTTCGTAAATGTAAATAGCTGCGGCGATGACATTGAAAATGCAAATAATCAAAACTTGGAGAAAAGTCTAAAAAAAAATGTAGGAGTTATTAATTTTATGAAAATTTTTTGGAAAATATGGATAGTATTCTTAAAATTTTGGTTTCGTTAAGAAAATTTTTTTTCGAATTTTAGAGTTAAATTTCTTCAAATATTCAAAAACTTACTTGTTTTTGGGTTGAACTTGTTTGAACTCCTTTAGCTTTTCGAGTATAAAAAACAATAAAAACTCCATACAACGAAGTCAAAACCGTTACAAGGGTGAAATTATTAACAACATGGAACCAATTTGCATACTAAAAAACAAATTTTTTTAATCAATTTTTCTCTTAAAGGTAGTAAGCTTACTCTAATTCCATAATCATCATAATAAGCCATATGAGGATTGAAAAACCATGAAACATATAAACCACTAAAAACAATGGGAGTTGTGAAAAAAGTGATGAAAAATCCATGAAAAGTTGGAATTAAAAGCCAAAGAAAAACTTTATGGCCATCAAATAATTGTGCAGCGATATTGGGATTATACATTTCCAGGCATCGATTGAGGGCAATGATCATGGCACTATCACATTGGGCCACCCATAAACCTAAAAACAATTTTATCAAATAAATAGTTATCAAAGTTTATTTTTATTAGTTAACGACTTTTTTAAAAAGCTTTTAAGTAAGTTATCGTATGCTTCTTTAGTTTTTTCTCTTTAAAAAAATGTTAGTTTCCAAAATTAATCTTTTTTTTAACTTCATATTTTTTAAAATTAACTTTTTTACTTTTAGCTACCGTATTTTTGGTTTTGTACTTTTATAAATATGCCTACGTGTTTGGTTTAAAAAAAACAAGATAATTAAATTAATTCTCAAAATTTCAATTAAGAAACTACAAAAATTTTTTTATTTTTCAGAGTTCATGTTTTTCAACTTTTTTATAAACTTTATGAAATGTTTAGGTTGGTAGGTGAATGTCTTACAAATTTCCCCAGCAAAAATAATAATTGCAAAAAACATGTTTGTTTTCTGTACATGTACTTTAATTAATTTTATAATAATTTTTTGAAGGTTTAAAAGCTCAAAATTAAAACATCATTTTTAATGAGATGTCTTAAATTTCAATATTTTTAACTGATGTTTGTTTTTTTTATTGGAGTTTTTCAAAATGGTATACTTCGAAGCCGAATTCTTTTTTTACAGTGTTTTTTTTTATACTCCAGCAATTAATAAAAAAAGGAATAAAAAAGTCCAAACTTTTCTTTAGTCTTTATGAGAAATATTTTAAATGACTCATTTTTTTATACTCATTCATTGCGAGAGTTCGTTAGCGGAATAAACAGTATTTTAGAAATCACATTAATTAATATTTTTTAGCTGTGAAAGTTTAAAGTATATTTAATTTTTAAAACTTTTATGTTTATCATAATTTTTTTTTCTTCAAAAAATAAAATATAACTTACCCAAAGCAATGCAACCCAAAGTATGAATTAAATGTGGCGAAGAACAATAAACATAACCAAGGATAGCAAAAAGTCCAGTGCTAAATCCATTGCAACACAAGCATGCAACATCAACCAAGCCAACATAAAACATAATTTTATAACAAGCTTGATGAAAGAAAACTTTTTTTTTCATAATTAAAAGCAAAGGAATGTAAAGCATTTCAAAAATAAAATACAGTACGATGAATGAAATTCCAATAAGGGTATGTTGACGCTTTTCAAGGGGAATGGTTTCCACTTTATAAAAAGAGCAATTGTAATATTCTTCATATTCTTGATGTCGCCAAAGTAAGTGATCCATGATGATTAAAAGTAGTTGTTGGTTTTTTTTTAAAGTGAATCCTGAGAGAAAAATTATTCGAAATTTAACGCAAAGAAAAATAGGATTTATAAAATTCTGAAATTTATTTTTATTTATTTTTTAAATATTGGATAAAATTATTAAAAATAGAGGGCTAAAAAGTTCGTTATGAGACCACGAAAAATTTTCAACATCTTCTAATTTTTTTTATTAAAGATAAGATACACCTTTTTTATTAGGTTTTTATATATATATACCTTTTTAAATCTCTGTACAATTTGTAAGTGAAAATTCCCACGACACGAATTACACGAACTTTTTGAGGGGTTCAAAAAACCAAAACATCCAACAAGATTTTTAAAATTAATTTTAAAAAAAATACTGTAACATTTAATTATTTTTTTAAACTTCTCTTATTAATTCTAAAATTTCTTCAAAAAATGTTTTGAAAATATTTGTAAACTTAAAGAGAAATAATAACTTCAGAAAAAAAAACTAATTTAACTTTAATATTTGAACCCTATCTAATATATGGTAATAATACTCAATGGACAAAATCTCACGACAACACAAAAAATAATTTATATGAAAAAAATGATAAAATATTCTAAAAAACTTTTACATTTTTATAGTAAATAATTTTTATGTGAATGTGAGAAAGAAAATAACAAAAAAAAGCCTACGTAAATTACCAGGAATTAATTTTTCAATACAATTTCATTTCATTTTTTAAAAAATTCATTCACCGTAGTCGTTTATCATCATCATCCGAAGAAAAAATAATAATAAGAAATATGCATATGCGTATTTATTTGTGAGCGAGCAACAGAAAAAAGAAAATATAAATCCCATGAATCGAAAAAAATAAAATCTTTTATGGAAATATGCTTTTTTGGATTTTTTAAAAATCTTTTTTCAATTCTTTTATGACTTTTAAAAGCTGCGTTTCCTTTTTATTATATCTTTTTTTTTACTTTTTAACAGTTAAAAAGAAGGTAATCTCCAAAATTTATTTTTCAATAATAAAAAGCTTACGTCCGCAACGGCGATGGATGGCAATGTTCTTTAAAAATAAAATGAAAAAGAAAAGATTCATCTTTTGTTTGAAAGCCTTCGTCGTCGACTACACAGGAAATTGCAAATTTTTAATAACAAAAGTTATGTAAAAAAAGGAAAGATTTTTAAAAAATGTTGAAATTTTTTTTATTCGAACTAAGAAAATTATTAGTAAATGAGTTGTCGGAACAAAAATCCAGTAAATTCACATCATTGCAAAAAAAAATTCCTCATTTGCAAACATTTTATAATTTTTCAAGAATTTTCCTTTAAAAAAAATGATGGATATTATTAAAAATCAAACTTGGCATTTTAAAAACGAAAGAAAAAACAAAGCTTTACATATAAATTCATTTACAAAAAAACAAAGCAAAAAATGATAATAATTAATACTTAAAATCAAGAAAACAAGACGAAAGTTAAAAAATAATTTCAAATTTTGCGAAACCAAAAGCCGAAACAAACGTAATTTCGTTCAGCCCTGATTTTAATTTAAAAAATATAAACTATATCGACATAACAAAGAAAATTCTTCCTGCAAATTCAAAATAATAATTTTAACACAAATATTAATTAACGTCTGAGTTTCAAAGGTTTGCAAACATGTTTGATTCGAGTAAGTTCAACATAATCTTCACCGTCGATTTCATCTTTGTAAATCGAAGCAAAAACACTTTTACGCTTTCTTGTGCACCGAGAGCATAAAAACCCGCAGGTGCCTCTCAAAGTGAAATTATAATATAAATTTGAATTATTTTCATCAAAAATCCATAAACTTTTTCCATTTTTTTGAAGTTCAAAATATGGCTTTTTAATTATTTTAATTGAAAAATCATCAGGATTATATTTTTTTGGTTCACATTGGTGTTTGAATTGATTTAATTTAACATATTCGCCACCTTCAAATTCATTATAAATTAATTTTGCCATTGAATATATTCCATATTTATTTTGACATGGTCGGCAATAAAAACTCACACCTTCTTCACAATATTCATAACAAAACTTTTTATCATCCGAAGCAAAAATAATGAGACGTTTATGAAATTTATCTTTAAATTTTTTTTCTTTCATTATGTATCCAGATGGAGGAACTTTATCATCTTTATATCTTTCGCTTAATAAAAATGGAACACTACTACTTTTAGATGAGGTGGCATTTTGATGTTTAGTTGGAAATCTAAAAAACAAAAATTCTTAAACAAATATTCTATTATTTTTCTCTGACGAGAGTAGTTTGAATTAGAAGTCAGCTATTTTTTGAGAACAAAATATCGAGTTTTTATAAAATGAATATCTTGAATCACTTTATTTAAAAAAATACTATCATGGATATTGGTCTCAAAAACTCTGGAGCCTCGAATATTTTTGATATTTTTTTATTAATATTTTTGGTAACTGTAGCTGGAAGGGGTTTAGCAATTTTGAAACTTTTGATCTTTTGTAAAAGTCTTTCTTTAAATTTTGTTTATCTTTGTTTTAACCTTTAGTCCGCTTTTCTTATTTTCTTATTTTTCTTCTTTTTCTCCTTTCTCACGAACGACTAATTTTGGATTGTGAAATTTTGTCTTTGTCTAAAAAGAGAGCGCTTTTGCCGCATCCGTAAAGGTGGCTGGCACCCCGCACTTTTTCTAGAAGCGTTTAGAAGCTGCTCATCTCAGAGCAGCCTAAACGGAGTCCGTATAAAAAGGACTCGACATTAAAGATCGGGGTCGATTGATCTTAGTCGAATTTGGTCGATTTTTGTTTCACTTTTATTTTTGGTTGCTTTGGTGTTTGGTTGTAGAGAGTTTGAAAATAAAATAAATTAAACATATAAATTTGTCTAATTCTCTCCCATCGCAAAAAGAGCTAAAGACCGTTGGAGACGAGGGCCCCAGCAGTAACAGTAACTAACTCCTTAAAAAAGACTTTCACCCATCGTCGAGTTTCGTGCCATGGCACATTTATATTTTTCGTTGAAATTTTTTATAGATATTTTCAAGTATTTGAGTTAAGCAATTGATGCAAAACACGCTTAAAATTTTTTTTAATGAAAAAAAAGCTTTAAAATAAATTTCATACATAATTAATAAAAAAAATTGTTTTTTTTGTCCAAAAAAGCCACTATTTTGATACATTTTTTTTATATTTTGGATTTGATAGGGTTTTGATTCGTTAAAATCAAGAAAGTAAACTTTCAAAAAGGTTTAGAAATTTTTAATATACTCTTTTGTTGTTTTTTGGATGGATCAAAAAAATAGTGTTTAGAGTTGTTGAGTTTTGCGATAGAAAAAATAACTTACTCCATCATATTTTTTCTATCCACTTCAGTGACTGATGTTGTTTTTACGCTGCTGCTGCTGCTAATAACGCTCCTTTCACTTCCCCCAGCATTTCCATTAGCATTTTTAGTTACATTTTGGCTCAAACTATTTGAAAATAAAGAAGCGTAAAATTTATTTGAATTTAAAACTTTTAAAATTTCATCGTCGCTTTTTGCGTTACAATTTTTTCCAGATTCATTCAAAATTTTAATAAATATTGGAAATAAAAAAATGTTTACAAACATTTGGTTTTCCACATTCTTATTTGATTCCTTGTTGCTGGGCTAAAATTAATTCATTCATTTAAAATTTAATAGTTTTTTTTAAATTCTAACCTTTAATTTTAAGATTTTACTATAAAATTCTTTGCATTTTTCTAAATTTTTGAATATCAAAGACCAACACGATTGAAAGAAAAAATCAAAAATGCATAATATATTCTGAAAACAATTAATTATTTTAAAAATATATTTACAATTTTCGCTACAGATTCTTCTTACTTCTTGTTGACAAAATTGAATGTATTGATTATCAAAAGATATTGAAAAACTGTTAAGTTCTGAAAAAATTTAAAGTTAAAAATATATATCATTTTTTTGCAAATTTTTCAAAATCCTCAGTTTTTTTTTTGAACTAAATTTGGTAATCAAAAATCTGTGTATTACTCCTTTTTTTAAATTTTACTCAAAGTGGGAACCAAAGAAATTAGACAACTCTTTATTTAAAAAAAATAATTTAAAAAACTTGGCAAAAAAAAAGAAAAACAAAAAAACATACGCTCGTTATTAACACTTTTAAAAGATAAGTTTTTGGTTGAATCGTCTATGACAAGATTATATGATCCTTTGTAATCAACCATCATTTGATTATTCGAAATAATAATTAATTCAACCATCTGCTTATTATCTGCCATTTTTTAAGTAATCAAAAATAAAATAAAATATATATAAAGAGTAAAATTATTGATTTTAAATTTTTTCTTCGAATAAATTTTTTCAATGCACAAACAAACAAAGACTCTTTGTTGAAGAAAAAAATTGATTGATTAAGTGTTTTTTTTTGGATTCCAACTGCGCGATTTTTTTTGTTGAGGAAGAATATTACCCATAAAAAAAATATCAAGGTCGTCGTCGTCCATGCCTCCGACTGTTATTTTTTGAGTGAGAAAAATAATTGCGAGAGATAATAATCACAATTTATTTTTGCGAACAACAATTTAAAAAAAATGGATGAACATACATATTTGATTTGATATGTTTCTTGGCAATTTTTTGAGGAAGATTATTTGATTTTTTTCTATGCATTTAAAATTAAGCAAATTTAAAGCCTTCCATTCTTTCTTTCGCAGTTTAAATTTTTTTTTGTGGATGAGAAAAACTTATTCATTTCTCTTTTCAACTTTTTTATTTTTATAAATTTTAAATTTTTATTTTCAAAAAAAAAAATGAAGTTTCGCGAGAAAAAAAACAAAAACACACTATTTTTTTAAAACATAAATTAGAAAACTATTTTTATTTTTTGGTGGCCAACCATTTATCAACTTTTTCAACCGCTTCTCGAACAACTTTTTCTAATTCCGGCTTTCCACTTAATTTTCCCCATAAAAATTTATCGCTGCAATATTCTTTAATGGGATCGTCGGAAGTAAAAAAGGCTTTTACAGCTTTTGAATCCATCGTTGAATCAGTAAACGCAAATTCTTCTTCGCCTTGAATCCATTTTTCAAGAAAACGAAAAAATAAGGCTGTAAGAATGGCAGTGGCATGAGGAATTTCTCCTCGTTGAAAGGTATCCGAAATGGTTGGAACAATAAACCCAGCAATTTTAGAATATGAATCTAAATTCACTCGTTTATTTGTATCTTTTATATTTTCATTTAAGAAACGATCAAGAACCACATCTCGATATTCTTCCAAATTTATGGGTGATGGATTTAAAGATGGAATAACATCTTCAGTAATATATGAATATGCAAATTTTTTTATTTCTGGATGCGCCGTATCTTCATGAATATATTTTAAACCTATAAGGGTTCCGGCCCAAGCTACACAACTATGAGATGCATTTAAAATTCGAATTTTAGCTTCTTCATAGTCTCCTACATTTTCGACTGTTTGAACTCCGACTTTTTCCCATTTTGGTCGAATATTAGCAAAATGATCTTCAATTACCCATTGAATAAAAGCTTCACCCATCACTGGACATTTATCATGAAATCCCGTGGCTTTGACAACTCGTTCAGCGACATCTGGAGTGGGTCGGGGCGTAATTCGATCCACCATGGAGCATGGACAAGTTGTATTTTCTTCAATCCAAAGTTTTAATTCTTGATTATTTTTGTGATCCAAAAATTCGTTTAATCCCGATTTAAATCTTACTCCATTATTTCGTAAATTATCACAACTTTGAAGTGTTATTTTTCCAGAATTAGCATTTTTTCTTGCTTCCAAAATAGCTGTAATTGTTCCATAAATTGTTTTCATTCCTCCACCGTGTAAATCGGCTTTAATATCAGAATTATCTATAACTAATTTATCATGTTCATCAAGATAATATCCGCCTTCAGTGACAGTAAAAGAAATAATTTTGCATGCTGGATTTGAACCAATTTCAATCAAACCTTTTAAATCTTTGGTCCATTTTAAAACATTTTTAATGGATTTAATTTTAACATATGAATGTTCGCCATGTGGAGTTACCGTTTCAAGAGTATATTCACCATTTTGAGATCTTAATGCATCCATAATGGGCTCAATATCATCTCGAATATTTCCTACGACTAAACTCCATTTTTTATCATCTTTTCGGGCTTGAGATTCTTCTTGTTGTTGTTTTTGATTTAATTGATGAAGATAATAAGCTTGATGGGCTCGATGAAATGAACCTGCACCAATGTGTAAAATAAGATTATCACCATCGATGGTGGTGGTTGTCATGACTAGAAATAATTTTTTCTAAGTAAATCGAAAATAAAAAAGTTTTGTGACTCTTCAATTGCTAACAAGGATATTACGAGAGGGAATTCGTAAAAAACGAAAAATTTAAAAATGTTTTTTTGCGAAAAAAACCCGTGAATTTTTAGTCTCTTCGTTTTTTTAAATTATTTTTTGGTCCCTATTAAAAATAAAGAAAGTATTATAATCTTTGTTTTAAGACCTCTGACAAAAAAATATTAACTTAAGACTTAATATTTTAAGTCGTGAAAAAAAAAGCCCTAAATATTTTCTGTTCCAAAAAGTAAGTATCTTAAAACATGGAACACTTTTTTTAGCATTCAATCACGGAACTTTTTTTTATATGTATTACATTGGAAATCAGAAAAACCGAGCATAAAAAAAGAAAGACAACTACAAAGAAACCAAAAATTGATTTTTAAGGAAACATAATAATCAATGTTAATGCCGCCGCTCTTTTCAATAATGCTTCTCACATGCACATAAACCGTGTGTTTCATGTGTTCTTTTACTTTTTTGTAGTCAGAAAAATAAAGATAAGAAAAGACAAATCAAAAGATTTATTGAAACAAACAAAAAAGCAATCAATTTGGGTCCATAAAACAAATGAACTTTAGTAAGAAGAAGGAATTTTTTGCTATTTGTGTTTTAGTTTTAAGCTTGCGACATTTTTAAAAGATATTTTATTAAAAAAATTGAAGAAAAAACAATAAAAAGTAATTAAAAAATGTGAATAAAAAATTACATACAAAAAACGTTTGTACTACAAAATAAGTTTTGAATCAATAAACAAAGGAGGTAAGTTGAGAAAATATAAAAGTAAATAAAAAATGAGGTAGGAAAAAAATTTTACTCAAAAAGGAATATATAAGTTTCAAAAAAAGTATCGTTTTTTTGTTTTTGTTTCCATTTTAATCAATTTTAACTATTTCTTCTTCTTCGTCTTTTTCGATTATTACATCGCCATCAGCAGTATTCAACAAAACCTTTGAATATTGTTGCCATTTATTTGCAGCAAAAAGTAAAAGCATTGAATAACAAAACTTTACAGCGACAATAAAACAAAACTTTTCTTCATCATTTGGAGTTCGAACCCATTCAGTTGTAAAAAAATGATATCCAAGTTCGTATAACAAAATGATAGCTTCCGCTGCCTAAACACAATTTTATATTTATATATATTTTTTATATTTAAAAATGAAACAAAAAAAACTCACTGAAAAATACGCAGCCCAAATTAATAATAGCTTGTCTTTATCAGGAAATTTCTTAGTAAAATGAATGAAGAGACTTAATAAAAGACTAATAAATACTAAACATGAGATTAAAAAGGTTAAACAAGTCATAAAGGAATCCATAGAAAAGTTATCATTTTTAAATAAATTTTTTTCATCCATAAATGCAAGAAAGAAAACAAAAAGATTTTGAGTTTCCAATAATCTTGTGTAAAAATTTTTTCGAGATTCAAGCTTTTTTAATTCTTCTCTCTCAATTTCATTAAGTTCTTCAATGTGAGACGGTGGATAAAGAATTGGAATATCATCTTCTTCAGCAATCATGGCAAAGAATAATTGTTTCTGAAATTTAATTAAAAAATTGAAAGCAAAACAAAAAATGAAACAATCTAAAACAAATAACAAAAAGCGCCAACGCACTAAGTTTCAGCAAAATCGAAAGCTGAAAAATCAATCAATGAAAGCTTGCTTAGCAAAACAAGCGGGATAAAATAATTGCAAGACAAAAAGCAACATAAAAGCAAGCATATCGGTTTTTCGGTGTAAATATAATTTGGCGGAATCTTTCTTACTTATTGTTGTTTGAAACAGAAACATTTTTTTAAAGAAAAAATTTATTTCCCGCTCTGCACTTTTTTTAGCACAAAAACTTGAATAAACTTTTGCAAGTTTCAAACTACAAAAAATGTATAAAGACAGATTGCCGTTATTTTTTGGTTTTTTTGAACGGGTAATTTAAAGATAAAAAATTTGATCAAATTTTATCTTGTTTTGTTAATCTAAACTTTCGAAGATTTATTAATACTTATTTGGCTTAATTTTAAGAAATGCCCTCTTTCAAAGATTCATATAATTTTTTTTTCAGAAAGAAAAAACAATGTCAGATCATCATCATAATATTGTTCCAACAGATGATAATGCATTATTTGAACTTTCATTAAATCGATTTTTACTTTTTCGATCACAAGATGTTGAAAATGGTTATTTTGATGTTACATTTGAATTTGAAATAAAAACCAATCCTGATAACACCGAAGATGATTGTGATGAAGAAGAAGATTATCAAAGAACATCTTTAAAAGTGATTCATGCCCATTCATTCATTTTATGGTCAGCGTCTGAACCTCTTAAAGCTATGATAGTTGGAGCTTTTGCTAAAACTAAAAAACCCATTCCAATCACATCGCATTCATATGAAGATTTCTTTAATTTTTTAGTTTTTTTATATCTTGGCCAATGCAAAATTAAAATAGATAATGTTATGACGATGGTGGATATGGCAGAATTTTATGATGTTCCACTTTTAAAACAAAAATGTGATGCATTTTTAATTCATACTCAACCCACCTTGGATACAGTTTTCAAAATTTATGAATCCCTCAAACTTTATTCATTGGAAAATGCTTTGGAAGCTATTTCAAAATTTATTATGCTTAATGCAAGTTCATTAATAAAAAGCAAAGAATTTTTAACTTTAAAAAAAGATACAATTACAAGTATAGTAAGAATGGAAAATCTTTGTGTAAAAGAAGAAGAACTTTTTGAAGCTGTAAGTTTATATTTTAAATTTTGTTTACAAAGTATATATAAAAAAATTTTTAATCTTAGGTTTATGAATGGGCTTTAAAACAACGCCCAGCACCCAAACGTAAATCTCCTTATAAGAAGCAAGAAGATGCAAGAAATTACATGCACACTGTAGTAAAAGCAAACCTTAATGAAATTTTACCATTTATTCGTTTTCCTATTATGAGTCTGAATTTTTTGCATATGGAAGTTGGTAAGCTTTCTCTTATATGCTAGATTTATGGATAAATAAAATGTGTGTTTTAAGTTCCAAAGGGTTATATATTTTCTTCCCTTGATGAATTGGGAACATTATTAAACGATGCAACAAAATTTGCTATTGAAGGCTCATCTGCGCCTTGCGCGAGTCAATATTCAAATAAACGTCGAGGAGGTAAATTCAATTTTGAGAAGAAAAAAAAATTAACCTTTTAAATTATATTTACAATGGTTTTATTTTTATATTTTAGGTTGTCGCATACATTTTACAGATAAAAATAATAATCAAGCATTCGCTTTTACGGATGATGAACAAATAATTCAAAAATTATCTAAACAAATGGGTTATCAAACTTGGTCAAATTCTCATAGCAATTTTATTGGATGTTATTGGAATATTAATTTGCCAAGCGTATTGAAACCATCAAATATAATTCCTGATAAAAATTCAAAAATGTATGTAATTAAAGATATAAATGAAAGGTTTGGAATTAAATATTTACCTGAAAAGCAGCGAACTGATCTTCATTATGGTAGTAACAACAACAATTTAAAAAAAGATAATGAAATGATTATAGCCAAAGTTTTTCCAGAAGATGATGAGAAATTTTCTATTAGTAATGGATGTCAATTTAGCATAAGTTTATATTAAAAAAATAAATATCTTTTTGCTCTTTGATTTCTATATTACCTTTTTTCTCTCATCAATTAAGGTTGTATAATTTTTTACTTTCGTCTAAAATTAAAGAAACTATTTCTTTTATCTTTGTACATTTTTTTTTGCAACACCACAGTCATTAATTTTTATAGCTACATGCATTTCTTTTTGTTCTCTATGCTTTTTGATAATAAGATAAATCTTTGTTCACTGAAAAAAAAGAAAGCTTTATTGCTTGTTTTAAAATATGGTTTTAATTTGGAAAGATAAAATATTCGAGAAGGAGGTGATCCAGAGGTATGTGTGGAAAAATGCTTTCCAAACATTACGCTTTTTTTCTTTGATAAAAACTGTCTTATGGATTTTAGAGGCCTTCTTAAAACCATTATTTTTGCATTTTTGGACTATGAATCAAAATTTTGTTTTAGTTTTTTTTCTTATTTCATTATTATGAAAAATTCGATGTAAACATATTTTCAACATTCATTAATTTATGTATTTCTTTCTTTCTTTTTTTTTTGTACAAGTGGCAAATTTTTAAAAACATGTCGTCATAAAGCTATTTCTCATTAACATTCTTTTTTAGTATCCAGGCAGAGTGTAAACATCTATTATTTCTTGCTTTTCATTTTCATTTGGGCTTCCATCACTTTGTTTTCTTTTTGGTTTGGGATCGAGTTCCTCGGGCAATTCACTCACAAAATTTCCAATAAAAACTTTGTACAAAACTCCACCAAGCGCTGCGCCAATCATTGGACCCACAAGAGGGATCCAAAACCATCCATAATCTCTATAGCTGAAGACCTCCCAACCATAACCTACGACGAGGGTGAAAATTCTAGGTCCTGAAACAAATCTTTAGATTAGTTTTTTAAAGAAAGAGAGAAAGCAAAAATAATGATTACCTAAATCTCTTGCAGGATTCATAGCGCATTGACAATTCTCTGAATATCCCAAACTCAAAAGGGATACCAAAATTCCAACGAGATATGGTTGAAAATGACGTGGAACACCATGGCGTCTTCGAGTAATACCTTGTAGAACTATCGCTAAGCACATCGTGCTCATAATCTTTAAAAAAAACATCGAACTTTAAAAAAAGGCTTGCATAATTATGAAATTAAATTACTTGATCCACGATTCCTCCTCTTAAAGTTAAATATGATTTAGGATATGTCGCAAAAATGTGTGCAGTTCTTTTATCACCAAAAACTTGTCTAACTCCGCCATCATAGCTTTCAATAAGGTCTAAAAAATAATCCGTCTAAGATTCTAAGAAATATTAGACATTTTTTAACATACCGTAATAAACAAGAAAGGTCATAGCTGCTCCAACAAAAGATCCCAAAGTTTGTGCCAATGAGTATAATAAAAATCGATTAAATGTAATTTGGTTTGAAATAAATGCAAGTAAACTCATAGCTGGATTAAGATGGGCTCCACTGGTTCGAAACCCAAGTTGAACCACAAGCATTACAACAAAGCCCCAAGCTAACGGAGTAAAGGCGCCAAGTTTATCATCGCCGGTTGCAAGAGTTCCAACTGCGCACAAACTTGTTCCAATAAACTGAAATATTTAGGCAATTAAAAAAATTTTAAGCTTTCGAGTTTCGAAGTGAAACATTTCTTAATATTTTTATTTAAGCTTAAGGAATTAGAGCTCAAAAAAGGGTTTACAGTCAATGAAATTTAAATATTAAAATTTTTTTATTCGGTATCATTTCCCAAAAATGAACTTTTTTTTATATGTTTTCAACTTTTTATTTTTGTGATATCTGATTTAAAACTTACAATAAGCAATGTGGTGCAAAAGAATTCAGTTAATAAGCATGCAAACAAAGTAGGAGAATGATGAATTTCTTTTTTCCATGGTTCACCCAAATTCATAACTTTTGACATATTTTTAAAATTATGTGCCACCGCCACTTACAGAAGAAACACAAAAAAAAATGGAAGCAAGGTAATAAAAGTTCAGGCGCTTGTTTGATATCTGCCACAAAGAAAAACGTGTTCTAACTTTTCCGTCCACTTCTCTGTGATTTTCAAAGATAAGGGATGCTGGGTTAATTTCAACAAGGAATAATTCCAAAAATGAGGGTAATCCATAACACAATTTTTATCAAAGAAAAAAAAGAAGAAATGGTTGGAAAACATTTTTTCCACACACACCGGATCACCTCTTTCTCAAAAAAACCATATTTTAAAACAAACAATAAAACTTTTTTTCATTGAATAAAGATCTGTTTTATTATCAAAATGCATATAGAACAAAAAGAAAGTATATAGCTCTAAAAATTAATGACTTTGTTGCAAAACATTCAAAGATAAACAGAATTGAAACAAATTTTTTAACTTTGGAATCAATTTAAAATGTTTGTAAAATAATCAAGGCAAAATTAGTTTTAAGTAATCAAAAATTTCGATACAACGAAGAAAATTTTAATTTCTAGTAATCATTATTAGAGCGTGAATTTTTTCAACAAACCGATGTTGAGGCCTTTGCAAAAAAGAAAAAGGAAATTTCCAAAATCATTCCCATCAAAAATATTATTTTTCATGAACTTAATGGTTTTCTTATTTCATTCATCACAATTGATACATTGACAGTGTTGTAAGTTTTCCAACTATAAGACAGCTTCAAAAAATAAAAATAAAATAAAAAGCCTCGTTTGCACACAATTATTATTGATTCAATGAATTTTATTTTTTTATCAACAAAAAAAACTAAAAATTGACACTTTATTTCTTTTTCATGGAACACTAGCGTTCAGTTCATTTAATGCTTTTCAGTATAGTCTTCTTTTTGTTTGTTTGTTTGAATATTTTAAGTTTTCACTTTATAATTTTTTTGTGTTTTAAATGATTTTAATTTCTACAAAAATTACTGATTCTTGTTTTTCTTAGACTACAGTAATGTTTTCAAAAAGCAAAATACATATATATCTATAAAGTAAAACATACTATATTAAGTTATTGCAAAATATCAAATAAATATTGGAAGAATGGAGTTGTGGGCATAAAAATTTTAAATAATTGCTATGCAATAGCCACTGCTGACATCATGACTGAATATTTTACTTTGCAGAGAAAATCAGAGGAAATAACAAAAAAAAGTAATTGAAAGTTTTATACTTTTTTCTTAACAAAAATTTATAGTAAATAAAAGAGTTCAAGAAGCTAATAAAAAAAAGTTTTCCGTATTTTTTTAAATGATCATAAAAAGTTTAACTTTAACCATACTATTTTTCTTTGTCTTTCAAGTAAAAAAAGCTCCATGCAAAAAATTCGATATGGTTTATCAAAATATACCAAACATAAACTATGGGCTCAAAAATTATTTTTTTCTGTTTAAATACAATTTTTTCATTTTTTTATGTTTGATTAATTAAACTTCCATTTAGTAAAACTTCGATTAAATTCCCGTAAACATAAGATTGTGGATTGAAATAAAAAAAAATTAAGGCTTAAAATTCAAAAGCGTTACGCGTCAATGAAGCAATAAATAATAATAAAATAAAGCTTTCGAAACGTATCTTTCACTGCCTTTTTTTCATCAAGATGGCAAAAATCACCACGTAAAAAGCAACGAAGAAATTCGAGCGTCGTTAGATATTTTTTTTGTAAAGATTTTCCTTGCCATTACGCTTTTGACTTTAAATTTTTGTATTGATTTCAGGATGAGCCACGTAAATCAATTGATCGTTTTTTTCTTCTAAATTTCTAATTGCCGACGATTAAAAATACTTTTTCTATAGTAAATTTGCGCATTTTTACATTTTTTCAAAAATACAATCGAAGTAGCAAACTTTGTCATCATTTTTTAACTCTCCAAATCTAAAAAAAAAGAGGACAGCCTTTACTCTTTTTTTTGTAAAACCTTTTTTAATTTTTTTATGTTGCATAAACTACAAAATACAATTCCCAATTATTTTTAGAAAAAAATAGACAACCTTTGAGGAAAAGTTTTTTTTTCATTGGCGGTTGCTTTGGAAACAGACAAAAAAAAACTACATTTCTTTTTTGCGTTTGATCGTTGGTCTTTCGCAAAAAATAAAAATGTATAAAGTGTGCAATTTTTTATTCGACAATTCGGTCTTTTTTTACTTTTTTGTCTGAAAAAATAAACGCGCACTTTATTTTTTCGCTTTAAATTAAAAAAAATAATATTTTGCCTTTTTCTAAACAAAAAATTATTTTTAGAAAAAGTTATGCCTAATTATAAATTAAATTATTTTGATGTTCGTGGGTTTGCTGAATCTTCTCGAATGATTTTCCATTATGCTGGACAAAAATTTGAAGATCGTCGATGGACTCATGAACAATGGCCCGAAATTAAACATGGTAAGTATTCAACTAAGATTTTTGTAACACAAAATAGTCGAGTTGTTGCTGAATATTTTTTTCTTGACATAACACAAAAAAAATTCACTTTGAATTTTTGGGATTAGAAAAAAGTTTGTTGTCCAAAAATAAAGTCACTTTTATTCACCACATACATTATTATTAAAGCCTCATTTATTTTTAGAATCTGAAACCGGAAAAGCGCCATGGCTTGAAGTTGATGATGTAAGAATTTATGAATCCACTGCAATTGCACGCTACTTGGCTCATATCTTTGGGCTTGCGGGGAAAGACGCAATGGAAAATGCCCAAATTGATTCCATTATTGATCACTATAAAGATTTTCTCAATGATGCTCGTCCATTTTTTTGGGTTAAATCAGGCCGGGGTGAAGGTAATCTTGATGAAATTCAACCCAAATATGAGGAAGCTCAAAAACGTTGGAACACATTTTTTTTAAAACGACTTGATAAAGTTGGCACTGGATTTATTGCATCCAAACTTTCATGGGGTGATTTCTTTTTAGCTGATTGCATTAAAACCGCTATGAATTTTGATGAAGAATTTGAAAAGAAATTTCCTAAAATGGTTGAATATAAAAATCGAATTTATTCAGAACCCAAAATCAAAGAATATATTCAAAGTAGAAAAGATACAATCTTTTAAATTTTTATAACATTTTTATCCACTTTTTGTAGTTTTTATAAATGATAATTCTTAACAATAAATTTTTTGTTGTTGTTTTAATGATAAAAGCATTAAATAAACTTAAAAATATTAAAAATTATTATTGATTTTTTGCATTGCAAAACTTAAAAATTTAAAAATTTATTGTTCGCAACAGTTGTTTCTCTCAAAACTTTTCATTAAAAAAAATACTTATTTTTCGTTTAACAAACAAAACTATTAAAATATACATATATTTTTTGATATAATATTATGGGTAATAAGGATATTAAAAATAATTTTATCATTTTACCAAAAAATAAAATTAAAACACGAAGTCTGGGGAAACTACACCAGAAAAGAAGAAAAATGGCGTGAGACATAAAAAAATTCAATGCTGTAAAAAAACAAAAATAAAAATTTGGTATCAGAAAACTTTTTTTTTATCTTTATAGATATTATTTTTTCCAAAGATCATCGCTTCCTCTCAACTTAATGATTCTTTCGAATGTAGTGTTTGTCGCACGCACCAAATAAAATAAAATGGGTAAAATTTTATTATGCTTTTTTGATTTTGTGATTCTTCTTCAACAACAAAATGATAGAGTTGGCAATTTCTTGCATTCTTCATTTAATTCTTTTTGACTTTTATTTTTAGTTTCAGGAAGATTGAAATAAAGGTATACGGTTACGCCAATTATAGGTAAAATAAAAAGAAGTAAATATGATTCAGCATTGCCAATTAAATTTTGAAGTGGAAGAAATATAGCTAACAAAATGGAGCGACTGAAAAGTAATCAAAAAATTAGCAGTGGTGGTATAAAATGCAATTGTATCATATCTTCTTTTTTTTAAATTCCATTTATCTCAGGCATGCCTTCTCTTTCTTTTTTCGCGCCTCGTTGAAATCCAAAAACTAATTCTAATTTATTTTGATCTAACAACTTTTTTTTCTCATATGAAAATGTGACCCATTCCCAAAATATGGAGAGAGAGATAAAAATCAAATGCCAAACCTTATCATTTGAGTTAAAGAAGTCCATGATTGTGCTGCGGATCGAGTATTAAGATCATTTAATTCAGCCGTGATAAAATAACTCAGCGGGCCAGTTCCACATGAATATAAAAAGTAAAATAAGCCCATAAAAAAGATTAACAATATATTAATAATTTTTGGTGAATTATTTCCATGAGCAAATAAAAGGGATCCAATAAAAATATTGCAAAATAAAATACCAATAAATGAAAAAAGTAAGAATGAGCGTCGACCAAATTTATCAACAACCAAAGATAAACATAGTGTTGCCAAGAAAGACACCATTGAAAGTCCAACATTCACATACGCAGCAGAGGTATTTGAAAATCCAACGGATTCCAAAATATCCACTGCGAAAGCATTGATAGCTTCAATGCCTGAAAACATGGAGCCGAAAGATACGGCCATCGAAATAAAAGTTCGTTTTCGAGTTTCAGAATATTTCCAAATTTCAAATAATCCCATTTTGGATGATTTTAAATTATTTGAAAGTTTTAATTCTTCAACCACGCAAATTGCATCGAATTCAGAGATTTGGTGGAAAAACATAATTGAATTTTTTGCTTGATCATCAGAATTTTTGGCTGCCAAAAAATCAGGGCTTTCAGGAAAAAAGAAAATAAAAAATAAAGCAAAAATAAGTAAAATCGATTCTCCCAAATAAATTATCCACCATCGATGAATGCTTCCAAGTAAATTAGGCATTGCAACCAGAGCACCAATAACAAGGCCCAATTGAACTGAAACACCAGAAGCCATTCCAACTCTTCCACGAAGATGTCGAGGGCTGATTTCTGAGAGATATAAAGCGCCAATGGCTAAACTCAACGTGTTTGAAAATCCCAAAGTGATTCGAGAGAATGCATATAATTCAAAAGTTTTTGTCTAAAAAAAAATCTTGTTCATAAATATAAGTTTAAAAGAGAAAAGGGAAAAATGAAAAACAATAATAAATGAAAATAAGACTCTTATAAAAGAAAACTTTTTTGATGCTACTTTTTTTGTGGTAGGAAAAAAATTGTTATTTTATACATAAAGAATTTATAAAAGATGACTTACAAAATATGATATCACCGCTAAACCCAATGAAATAATGCTGAGAAAATATGTGACGATTAAAGCTCGCTTTCGACCAAGTTTTTTAGACACATAATTAATAGACAATGCGCCACATATCGCTGGAAAAAAAAACTTTTTAAAAAATTTAATGAAGTGTAAATTTATCACATAATATATCCTTGTTATGAATTTAAAAGTCTGCTTTATTTTATTTTTGAGAAATACAAACCTTTTTTCCGATTTATAGCTTTCGAAAAGATTCAATTTTTTAAGAAAGTGTATATTGTACTTTAGTTTATAGTAAAATGAGATAAAAAATAATTTCATAAAAAAAAAGCTTACCACCAACAGAAAATAAAGCCACTGTAATTGACCAAATATCATCCAACGTATTTATACTTAAATATTTAGAATAATGTTTTTCAGTAACGGTATTTTCAAAATTAATAAAAGCTTTTTGAGATGGATTAGTTATAACAAGTTGAAATCCATAATGAAAGGCTCCACCACAGCCAACAATTATTGCAACCAAAAGCAATCTACCCTGCATCTTGTTTTTACTTCTTCTCTTTTAACTTTGGCCCAAATTAGAATGATACTGGAAAAAACAAAAAGCTTATTGATACTTTAAATATATTATCATTCTAGTTTCAAAACAATAAAAAAAATTAGGTTCCGTGTTCTAATTTTGTTGGTTGGGTTGACTCATTTCTTATCATTACAAGGTAGAAATTTTTTTAAATCGTCGGCTACATTTAATCAAACTTTTAATGATGGAGAGGAGTGTTAAACAGGAAGTAGAAAACAGTAAAAAAAGAGGTCGTCGTTGAATAGAAGAAAAAAAACATCGTTGATCCCTCAAGATGAAGCCGGTCACAGTCGTTGAACGTTTTCGGCTTTATTTGGTATAAATACTTTTCTTTACAGAAGATTTATGTTTAATTTGTAGCTTTTAGATTATTTGTAGTTTTGCTCAGCCAACATAAAATAAAATAAGCAATGGGAATATGTGAGAAATGCAAATTAGAATATGGCTGATATTTCTCACTAAAGCTTATT
Source organism: Panagrolaimus kolymaensis (assembly GCA_028622995.1). Taxonomy (NCBI): domain Eukaryota; kingdom Metazoa; phylum Nematoda; class Chromadorea; order Rhabditida; family Panagrolaimidae; genus Panagrolaimus; species Panagrolaimus kolymaensis. The sequence continues at coordinate 1,770,245 of JAJQJQ010000035.1, forward strand.
TTGACATCCGAAACATTGTATCTCAAGAAAGACACTGCAATTAGTAAATTAAGTAGCCTTTAAAGTCGATCGGGATCCAAGTCATTAATTTTTGCTAATTTTTAAATTCTTTGTTTATTGATCACACAAACAAAAATTAAAAAAACAAATCAACGAATTTAATAAACAAATGGTACAATAAAAATATAAAGAGAAAATAAGTTACAAACATTATTTACATTGTTTCAAAATCATCATCAAGTCGAGGACGTTTTGCTGAGATGATATCACTGTCATCGTCAGAAGAGGAGCTTAAAGCGAGATCAGTTGAAAGTTGACCAGCTGCACTCATGTTTGAAGCGGCCAAATTTGCAAAATTATCACGTGTTGCTTCATCTAAAATAAAAAAAAACATGAGAACGTTTAATAATTAAAGTTCAAGAAAAAAAGTTTACCATCATCGGTGTCCATATCACTATCAGCTGCAACTTGAGATGGCATTTCATCATCGTCTTCATCATCGTCATCGCTTAAAGCAAGATCATCGTTAAGAACGCCAACCATATCATCATCTAAAATATCGAATTTTAATCATTGATACTATTATAAAAGAAACTCACCAAATCCTGCCCTTGTTTCTTCATCATCACCCATGATAACGCTTTCAGTCAATGGTTGATCAGAATCACCACCAATACTCATAGTATCAAGCTCGGATAATTGATAATGAGGAGATGGAGGAATTTCAATTGCTTCTGCATTCTTTTTACGAATTGAATCCAGCGAAAAGTCTTCTTCCTCAGAAACCGTAAATCCTTCATCAGCTTTCTTTCTTAGAATATTTGCTTCTAATTCAGAAAGTTGATCAGCTCGTTGACAAATTAAACGATCAACATAATTTACAACTTCAATGGCTTTGAGAGTATAAGGATTCATAACACCATTATAAATTTCACTATTAGCTTTGATTTGCTCCACATCACGACGAAATTGACCAACAGTAAGATATTTATGTTCTTTAATATTTTGTAAAATCATACCAAAATGCATTGGATTTTGAATTCGATCATAATAATTTGGTAGCTAAAAAAATGAAGATTATATTACTGCGTAGTTCCTTATTTTAAGACCGATCTTTGTTTAAAAAAAAGTTTACTTTTCTAGCATCAACTTTGGTATGAAATGCAGCACTTTTGGGAACATTTTTACATGATTCGACAATTTCTTCCAAAATATATGAAAATCCAACCATATCATCTTCATGCAATAAAGGATTGATTTGTTTTTCAAGTTCAAGAAGCTTTGTTTCATTTTCTTGGATTCTTTGAGCAGCAATGTTTAACATATTTTTTGCAGTTTGAGTTATTGGATGAGTATCACCATTGTATTTTAAGCTATTTTGAAGCATTTGTCCAACATCCTTTAGAAAATCATTTCGTAGTTGATAATTATTGCTAGTAATTTTCTTGTGAATTTGTTGCATATCCATTGGATTTGTGATAACATTGTAATAATCGGGTACCTTTTTAGCATTTACGGGATACATCAAAGCTTCAGAACCAGAAATGCCTTTAAGTTCAGTGTAAATTTCTCCAAGAGTAGTTGCCATAAGAACTTTTGGATCAGCACGTCGTCGATGAACAGATTTATGAGGTCCTGCAAGATAATCAATATCATCCATGGTTGATTTTCTTCGAGTTGTTGCAGCTTTAGGTGGTAATTTTCCTTTGAATCTTAATGGCGGTATGATATTACTACTATCATCACCCGAACCATCATCGGTATGATTATCGGAATCAGCGGTGGATAAAGCAGCTCGAAGAGTTTCATTGCCAACTGGCTTCTTTAAAGGTTTGATCATATTTTTTGGAATTTTCATTTTCAAGAAACTTTTCTCAGCGAGTGCAGCTTTCTTAATTCGAAGTTTGGTTCCTTCAACTTCAGTGACTTCACTACGAGAATTTCCATCTTCAAGTTGATGTGCGCCTAATACATCACGAACAGTAGGAATGGTAGAAGTTACTATTGGAGCTTTACCATACAATGGACAATTCTTATTCGTTTTCATATGGCCTTTTTCACCACAAGCTGAACATTTCATTTTTTGCAAACTTTCTTTGATGGGTTTTGGCTTTGGCGGTGCTGCTTGTTTCTTTGGTTGAATTCCTTGCTTTTGTCTTTCTTCATTTCGCTTTATTCGACGAAGTTGATCTTGTAGACGACGTTTTTCTTTTCGTTTTTCTTCTTTGTATTCTTCATCTTTATGCGAATATTCACGAATAAACTTTTCATCTTTGGTTGTTCGAACTTTAACATAAGCCTCAACGACTTGAGAATTGGAAATAATTTCGGATTTCACCTAAAAAACACGTAATCAATAATGAAAAATTTCGAATCAAATTAAAACATACAATTTCACGTCCATCTGCATCGCGAACAGTTCGAATAATTTTCAATTTTTTCATTTTGTTATCACGACTGCAAAGCATTTCAAGAGCTTTTCGAGAAATTTTCAAATTTTGTGCAACAATCATTTCATCACTTCCAGGAGCAAAATTTAACAAGGATTTTGGAAAAGAGTCTTTTTCAGCAGATGTTGAAGAGCCAAGAATATTTGTTGTTGGTGCGGGAGATGAAGATGGTTGACTATCTTCACCATGAACCATTCTCATTAAATCATCAAAATCTTTTTGTTCACTTCCGTCACCAACCTTCTTATTGATACTTTTTTTAAGCGGCAGCTTCTTTGATGGAGTCGATGGTGTTGATTTCTTTCCCAAAGCTAAAAAATAATAATAGTGTAACTTGGAAAAAATTTAATCAAAAATTACCTGTTGTTAAAATATTTTCTAATCTTGCAACCATTTCTTCATCATGTTCATCTTCTTCCGCACTTGAATCATCATCCGTTGATAAATCAGCAGAATTGGATAAAGTTTTATTTTGGAGATCAAAAATTCTTTGACAATATTGTTTGTATTTTTGTTGCATATCAGCATAATTCAATCGTATGTTACCACGAGCAAATCTGGCCATTCCAGATAAATCCGACCGAGCTTTGGCTGCTTGAGTTGAAAGCGTACGAATAACATCAATAATTTCCCATCGACTTAGTGCATTGATTTCTTCATCACGGACACCGTATTCCTTACAAATTTCTTTAGCTTCTTTTAATGGTAACTTTCTTAAATCAGCATTGGTTCCAGTGACTAAACGCTTTTGAACAGGAGGAATATCTTCTTTTTGTGGTTTTGCAGTTACACGAACATACGAATAACCTGCACCACAGCCAGTTGGATCAGCTATACCACTTTGATCAAGAACACATTTGCCTCTTTGAGCAGCTAAAAATGCTCGAGTGGTATTCCATGGTGCACATTTTATTTCATCTTCTATTGTAACTTCGTCGTCGCTATCATTTTCAACATCACCAGCAAAAATATATTTCTCTCCATAACCAGCATCCTTGAGTCGTTGTTCAGCAGCAAGCATAGAATAATTTGCACAACACATTTCTGGTGTAATCATTGCAAGAACTTCTTCCTTTGATGGTAGGCGAAAATCTTCTTTCAATACCCAATAGTTTTGTTCGGTACCAGCACCAAGCCTTTTAAAATCAGAACATCCCTTAAGTCTTTTACGTACAGAAGATTCAGCATAATGTGGGAATGCAGCTTTGATATCATCCATTTTGAGTCGGCGTGGTGTATCTTTTGAAGACCAAAATAAGCGATAAATAAAAGCAAGAAGAAAATCTCGAACAAACACGGAAGCTTTTTTAGAATTTGGATTTGGAACTTCTTGAAGTGGACATTCTTGACCAACCACAAATGAAATGGGACATTTTCGGAGTATCAAACTAAAAAATTATTTGATTAGAAAAATTGTTGAATTCAAAAATAATAGTTACTACCTATTTCCACTTTTAATCAATAAATAATCTGTAGTTTTAGGTGTGTGTTGAAAGATTGGAGCACGAAACATATTATTTTCTATTGCTTGAATATATTGACCAGGTTCAAGATTACCCAAAAATGGAAAAGTATGAGTGTAAGCTGTTTCACCAAATTCTAGTTCCAAATCTTCGTCCTTGTTATTTTCCTAAAATGTCGTTAATCAGATAAGTTAAAATTACATGAAATAAAAGCTTACTCTTTTATAATAATTTCGAATTTTGCTTGCCATTCCTGGTTGATTGAGTAATGGCGGATGTTCTTCACTGTATTCAAAAAGTAAAAGGGTTCCATCTTTTGCAGATAAATCAGAGATATCACGGACAGGAAAAACTTCAAGACCAGCTTCAGAAATTTTTTTCTTTTCACGAATTTCTGCCATTTCAAGCATGTGTTTTTTGAGACTTTGAATATCGATAAACCCATTCCTATCCATTGGCAATGAACGAAGGATACGTTTTTGCATAGGCATACGATGAAAATGTCGTAATCTTGTAGGACCCATACATGTTGGAAAAAATGCGCGATGAATGTTTTGAGCTGGAATTGAATGTTGAATAACAGATCCACCAGAAAATACGATATTTTGTTTAGTTGTTGTTTTGGGTGCATAGTAGTCATCGTTAGAAAGATTAAAAGGATCGCGATCAGCTATTTGTGCCATTGTATTTTCCAATTGCTCTTGTTCTTCTTGCTTTTGTCGCTGTTGAACTTGACCAAGAATGAGTTTAGACTTCTTTGTAAATTGGTGATCCTTTCTATCGAACGAACGAGAATCTTCACCACCATCAATTTCATCAATAGGAATGTCGTCAGGAAACCCAAAAATTTTAGGATCATCTTCAAACTCAAAAGTAACAATTTTAGGCTCAGGTGCTTTTGTAAGTTCTGTTGGATCCCAAATGATATCATCCTCCCAATTTGTGTGTTCCAGTTCATAATTTTCTGCGGGAAACATTGAATGATGTGCATCGATACCACTGTTGCCTTTTTCTAAAATGGTTTTATTTTACTAAAAATAAAAAAACAAGAAAATTACAAACCTTCATCTTTTATTGCTTCTGCTTTAAACCAATCTTTGGGTGGATATTTCTTGTACAGCTTTACAAAACTATGATAAGTTCGAGCATTTTTCATTGGAATAAAACCTGAATAAGGCAATTTTCCAGTTGAATAATCTTTCAAAAACTACAAACATAATTTTTAGATATCATAATTTAAAAGTTTAAACTAACAGATTCTCGAGCTTCTTCAACATCAAAGAAAATATTATCTTCCCATTTGACCAAGTTTACAGGTAAAAATGCTTTATCAGACAGCTTTTCTCCAGGTTGATATTGATCTTCATCAAATGACGCAGCACTAAATAAAGTTCGCGTTTGAATTTTATCTGGTTTTTGAGCTTTCTTCTTCTTTAATTTCTTTAAACCATAATCAAAATTTTTTGGATTTGAAGGAACGTTCATATGATCATACCAAATTTGTGATGGACCAAATCTCCATGGTGGCGGTTCACCATCATCATCACTTTGAGTATTATCTTGTTCCGCTTCGGTGTTAAAGTGACACTATAACAAATCAATATAAAAAAAAGTTAATAGTCTAAACAAAAAACTTACAGTAGCTTCATCATAAACATTTTCATGAGGTGGTGTTGGTAAGAAATTTGGTTTAAATGGTTTTTCAACTCCTTTTGTAAGATCTTCTCGAACTTTAACATTCTTTCCTTCTGGATTTCGAACATATGATTTTGAATAATAATAAAGATGAGCTTGACGACTTGTTTTAGAAGAAGCACCAAGAAGACGAGAAAAACGAAGAATTTTGTTTGGATGAAAATCAGGATAAAATTTCCTAAAAAGTACATTTTTTATTTTGAATTGAACGTAAGATATATATCAATGTTTTTTCCCATACAATAAAAATAAGATTGAACTTATGGCTTAATTAAGGCAAAACATTTGTTTCACAATATTTTTTAATTTCCTTGCTTTTGTTAAACTCAAACTAAGTGTTTAAAAAGCAAACCTAGGATCAATGTCTTCAATTTCGGGATTAATAATACCGGCTAAAGGTGCATCATCTCGTAAGGATGGTGGAATAAAATTATATTCTTTTTCATCCTTTTTTTTATCTCCCACTATAAGCTCTTCTCCATCATCATTAATTTTGCCATCATGCCCATTCTGTTGCTTCTTTTTTTCTAATTCTGCTTCATCCTCGTCATCAGCATCATCTGCACTGATTTCATCATCCTCGTATTCATATTCATCTTCTGATAATCTAGGTCTTAAAGGAGTCATAACTCTTTCAATACCAGAATCCTCATCGCTTTTTTCGCCTTCATTATCAGCTACACAATCAATTCCATTTTGTTGGTTTTCGCTATAAGCAAAACCATTTTCACGATTATTGCGATGGTTCTCACTTTCTGATGTACCATTTACATTTTGTTCTTCGATAAATATATTTTCCTGCACTTCATGATTCATTTGGTCAAAATAATTTTGCTCATTAGTGGGATGGAAGCCATTAACATTATTCTGTTGATCAGCTGATGATGTTTCTTCCAAATTAATCATAATAACATCATTTCTCTCATTATCCTCGGGTGAGGACCTTGGACTATCATCATATTCCATGTGGGGATTTTACAATAATTAAGCTACAATCAAATAAAAAATAAATATTAATTCGCTAAATTATAAAATATTTTGGTTAAGGAAAAATATTAAAATAAAAGATTTTTTATTCATCAAAAAAACAAAAACTTATAAAAGCTATTCATTTTTTAGCTGCATCAACTAAGTCGCAAAATGCCAAAAAAAGGTAATTCAACTTATAAATTTTTTTTCAAAGTTTCTAACGCCTGTTCGCGGAAGTAAAAATGATGATATTTAGGTTTTAATCAGATTTTCAACAAATCAAACGCTTCGCATAATTGATTATTTCAACAAAACAAAAAACGATTGCATGCAACTAGAAGGTATTAAAAAATGGAATTATATGGAGCTTAAAGCTGCTAGTAGGATGCTTAACTAACTACCAGATTACACAAAAAAAATCAAAAAACTCATAAATCAATGTTAAAGTAAATTTACCTTGGATCAATATTTTCAATTTCTTGATTCACTAAACCAGCCAAAGGAGCATCATCACGTAACGATGGCGGAACAAACACATATTCTGAGATGATTTCATCTTCATAGCCTTTTTCCATGTTATTTAGTAATCCAAAAGCATGCAGATCTAAAAAAACAAAAGTAATATTTATTACTAAAAATATAAAAGTAAAAAAAGAGGCACGTTTCAATTTAAAAAATGTCAAAGTTTGCTTTCATTGCTAAAAAAAATAAAAATGTAAATTATGCAGTTGTTTTTTTTTCTGGCTAAAAGTAGCGATGATGCAAACTTACAAAACTCTGTATTGAGGATTGTAATTTGCAAATATAAAATTTACGTTAAAAAAACTAACTACCATCAGTAGAAAAAAGGACTACTAAATCTAGAAGTGGTCAAATAAAAAACGAAGACCGTTCAACCAACTAGATTTGCTTTAATTACCTAATAAAAAAAGCAAGAAAAAAAGTAAGCAAGTGTTTGAGAGAAAGAAAAAACAAAAATGATTTTTTTTACAAATTGGGCAGAAAAAAGTGCCCATGGTGAATTTCCTTCAATAAAATAATTAAAACATTTTTTTATGGTGAGAAATGCAAATTAGAATGTGTTAGTTATTTCTCACCCAAAACTGTAAACAACAAAAACGATTTAACTATCTTTTTTTATAAATGGTTCATGTCCATCTTGGAAAACGCATTTCCAAGCTTTATATAAAAAAAATTTTGGGTTAGAAATGCAAATTAGAATATGTAAGTTATTTCTCTCTAAAGGTTATTTGATTTAGCTATCATCACAAGCAAAAGTATTATATTTCGTGGATTAAATTTATCATACCTATTTTTAGATTCATTCTGATCCAACCAAGTTGCACTCAAACTTTATGTTAAAAATTTTAACAAAAGTTCGCTTTCTTGTACATTTTCAAATATAAATGGGTTCATAATAAGTATAAATAATTTTATTTTGGCGCTGCTTTTCATTTTTTAAGGTTTCCTATGTATATGCAAGTATTTCTTCCTCAGTATATTAAATTTATTATTTTTTGATATTGTGCCTTTATTTAAAATTTTAAAACATATAAAATATTTATTATTATAATTTTTAACCACAAATGTTTGTATTCATGGCAACAACAAAAAAAGAATGCGAAATATTTTTCATTATTTTATAATTTTGATTATTTTTAAAGCTCGACTAATACATTTTACATTAATTACATAATTAAAATTTACTATTCCATTTCAAATTTACATCCATAACCAGGAAGAAAGGTTTGACTTTCAAGAAAGACTTCCGTTATTAATGTAACTTTGGCATCTCCCATTCCTCCAAAGCAATATGCGCTTTGACCCTTTGATAAATATTTTAATGCTAATGTTGCATTTCGATCTCGAACAACATAATATTTTGAAACATCTTTTAATAATTCAACTGCATCATCAAGGCCCGATTCAACTTCAGGTAATATTATATCCCAATAACATGTATTATCATATCCATCAAAAGCCATTTTATTTAAACTTTTTTCAAGTTTTTCTATTATTAAATGATCATGAATTATTGCATAAGCTTTACATCCTTCGCCATCAGTAAATTGGAGACGCTTGCCTGGAAAAAATATTTTTTTATGGGTGTTTTAAAATTTAAAAAAATGTTTAAAATTCTTACCCCCTCGATATTTATTTGAATATGAACTTGTTTTATTTGAAATGGTACCTTTTTGAGCAAAAACTGTGGCATCTCTCAAAATTTTACTTATTTCATCGAATGAATGAAAGAGATAACCTTTGGGAACTGAAAAAAAATTTAAGATTTAAAAAGAAAGTTAACGTTTGTTAGCCTTTTGACTCTTATAAAAAAATAATCATTGGTATTATGCAAATTTTGGTCATCAACGATTCATAGAAAATTTATAAAATTGCGTAATTCAAAATCAAATTTTTGATAATGTTACAAACAATTTGGCATGAATTCCTAGTGTTTTTTTAATCCATGAGAATCAGCTGCTGAGTTTCAAAAAAATAAAAAGACTTACTAACGAAATCGTGTAAAAATTCGGTACTCATTATTGGAAAATGAATATATGGAAGAATATCTTCCATTTCGGATTTAATCAATTTATTTATATCATCATCAATTTTTAATGCTTTGATATTATTTTTTGATTGATATTCAGCCCATTTATATATCTGCAAATATAATTTTTTTCATAAAGCTAGAGCTAATTTTAATAAATAAACTCACGGCTTCAAACAGGACTTCTTCTTTGACAGTTAAATGTTCCATTTTAATTATATCCATAATCGTTTCCTTTTTAAGTTTATTAAATTGTTCACTTTTTATGCATTTTTCTGTATTATTTGCAATATACTCCAAAACAGTATTAAGGGAATTATCAAGAGAATATGTTTTTAATGATTCATAAACTTTTAAAACATTATCAGCGTTTGTAGCTAAAGTCACCAATTCTTCATCACATTTATCTTTAAGTAAAATAATTCCATAAAATTCTGATAAATCCACTAAAGTCATAACATTGGCACTGGTGATTTTACATTTTCCAAGATAAAGAAATGTAAGAAATTCTTTAAAATCTTCAAATGAATAGTTAACTATGGGAATGGGATCTTTATTAGCGAAAGGGCCAAAAAGCATGGATTTAAACACATTCGAAATTGACCAAAGTACGAATGAATGAGCATGAAGTTGCTGGAATATATAATTTTATAAATCAAAAAATAGATTATTAATCTCTAAAAAATGCTCAAAAACTTGGAAGTTTTTCGTCTTTTACAAAACACAAATTTACTAAATTTTCCTTCGATTCATAAACTTACTTTATCTTTAAATTGAAAAGTTACATCAAAGCAACCTTCATCAAAATTTTGCCGATAAAAAATTGAATATCTTTGTAAAGCTAATTGATATGCTAAATTATCACAACTTCCTCTACCAGCACCATTGCTACTGATGCTAATACCATTTTTTGACGACGACGACATAAGTTCGAAAACAAAAACTAACTTTTATTTATTTATTAAGAAAATGACTTAAAAATAAATAGTTTTTAAAGGAAGGAAAAAAGGTTATAACGAAATCATATGGACGACGTTGAGGACGAAGACGTTGTTGATGACATCATTCATTTGCGTCATATAAGCCAGCCGCCACCAGCAGCTATTTTGGTTGGTTGGTAACAAACGCTGTTTTGCGAGAAGGAAAAAAGCTAAAAAAAGAAAAATAATGGAATGGCAGTGGCGTTGTTCGTGTTGAGACGATTCTACTTGATAATTGTGTGTTTTTTCTATATATTTTTTCCAGAACTTTAATGAAAATGCAAATTAAATGTTTCTTTTAAAAATAGTTTTTAACAATAATGTTATAACATTAAAATTGGTTACAACAAAGAAAGAAGCAAACGTTTTTGAAAGTTGAATTTTTTGGAAAGATGCCTGGGTCTTGATTGCCACAGCTGATTTGCTCTGATCAGATAATTAATAAATGAAAATAATTTTTACAAAACAAGTCTGATAGCTAATTAATTAATCGACGTATATTTTTGTTGACAAGTCCGAAAAAATCAATTTATTTTTTGAAAAAAAAAACAAAATAAATTCGCTCAATTTGACGGATAAAATTAAAAAATTTTAATTACTTTTTTTCCTATTCACTTTCAAAAAAAAACTTTGGGTTGACTGCTTCAAAAAATTTTTAAATTTTACTCAAGATTGAACATTTGTTGAAATAAATGTTTTTTACTTTGTAAATCGTGGCTTCCTTTTTTTAATGAACGTCCTGTCCTGTCAGCTCACTAATGATTTATGCTTTTAGTTTGTTCAACTTAGAAATATCTTTTTTTTTGACAAGCAAGTCTGTGAAACATTTTTTAGCTATTAAAATGTCTTTTTTTTTGAATATTTACCATAACTTCTTTAATTTTTTTAAAATTTATTCCCAATAATAAAAAAAGAATTTGTTCCATGTCTATTAACTTTAATTACCATATCTTCGAAAAAGACATAAGGGATGGGTTTTAACAAGCTGATAAAACGATAAAATGATAAATTCTAATGGCACATACAACATTCCACGACTTCAAGAAAAAAAAAATTGTTAGAAATTTTGATGATGTTTCTTACTAAAAGCATATTACCAAGCATCCAATAAATCAGGATATGCCAGTACTTATTCCCTCCATCAAAGTTTAACAAGTACAATGTATTCTTTTTATTATGCGTTAAAATGTAGTTGATCCATACTATTTAGCAATACTTTTATTTACTAAATCTGAAATTATTGTGTTACTGAAGATAACATTCGCTTCTTTCTTTAAAACTAAATGATAGTTGTTAGCTTCATAAACCGAGAAAAAAAATGTAAAAATTTATGACATAAATTTTTTTTTATTGGTTACTAAAATAGCCCATCTCGCATTATTTACTGTAGCCTTTTTTATAAAGGAGCTTTTCGGCTTAAGCTAAACTTATAAATAGCTTCTGTTTATCAAAAGAAGAATGCTTTATTTCAAAATAATTGTTTTCAAATCTAAAAATATAAAGAATCAAATATTTAAAAAATGGATATTCAAAGCTAAAAAATTATTTGTTTATTGATGGTGAGTTGCAAAGAAGTTTTTGGATTCGATTCAAAAAAGGCCAATGGAAAAAAGAAACCAAAAAATTCTGAATTTTAGAAATGTCAATGTCCGCAAAAAAAATTTATTCTTTAATTTTTTGGAGCCCATTTTTAAGAGCCCTCATTTTTTTCTCTTTTTCATTGTACGTGTAGTTGTTAGCTTTGGAACATTCCTTTGTCAGAAATAAGTATGATTTTGTCATAATTCTTATTATTATTATTATTATATTTTTTTATTATTTGTTATGTTATAATCTTTGATATTTTCATTCATATGTAGGAAATAGTAAAATGCATAAAACATCGAGGTTATTACAGATATGGAAATTTTGCATTTATTTTTGGCTTTCATGCACATATAAAGAAATAGTGTTTTTTGTTTCCGAAATTTTTTACTTTCGGCTTTGGATTTAGAAGAATTTTTTGTATTTACTTTTTATTAGCTGCAATGAAATAGTTTTGAAGGCCATGGCTATTTATTTTTAATTTTCAGTATTCTTTTTTTGTAAATTTTAAGCAAACTTTTAGAATATTTGCAAAAAGTAATTAATTATCCAACAAAACTTTTCAAATTTTTTTAGTTCCATACCTCCGCAAATAAAAAAGAAAATCATTGAATAAAAAACCCTTTTCCTTTCATTCATTTTTAATGAAAAACGATACCAAATTTTTAAACTCAAATTTTTTCTATTTCTTAACTTTCTCTTTTGCACTTTTTAGCTCTTTTTTTTATGCTAATTCCAAAAATAATCTAAATATTATTTTTGTTAATCTGGATAAAAAGAAAGCTTTTTTATCAAAATTTTATGTAAAAAAAGAGAAAAATTGGTCGATAAATACGACGATAATACTATCTACGGATTTTACAAATTTTTTTGGGAATTTGAGGTGATGTGTAAGTAAGAAAATATTTAACAAATTTAAAAAATATGAAAGATGCGATGCGTCAAACTGTAAACCCACCTGTATGATGTAAGATTTATATTACTCGTTTGGAAAGAATAATCACACAAAAGTTAAATACCAAATTTTTACTAAATGATGTTTTTTTAAATAATTCTTTATTTTGCAGACTTTCGATGTCGATTAGAAAAAAAAGCAAAATGATATTTCTGCGCATGAAACGATGAAACACAAACACATGGTTGATCTTCAAAAAGAATAATTTCTAAAATTTAACAAACTTAATTTTATAAAAATTATCAAACCGATGATACATAGAAACCTTTTTATCACCATTTTTTTTCTGATTTTTTTTATCTTGATTCGCTCATTTTTGGTGCAATTTTCTTCTTTTCTTAATACATTTTTTGCATTCATTTGTTTTTGTTCATAAATCTTTTTTTTTTTGTGCATCAAAAGCAACAGCGAAGACTTCAAGGAAACTGTAGCTCTATTTTATTTTAGCGCTGGATTTAGTAGCTCTTGGATTTATTAAAATGACAAAAAGAGCTAAAAATTTCTCTGTTCTTTTTCTCTCGTTAGAGTAATGGGTTTTCAGGTGAAACATAATAAACTCGGAGTCTATTTAAGAATAAAAATAAGATAGCGACATGGGTTCGACAAACCATAACCCTTCAGTTTCTATTTGGTAATCTTTCATAATTTTTTCTTCTTTTCTTGAAAACCTAATTTTATACTTGCAAAAAAGTTCCAAATAGTCGATTGTAATTATCTTAAATATTTAATATTTAATTATCCATTTGTCTGCTTTTTTAAAAACATTTTATTGTTTGTGATGCTGAATTTTTTTTTTTTGCAAAGATATTAATAAAAAATCTTTTTAAATTATGTCTCACTTTTTAAACAAAAAAAATATTGTATAAAATGGAAAAATAAAGTATAGCTAATTGATCGTCATCTTATTAACCCAGTCATTCATAAAAAAGTTTAAAGAAATGGGTGTGAAAGAATTTATGTAAATTAAAAAAAAATGATTTTAGACTTTTTTGCAAGCATATTTTTTACTTTTTTCTAATTTTTTTATTTTTTAAAAGCAATTTTTGGAATTTACGAGGTATTTTCCTAAAAATATCTTTTAGTTTAGGAAGTATTTGCTTAAAGACAATTTCATCATTGACATTTTTGAATGTGGGAGGTACAGTAGTTGCTAATGCAGTCTGTACAAAAAACAATAACAAAAAATATCACCAAAAATAGCTTTTTTTTTGTGTGTTATTTGTTTACATTTACTGGAAGGAATGTATGTGGGGATGATATTCGAAGAAGTTTCTAGACTTGTTTTTGGTGACCAACTTCTTTCCTTTTTTGGACATGCATATTTTTTTAATATTGTTTATTTTTTCTTACATGTTTTTGTTGTAGCAAAAACCACAGCTTATGGTATCAAAATTATTTTTAATATATTTGTTGAACATCACTTTAGATAATTGCAAATTCTTTTAGAAGAAAAAAGGATGAAATACAAATTTTTAACTTTTTTTTTCGCTTACGTTGATTGCTCCTTGTTAAGTGGTTATGTTATGTATGTTGTTTATTTACGGCAAAAGATATTTTGTGTGTCAAGAGCGTCATTTTTTAGATATGTAATACTATATTACATCATCATAACAATCAAGTTAAATGGGTGGTGCCACATTTTTATTTTTATTCATATTTTAGAGATTTATTTATTATAACGATACTAGTTTATATAAAGGTAGGTTTACTTTAAAAAAAAAAAGTGAAATAAAAATATTATTTTAAACCTGATTTTTTTATTATGATAAAACTGTAATGTAAATTTAATGTTGTGTATCGAAAAAATATTTATTCTATTTCTCCCACAAATACATAGTAGTTTTTTTGTCCTCTTCTGTATACTAAAAAAATACTTAAAACTTTTCTTCTATGTTTTGCAATAGCAATAAAATTGAAGAAAAAACAGGATTATAAAAACCATAAAACTAAGATATCTTAACTTTTCCCCTTTAAGACTCTGTTAATAGAAATCTTGGTCTAAGTACATAGCACTTCTTAATCAAAGAATCCATCCATGTTTTTTTTTATTAATTTTATACAATTTATTTAATTCTAAGAGCATTTAGAAGATTTGTTACTTTCTATTTAAAATTTATCTCTTCCCATTTCTCCAATAACAGCCTTCGATTTGACTGATTTTAATATCCCTTTCTTTTAAATAACAGCCATAACTAACATATTTAATTGTTATATTTTCTTATATAACCGCCGATTTAACAACTGTTTCCTTGCCCTTGTTCACAACAATAAAACTGTTTATTTATTTCTCTTTTTTAATCGAATGAATAGTTTTATCGTAGTCCGCGTTATCTAATAAGTACCATAGGCGTATGATCATTTAATCGCTTCTTTTTTACTAAGCTTAAATGTTACGGAATATCGTAAAATAAGTGGTTTATATTATCTCTTCTTATTCTATCTATCTCATTCTCTCTTTTTGTAACATAGTGACCGGATATAACTACCTAAGAAAGAAATATCCCTTAAAAAAGAGAGAATCTTGTGAAATGAGAAGAAAGAAATAAAAAATGTAGCGGACGTTAAGTAAAATATACCAGCTCATCCCAACCAACAACAAAAAAGAAAGAAGATAAATCCATAGAAATAAAAAAAACTCAACAACAAACAAACAAAAAAGATGGAAAGAATGTTAATGAAAAAAAAGCTTACAACAAAAAATCAAAAATTATTTATAAAATTTCATAAGATTGGTTACCAAAAAAGGAAAGAAGGTAAAAAAATCTAAGTTTTGAAATTAAATCCGCTCATTTATATGTTATATAAAACTATATAAAAATAAAGGGAAGGAATGTTGCTGGCATTTTCTTAACGTTTTTTTTCTTTCTCTCTCTTTCTAAAGTGGCTCGTAGTGTTATAAAATCACAAAAACAAAAAATGTGTATTTTGTAATTTATTCTTTCATTCTTTCATTTTTATAACTATTTTAAATCTAATATTTTTCATGTTAGGGTTGTAATTCCATTCCACATGGAAACTTCGATTACATTCCTCATTTTTCTATCCCCCAGATTCGCCTGGCTTTGTTCTTTTTTGAAAGTGCTTTAAATATGGGAGTTTTTTAAATAAAATTTTGGTAATCAGGCAAGTTTTTTTTGTGGCAAAAATTTAATAGACATTTTTTTTTCTGAACCCTGCTTTTAACAATTAATTTTTTTTGTTACAACAATTTGATTTCTTAAAAACACTGTTTTCATATTTTATCCTTCTCATTTCTTCCTCATCTTTCCGTGACTAAAACATTCCGAGTAGCATTATGTATTTAAATCCTATATTTTACTTAGAAATTAGCACCTCTCTTTGCTATTCGTTTAATTCTCAAAAGCTTTGGAGATTTGAAATTTTTGACCGAAATTTAAAATTACTAAATTAACTAATTTAAGCAAGGGAAAAAAAGACGCGTTGCTAGGATTCTTTTTTTTGGTTTGGTTTTAAAAAGGTATATAGTAAAAAGCGTGAAACTTTTATTTGTTGTTTCATGAAATTTAAAATTTTATTCTCCCAAAAAAAATAGCTTAAGTTTTTCGATTCACAAAAAAAAATCGTTTTTGTTTCTTCCAATTATTTGTCCTCAACGCGGCTCAAAAATTTATTTGAAGCTAACTTTAAAATCCTCATTTGCATTGTTTAAACAAAAATTTTGCTATTTTTTTCAAGGCTTCTAAAAAATAATAACACCAAAACTCTTTCATTTTTTTTCAATTTTTTAGCTTTTAAGATTTTGTTTAAAATAATAAGATTTTGAAAAATGCCAAAGGAGATATTTTAACAATCGCTTTAACGTTTTTTTTTCTTCTTCAAAGTCCAAGATTTGTATCTTGATAAAGCGTTCAATTCATTTTTTTTATTCAAAGAAAAAATCTTGTTATTAAATAAAATGAAGAAAAAAAACATTACTCCTGCATACCGTATAAAAAAGCAGCTTCTAATATTGTATTAATTCTAAGTTCATGAGCGACGCAAAATGAAATTTGGGACCAATAATCATAAATATTTTTGTTATGATAAAAAAAAAGTGTGAGGCTGAAAAAATACGACGAAAAACAAAAAAAGTTGAACACTAATAAAAAAATTTTATTTGCACTTAAGAAATTCTTTCCGTTTTATTATTGCAGAGTTAATCAGATTTTTAAAACTTCTTTCTTTCTTTAAAACTATAATTCTCTCTTTCATTTGGAATTAATAAAAACAAAAGGAGAAAAATAATGAGCGTATACTTTTCCTGTATTCTTCTTGTCTTGCAATTTCCATTTTTTTATTGCTTAAATCTTTTTGATGAAAAAAAAATTTATGAAATCGTCTGCAAAGTTATTTTTTATTGAAAATTACAAAATATAATATTGTAATGAATCAAAAAATATAGGCGGGGATTTAGTGGCTCAAAAATGACCTTTTATCCTTTATTATATTATGATTGAGAAATTTGTTGTTATGTAATATTTTTCTATTACATTCTGTTTCATTCTTTCATTGGCATAAATACCATTTTATATTCTTTTATTATTCAGTTTAGTTGTTGAAAAAGTTAAGTGGTGAGGTACTCTTTAGCTAGAGTTCTTGAGTTATGAATAATATTTACTGTTTTTTATTACACTGCTTTGTATCAAAATACGCTTTTATTATGCTTGACCCAAAACGAGTCTGTGTTCCTTCACTTTGTACAAGAAGTCGTGCCTTAAATTTTTTTTTTGCCAATCTTATGTTATTTTTTGAATTATTATCGACCAAATAAAATAAAAACTACTTTAATCTATTTTTTTAGTAATAATCTTCCCCCAAAGCGTTTTTTATTAATGCTAATGAATATGAAGCCGTATTGGCTTCGATCTAAAAATATTGCAAATAATGCTGCTCGTCAATCTATTCCATCGTTTACAACAGCACCGGAATTTTCATTTTTAAATTCTTTTCCATCATTACAAAATTCTCGACCTCAAAGTCAACCAACTTTAAATGTAAGTTTTTTTTGTTGCTAAAGGAAATTATTTATTTTTAAATTATCCAATTTAGGCAATTTTGCGTGATGCGGATAATTTACGAAGGGATGGTTTACGAGAAGATACCATACTTGATATCACCCAAGTAAAAAAATTGTTATATTTATATTTAAATAAAGTGACTAATTTTTGGATTTCAGATTTCTGGACCATCTCGAGTTACCCCATGTGAATCAGTTCCAAACTTTTTTGATATCCATTTTGGATCATTATCTCCAGCGTTTACTTTACCATTTTTGGCTCTGCCACCTTTGCATCACGATCCCAACCTTTATAGACGCTCATATAAATGTGCAATTTGCGATGAAACGGTTAGAATATTTTTTTTTAATTTTTAAAAGCTAAATAAAGTTTAAAAATTTGTTTTAGGCCACTGGAAAACATTATGGAGCTCCATCGTAAGCAAATTTTATTATTTTATTTTTTAAATTTAAAGATAAAACGTTTTTAAAACTATTATTATTTTTGTTTTTGTTTTAGTTGTTTTGGTTGTAAATCATTTTGGCGTCGATCTATTTCATGCCAACGTAAATATCGATGCAAATTTGATGGAGCTTGTGAATTAAAAAAAGTTCGACATCAAAATCTTTGTCGAGCATGTAGATTGAAAAAATGCTTTGAAGTTGGAATGAAACCTGAAGGTAAAACATTTATCAACAAAAAACCCACTTACAAATATTTAAAAACCTAAAAATTTAAGCGATCCAATCTGAACGAGAACAAAGTGTTTCACAAGATTTTGATACATCTGATTATGCCCGCTCCTTATCTCCATTAACAAAGCAGCCATCATATATAAGGTATCATTTTTTTTATGAAACTCTAGAAATTATTATCTATTTAAAAAAAATTATTTTTAGAAGTGTGGACCAACTTATTCAGCATCATTATGAAGTTTGTAATAAAATTGATGAACCAACATCAACAGCAACAAATGTTCCGGAAGCAATGGAAGAAACGTTAAGCATGGGTATTATTGAATCCATAAATGTTTCAGTTCAAATGAAAACGGTTGATTATGAAAAGGGTTTTTATAATCCTTATTTAATTTCTTTACGAAATCCCATTAAACCTATTGGTTCCCATCCTGCAACAGTTGAAGATATTATAAATGATTCAAAGCGATGCTTTGTATTATATTCAGATTGGCTTACACCTTTAGCAGAATTTCAAGAACTCTCCAAAAAAGATCAGGTTTGTACATATATTTTTTTATAAATAAAATAAAAATTCTTTTGGCTCATCAACGATGCTAATTTACTTTTTATTTAATTTTTCTATTTTGAGTTTATCTTTCTTTTTCAAAAAGAAATTTTTTGGGTTGAGTTTCTGATTATATTTTTTACAAACTTTCGAGAAAATTTCCCTGAAATATAGCAAATCTTCCAATTTTTTTCCAGCTCTCTCTCTGGATCTCTCTAGCTTGGCTTATAACAATTTTGCATTCTCTTTTTTTTGTTGCATGATTAGTTTTTTGAGTCACTCTTTCGAAATCTACTTTTTTCCCACACATTCTTAGAAAAATCTTATGAAAATATTAAAAACAATGAGTTCTTGATTTTTAAAACTACAATCAAATGTCAAAGAGAATAAATAACAATGTACTCACTTGAATGTCTTTTTTACCACATAAATTTGTTGGATTTTGTAGGATTAAAATTTTTTTTATGAAATATAAAATTTTTCATCGACTGTCCTATATATTTTTTTTGTAGCCAAAAACTTGCTTAATAAATTTTCAAAATCTATTGTTTCTTATTACAATATGATTAGTTTGGACTTTTTGACAAACAAAGAAATTAATTTCCGAATAAAATAATACAGGATTTTGAATAAATAAATAACTAAAACAACAACGCAGTTTTCAAAATTTGTAAATGAAAAAAGGCCACCCACAAAAAATGCTATAATAATACAACAAATTTTGGTGTTATTAATGGGAGAAAAAAATTGTTTAACAATCCGAAATTTTTAATATCCATTAGCTCTATTATTTCTTCTGTAATATGCTTCTGTCAAAAAAGGTGTTTTATTTTTTATTTCCAAGAAATACTTTTTGGTCGGATGAGCACTTTTTTTGTTGCTATTTAACCCTTTCTTGGTTTTCCATTAAAAAAAAACAGATTTCTAAACCTCGCCATGTTTTAGATAAATTTATCAAAGCGTCGTTTTCCAATATTTCATTGGTGGATATGCAGTTTATGGACGATAATGGCAAATAAAAATGAATTTTGTTATTCAAATGGTTCATATTTTCCTCTTGAAGCTAATGCTCAATGTATTCATGATTCATAGTTAGTTTTTTTTCACTTCAAAGATTTAGTTTCTTAAAATTATTTAAATTTTTAGCAATATGATAGATAAAATGTTTAAAATGTATGTGGAACCTTCAAGAGCTTTGGATTTAAATATTGCTGAATCATGTTTATTATTTGCTATAGCATTTTTTAAACCGGGTAAAAAAACTTTAAAATTGTTTTCAGTTTTTTTAAACTCTGAAAATCGTCAAAAAAATTGGGCAAAATTATTGTATTTTTTTTCTAGAACCAACCCTTTCAACTTTTGGTCAACAACATATTAAAAAATGTCATGATAGCTTTCAAAAATTACTGTATAGTTTAATTTTGGAAGAAAAAAAAAGTACCATTCGGCTTCGAGATGGTGAACTTGAACATCAAGCTTATTTTGAAACTTCTAAACGAATAGGTGAAATTATGGGTTTGATTTCAACTTTGCATACTGTATGCCAAATATTTTTTGGTCTAACGGAAATCACCCAAATAATTGTTTTTTAGTGTACCATTTTGAATCAAAACAATGAAGGCTCTCTTCCAGATGTTTTACATGTCACCAGTTAATTCCAAAACACGTGTTACACAACTTTCCAGGGTTTTTATATTATTTTTTGTCATTTTATAATTATTAAATTTTTTATAATAATATTAATTGAGCAATAAAGATTATTTGATTTTCAAAAGTATTTTTTTTACGCAAAATATAGTCATAATGAAGGCAAAAAGAAACTCAAACAACTAAATGATTAAAAAGTTAAATTAAACAATTTTTTTATTAGACAAAAAACTTAAAAAATGAAATATAACAAAATAAACTTAATTCCATAGCTTTTTTTTTGTCACAATTGATTAAACTCTTCTTGGGTCATAGAATATCGTGTGCTTTTTATACAGCCGCATAAATTTTGTGCGGAAAAAAATCGTCATGGATAAAAAATTATGATAGCCCCATAATTTTATTCATTAAAATCAAATAATTCTGGAATTTGTTTATTGCAATATAAACTAAGTTGAAGAAAAAATTCATTCATAATTATTTCCATTTCCTGAAATAAAAATTTTTAAAACAGAATTTTAACTTCTCTAAAAACTTACAACAAAACTTGAAATAAACATTAATAAATTTCCTGTTTTTACTGCTGCCGCCATTTCTATAGTTATTTTTGAATCATCAGAAGAATCATTCAAAGAATTAGAATTTTTACAATAATAATTATTTAAAGTTTCAATTACCCGACTTAAAAGTGGATCCATAAGCATTTTCATGCTTTTAGAATCCGATGAATTTGTATTTATTGAAGTTGCAATAGAAATTATAAGAAATGTTGCCAATTCAAAGGTATCCAAATTAAGTTTTTGAAAATGATTTATTATTTCTAATGCTCTTTCCCAAATTGATGCAGATAATCTAAAAAACATATTATTTTTAACAAAATTTTATTCATATATTAAAATTTACTTAAAATTAAGAAAAAAATTTGTGAAAAAAACTTGTAGGTTTTTTTATGCAAATTTATACTAACCTTAAAATACTTGATTTATATGGAAATAATAAATTTGAACTATTATACCATTTTAAAAATCCTTCTTTAGTTAAACATGTATAACTGCAATCAAAATGATATATGCGATTATGAGATAATCCATTGAATATTACAGTATTATGTAATAATTGTAATACACACCAGGATCGAAGTACCCTTTTCTTTTTCTGAAACAAAAAAATAAAATTAATTTATGTGAAGTTTTTTTTTTGAAAAACCACAGCTTTCTGTCTCGCATGAAAAGGTAAAATTTGCGTTTTTATAGAATTTAAGGTGTAAAAAAAGCTGTAATTTTCTGTTTCACAACAAAAACTTCAAAGTTGTATTTTTAACGCATTGCATTGAAAATGGTTTAAAAAAAGTCGTAATTTTGTGCCGCGCAATGAAAAACATAAAGAAGTCAGGTTTTTTTGGTGGGATAAAAAGCTTACCACGGAAGTATTACAAAAAAATTCCATTAATTGTGTATTAACTAAAAATTGTCGAAATATTAAATTTTCATGTGGAACCCGTTGCATCGTTTGAGAAAAATTTGAATCTAATATTGTTTGCTAAAAACATATGTATTTCATTTTAACTAATTTTTTTAGCTAAATTTAAATTTACCTGCTTTCGATCATGCAATAATAAATTATAACTACTTAATATTTGATCTCGAAATTCATTTGCCTGAGCATCATTGCTGTTGTCGGAAAAATCGCTACTATTGTGTAAAGATTTTTTTAAAGTATAATCATAAATTCCTGAAACCCAAAGTTTTTTTGATGTTTTATTATATTTTATGGATTAAGGCTTATTATTACCAATGGGATCCATTCCAACTTCATGACATTTTCGAAATCTACAAGCTCGACAAAGAGTTTGTCCATTTCTTTGCATGATGCATTCATTATTAAATTTACATTCATATTTTCTTTTAAATGCTATGGAACGACGAAAGAAAGATTTGCATGCTGAACATCTGCAAAAAAAAATTTTTTTTTTATTCGTTAGCGTTACTTGAATTGCACAATGATTTCATAATTTGGCTTTTGTTTTTGGGCTGATGCAAAGTTTTTGATGTATCAATCTATTTTTAAGGCAGAAACGAAAAATCCATAAAATAAAGAGTAATATTTTTCTCATGATAAATGTGGATGACACTTTTTGTTTTTTTAGAAAAAAAATCATTGAAATTTCAAAAAATACTAATTTTAATTTTTTTTCATATAAATTTTAGCCTTTACTAATTCAAAGTTTTGGGAGCTTTTTTAGCGTGTTAGAAGCATTTTTTTCTTTGCTTGCCGTTTACAACTATTAAAACATAAACTTGACTTACGATATTATGCCATAATGTCGTCCTTCAGCCTATAAAAATTAACTTTCAGACAGCCAAAATATTTTAAAGAAAAAGTTACCTTTCGATCGCAAACGGCGCAACTAATAGATAAACTAAATTCCGATAATTTTGTTTGTTGCTTCATTAATTCGTTATCCATAATTCAGTAATTAATTCAAAATAATAAATATTTTTTAAAATATTTTAATAAATTTAAAAAATTAAGAAATTTCGACAAATAAATAATTTCAGAAGTTGTCAACAAAATTTAAGGCATTCGTAAAAATCTACAAAAATTAACAACTAAAATGAAATTATGAAACTAAAGTAGTCCTTTAATTTTTCAAATATTTGCTAATAACTAAAAAATTTTTTTTAATATTTTATACTTCTTTAAAAATCTGCTGTTGCCGCCGCTAATAAAAGAAATTAAAACTACATGCAAAAAAAAGAAAAAGATAGATCGCAAAAAAAGCAATGAATGTTATTTTAAACTACAAAAATGGGTTTAACACTTTATTAACGTTATTTTGCATCCATAATACACACGCTACAGACCAGAGTAAAAATGGTGTTGTAGCGATAATGTAAAGGTGAACTTTGATATTGCTACATTGTGAAAAAAAATTTATATTTATCGAATTTTTTGTAGGAGACTTTTGACCTTTGTTTTTTTTATAATAAAATCCTGAAAGCTAATTTGTTTTAAGGCAGATTCAGGAGAAATAGAAACACATAAATTTTGTTATTTGGAATGCTTCGATAAATCAAAATAAATTTGTATAACGTTCAAGATTTGAAGTCAAACTTCCCGCGAAAATTAGGTATACATTAATAAATTTGTAAAGTAAAAATTTTATAGCTCTTATTCTTTTGTGAAAAACTTCGAAAAATTGTTACCAAAAATTAAAAAAAAGATATTTTGATGGCAAAAGAAAGGTAAGTTTGAATAATGGACTACCGTTTTCAAAAGCAAAAACTTTATTAAAAGCCCTTTAACATACCTTATTATTCTTCTGCATTCATTTATAAAAATTTTAATAATAAAAATAATTTATCAAAGCTATTCTTCAAATAGAAAGCAATTTATTTGACAATGACAATAATAATCAACATTTTTATGTACATGTTTTCGCTTTTCCCTATTATTATTAGTTTTTTGTTGTAATCTTTTTCCTTTATCAAAAAATACAAATATTGTCTTTCACATTCATAAATATAAATCATTTAATCAAAAACATTTGATGACGGAAGCAGCAAAGCAACTCAAAAAAAGATCTTTTTAAAAATATACATATTTAACTCAGAAAAATAAATGTATGTAAGAATAAAAGCAGCATACGATAATAAATTCTTCTTTCCTTCTATTTTTATTTTATATTATTTATTTATTACTTTGAAAATAATTTTTTATCTCTTTAAATCCTTCTCTTTTATATATATATATTTATAATAAGCTTATTTATTAAAAGCATGAAGAAAGCTATGCCGCCACATTTCACGGAAGTTACAGAAGCCGAAACGCACGTACAAAAAAAAATAAGGAAAAGTTAGAGGCAAATAAAGGAAAAGGAAGAGATTATTTAAAGGTTTTTAAATTTGACATTTATTTAAATCAAAAACCATAAATTTCTGACTATATATGGATATTTAAAAAAAGGATACAAGTCTTAGATTAAAAATAAGCAAAACTTGATAAATAAAAATGAAAGTGTTTTTTCTGGGATTGGCATCGGAAAGTATTCGGGTAAATAAAATTTAGAAATAAAATGTGAATACATATGCAAATAAGTCACGTAGAAAGATTTTATTTTACACCAACAACTATTAGGATTTGGGGAATATTTATATTTCAAATCTAAACTTTTGCTAAAAAATAAATAATTTTGATTCTCGAAACAAAAAAACGAATGCTAAACATCAAACAGAGATTGACACTTATCGTTCATTTCAAATCTTTTATTTTTTCTAAAAACACAAACATAACTTCCCAAAAAAGAGAATTTATATTTTTTTTATTTTTTTTTATGTAAGACCTTGCGAAAGTGTATTTCAAATAAATAGCTGACCATAGATTTTTCCTGTAGCTTATGTAAGATTTATAAAATTCAAAAAAAATCATATAAAACGCTAAAAAGCATTTTACACTTTTAAATTTTCTTGTGAGAGAGAAGGTGTCGTAATCTTTTTTCCACTTAAAGAATAATATTCTCTCTATAATTTTTTTTCTATCTTTTAAGCTGGCTGTAGAAAAAATTGAAGTTGCTTCTGATGAAGGTGGTTGGTTGGTTGGAGTTCCTGGTTGTTTTTTGTATTTTTCTTTTAATGGCAACAGCCAAGATTAAAATTATTGCTAGAAATAGTTTCTTTCAATTCACTTTATATTTTTTGCAACATATTTGTAGGAAAAAAAATTTAAATACCACATTGGCATTAAATTAATTTTTTTTATAAGAAAAAGATTTTTAATTTTGTAGTCGCACGTAAATAATTTATTCATAAGTTTTAATTTAAAAAAAAAACGTCGGATATCAAAACAATCTGTGAATCCTTTTTTTAATTCTTTACAAATACGGTATAATCATAGCTCCCCAAATAAGCAGAGCTTAGGAAAAAAAATCTATGTATTTTTTTTCTAAAAATAGTCTCGAATTTAAGTCAATGTATTAAGACAATGTGCGTAGCAAAAAAAAGCACACCAATTAATACAAAGGTTTACTACAATCACTGGCTTTAAAAATGTGATAATTCCAATAATAAAAAATAGTGATAAAAATAAAGTTGTTTTATAAATTTTTTTTCGTTTCGTTCGAAACAAAATATTTTTTTTATAGCGCAACGCTTCTTCATTTGTGTGTCATACAAAATCACTAAAACAAAATTAATCTTACTAATAGCTAGCAAAAATGAATTTTGTTGTTTTAAGATTCTAAAACAATGTAAATCGGTTTTAATAATATTTTAAAAGTTAGTACAAAAAATTGGCGGGCGTCAAAGATTATGCAAATATATTTAAGCCACTTTTGTGAATGTATTGTTTTATTACGGCAACACACGTAGATTGAAAAGTTTTTCATCAAAATGTGTAACTTTTAATTTTGCTAAAAAATATTTTTTACATTAAAAACAAAAATGATTAAAAATATGTATTTAAACTTTCGGAGCGAAAATAAAAGTTTTTAATTAGAATTTACTCAAATTTTCGCACCCCTTAAGTTGCAACCAACACTTTATGCAATGGAAACTGGAAAAGAATAGTTAGTTAATTATCACCATAAAATATGTATATAAATTCTTCCTAGAAAATAAAAACCCATGTTTTTTTCTTTTTTAATATTAAATTCCACCAGACTACATACTTCTTTACATTCCATAACGTTTAATATTAGTATGGTTTTGCAAAGAAGCATGTTATCTGATGTGGAATTATAAATTTTTATACAATTTATTAATTATCATCATTTTATTAAATATCAAGAAATAATTAACATAAAAAATCCATTAAAATAATAATCCAACATGGATGATGGTCATTGGCCAAAATACAAATAATAATCATCTACCTTAAAAGTGCATCCATATATCAACCAATGCAACTTCCAATAATGGAATATATGCGTAAAACAAAAATAAATATACTAAAACATACTTCTAAATTACCGTATTTTTTTGTTGGTCTAATTAAACTATAAATAAATAAAATAATATTTTTAGCTATTTTTATCATTCATAGTTGTTTTAATTTTTTACGGAAGGTTTAAAAATCCAAAAACAATGACATATTTATTGGTTTATGCCATTTTGTTTATTTTCTATTTTTTTTTTCATTCGTTCAAAAACCATTCAAGAAATTTTTTTAATACGAGAAGAGGAAAATAACAGTTGCATTTTTAATTTTTGACTTGTGTCATTTCCTGAAAAAAGTTTAAAAAAAGAAGCTTTTAAATTTTAGTTTTTGATTGGCCTTTTAAAAATTAAAATATGATTTTTTTTGGAAAGTTTAATGTTCCTGAATAGTGTTAAATTACCGACCGAAAAGTCGGTAATTACCGACTTACCGACCGACTTTTTACCGACCGATTTACCGACCGACCGTTTTTTTATACCGACATTTTACCAACTTTACCGACCGACAAAATTTTCTACCGACATTTTTTTCTAAAGTTCTTATCAGGATTTGTTTTTCTTAAAAAGTTAATTGAAATACTAATTTTTTCGATGTTATTATAACTTTAGTATTAGAAAAAATGTATTTTTGACTAAAAACCGAAAGTTTTGTTTATTTTTTAACTCGAAAAATTTTTTTATACCGATTTATTACTGACCGATTTACCGACCGACCATATTTTTATACCGACTTTTTACCGACTTTACCGACCGAGTGCAATTTCCATACCGACAATTTTTTGAATTTACCGACTTTTTTGTCGGTCGGTCGGTAATTTAACACTATTCCTGAATAAACATTTGGTTAAGTAGTTTCTAAATAATTATATTTTAGTGAAATTAAGAGTTTCCTAAAACATTCATTTTTTTGTATTGTAAAAATCCGAAGATAAAAAAAGAGGGATAAGAAAAGATTTTGTTTGTTGTATTGTGTTTTTTTAAATACATACAAAAATGAGAACCAAAAAAGAGGAGAAAATGAAAGGCTATGACTACTTGAGAGAAGGGGGATAAGAAAAGAATAATAAAGAGAGACACTTCACTACAGAATGAATAAAACTCGAATAAAACAAATATAAATAATAATAAAAAAGCAAAAAAGAAAAGTGAAAACAAAATTTAATTATTTTTCTTTTTTATCAAAATTCTAAATTTTCGGTTATGAAAATTTTAAATTTTTGTCAAAATTAAGGAGAATTTTTTGGCAATTTCGAGCTAAATAAAGAAGATCCAAAAATTAAGTATATTTTCTTTAGCAGAATTGAAAAAAAAAATACAATATTTCCCTATCGAGATTTATTTAAAAGCACGAAGTTGGGTATTAAAATTAAAATGGGAATAAATATTAAAAGATCAATTACAAATTTTTAGTTTTGTTAAGTAAAAATAAACAATAATTTTTTCATTGTATTAAAAAAACCAAAAAATATTTGATTTTTTGCTGCTACTTTTTTTTCTAAGGCTGCAAAAATACAACTTCCACAAAAATGATTCTCCATCAGGGTTGCACGAAATTTCGCGGGAGAACAGTCGGTATACAGATGTTTTCTTGAAATACAATCCATTATTGAATTTTTTAACAAATATGTTCAATAATTACTTTTCTACGAAGAACATTTCTCAATAAACAGAATAAAAAAATCTCATCTCAGGAAAAAGTTATGCTTCCGTAAAGTCAGTTTCGCGGAGAAATTGACAAACGAAATTTCGCGCGAAATTAAATGTCAAAATTGGTGCGAAAACTTTTTCTTCTGCTGAGATTTTTTTATTCTGTTTTTTGGGACATGTTCTTTGAAAAAAAGTAGTTATTAAACATATTTGTTAAAAAAATTATTAATGAATTACATTTCTAGAAATCACTGCATGCCAACTGTTCTCCCGCGAAATTTCGTGCAACCCTGTTCTCCATCACTGCATTTTCTAATAATAATAATAACTTCTCAACGCTGTTAAAAATAATTATTTCATTTAAATTAATTCTCCATTTCCACACATTTTTGTCGCGGCGATTATTTAAAAATTTATTTTAAAATATGCCCTAAAGGCAAAGAAGAAAATCAAAAAAAAAAGCCCGCCATCCTTTTTCTTTTTCTTCATCTTTTTTTTTTTGCATCAGCTCAGTTTCTTTTTTCTCTCTTATTTTCTTTCTAAATTTGAATTTTTTTTAACTCAGTCAGTAGGTCACATTCATTTTTATTTTTAAATCGATCGCCGCTTGTTTTTCTTATATCTCCCTTTAATCCACCAAGGAACGGATATATCTATCTCTCTTTTGAATATACTTTTTTTTTCTAGAGCAAAAAAGAAAAAAAGGGGGCAAGAAACAAAAGCTTTGAAAAAAAATTTATCCGCGCAGCAGTAGCTTCCCCCGCAGGTCAAACCAATAAATTTAATTCATATCTCGAAGAAAAAGAAGAAGAAAAAAGTGGATTTAAAATGATTTTGATTTTCTTTGATGTGAAAAAATTAATAGAAGAAGTAATTTAAATTTTATAAAAAAAGAGCGGTAACTTAAAATTAAATTTAATGTAAATCAAAAAAAGGACTGTTAAACATTTAAAAACTTTAAATTTATAGTACAAAAACGTTCCAAAATATCGTCGAAAGTTAGTTACTGTCCTAATTTAAAAATTTTGATAATTTAAAGTTTTTTGATTTTAGTTAACAAAAGTATGAAAGATATGATAATAAAAAGATAATAATGGGTATCAAGAGAAAAATTAAAATAATTTGCAGTGAAAAATTTAAAAAAGAAAGTAACGAAAAAATGAATAATATTGCCTAAAATTGGTTACTATCACTAATTGATAGTAACATAAAAATGAAAAATATTGTTAAAATTTATTTACTATCAATGATAACAAAAATATTTTATTAATTTTTGAGATATCTTATTAGAGACTAAAAAATATTACATGTTTCTCATCTTTCGACAACCTAATAGCTTAAAACAATGAGAAGATAAAGGTTTTAAAACTTTTTTTAAAAATAAAATCCATGTCTATTTATCCACCCATTTTTAACACTCCTCACACACAGAAGAATACGATGAAACAAAAATTTAACAATAAAAAAAAATATTTTTCTCACTCCGACGATGATGATGGAGGAGGAAGGGGAATATGCTTACTTGCTTGGTGAATGTGTAGTAACACAACTAACTAACTAACTAACTAAAAATGAACGCAACAACAGAAACAACACAAGCAAGCAAGCAAGCGGGGGCGAAAAAGAAAAAGACGACGAAAAGAAGTAAAGAAATGCGAAAGAAAGAAAAAAGAGGGGAAGAAAAGGTTGATTTGAACGCGAAACTCAGCCTCTCATTCATTTTCTTACTTACCCCCGCTTTGACTGCTTGGCGACTTGCTTCTTCCCACCGCTTTTTCATTTCAATCTCTATCGGCTGCTTCTTCTTCTCCTTCTTGTCTTGCTTTGATTGTCTTCTCTTCGTCTTGACTTGACTTGACTGAGAGGAAGTTAAAGCTTTTATTATTGACCTATTTTTCTTGGAGAAAAAAAAATCAACGAAAATAAATTTGAAACTCTTTCTTCTTTTTCTTCCCCCTCTTTCAACGCCTTCGATTTATTTTCTCCCTCTCTCTTTTTTGTTTTGTTTCAGCGTCTTTTGAAAAGGGCGGTCGTCTAAAAATGCCAGCCATCGGGCAAGCAAGTCACTTACCCTGCATACTTGCTTCTTCGATTGTGCATATTCTTGGTTGCTTGCTTGCTCGCTTGATTATTATTTGTTCGAGGGATCGATCGTTGCAGCGCCGCCACAGAAGCACCACTTTTTCATTGGTCTAGAGGAGTTTGTCTTTACCAACAACTGCTGCTTATTTTTGCTTTACTTTAATTTGCAAAAAAAAAAAGCGTTCGCCAACCTAAAAGCTTGCACCTAACTAACATCCTCCTACACAATGAAAGAAAAAAAATCAAAGAAAACGGATGACTCTCTTAGCTTCTTCGCCTCAATGATTGACTGAGACTAACCTGAAGGCGGTCTTCTTCCTCTCTCCTTACCTCCTTCAACGACCAATAAATATTACAATGCTCAGAAAGTTACCGATAATAAAGAAAAAACTTTTTTCTCTCCTCATACATACAAACAACGTATATTATTTTGTCTTTTTTTTTTGAATGAGTGAGTAGGAGGAGTTCATATTAAAACAAAAAAAAAAGAAAAATTGTTTTATTTTTTTCTCCTTCTAATATATGTATTTATAAATAGGCGGTTTTAACCCGTCAATCATTTTTAAAGTTGTAAACAAGCTTTAAAAGACACAGACACATAAATAAAATAATTATGTGGAGGAGAAACAAGGGGTTTAACTTATATGATATCAAAATGGCAGATGAATAAAAAAAAATTAGAATAATCTAAAAGTATTTTTTTTGTTATTAATACCCATTAAACTCTTAATTCTAGCCAAGATAAAAAAAATTTCGATTTTAGAGTAAAACAAAAACATATTACTCACCTCTCCAATTTTATAGAGATATCGAGCGAAATAGATCAATAATAGTAATTTTTATCGATTTTTGAAATAATGCTTCAATAAAATAATAAAATTCATAACTGTAAAACTATTACAACTTCCTCCATCGACCTTTTTACTTTCCAAAACTATTTCACTTCGATTTTTTTTTCTTGCGCACTTTTTTTTTACTTTTTCTTTATTTCAGTGGCTAAATAAAAACTTTTTTTTCTAAATCAGCAAAGAATAAATTGTACGATCCGTTGAATAAACAACAATCATTCATTTTCTCTTTTTTTCTTCCCCGTTGGGGAGAAAAGCAAAGAAACGACGACGTAAAGGTTTTCTTTAAAAAAAAATAAAACTTTTCACTTTTTTGTTGGCGCAAAAAAAAATCGAAAGAAAAAGAAAAAGTAAAAGAGTCTGTTTTTTATTTTTATTTTTTCTTGCGCAGCAGCATTTTTTTTATTCATTCAAAATAACAAAACAGAAAAAAATGAAAATAGCGTTCCTTTAAGGAAAATAAGAATGAATGAAAAAAAAGGCGGAGAAAATAATCAAAAATATATATTCCTTGAAAGAAAAAAAGAAAGTGGAATATGATCGACTTTTTTATTTGCAGTGAAGTACGAAGAAAATCTAAATCCTGGAAGTTTTTTTCTTTCTTTGTATATAAGGGTGCAGAATGAGAGAGAGATAGATAGATCGGGTTTTTTAATATTTAGATATAGCGTGAAAAATAAATGTGATGTGATGAACTAAATGTTTGGTGTAAAAGTTCAAAAATGAGATATATAGAAAAAAAGTGGAACAAAGAATAATAAACTTAAAAAGAAAATCAATTAAACAGAAACAACAAAACTTTGCAAAAAGCTCTTTTATTTGGCTTTCAAAAAATTTAATTCCAAAAAAAGAATGTCAAAAATAAAATGAATTTTCAGCAACATTATTTAGACGATAATACTCTAATCGATGCACATTTTTCAGATATCATAAAATAGCAATATTTTGGTTACAAAAAAAAAATTTACCCAAAAATTTCAAAGTTTTAGAAATACCCAGAAATTTTCTTAATTAGCAATTTTATTTCCCTATTATTTCTTTCTAAAAACCATTCAATTGCAACCAGCACTCCCTACTTCTTTCTTTACCTTAATTAAGAGTTATAATAAAGCCGAAAAAAATAAATCACAATAGTAATCTGTCAACAGAGACGCTAGGCTAACAGTGACTGCTGAATGAAGGAGGAAGAAAAAAAAAGAAGTAAGCGAATTGGTCAATTTTTTTTCGGACACTTCAAAAAATGTCAATGGTCAAAAATGTTTTTGTTAGTCTTCAAAAATGGCGGCGTCTTCTTCATTGGCGCCGTTTAGTTTTTTTTGGGTGTATAAAAAAATCAAAGCAAAGAAAAGCAAGGCAAGCAGGAAAGTAAAAAGGTCAACAAGGGAAAGAACCAAACCTAACTCATCAAAAGGCTAATAATATATGTACGTAGCTTAAGTTACTTATTTCTTTAATGTCGGATTTTTTTCTTCTCTAAACCAAAGTAAAAAAAGAGTTGCCGAAGTTGAGAATGATCAAAGAAAAGGGTTGAGAAAAGAAAGGTTTAAAAAAAAGCGGAGTGAAAAAGGTTTTTTTGTGAACAAGCGAATTGGGAAAATAGATATAAAAAAGAGGTGTAAAAAATATAAAGAATGCTAAAAATATATGGACCTAAAACTCCAATAAATGTAAATTTTTGAAATGAGATCATTGAGCCCTTTTGGGATCAGTCAGGGCTGTCAAATCGCTGTTTTTCGCTAGCGTCGCTCGAAATTGCTTCAGCGATGGTGAGCGATTCGCTGAAGTCGCTGAACTTTCATCGCTGTTTCTTCAGCGATCGCTGTTCATCGCTTCGCTGAAGCGATCGCTTAGCCAAAAAGACACGCAAAAAAAGCGTCGCTGTTTCAAACAGCGACGAGATCGCTGAAGTCGCTGAAGCGAATTTCATTTTTTTATTTTTAGCGCGAAGCGAAGCGACGCGAAAATGAAAAAGGCGTCGCTCAGCGATCAGCGACGTCTTTGAGCGAAGCGATTTGACAGCCCTGGGATCAGTACAATTTTCCATTAAAAAAATATCAAATTTCAAAAAACTTCAGGTCCATCATATTCGCACTTCCTCGCCAAATGACAACCCCCGCTTTCGAGAAGAATAAAAAAAAACGTTTGTCATTTTTATCCATCAACAAAGCAACAACGTCCAGCAGCAGGTTTCTTGGATTTGTTCCGCATTTTTTTTTCTGCTGCAAGTAAGCATCAAAACTCCCACAACAAAATGGCAGCGATCAACTTTTGATATAATGAACAGCGAAAAAAAAAAGAAAAAAAGTTAAATCCGAAAAAAAAATGTTTTTGGCAAGGCAAAACATTTTTTTAAGAAAAAATCAAAATAAAGGAATTATCTTAAAGGCAATAGTTTTTAAACCTAACAAACAAAAATAAAAATCATACGACCTTTTATAAGTTATTTGTTATTATTTATGAAACGAAACGGAAACGATCAAAAAACGTTTTTTCTCCTTTTAGAAAAAAAAATTACAGTAATTTGTTGTGAGAAAGTGATGGGCTCATTTGAGGTGTCAAAGAAGTAATAACGAAATAAATAAGAAAAAGAAAAAAAGTGTTATTGATGACACTTCTTTTTTTTAACAAAAAAAGATTATAAATTATTATAGTCTCATAAGTAATCGCCATAATAATAGTCATGGTATAAAAAAATATCAGCAACGACATACATACATGTAAAAGGTCATTTTCATTCATTCAAAGTTATTTTCAAACAAATTAAGTTTAATATTTTGTTCGTTGTTTTTGATTTTTTTTTTTTTTTTCAAGGTCACTTATGTACAATACTGTATGGAAAGTTTAAGAAAAATATATTTAAAAAAAAAAGTTTTTGAGGGCAAAAATTATTTCAGATTTTTACAGCTAAAATTTCGTAATTTTTAAATTCTAATTTTATCATTTTTAAGCTTTTTTTTGGATCGAGACTGTTCTTAACTTATTCTTAACTCAACAACAAAAAAAGTGGTGTAAATTTTTTTTTATCTCAAAAAAAAAACATTGATAATGCCTTATTTGAACTTTTTTTTTCTAATTTGATTTTCGCAAATGCAGAGAAGCATCAAAAAATAAATTATAATTTTACCATAATTTTTTTACTTTTACTCCTACGCTTTTTTACCTCCCTCTTCTTTTTCAGTAGCGCTCTTTCAAAAGCTTGAAAACGTACTCGATCAAAAAAATATTTTAAACTAGTCTTTTTTCTTCTTCTTCAAGCAATATGAAATAAGAAAGAAAAATCTTTGAAGTTTCAAGAAAAGATAAGACAATACATATCCACCGAAACATGAATAGGGTGGGCTCTTGTCATCGATGTCATCGAAAGGTTTGAGTTACGAATTTTTCTCTGGAGAAAATCGGTTAATGGAATATTGTCGGCCTCGCGAAGCTCTACAACATGGCTTTTACAGATTTTTTTCACAGAAAAATTCGTAACTCAAAAAGTTTTGATGACAAGGCCCCGCAGGCCCCGATGTCATCGAATGTCATCAAAAACTTTTTGAATTAGGAATTTTTCTCCAGAGAAAAATTCGTAATTGGATGACATTTTTAAGAGATTTGATGACATTATGACACGAGCCATGCCTAAACATGAATGAACAAATAAACATTTTGTAGAAAAAAAGAAAACAAAAATAAACTTCCAAAATACAAAAAAATAAAATATTGAAGACTTTGCACCATTCAGGAAATGTCGAAAAAAAGAAATGGAATTGTTGAATCGAATCAATGGATAAAAATAATATTTTTTTGATTGTATGAAAATAATAGCATCATTGCAGCTGTTAATCTGATATTTACGGAATTCTGTTGGCAACAAAACCCTTCCAATTTTAATTTAAAACTTCCCTTAATTCTATCTCTTTTATCTTTAAATTTATAAGGATAAAAAATTTTCCTAGGAAACTAATAAATAATAGTTAAATTTTATATTCAAGCTCTGAAGAAGATGTTGAAAGTCCGCCATCAAAAAAATGTATTCTATAGTCAATTTTAAAAAAAAGTTCACCAACCTTTTTGAAATTTATATTTTTTTGCAGAGTAAAAAAACTAACCTATTTTTCATGAAAGTAATAACTTAATTATCTCTCGATCTTAGAATCGGGAAGAGAAAATGCATCAACGATAATAGCCGGAGGGTATAAAAATATATATGAACGTAAGTAAAAAACAAAAAAAACTACTTTTTTTTTGTTATGAAAGAACGTGATAACACAATTTTTTTTGTTGAACGACATTCGGCATCACGTTTTTCGAAAAAAAAACATTACAAAAAAAATAAAAATAAAATACGCTCTATGTGTTTTAGCATCAGCAGCAATGAGAGATGAAAAAAAAAACAGGAAGCAAATCAAACAAACCAAATCAGCTGAAAATGTGAACTGGTTGTGAAATAAAATAAAAAATATATTCCATCCACTTCATTCATTCATTCACGGATATGTTTAACAAGATTTATCAGTATCACGTGTGTGCGAGGAGTGGGTGATTTTGCTAAAGGGTTTATTTTTCTTCTTTTTTTTTGCAAAAAGAATAAAGATAAAAATATTTTTTGATGAGATAAAATATGGTTGATTAAATATTTTCGAACTAATAAGGAAGTAGCAAAAAAAAATAAATGAATAAAGGAAAACTTTTTTTTCTGGACGTCTTTTGGTGGTAATAACAAATTAAAGCATGATTTAAAGTTTTTTAAATATCTTTATAAAGAGAAACTTTTTTTACTAAAAATAATAATTCTATTATATTTACATATGTTAAAAATTTTGCAAAAGAAAAACATAAAAAAAAACTAACTGGGATGTTTTTTTTTTATTCGAAGAGCAGCAATTTCTGAGCACAAAACTGTTGATTATTTGCCAGATGCCATTAAAAATTAAAAAATAAATTTTAAAACAAAAAATGGAAATAAAAGTAATGAAGCCGATTGATAATTTGGAAACTAAAAATTTCTGATTTATATTTTCACCCATCTTAATGCCTTTTTATTAAAAAAAATCTTGTTCTCTAAGTCAAAATAAAAAGTTAAATAAAATTAATTTATTAATAATAAAATATTACTAAAATATTTAACCGATATAAATACGAACAAATTCTTAGTATTTTAATGGATGCTTTTTTCTACGTTGTTGATAAATGGCAAGTATGTATGTAGTTGTTTATTTTTTGAATGCAACATGAAGTCCATCTCCAACATTCAATAAAATGCTGTTGGAATGTTCATCCGCAGCAATCATTTTGTTGACGGCATCAATGGCTTTAGTGGATTCATCCATTTCTTCATGAGTCTTTTTTGCAACTGATCCACTCCAAAGTGCCTAAAAAAAGTTTGGCGGTGGAATTAAAGATCTCAAAGAAAAAAATATGTTAATCGCAAAAAATTTAGGGTTTCAATTGGAAATTGTTGGTTCTTACATTGTCAATGAAAATGATTCCTCCCGAACGTAATAATTTCATGCATTGTTGATAATATTTGGGATAATTTTCTTTATCAGCATCAATAAAAGCAAAATCCCATTTTCCTGATTCACCATTTGCAATCATTTCATCCATTTTTTCCACTGCCGGACCCAAATGAAATGTAATTTTCTTTTCAATTTCTTTATGCTTTTTAATTACGGGTAAACCAGCTTTGTTTAATGCTGAATGATCCACATCAAAAGAAAGGACTTCACCATTTTCCGGAATGGCCAAAGCCCAAGCAAGAGCTGAAGCTCCAGTAAACGTTCCAACATCCAAGCATCGTTTGGCTCCAATCAAATGAATAAAATTTTTACCAAATTGTAAAACTTCTGGAGCACCAAGCATTCGAGATGAATCTCCCAAATTGAAAGTATTTTTACATAGTTCCTTTTCAATTTCAGTTTGTTTTACAGTGAGCTAAAGAAAAAAATAATTTAAAATTTAGTATAAAAAAACAAAAACTTTAAATATCTCGAAAAAAAAATTCCACTCCTATTTATTTATTTTTTGCCCCATATTTTCCTGTTTGATCTTTGCTGCACCTTGATTATTATCTTCAACCAAATTTTAAGGTTTATATCAGAAAAAAGAAGCAAGCAGCAAAAGAAAAAACTGTAAAAAAGAGGATGACAATTTTAATTGAATTTTTTGATAAGCTTTTTTTTGTCATCAAAAGCATAACAACTATCTTTACCCTACTACATACGTGAATTTTCAAAAATATAAAGAAAGTCATCATTTTTTTGAAAAATATCTTTTTTGTAGAAAAAAATGAAGCTTGATTTTTTTTGCATTATTTTTTTTCACATAAGCAACTAATCATTTTGGGGAATTTTTTGTTTAAAAAACTTTAAATATCATTTTTTCTATTTTTTGGCTGCTGCTTGTTTTCCCACATTCTTTAAAATATAATTTTTTTTACAAAAAAGCGAGAAAGAATGAAAGGAAAATGTGCTAAAAATTAGCATAACCAATGGAGAGAGAAAAATGATAAATTTTAAATACCAATTTTTTGGCGCCTAAAACAAAAATAATGAAAAGCAGCTGTAGTTGTTTTGTTGGTTCAATGATAAAAAAAATTTTGATTTCTTTTTTTTAAATTTTATTTTTTTTAGTTTTAATATTCGATGTTTTTATTACAAAGTTAAACCCTGGAATATTAATCTCGGCTCAGATCGAGAAACATTATCAAGTGAACTTAAGAAAGCCATTCCACAAAAAACCATTGATTAAAAAAACGCATAAACGAAAAACAATGACTCATTTCTGCAACCAAATTTTAGTTGTGCGCAATCGATAACAAAACGGAAAATTTAGAAAAGCACGAAGAATAAGATCTTCATAATAAAAACAAATTTACCTTGGAACAATAATCAATGATTGGATCATTACTTCGGAAACTTTTAGCAACATTCATTTTTGGCAGCAAAGAATTTTTCGGACAAAAATTTTATTAGATTATTCAAGAGAAAATAAAAGTGAAAAGAATCGAATTCTTTTCCTTCGTTTTTATATGAGTTTTTTCTTTTGGAGAATTTTTTTTTGCATTTCGCTTTTTGGACAAACAAAAACACACAATTTTATTGCTTCTCCCATTTTTTGCATGGTTTTTCTCTCTTTCATTCTTTTTTATAGTTTGTGCAGCAGCAGCAGCATGGGCAAAAAGTAAGCAGCAACAAAAAAAACCGATGATACATAAAAAAATTTTTATTGCATATTTGGTTTAAAAAAATTTAATAAAAAAAGAAAGGTAAAAGGTAAAAAAAATAATGGGACCACCAACAAACATTAAACACGACAATGAAATAAATTTAGGTGGGTCTGCAACAAGTTTTTTTTTCTGTCAAAATTGAAGGAAGTTGTTGAAACCATCGGAATTTGATTATTTAAAAAAATCAATTAAATTTTTCACCAAATACTTTGCGGGAAACAACTGTTCACGATCTGAGTTTCCTCTATTTTGTGCATTATTTTCATTAGTTAAATTGTTTTATATTTAAATTTTTAAATTTTGTAATGTAAAAAATCAATAATAATTTTTAATATTTTTAAGTTTATTTGGTACTTCTACCGTTTTCCCCCATTTTCAAAAGCTTATCCTTTTTTTGGATTTATTTTTCAAAAACTTTAAAAGTTATTATTTTTTATTCTGGTAATTTAAATATTATGAGTTGTTTAGAAAACAAAATAAATGACGTTCCACTCAAAAAAATAAATACAAAAAAAAGAAAAAGAAAACGTCTGGGGGAAAACGGTAGAAGTGCCGTTTATTTAATGCTTTTATCATTAAAACAACAACAAAAAATTAATTGTAAAAAATTATTATTTATAAAAACTAAAAAAAAGGGATAAAAATATTATAAAAAATTCAAAAGATTGTATCTTTTCTATTTTGAATATATTCTTTGATTTTGGGTTCTGAATAAATTCGATTTTTATATTCAACCATTTTAGGAAATTTCTTTTCAAATTCTTCATCAAAATTCATAGCAGTTTTAATGCAATCAGCTAAAAAGAAATCACCCCATGAAAGTTTGGATGCAATAAATCCAGTGCCAACTTTATCAATTATCTTTTGGAGGTATGAATACCAATGGTTAGAAGCTTTATCATATTTTGGTTGAAGGTCCGCTAGGTTTCTTTTTCCCTTTCCAGATTTATTCCAAAAGTATGGTCTAATTTCATTGTGAAAATCCCTATATGAATCAATAATGGAATCAATTTGGGCATTTTCCATTGCGTCTTTCCCCGCAAGCCCAAAGATATGAGCCAAATAACGGGCAATTGCAGTGGATTCATAAATTCTTACATCATCAACTTCGAGCCATGGCGCTTTTCCGGTTTCAGATTCTTAATATAAATGTGGCTTTAATAATATAGGTTTTAAATAAAAGTTATTTTATTTTTGGACAACAAACTTTTTTCTAATCCCAAAAATTCGAAGTGAATTTTTTAAAACTATTTTTTGAAAAATAAAAATCATGCGAAATTTGGATGAAAGTTTTTTTATATTTGAAGCAAAAAATTCTTAGCTTAATTGAAAAAATCTCGTAGAAAGCTTTTCTCATTTGAAACTTACCATGTTTAATTTAGGGCCATTGTTCATGAGTCCATCGACGATCTTCAAATTTTTGTCCAGCATAATGGAAAATCATTCGCGAAGCTTCAGCAAACCCACGAACATCAAAATAATTTAATTTATAATTAGGCATAATAACTTTTTGATAGAGTTCAGCGCTAATTATTTTTTTTTAAAAGAAGAAATAAAAATAATTAAGTGCGCGTTTATTTTTTGTAGCACAGAATTAAAAGAGTTGTGAGTGAGTTTGCAGAAAAATTGCACGCTTTGTATATATTTTTTATTCTGCAAAAGATAAAAGCACAAAAAAACTAATCAACGTAGTTTTTTTGTTTTGTTTGTTTGTTTGCAGCGGCCGCCAATAAATGAATTCAAACTTTCTTCAAAATTTCATTTCTCTAAAATAATTAAAAGTTATATTTTTTTGTAGCGTTAGGCTTGATAGAATTATTATTCACATAATTGGAGTTTTTTTGTTTTGAAAAAAAATAATAATTAAAATTCCTGGTTCGAAAACGTTAAGAAACAGCTACATACATATCGAAAAAATCGGTTCACTAAAAAACCATGCGATATTGATTATTGCTCAAATGGGATAAAGAAAATGAAACATTTTCTGGAAGTACTGCTATTTTATAAAATAAATTTACATTTTTTTTCTAGGACAGAATTTTATATGAAAAATTGAAATAAATTTTCAAAGATCGACGTCGCCTTAAAGTTTTATGTTCAAGCTGCTCCAATAGCGGAAATAAATATTTTCATTTTCTGAAAAACAAACAAAGTTGATGATGATGTATGTGTCACAATTATTTCAGCTGTTAAAAAAAGCCTTCCACGAAAAACATGTAATTTATTGACAATGAGGGCAAAAATAAAAGAAAACTTTGCATGAATTCAGAAATATATTTTCTTACCTTACTTTTTTTTTTCTAAGTGGATAAATAAAAAAAAGTAGTTAGTGATTCAGTAACAAAAATGATAATTTTCAAATAAAAATAATTAAATTATTGGGATTTACAAAATTATTGTTAATTTGATTTTGAAATAAGTATTTGCTGTGTTATTTATTTTGTGCACAGCCTCTTATTCCAGCTTTGATTACCAATCAACCCGCCGCCGGTAAAAGGAAAAATGGCGCTAAAAATATATATATATATAAAACTCATGTTAAGAAAACACCACCGAGAAAGTACACTTAAGCTTGTTATTTTCCATGTAAAATTTTGTTTTTAAAATAATTAAAATGTTAAAAGGAAAAAAGCTTAAAACTTCATTTTGTTCTTGATCATTAGTTTAAACGCGGTTTCCACCTTTTTGTTGATTTTAACATTTTTCATCCTTTTTTTTGATGAAACTATTTTTCATTTAATGCTACGAATTTTTTTTGATACTATTGATTGAAGGGTATGTAAATAGTATGTTCTGTTTAATCTTTGAGAGATACAAAAAAAATAAAAGTAAACACAAAACAAACAATTTTTTTCAATTATTAAGAAGGAAGAGACTTGTGATTTTTAATAATGAATGGAAGGGTTTTTTTTTTGTCTGTGTCAAAGCAGGTGAAACTATAGAAAAAAAAACAATTGAAAAAAAGAGCTTTTGCTTTTATAAAAAAAATGAAGAGGTTGTTTAAAATTTTTTAAACAATTTAAAAATCCACAAAATTTTATTGTATTTTTTTTTATTTTTGCTTTTTACGAATGTAAAAAATTAAATAATTCTGTTTAATGGGAAGCGTTATTTTTCCTAATCGAAACCAATAATATTCATCGAAAATATTTGTTACGAAACGAAAAAATTAATTAAAAAGAAGGAAAAATTTCGGTAATTATTTTGTATGTAAAAGAGAAAACAATTTATTTTTTTTATTAATAATTAAAATTGGCTAAATCTGTAAGTTTTTTGATTTTTTTTACTGTAGAATTTTAAAAGCTTTTCTTGCTAGAGTAAAATTACTTTTATATAAAAATAAGATTACCAATTCTAATCAAACGATTTTGTTTGAAATTATTAGCCACTTTAGGATTAGTTTTTATTTAGAAATATTTATTTGGAAAGAAGGGATGGGAAGGTAAAAAAGTGAAATAAATCAAACAAAAACGTGGAAAAATATGCCTGCAACACTATTTGTTCTTTTTTGAGAAGAACTAAATCACGTGAATAATCTGACCTATTATCATTATGAGAGAAAAAATACAGTAATTATTTATGTATGGGAAAAAACCCCATAAATTATAGGCCTTTAAAAGTTGATAAGATTTAGGCTTTTTTTGTTGTTGTGTGTTGAGAATAATGATAATAGAATAATACAATGAGACCAGATCAAGTTCACCAGTGGTAGGCAGAGAGTACATGCGTAAAAAGACCAAAAAACTCTAAGAAATTTCACGTACAGCAGCGTACACGCTTTTTTGTACTCTTTTGTGTTACACTCTCGCATCTTGATGTTGTTAGAAGATTATAAGAAGCAGAGGATTAGGAAGAAAAATTTTTTTATTTTGTTACCCGAAATGATAAGACTGATGTGAGACCAACCCAACTAACCCAACCAACCAACAATCTAAATTTGAACACGGAACATAAGTATTTTTTTTCCGTTGTTGGACTACAATAGTGTATTTAAAGCATCAATAAACTAACTCAATGTTTTTTTTTCTTCAGTAAAATTTAAAATTATTTAGATCAAAGCGAAAAAGAAAAAAAAATCAAATAAAAAGACAAAATGCATATTCGATTGCTTTTGGTTGCAATAATTGTTGGCTGTGGTGGAGCCTTTCATTATGGATTTCAACTTGTTATAACTAATCCATCTCAAAAAGCTTTTATTAATTTTGAAAATAGCGTTATTGAAAAACATTATTCTAAATATTTAAGTATAAATGTTTTGGATGATATTTGGTCAATTACGGTGGCATTATTTTCTGTTGGTGGTAAGCTTTTTCCATAATAACATTTATTTATGCTAATTTAACGAGAATTAAAAAACAAATAAGTTTTTTGAAAAGAATAAAAACTTTTGAGAAAAAATAAGGTTATTATCTCGATCGTTTAGTTTCTTTAAAATCCCATTTTTTTCATGCAAATAAAATCCTTTAAAAAGCGATAGAACAAAAAAAACTTTTTATTTCACAAAAAAATTAAACAAACTTTTCAATTAATCAAAAAAATATGCTTCGCCTACTTACAAGTTTGTTTGTGCGCTCCCGAAAAATCCAGTCAGTAAACAAAATGTGCAATAAAATATGGAAGAAACTTTTCTGCAAAATTTTTTATTTTCTCCACAAAAAATATCCTAAAAATAGACCGCAAACTTACTGTACCTTATAACTACACATCTGCAAAAAATAAAAGAGTATATGTGTTGCAGCAATCATTGGCGCCTTATCTATTAATTATGTGTCTAAAAAACTTGGTCGAAAGCGAGCTTTAATCGTCACATATTTTCTCAGCATTATTTCATTGGGTTTAGCGGTGATATCATATTTTGTAAGTCATCTTTTATAAATTAACAAAAACATAAAACAATTTACATAAGTCCATGTCTTACCATAAAAATTTACAAAAAAGTTTTTCGATGAAGGATTTTATGTTTCACTTTTTCTCTCCGTTTTTTCTTTAAACTTTTTTTTATTAGACTTATTTTTTTTTGTTTTTAG
The DNA here is from genome assembly GCA_028622995.1 of Panagrolaimus kolymaensis. Lineage (NCBI taxonomy): Eukaryota > Metazoa > Nematoda > Chromadorea > Rhabditida > Panagrolaimidae > Panagrolaimus > Panagrolaimus kolymaensis. The sequence goes on from JAJQJQ010000035.1 coordinate 1,813,528, forward strand.
ACCAAAACTTTTGAATTATATGCATTTTCTCGAATCACTTTGGGATTTTCAAACACGTTGAGTTTAGCCATTGGCGCTTTATATCTCTCAGAAATCAGCCCTCGACATCTCCGTGGAAGAGTTGGAATGGCTTCTGGTGTTTCAGTTCAATTGGGCCTTGTTATTGGTGCTCTGGTTGCAATGCCTAATTTACTTGGAAGCATTCATCGATGGTGGATAATTTATTTGGGAGAATCGATTTTACTTATTTTTGCTTTATTTTTTATTTTATTTTTTCCTGAAAGCCCCGATTTTTTGGCAGCCAAAAATTCTGATGATCAAGCAAAAAATTCAATTATGTTTTTCCACCAAATCTCTGAATCCGATGCAATTTGCGTGGTTGAAGAATTAAAACTTTCAAATAATTTAAAATCATCCAAAATGGGATTATTTGAAATTTGGAAATATTCTGAAACTAGAAAACGAACAATTATTTCTATGTCCATTGCATTTGGGGCCATGTTTTCAGGCATCGAAGCTATCAACGCCTTTGCTACGGATATTTTGGAATCCGTTGGACTTTCAAATACCACTTCCGCATATGTAAATCTTGGTCTCTCGCTTATGTCTTTAGTCACCACTTTGAGTTTATCCATGGTTATCGACAAATTTGGACGACGTTTAGTTTTAATTTTTGCATTTATTGGAATTTTATTTTGTAATATTTTTATTGGATCCCTTTTATTTGCACATGGAAATCATCCACCAAAAATTATTAGTATACTTTTAATTTTTTGTATTGGCATATTTTTTATTTTATATTCAAGTGGACCTGGTCCGTTAGCTTATTTTATCACCGCTGAACTTAATGAGCTTAATACTCGATCAGCAGCACAATCATGGACTTCATTTATACAAATGACAAGGTTGGAATTAATTTTTTTGTATCTATTTTTCGAATTACTGTAGCCAAAATAAAAATTAAAAATAATTATCTAAGGGGCCTCTCAGGAGTTTTAGAATTTAAAAAAATCACAAAGCTTTTTTCAACAATTTATTGTTTTTTTATTTCACAACACGAAAAAAAAAAATATTAATATTAATATAAAAAAATCTGAGTGAAATAATATATGATTCCAAGAGATTTTTTTACCATGGCTAAATCTGTATTAAATTTTAGTCGCGCCATTTTGATAGCTATCTTCCTTCCACTCAAGTCTGCAATTGGCGGCGCTGAAGCATATTTACTTCTTTTTGTGATACCAATTATTAGTGTAATAATATTCCTTTATTTTAATTTACCCGAAACAAAAAATAAAACTCAAAAAGAATTGGATGAAGAATTTAAGAAATTGCCAACAATTGGATGTTCATCTTTTTGTCGACGTTACATCAGAAAACCAAAAAAGCATAATAAAGTTTTACCCATTTAATTTATTTGTGGTGCTGCGACACTACATTCGAAAGAATCATTAAATAGCAAGCGACGACCTTAGAAGAAAATAATACCCATAATGATAAAAAAAATTTAGATACCTAATCACTTTTTTTTATGTACATCAATGATAAATTTTTTTATGCTCACCCAATTGTTTATTTTATAGTCTTTGTTTTTGTTTTGTGTTTTATTTTTACTAATGGGTAAAACTTTTGAATAGCATTCTTACCTTTAATCTATTATTTATCGAAATAGTGTATTTTTTGTTTCTTTCGATGTTAAAAAAATAAAAAATTTTTTCAAGTTTATTCAAATTTTATAATAAAATAATTTTTAAAATATCTTAAATCTTTAACGACAAAATGTGATGATGACTTGATTGTAAGAATTTTTGTTGGAGTGAGACTGATTTTCTTTATTTTTAATTTCAACAAACAGCTTCAACTGATTTTTTTTCATAATTAGAGAGTTCCGATGGCTTTGTGATTATTAATTTGTTATTAACAAAAGCTTTTCATATTTAAGTTTTATAAAGCATTTTTTGGTGGCGACGAAGCACACACTGTCTCTCACCATCCATTTATTTATTATATATTTATCATTTTTTTTCTATGACTCTCTCTAATTTACGAAAATAGTGGACGACAATAAATATGAAACTCGGCCTTTCTTTATTTGTTATGGAAAAATAAATATGAAAACCGAAGGATTAATCATTGGTTAATTACCCTACAAAACTTAAGGTAATCATAAATTTCCAGCTCTTTTTTAAGCGGCAGGAAAAAAAAGTAAATAAATTTTGGAAAGTTTTACTTTAAAAAAGTGAAACAAAAATATTATAAAACAAAAAAACTGTTGATTTCAATTACAGAAGTAGTTATTTGAATTTTGGAAGATGAAAAAAAATGAAAAAAGCTTGGAGCACTCGAGATTCCCAGGAGGTCTCCCATCCAAGTACTAATCGAGCCCAGCAGTGCTTAACTTGCCAGATCGGACGGGATGGCGTGCTTTCACTGCGGTATGACCCCAAGCAAATGACTCTCTTTTTGTGTTGCTCATATACCAAATGATGAACACCAAAAATGAAAGGAAAAAATGAATGCAAACAAAAAAAAGTGACGACACAAAAAAGTGCATTTTTTTCAGACAAAAATTAATGTTTGAAAAAAGATGAAAATTTAATGAAAATAAAAAGTTTGAGAAAACTTTTCATAAAAAGCTGTTTTGAAAAAAACTTATTTGACCGACTAGAATTTTTTAAATTTTAATCCCATATTTTTTTTTTGTTTTGCAACAACTTTGAAATGTTTTTTTATTAAAACATTAATTTATGCAATGTTTTTTGTTTTGTTTAAAAAAAACAATGGCTGATTATTTTTTGATCAAAAATATGGTGTTCAATCACCAAAAAAGCTAATATAAAAGTGGCAACAATTTTTTTAAAATTCATATCATTTATTTGATTGAATCCAAAAATATGTTTAACAAAGCATCTCTTATTATTGTGCTACTATCTGTGAGTGCATTCTCCTCTGCAGCACCTACCGATAATTTACTTGGAGGTCTTCTTGGTGGCGGCGGTGGAGTAACCGTTCCTTCATTACCTTCAGATACATCTGGTTCAGCTGGACTTGCTGGTGGATTAGATGGTTTATTAGGAGGTCCAGATGGAATTTTATCCATTCTTAAAGTTTTGCCCCTTAATGCTGGTTTGGATGGACTTGTTGGTGATGTTGTAAGAGTGGTTCGTGTACTTCTCGATCAAGTCATAAACATTCTTGAACAATTACTTCCTGGTTTATCTCAAATTCAATTGGATGAATTATCTAAATTACTTGCAAATGAAAATTTGACTCATTCAGAAATTTTACAAGAAATTGATGGTTGGGTTTCCGGACAAAAAGATGTCAACCTTACAAATTTATATAATTCCATTAAGGAAGATGTTCAAGGCAAAGTTGGTTCAACCCTTGATAGCGTCCAAAAAATTGCTAATAACCTTTCACCTGAACTTGGAGATTTTGTTAAACAACTTGCTGTAAGTTTAATAAAAGAAAAATTAGACAAATATAATTATAAAATAATTATTTTTTAAGGATATCATCAATAATGATGCTTTGACTTTACTTGATCAAGATAAAGCTATTGGAAATTTAGTTTCTAATCTTCTAACCAATATTCAAAAACTTCTTGATCAACTTTTAAAAGATCTTGGAAGCCTCCTCAATCTTAATAATCTCAATCTTAAAGGTCTCCTCCAAGTTGATAGCATTCTCAACGGTTTACTTGGAAATGGTTTAACTGGAATAGTTGAAACCGTTAAAAAACTTTTAAACATTCTTACTGGTGGCCTTCTTGGAACTGATTTATTGAATGGCCTTTTAAGCCCAGAAGGTTTATTATCAAGCATTTTGGGTAATGATGGACTTTTGGGTGGATTCTTAGGCGGTAATGGTGGTGGCATCTTAGGTGGAGTATTAGGTGGCAGTGGAGATAATGGCGGCGGCCTTCTTGGTGGTCTTTTAGGAGGTGGAAATGGAGGAAATGGTGGTGGACTTTTAAGCGGTGTTTTGGGTAAAAAATAAATATTGTATTTAAATAATATAATGTAATAATTAATAATTTTATTGTAAATATTCTTGCCTCAATTAATAAATCAATCAGCATTCTAAACTTTTAATAACTAAAAACAAACCAAAATTTTATTCAAAAAAAAAAAAAAGAAAGTAACAAAAATTAAACAATATTTTGCATTTTCAAATTACTATTATTTATTTTTTTGTCTATAAATTGAAGGACAGCATTTCCGCCATTTTCACCAAAAAAAGTTTGTATCAAATTACAATAAATTCGACAAGGAAATAAAACTAATTCTACGGAGCAAAACACCAAAATAAAGAAATAAGCAAAATTTTAAAAACTTTCAACTTCGAGCATTGTTACTAAATTGCTTTCTTATCGCTATGAAAGACATATCCACTTTTTTATTTTGAAAACGCATGAAACAAAGATCCATCGTTGTTGACGTGTCAATAAAACATTTTTGTAAATTTTAAATGTAAATGGTTTCCAATAAATTTTTTGATTCTCAAAACTTCCAACTTTTTTGCTTTCAAAATCCACACTTTCACAAATTAGAAGCTTCTTTGCCTTTCACTCTTTAGGTGTTTGTTTCACTAATAAGGAAAGTTTAGGCGATATGACAAAGTGTTAAATCAAACAATTAAAACAAGAGGTTAATCACATTTATTACAAAGTTATCATTAAATACACAATAATATATTATACATAAAACAAAATTAATTTAATCAATCATCCGAAGACATTTCCATTGAACGATCATAAAGTTTTTTGGCTCGAAGAATTTTAGCACAAAGTCTTTTGGCTGTTTCATTATCTTGACATACTAATCGAGTTGATTTCTTTGAATTGTTGTTTTCCACAGCAACAAAGATAAAGCCTTTTCCAACATCAGCGTTTGGTTCAATGAACATCTTTTTGAAGTTTTGATATGGAATTTGTTGGGTGACAGTAGCAGATGAATCATTGATTTGACGCAAGCAATAACAAGTCTCAGATGCGATTAGTACACGATGTTCAATAAGATCATGAGTGCGTTGCCGGAGAATGATTTCAACATCATAGAGCCTAAAAAGGTTAAAATGAATTAAGTAAGAATAAGGCAAAAACATACACTTCTTTAGTCGAGTAACCATTATTACGCAAAAGTTCTTGTTGAGCTTCAGCCATTCTTTGTGAATAAACAGGAAGTAAAGAATCCAAGTTTTGGCATACACGAGGCAATCGAATTCTACGTTCAGCAAATCGGGATTTTTTCGCTAAATAAATTTTTGTTAGAACACAAAAGTAAAGAAAAATGCTTACATGAATGATTACCAACGGCTTCTTTTAAAGCAGATGCTGTACCTTCAACTAAATCAATTAAACCTTGTGCTGGTTTAGTAACAGTATCCACAACACCAGTGGCAATACCTTTTGGAAGCCCAATGAGACCATCTTTCTTTGCAGCTTTAGCAGTATTTCCAACGATTGCTTTCAAACCACCGAAAACACCAACGCCAAGACCTTTGAAACCATTGCGTAAATGAGAAAAAGCAGCTCCAGATTTTGACGTTGAAGGTTTATGTTGTGTCATTGCTTTCTTTCTCTTAGCTTCATGTTGATCATCAAATGTAAGAGAACCAACTCCACGAGACATAGAAGACAGAGCTTTCGAAAATGAATTTGTTACACCATATCCAAGACCACCAACGAAACCAGCGACATCACCTTTACATACTAAACCTTCGAGAGAATCCTTCATATCTTTTACTAATCCAAGAGGATTTCCAAATGCATCCATCGTAAATACAATATTCATCGTTTGTCTTATTAAAACAACTAAAAATTATGTTAAAGATTATTGTCTTAGATAATGATGAAAAACTTACTCATGTAAAATTTACTCAAAGCTTCAACCAAAAATTGTACTGTTTCATCATAATGTTGTTTCTTAAATGGAGGAAGAGAAATAATAGCATTTTCAAATGAAACAAGCTTGATGCTGTATTTACGCTTGAATAATTGTAAATCCTTTGGTAAACCATATTTAGCAACTGTCAAAACTAAAAAAGCAAAAAATAAACTCGATGATAAAAGCTTATAAATTAGCAAACCAGTTAAAGCGATATTTCCAAATTCAAGATCCAAGGTATCAAAGTAACATCTTCGAGAAGGAGTTTCAGCAAGTTTTAGTGAATTGCTTTTGTCGGCATTCGCAACCGCAGTATGAATACTGGGAGTAGAGTTTTCTTCACCGCATCCGATTTGTTCCCAGAATTGTAAAAGTTTCCATAACAAGGTTTCATCCAAGAGAATGCACATGTCAGAAGATTTCAAACGAAAGAGCTAAAAAAGATAAAATTAATGATATTGATAATAGACATTATGAAAAACAAATTTAACAAAATGAATAATCGTTTAAGAAGCTTACTTTAAAAAGATCGCATCGTTCCATTGGAGTGTAACAAATTTCAACTTTTAAAGCTGGATTAAAGTTGGAATATTGCGCACCAGTGGTGGTAGTTTCATCGTCTGTACCTTTCTTAATGGCATTTGAATGACCATAAAGCGCTTGCCATTTTTCTGCTGTTAACAATTGATTATCAGCTTGAATAACGTTGACATGTCCAGTAACTTTATAAGTCTTCTTAACGCGACAAAAATGCAAATGTACGCCATGTAATCTTGCATAAATAATTTCTTCTGAATCATCATTCACCAGAGAAATGCCCATTCCAGCAGCCAATTCGAGTTCCACGTTGAAGTTGAAATATTTGACCGTAACAGGCGCAGCTCGTTGTCGAGATAATTCATTAGCAATTTTTTCATCAAGGATTTTCACTTCATTAGAGGCATTTGAGAAGAAAGATTTTAGTTGGTGAACAAATGTAGGAGTAATGTTCATATCAAGCGAGCTTTCAGGAGCAGGTTTAAGACCAAGGTGAAGACGGTTGGGCTTCCAGATGCAATTCAAATGCTTAATTTTCCATGGTTCGATGAAAGGTTCCCAGCCACCAGCAACGGGATTGTAGTAATCACTATTGAAATGAAATGAAGATGTTAAGTTTCTGCCAACAATAGCTTCCATTTGAATTGACGATAGAATGAGACGAATAATGGGATGCGCGACGTTTTGTGAATCATCCAAAGGATTACCATGACTTTTCGAATACAGAGTTTTAACACGAGCGTCATCAATTGAAAGATTCATGTACAAAAGACATTCACTTTTTCCTAAAAAAAATGGATGTTAAAGAGAATGTGCTAAATATAAACCAACTTCTCTTAATATAATCCATCTTGAAAATAGCAGGAATTTTCTCAGTGTTACCATATAACAATTTCGCGTTAACATTGCTAATTTGAGCGCATGCAAAACGTGAACTAAGCAAACCAAGCTCTTTGGTAGCAAGGAAAAGATGACAAGATCGGAGTTCTAAAAGAACATATGGAATTGAGATGTTATAGCTGCCATGTGTTTCACCAATAGAACCAAGATCATCCAAATCAACATTTACAACATCGCTGGTTTTTTCGATGAAAGCTGTATCAGAATCCAAAAAGCTTGTAAGAACATTTGTGGCATCGTCATCATAAATAACGGAAAGAGGACAAAAATTCGCATCAAGTTCTTGAAGAACATTGAATCGAGCAGTCTTCTGGCAGTAATTCATCCTGAAAAACACAAATACTTTCACGGTTTCATAAATCATAACTCACTTTAACCAAGTATCTTTAAGTTCTTTTTCCACTCCAGTTGATATTGCTCCTGTATGAGATTCACCTAGTATTTCTTCAGGTTTTGCTTTTCCTATTGCAAATAATAAATGAGTTGTAAATTGATATTCATCTATTTCACCATCTTCAGAATTTGAAACACTAGGTTCAATTCGAAGCATTTGAACAGACATATCACCAACAGAAAGCGAAAAACCAGTACGATGTTCACGAGGAGAAAGTTGAACACGAGATGATACATAGCGCCAATCCATAGCTATAACACGACTGCTTTTGTCTTTTTCGTTATCGTCCACAAAACGAATGATGATTCTTTCAAGCTTCAAATCAATTTCAGCAAGGAGATTATCTCTTCGAAGTACCGTAGAATCATCCCATGATTCACTTAAAACATCCTTGATTTCAGCTTCAATCTTCTTTTCAATTTTTTGCAAATTTTGTGAATTTTCCACTAAAAAATATAGTTTTAAATCTTACATTCCATAAATTAATGAACTTACCTTTAGGTTGATTAGGTGCAAACCAGCTAGAGACCCATCCATAAACTCCATGCGGTTCTTGATTTTCAGCAGATTTGTCCTCTAAAAACAAAATATTTTAGATAAAATGGAGCCATGTTTAATGTATTACCTTGAACTTCATTAGATCCAAACCAAGTTGAGACCCAACCATATAATCCTTGAGGTTCTTTGTTGTTTCCGTTATTTTCAGATGGTAGGCGTTTATGTATCGCAGCTTTTGGTGTCTCCATTGAATAAGTGGCAGATTTTTCAGTTTCTTCCGAACAAGCTTTTCTTTCTTCTTCCTTTTCGCGCATTAGACGACGAAATACTGTTTCACGAAAGATATGAAGTTCCTAAAGATGAATAAAGCTATTTTAATAATAAAGGAACTATAAAGAAACATACATGATAGGAATAGTTAGAGTCAAGTTCAATTTGTTTCAAAAAAGCATCATCATCGAATGAGACGTCGGTAGAATGAGAAGGTTCGATAACGCTTCTTCGACGAGTTCTAAAACGATATCAAATTAATAGCAAGTAAGATACAAATATAACATTGAATGAGCACACAAGCTCAATTCAACCAAAAAGTAAAAAGTGATTACCTAATAGCTTTCAAATTTTGTTGATCATCAATAAATGCTTCGAGTCTCTTTTTGTACGCTTTGCAATAGAGATTTAATTCTTTTGTTCGAGTAACAAGGAATTTGATAGAACAACGTTGCCGATTTCTTTTAACTTCATCCATAACACGACCTATCGCAAATTTCCACCATTCTTTCGAGCTAAAATAAAACCCAATGTAAAAATGTTAATAAAAAAATCAGAACGTACTTTCCTTTTACAGCTATGGAAGGTCTCCATTTACGATGTTGCCTTGCACGATCAAACCGAGCCCATTCTCTTGAAAGCCTACGAATTTGAGCAAATTGTTTTTTAGACAATTCGATATTGATTTTTTCAGGACGCAAAGCTACCTTGAATCTTGGAATAGCTGGTACTGTATTTAATGGCAGTTTGCTTGAGTTCTTTTCCATTAAAGCTTGCATTGTAAATGGATGCAAAATAAAGTGATTTTCTTTTGAATTTTCAGTACACAAAGAAGCCTAAAATATGAAAGATGATAAAGAAGAAAACGATTCGTAAAAACCTACCTTTAATTCAACAGCTGAAGATGTATAATTCCGAACTTCGTGGTGACAATTCCAAAACAATGAGAATCCTTTGATGTTAAGTTTCTTGAAAACATTGACACCTTCAGCAGGTTGGATGAATTCAACTTTCCATTGAGAAGTGGTGGTTTGAATGCTGATTTCTTCAATACGAAAACCAATGTTAAATGGAGCTTTATTGGGCATAGTTGAGTCATCTTCATAACGTATATGGACATTTGAGATAATAAGCTAAAAAATAGAAAGATATTAAAGAGATTTTGAATGAAATAAACACCTGAATATTATTAGTAACAGCAGAAACTAAAGATGCTCCCCAATATTGATTTTGTGTAGCTTCTTCTTTTGCCGGCATTCCCATGTTGAAGGAGATTTCAGACTAAAAAGTTATCTGAATGTTAAGAATGAAAAGATATGGAAGAAACTAACCTTATGATGAGTTTCCAAAGCTGTTAAAAGTTGTTCTTTCTTTGCTTGTTCATCAGCTTCGAAGTCTTTAGCATTAAAATTTTCATCGGATGGCGAGAGCACGACCAACAAATCACTCATTTTCAGGATCCATGGTTCAGATTTCATTCGAGTCATAGGTACGCTAAGAGTTAGCTTCCCGATAACACCAGATTTGACTTGAAGTGGAATATCAAGCTTTCGCAAAGCCGTTTTTTTGAGTGGAACATTTTCTAATTCGACTTCTCCTAAAAACGATAAACTATATAAAACAAAGGCAATACAAAATCAAACGAGCATTATGTTTACAAAATCTGCGGAAAACAGATAAATTTCTTTTTTAATGCTTCAAGATGCAATCGCAAAGATTGTATAAAAAGAAACATACCTTGTAAAAGTGCAATTGAAAGTTGATGAGCATTGATATTTTCCAAATATTCTCCAACATAATTATTCAGAACACCAGTAATCAAGTTGTTGAACATTGTGAACAGTGAACGAACTAAAAGTTGTTAAACGTATTAGAAGATGTAAGTTGCGCGTTGAAAACAATGGAACGATGAAATAAAAAACGTTTTTATGTGAAGACGAATAAAGAGAATGGTGATAAATTAGAATAAAGTCAAAGTAAGGTTTCTCTGGCTAAAAAAATGTTATTCAAAATCGGTCTTTTTTCTTTTTGTGTGCAAAACAATGCTTTTAACCGCGCAGAAGTAAAACATTAGTTTGGGAGAAATTAATGACGACATAATCAAACCGATATCAAACTAAGGAATAAATATAACGAAGAGAGACTAAATGAATTAGTGAAGAAAAAAAGAAGGCAGAAATTAGGAATACGAAAAAAGAAGAAAAAGTTTACATAGAAAAAAATCAGCAATGTTTGCAAGAATCGGTTGCAAATGATCTCCACGAAATTTCTTGTTGAGACCTAAATTTGTTGTTGCTCGGTTCAAATCGATTGGATGCATCACGGTTTTAGAAGTTTACATGATTCTTGACATCGTCCTTTTTACATAAGTATTTTCTTCTCTTTTGATATCTTATGATTTACAAAAATACCACCATTTTTAAACAACCTAATTTAAAAATGCTCAAACATCATTTTGGGAAAATATTTTTCTTGCCATTTCCATAATTTCTTTGACTTTTTTAAAAACTTTTTGTCTGATTTTTAGACTCTTTCTCTCTTTTATTTAGAAAAAAATAATGACAGGATAAAGAGTTTTTTTTACTTTAAAGCCGAATCTTTGATAACCGCCTCAATTACTCATATCCTTTGCGTTTACAACTTGCTACCATATTTTCATTGTATTTTTTCAGTTCAAATTTGTTATGTTTTCTTTTTCTTTCTTCTTTTCTTGCTTGTTTTTTCCACATTGTATGTATGTAATTCAAAAATGTCTTTAGAAAAGAGGCATTTTATTAATTTATGCATAAAACAGAAAAAATAAAATAATGATCCAAAATTAGAGATTTTTTTATCAGTGTTATAAATACCCATATATTAGAATAATATAAAAAAGGATAAAGATCTTAAATACCCGATAAGAGAATTTTTTTATTAGACTAATTTTTTTGATAAATTAAGTTTGAATAAAGTAAAAATTAATTAAAGAAAATGAGAATTTACAAATTCGAATTTAGTTTTATTACTTTTCAAAGCCTTTTGCTTTGCCAAAAAAAAGTTTTATTTTTTTTTTATTTCAAAATTTAGTAATAAAGCTAAAATTTTTATTTGTTTGTTTGAAGGTACCTTGAACCAACCAATAGCATCCATGTATTAGTCATGCCGGGAACTACTAATAAATCCATTCGTCATCTCAAAAACAAATATATAATAAAAACATAAAATATTTTTATCATCGTCATCATTTTTTCCACCCAAAAAAAATTGTTAAAAAAAATCACTAAAACAAGGCGTGCCGTTTCTTGAATTCTTTATTATTATTGCACATTGAGAAATGAGAGGAAAAATAGGCTTAAAAGGCTAAGGTTTGATTAAAAAGAAAAAAATTCCATTGAGAGAAAAAAATAAATGAAATAAGCGATGATGGATGCATCATCATCCACACCTTAAAATTTATTTTATTTATTTACACCTTTTTTTCAATGTCAAAGCAGCTAATCATAAAATAAAAAAATGATCAAAAAAAATGTGTTTTCATTGATTCAAGCCCTTTTTTTAACAATTTATTACACACCTCCGGAAATGGTAAAAGCTGCTTAGACATACATATAATATTGAGAAATTTCAATCGTATATAAAAGTGAAAATTTTTGGGCAGAAAAAGCCATCCATCCATCCGTTATTATTGCTATTTGGTGAAAAATTTTAACGTCTTCTAAAAAATATAAAAATGAATTCTCTTGTTTTTGCTATTGTTTTGAGTTGCTTTATCGTTGCATCAAATTGTAGTTGTTATTCTTCATCAACAAATGGAACATACAGTATTTCTTCTCAAAAACGCCAACAACAAAATCAAGCACAAGAAAAACAACTTCAACTTGCCGTTGATACTGGATATTGTATTAATATTCAAATTGTAATTCAAAATACAGCCAGTAAGTTTACGTTGTGTTTTTTTTATATGCACATAGGAAATTTATGTATATCATGATTGAAAATTAATTAGTTACATCAAAATAAAAATATTCTAATTTTAAAATGAAAAAATAAAATCCATCATTGATGGTTTTAAATAATTAATTCTAAAGGATTATTTCTTTTTCTTCCTAGAATTTTTTGATTTTAACTTTATAAAATTCCAACGTTTACCCCTTTTCTCTATTTACTTCCGCCACCACAAATATCCAAAAAAACAAAACAATTAAAACCAAGAAAAAAAATTTCCTTTTTGATTTAGCAATAATGACTTTCGAAAAAAAAAATATTGTGAACCAATTTTCACGAGCTTTTTTGAAAGTTTATTTTTAGAAAAATAAATTTTGGTTTAGAAGTAATTCACGAAAACTTGAAGAATTCGAAAAGCAGGAATTAAAAATAAATTTTAAAAAAAAGGATTTCAATATTTTTTATATATACTTTGTTTTACAGGCTCTGGCAATCTTTTTTCCTACACCGATACCGAAGGTGCTGTTAAACTTTTTATTCAAAACGGACTTAACAGTACTACAAGCGAAAAAATAAAGATAGATTGTGCAAATAATAAAAATGTTTCAACTGGGGATAAATCCATCGCTTATGCATATATTTGCTGTGATAATAGCGCTAAACAAGGCATCACATGTGATAATCCAAAAGTATGTAAAAAAAATTTTATTATCATTAAAACATTTTTTTAGTTGCCCGATTTCAATGGTGCCAATCAAAATATTGCTTCATTCATTGGAATTTTTATAACAGCTATCGCTTATTATTTGGTCGCTTAAAATTATGATAAATTTTTATAAAAATTTCTAAATTGTTTTTGGTTTCTAATTATTAAAAGAAAAAACAATAACTAAATAAATTTATTTCAAAGTTTAAATAAAATTTAATATGTCATCCACCAAAAAAAATTTTATGAAACAAATAATTTTCAAAAATCCCCTAATTTTCGGAATCAAAAAAATTAAAGTAAAGGTTTAATAAAAAAAATGGTTGCGTTTCATAAATTTCAGAGTATTTTTGTATTTTTTTGTTCCAGAAATTTTTTTCGTAAAAAATTTACATTTTTCTGATTTTTTTCTTCTAAATTTAAGGAGTTAGAATCAAACTTTAAATTCTTCTTTGCCATTACTTATGTTTATATTTATACGAAAATTCATTTATGCCTTTTTAAAAGTGTAAAGACAAATATTTTAAAATACACATAAATACATATTTTGACTTTAATTTCTGCTCAGTTTTATTTATCACACGCAAATGGAAGATGCGTTTTTTCTTCTAAAAATTTTTTTAGTACCATTAGTCAGAGATAGGGTTGTCGAATTTCCCGGGAAATTTCCCGGGAATTTTCCCGCTACAAACCTTCACAAAGTCTTACAAAGTTTAACAAAGTTATAGCAACTTTTGTAGAACTTTGTTAGACTTTGTGAAACTTTGTAAGGGTTTGTAGCGGGAAATTTCCCAGGAAAAATCGGGAAATTCCCGGGAAATCTTTTTTGACAACCCTAGTCAGAGAGATGGGGGTTGAATGTTGAAGCAGATTTTACGTGCATTAAAATTTTGACAATGTTAAATTAGCTAATAAAAAAAACTGTAAAACTTTAAAAGAAAAAATTTATGTATGTATGACACATCCACTTGCAATGTTTGCACTCATTTTTTTGCTGCTTATCACCCATCTCTTCTATAATCACAAAATTATTGCACTTTTTTTTTATGAGGAGCAAAAAATGATGTTTGTTGAGAAGAAGCACTCCTTAAAAATGATCAAAAAATTCGCACTCAAATTAAAGAGTAAAACATTTCTATAAAAACTGTAGAAAAAAAATAGTGTTTTTTTATTAGCTCATCCAATATTCTCTATCGTAAGTAAAACAGCAAATTTTAAGCTTCAAAAACAAAATTCAACAATGAAAAATATTTATCTTTATTATTTGCATTTTCACCGTTTATTTCAATTTCACATGGTTATTATGCTTTTTTCAACAACAAAAAAACTGCTTAAAATAAAGTTTATTTAAATTTACAAAATATACGCGTATAATTAATACATTTTTTCTTTTTTGGATATCATATCATAATACTGATTTTACAATCAAATTTACCGGACAAAAAAATCTAATATAAAAAAAAGTCAAAAATTTACAAGTTTTTTTTATTTAAACAAAAGTTTTGTTTTACTCAAAAGTTTTTAATATAAAAAAAAGCTGACGATCAAAGAAAGAAGAAGCATTCCGTATTTTTGATTATTATTTTTTTAGTTTTGAGAAGATCGAAGGTTTTTTTTTGGAATGAAAAATATTTTTTTAATTTAATTTTCACAATCTCGAGCAATTCGAGATTCTGCATCGATTTGGCATAAAGGTTTAATGGTTCTCAAAATCATTATATCTTCATCCACATTTGAAATTATTTCTTTTTCAGTTTCATTTGATTTTGGGTTTATTGAAATGGTTGAAATTGTTGTTGTAGTTGACGAAGCTAATGGAATTGGAACATTATCATCTTCATTGTTATTATTTTTGGATTTTGTTTCTCCATCAATAATAATTCCAGGAGTTTCAAGGGGTTTATTTACGTTATCTTCCGCAGCATATTCATCATAACCTTCAAGGTTTTCTGGACGATTTTCAGATGGTTGAACTTCAATTGCATGCTCTTGACGCATCATTGAATCAACCTAAAAAAATATATGTATTTTTTTGGTTTGAGAATCATAAATTAATGAGAGAAAAAGTAAAAATAAAATTTGCCGAAAAATGGCGAAAACAAAAAAATTCGTAGCAAAAATTAATGCTTTTGTCTCTCACAAAAAATATATGTTTTATTGCATTATTTTTCCCTATTTCGATTCAAGTCCATATACATTTATTTTTTTCTGAATTTTTAGACTTTTTTTGGATTCCAACTACCAAAAAAAAATTAATCCGAGGTCTATTTTTTTAAAATCTCACATTATTATTATCGACGGGTTCATTAATTTTAACGGGTTCTGAATCCTCTTCATATCGGGGTTCCAAGGGTTTATCAACTTCAGTTAAATATGTTGGAATATTTCCTTTTGCAACATCATAATAATCAAAAAGTTTTGATGGATATCCATTTGATGCATCTTTATCTAAATATCTCCCTGAGATCAAGCCAATCGCCGTGGCAATACAGAATAATAACATAAGAGAATGAATGGAAATCATGATTTTCTAAAACTTTTTTTTGTTGTAAAAAAGTAAAAATATAAATATTTTAAGAAATCAAAAAAAAACACGAGCGCGAGAAAAAATGAAAAGTAAAAACACGTTTTTTCAATGGTTAATAACAACTTTTTGAATGAATGGTTTTTTTATTTTTCCAGGATCGATGAGAGATGAAAACCTTCTATTTTTTTATAACACCAAAATAAATTTCACCATCATCTCAAAGATGACACTTAAAAGTGAAGATGAAAAAAAAAATTTGAGTCTTGAAATATAAAATGCGTAAAAAATGAAGAAAAGTTTAAGTTTTTTTTTCTATGAGGCACACACAAAAAAAAATTGAGTCTATTATTCTCAATGGATGGAGGATGTTGGAATGGCGAAGAAACAATAATAAAGGTGCATTAAGAGACAGGAACAACAACACATAAATGAGGTCGTCACGATATTTATGTTTGCATTGCAGAGATTTGAGCAGCAAAAATAAATTTGAATATATTCTTTTTCCAAATAAAAATTTCAACATAAAAAATATTTCGACCTTGGCAGGATTCGAACCTACAATCTTCTGCTCCGTAGGCAGACGCGTTATCCGTTGCGCCACAAGGCCACTTAAAAAAAGCTTTATTGAAAAATGCAGAAAAAAAATTAGGAAATAGTGGCAAAAAAAAGGATTCAAGAAAATTAAAGAAAACTGAACTTTTTTCTACAAAATTTTGTTATTTATCAAGATTTCAAGGTTAAAAAAAAGTTTGTTAATGATGTAAAATTTAATAAAATTAAGTTGAGAAACTTAAGAAAGATGAAGAAAAATAAAACTCGGTCAATGGCCATCATCATCATCAACACCAGCATCATTTGGCGAGTTTCGTCTTTTTTCCTTTATTTTTATTAAGTTCAAGGTTAATAAATCTTTTTCTCTCAACTTTTGAGAAAAAAAGGTAGCTTAAGTTAATTATAAATAAATTAAGGAAAAATCGAAAAAGAATCACATCTGCAAAATTTTTTGTGAGTAAAAAGTTACTGTAATAAAATGGGACTCGAATGGGGAAAATGCAATATTTCAGAAATCGAGAATTCCCAAAACAAAATCACATCAAAAATTATAGATTCAGCTTTTTTTACATTTCTATATACTCTTTTTTATTTTGAGAATTTTTCCATGGCCATTTTTTTTTTGAAACCGATTGACCTTGGAATTTATTGTTATTGAAATGATTTGAGTGAAAATGATCCATGGATAATAAAAAAAAAGAACAGATGAATGAATGGAGAAAAAAAAGAGGAGGAAGAAATAAATCTGTCATTAGAAAGTTCATGAAACCGGAATGGGATTAGCTGCTGCAAAATGTGTAAAAGAGAGAAAAATAATAAAGCAAAGCATGGGTGTTGATGACCTTTAATTTTTAATTGAAATAAAAAGATGTGCGGTCGATCAGCTGCAGCTATAGTTTTGAAACAGCCATAGTCGAAAATAAAAGGTAGATGTTGGAAGCAGATGGAAATTTTAAAATCACAAAAGAAAAGAAAGAAAGCGAGTTAAAACTTGAAAGAATGGCAGGAAGATTAAAATCTTTAGAAAAAAATGAGTAAAGAGATATGGCAATTTCATGTTTATAAAAAAACATTGTGATTTAGCTTATTCGAGAAGAAAGGAAAATCTTTGAAGAAAAATTAAAATTTCTCTATTCAAACAAAAAAGTTAGTAAAGAATTTTCAAACTAAAGAAGACTTCCCTAATCTCATAATTCCACTTTTTTCAAATGCTTTCAGTCAAGCAAGTCAAAAAAACAAAACAAAAATTAGCATTCGAAAAGTTTTCTTAAACCTTTAAAATCAAAAAAATATGAAAGATGAGTCAAATCTTCAACCAACCAACCAAACCAAAACACTCATGACATTTTTCGATTCATTCCATCCCTTTCTGTTCCAAAACTTAGAGGAAAAAGCAGCGGCTATTAAATTACAAAAACAAATAGTAACTAAACAATAAAATAAAATAAAATAAAATAAAGAGCCGCCGAAGAAGAAAAGAAAAAAACATTCGATAAAAAGTTTTGTGAGCAGCAGCGGCAACCGCGGCGATGGCGGCGAGCATCATCATCGGCTGCTTGCTGCAGCAGCTTCGGCAAAATCTAAGAAGAAGAAAAAAAAGAAAAATGAAGGTTGAAAGCAACTATAAAAAAAACAGGTGCACATTTTGGTATTTTTTGTTTTATTTATGCCACCAAAAAAAAGAAGAAGCGAAATACTTCTTCCACCAGATGGTAGAAAGAAAGAAAGCAGACAAACAACAATAAAGATATGGACAAAATTAAAACAAAAAAAATTTAACGACAGAACCATTTTTGAAAATCATTTAATTAAATTAAAAAAGTATTCGAATTTGTTGTGCCTGTTGTTGCTTGCTTCTTCTGTTGTTTTTTTCTTTGATGATGATGACCTAATTTTTTGATTTTTATTTTATTGGAAAAACTTCTTCTTCTTTGATTGAAGTCATTAAAAACCTTCATAAAAAAGGGGAATGGAAGAACATATTTTCTCATCCTTAATGACGTCTCGTTATTTTATATATTTGAGGGTTAGTTTTCCAAGGCCAATGAGAAAATGTGATGGAGCAAATGAGAAATTAGAGATTCAAGCAGCAACTGTATATTTTTCGATACCAATGTCTCTCTCTCTTTCTCAGTCATAAGTAGTTAATGGAAGAAGCTTAAATCAAAGACCTTTCAATATGATAAACAAAAAGCCACAGTATACCTGGGATCAGTGATTCCGTCAAATCCATCGTTAATAACCAAATCAAACCTTCATTTTCCAAAATGATATGAAAGTTTTTCAATATTATTAGAAAGCATAAAAACAAAAGACAGCAACAAACAAAAACCTTTAAAAAAAAACCAATTTAAACTCATTCATTCGTCTTCAAAAAACTCCACAACTCTGTTAACTATAAATTACAAATATTATAAGTACATACGAGAAAAAGTGAAAATAAACTAATTAACTTTTTTTTCAAACCATTAAATATTGTTGTTCATTCATTGTGAACGAAATCAGCTGACGACAACTATCAGCAATTTGTTATAAAAAAAAAAGAAGTTTTAATTTGATTGACAAGTTCAAACAAACATGTAAAACGCCTCAGGCAAAATCATTTGAAAAATGGCCATCGAGAGTTGTTCTAAAACCATTGAGAAAAAAAGCAAAACAAAAAAAAAGTAGGCGTTCGCTTAAACTTAAATTTGTCATTCTCATCTTCTTCTTCCTCCTCCTTGTCCTCTTTCAACTTGAGGATGAATCTTTCAACGGCATCATCGTTCGTTGTTTTGTTGGGTCATGTTTAAAATGAAAGCAAGCACGCGAAAATATGGAAACATTAAACGACACACATACAAAAAGAAACAAATGGCGTCAGTGAAACAAAAACTTGGAACAACAAAACAAACAAAAAAGAAGGAAGCGTTCAAATTTCTATTTAACCTTTGACTTTAATAAATTTATTTTAAAACAACAACATAAAATGAAAAAAGACAAGATAAAACTCAACAAATTTCACACAAACATATTTGACAATCATAAACGTTTTTTGGTTGATTTTGATGAAGCTTTTCCTTTTGAAACATGATGTGCTGACTTCTTGAAGACTTTCTTCTTGATAGCATTGGGTTTGAACTTGTTTGACGATTTCAACTTCTTTGGAACCTTCTTCTCTGTCACGGCACTAGCAAGGATGTTGGATAATCTGAAAAATAATTGTTGGTTAAAAGTAGCGGAAAGTGTAAACAATGTTGGCTCATTATCCTACAGTATACCAAAGCCTCTTATATAAAAGTGATATAAGTTTAGAATGTACAATATTCTTACGACAAGCTTATGAGAAATCTGCTTATGAGAAATCTGTTTAAAAGCAATAGTAAAGATAAACATACTTTTCAGCATTTTCCTTCTTTCTAATTTCTTTCATTTCAGTCTTAAACTTTTCGCGATTGGTTTGAAGTTTCATTTCCATTTCCAACAATTTTTCAGCAGCTTTATAAATCTTTGCTCTTGATACCGCACTTTTATGAGAAACTTTCATGGGCTTTGGAAGTGCACTCTTTCCTTGAACAATAGATTTGAACCTGAAATCGTAAAGTTAGATATCGAAAAAATCATAGTTAAACTCACTTTTGGGACAATGAATAAAGCCTCTCTCGTCGTTTGGCATTAACAGTAGGTTGAGCACCAATTTTGAACAATCTTTTACCAAGTTTCTTAAAATCAATTGGAATGGGATTATCAACCCGCAAAAGTCTAATAAGATTATCAGCTTTTTCATCTTCTTCATTTCCATCATGATCAGCTTTCCGGAGTTCATGTGAAGCAGTATAAACCAAAGTTTGAAAAATTTCATCACAAATTGATTTGAAATAGAAATCAGTTGCCCGATTCTCTTGTAAAACATCAAGATAAGGATTGATGAAAAGTTGAGCGATATCTTCTGTAAGCTTTTCACTTTTACATAATTCATCCAAATACACTGAAGCAAAATGAGTTTTGAGCGATTGAACCATCTTTGATTGACCATTGATGATTGTTCCAGTTAGAGGAGTCAGATATGCTTCGATCACTTCTTTCGACCAATCATTGAAGCCCATGATAGTGAACACTTTGCGAACCAAATAACGAACCATCTGAAAAGAAAGTGATATAGCTATATGTGTTATAAAAGGTCGCCATTCTTTTCATGTTAGTTTGTTAAATAATATACATATTACTTTTAGCATCTTTAGGCTATTTAAAGAATGGAAGCATAAGTGATACACAGCACAAGAAAATAAAACCCAAAAACTGTTCATACATACCATCAAAAATTTATCCATTCTCCAACGATCAACAAGATGCCATTCTGAAGATAAAGCTTCAAAGAAAACGGTAACAAATAAAGCACCTTCTTCATGAGTAATCATATCATCCATTAATGAAGCAATATTCTCAGCGAGTTCTTGTTGAAGCAAAGGTTTATCTTGCATCCACATGGCATAATGTAAACCTTTTGATAATCTTTTAAATGTTTCAGCATTCATCAAGGCTAAAAAATGAAGAAGAATGTAATATATTCGAAAGATAAAAAAAAATAAAAAAAACTTACTTTTATTTTGTGATCGTTCTTTGATGAATGCATGAAGCTTCTTTAAAGCTCGTGAACGTGCAGTAGGTTCACCTGATGCAAGTTTGTGAACAAATACAACTTCAGATTGATCTAAATCTGGATACATTTGGTTTGTAATAACGATGGATGCCGATTTAGTAATTGAATGTTTTCTGCTAAAGCTCGACAAAAAAATGATTGAAGAAAAAAATTGTGAACGGTGCAGGCAAGGTTAATGGACCAAAGGCCAAAAAAGTGGCGGTAATAAAAATTTGTTTAAAAATGGAAATACATATTCATCAATTGAGTCAACCGAGGATGACAAACTCAATTAATCACAGTTATTTCATTCATGTCATCCTTGTGTTTTTGTAATGATTAAAGCCATTAACTTTCTCATCATGTGCTTGGTCTTTCAAAAAAAAAAAATATGAAGGCAAGCTTTTATTGCTGAAGCTTAATTTTTTTATAACAGTAAAATGAATGATGACACGAGAAGTTAAAAAGATACGAGATTTTCCGTCTGGTTTTGCATCTTCAATGCACATACATACAATTCACCACTAAGAGCAACCAATATGTTAGTTAAAAGATGTTTAAGTTTATTCGCTTTCTTTTATAAAAAAAAGAAAGCATTCCAAAATTTATTGAATTAATATTCCTTTGCCACAAGTTTATTGACAAACAAGAGCGGAATTTAATATTTACCTCAAACTTGGGTAATTAAACCGAAGAAAATATCTTTTTCTTCCTTTTTCTATCGAAATAAAAAATAAGAAAAGACGAGGTTGGGTTGAAAAATCAAATGAAAGAAAGAGAGAATAAAAATAAAAGAGGCAGTAGAGAACAAAAGAAAGCAAAGAATGGCTATTAAAGTTATGGAAAGCAATCAAATGTTCCGTTTTCAGAACACCTTGTAAATCATCCAACAGTTTTATGTTTAATTGAAATATTTATTCAACCCGAACAAATGACAAAAACAAAGACACAAAAATTATAAATAAATACCGAGATCAAAAATAGTCATATATTACAAAGGAAATAAGTTTACAAAGAAGACATGAAACAAAGGAATTAGTTGATGTTTTCAAGAACAAGAGCACGTCGATCGGTATTTTGGAACAAAGCACGAATGAGTTGTTTGACTTGATCAGCACGTAACCAATGAGCAAGCGGACCTTTACCTTCACACCATCGATCAGAAATGTTCTAAAAAGGAGCAAATGAGTACACGTATCAATAACTAAACCAAACAGAATCAACAACAAAAAATACTTACCGAAAGTGATTCACGTAAACAATAGATAATTTCTTTAGTTTTATGATATTCAGCTTCACAAATTGCTTGAATTGTTTGTTGGCCATTAACCTTCATTAGATGTTCAAATGCTTTCAAGATCGCAGCCAATTCTGTTTCAATTTCTTTTGCATCAACTTCAGTAATATCTTCTTTATGAAGAACCATCTTTGTAAACACAGAAAGAGTATATGAAACAAGCGAACCAACTGCACGAACATACACAGCATCCGTAAGAACATCTCTCCAAATTGATGCAATTTGTTGAATTTGTTTGATACATCCAGCAACAACACGACGACATTCTTTGAGTTCAATATCAGAACGAAGATTGAGGAAAACTGAAAAAGAGGAATGATGAAAAATCAATGAAATAAAATAATGAAAACATACTATCATCAACTCCAACAACAGATGAAATTTGTCGACGAACTTGTAAGAGATGATGTTCTAATGCATTCGATGCTTGTTGACGCAATTCAGCATAATACATGGTAAAGTTGCAATCTTTTACGAGAGCCTATAAAACAAAAAGTAAGTAAATGGTATGCAAAAAAAGACTTGAAAAACTAACCGGATATTTTCTGATAACTTTAGGTTGTAAGCGAAGAGATGCCATCATTATAAGGTGACACAAGAAATAACATCCATTATAAAATAAGCCACCGATCATCGGAACAGTTGTAATCGTTTCATGATGTTGTTTTTCAGCACCCATAAGATAAAGTTTGACGATGTTGTGCGCAGTTGTTAAGAGCCTTCCAGCGGCAAAATCTTCTTCAGCCATTGATGCAGCTTCGATTGTATTAACTAGAAGTTCACCAAGTTCAAATACAGCCTTTGATATTTTACACTTATTGAGTTGAAAAAGTTTGGGCAGATGAGCATTCTTTGGAAAATCATCTTCACGAATTTGAGAGTTGATTGAAAGATCTTTCATAAAATGTTCAGGCAAATCATCACCTTCATTTTCGGATGCACCAACTTCGACAGTATCAACGGAATGATCAAAGATATGATTGCGAGCAGCCAAGATAATTCGAGTGCATCGACGATTAACAAATATTTGATCGAACTTTTCAGCGAACGTTTCAAATGACAGAGTTGTTGGTTCAAAGAAGCCGAGATCCTATAAACAAATTATTAGCATGGAAATGAAGGAGAGAGAAAACCGACCTTCATCAATGTATGAAAAGTGTTAGCGGCATCAATGACACTTTGATATCCTTCTTTTTCTGATTCATCATATGGAACGGAAGCTGTCAAACAATCTTTGATAATCATATCAATCAATTTGGTTGAAAACTTTTTACCAAAAAGCTTGACCAATGGAACATCGTTGACTTTGAATTCTTGTAAAGTTTGATGTAAACTGTCGAAGAAAAATTTCAGTGTGCTGAAAATGATCATATATTAGTAAAAGGAGGCAGAAAAAAGTCAAAAGATTACTCAATAACCTTCAATGGTTCAATCTTTTCAGAGTTCTTGACATTCTTTTGGATCATAATTGAGTAGTTGTCAGGAAAAGTTTCAAACTTCAGAAGGTTGTCAGGAGGTGAACGTGAATCCAGGATTCTTGCAACAAAAATACTAAGAACTTCATCAGAGAAATGGCTCAATTGTTCATCGAGAGTACCAAGAAGTTGCATTGCATGAAGTTCCTATAAAAATCAAACTATTAGTAGGTAGTCGAAAAATATGTTAGGAGTTACTTACCCCATTGAATTGTTCAATATTTGCACGAGAAACAGAAAGTTGAAGATTGCTTTTTCCATTGTTTGAAGGGTATTGAATCATATCCAAGAACCGATTATTGAAGCGACGACTAACATCAGCTTTTCGAATAGTGAACGTTTGTGAAAGACCAGGAAGAATCTTTTGCAATGGTTCATAAACATCTTTACTTTTCTAAAAATTCGAGAGGTAATAAATAAAGGCAAAGAAAAGAAAGACTCACCAAAGAATGCAAGTACTCTTCACCTTTCTGGATAAACGTAGCTAATTCAACAGGATTATTCATATTGTCAGAGTTGATTTCTTCATAGAGATCTTCAAGCTCTTTGACATATTGAAGCTTCTTTAGGATGGAATTGATAGAGTCGAGTTTTTGACGAGGTGATTCTTTCTGAAAATGATGGAATGAAGGAATCGATACGCAAAAGAAAGAGACCATCTCCTTAGCAAAGAACAAAACAATGACAAAAGGTTGAGTAAAAACGCATAACAAAATCACATACAATGTCTCCAAGTTGACGATCAACATCTTCAGCAACATGAGCCAAATCCTTCAAAGCTGATTCAGCTTTAACAATTGTTTGATCAATAGTAAATTGAACATTAAGGAACATAGTTTGAGGAAGGAAATCAACATGCTTTTGATGAATTAATGACGTAACATCATGAACTTCTGAAACGAATTATTTTAATACTAAGAGATTGAGAAAAGAAAAAATAACAAACCTTTATCAAGTTGAGAACGAATTGAACTAATTTTATCATCCAAATGTGTGGAATCCAATTCCAATTCACGACGTTTTGATAGTCGACGATCAATGGATGAAGACAACGGAGCTTTAGATAGACGACGATCCGCAGCTAACGACATTTTGAGATGATGACGAAAAATAAACTGCAAAAAGTGTAACACTTTTTTTCTTTTGTTGATTATTTGAAGTTTGAAACAAACAAAAAAAGTTGGATGCAAAAGCAAAAAAAAAATGTGAGAGAGAAGAAAAAAAAAGTGGCGCGTTAGAAATCGTTCAAAATTTTTCAAATTTTTTTTCGTGTCAAAAGTTTTTTCTTTTTCTCTGCTCCGTTGAAAACAGTATTCAAGCAAGCAAACGTTAGCTTTTTTTTATTGATGATAGGTTTTTGAACAAATTTTACATAGTATTTTTTTGTTCTTCGATGAACCCAACCATATTATATATTTTTATGAAGCTTTGGATTAATAGTTATTGGAGATGGATGTCGTCGTACTTTAGGTCTACAAAATAAAAACGTTTCACGAAAAATTAAAATGCAAGTAACATTTTTTTGTAAAATATTTCCAAAAGGTTTAGTACTTTTTTGGAGAAGGAATAACCGCTTTTTGAAGAACATTGTCTTCTGGAAGCCTTTTATTTTGTGGAACAAAAAGACTTAGTTGAAACATTTTTTAGTGTTGTTGGATGAATGCGGGTGCTTTGAATATCTTTTGTTTTATTTTATTTGTTTCGCTTAAAGCAAAACTTTCCAAAATTTATTTAAATTTTTCCAAAGCCACTTTAAAAAGAGCTGGAATTTAATTATTACCTCAAACTTTGGGTAATTAAACCGAAGAAAGTATCTTTAAAACTGGTGATAAATGAATGAAAAAATTTATGGTGGCTGAGTTTGGTCAAAAAAAATAAGAACAAACAATATATCGTGAGCCATAAAGAGACAACAGAGAAATGGAAGAAAAAAGTCTTAAAAAAGTGCGCTGCTGCTGCTTTTTTTCTGCGCCGCTGATCACTTTCTTTCTTTCTATTTGGAAAGACTCACAAAAAAGCGCACTCGGCTGCTGCTTTTCCTTTTCCGTTGCAGCCTTTCTTTTTTTCTATTTGGTTGTTTGCTGCCTCTCCATTTTTCTTTCTCTCTCATTTCGTTTTTATTTATCAACCCTACCTCGTCTTTTCTTATTTTTCATTTTGGTAGAAAAGGAAAGAGAAAGATATTCTCTTCGGTTTAATTACCCAAGTTTGAGGTAAATATTAAATTCCGCTCTTGTTTTTCAATAAACTTGTGGCAAAGGAATATTAATTCAATAAATTTTGGAATGCTTTCTTTTTTTTATAAAAGAAAGCGAATATACTTTAAAAAAATTATAACCTTTATTTGTATTTTTTTCTTGAGGGTTTTTTTAAAACACATTATGTAAGAATAATAAAATATCAATGATGAAACAATAAACCATTTGTTTATTATTATGGTAGCTTAAAACAGAATTTCAATGCCACGGTTAAAAAAACGATGTTTCGAGTTTGAATACAAAATTGATTAAAATATTTTATAATTTTCTTTGGTTTAAATACTTACAAACTTTTGATGAATTACAATTGCGACTAATTCGTTGACTTAAAAGTTTGGTTTCGGAATCAATTCCACAATAATAATTTTCATACATTTAACTCTGCAGAAAAAATGGTTGAAAAATTGCAAAATTCTCAAATAAGCATCATTTTTTTATTTTTTTTCCAAAAATAATAAAAAAACAAAAAAAAATTAAAATTTGATTTATTTTTGAAGGATGATGATTTTAGAAAAAATGTTAGCAATGTTTGAGAAGAGTGGAATGTTCAAAACTTTTTTATTTCTTTCCACCATAAATTTTTATAAAAAAATTTAAAGTTTAAAAACAAAGTAAAAATCACCCATCAATATTATTAATTCTTGATGAACTAGATAGAATAAATTTTAATATCGATTACAAAAAACATTTCCAGTGGAAGCACAAAAATAATTAAAATATTCTGTGGCTTTTCCATGAGTGAAATAAATCCATGATCGACAAAAAATTTGATCTTTCGAATAACAACTTCGCCAAATGCAATCATTGAATTTGAGATCACATTTTTTTATGGCTTCATTCCTTTGGATACGGTAAAAAATTTGAGCTGCTTCATAGCAATCGTCATGGGGCTTGCAACATCTTACACTCACTGAAAAAAATAAATAATAAGATTCAAGTTTTTTAGTAAATTAATTTTTTTTTGTGATATTTTGTTAAGAAATTAACTATGTATACTATTTTTTCTTCTTGTTTGGTTTCGCTTTATTATTCAAAATAAAATTTGTTTTTAATTTTCTTTGTACCATTGTTTAAAAAAATCAAAAATGAATGAAATTTTAGGGTTTTAATAAAATTGTTTAATTTTGCAACAAAAACTAATATTCTCAAAAAAGCATTGAGAAAATTATGGGTAAAATTAAGGTATTTTTTGATGCATTTTGTTATCAAAAAAAAATAAGTATTCTTGCAAATTAATTTTTATTAATACTTTTTAAAGTTTCTTTTACCTTATAAAACTTAATTTTCAAAGAAATGCAGCTTTTACAAAATATTTATGGGAAGATAGGTTTTTATAAAGAAAAGAATACGAAAGAAAACTTACAAGCATGACTATCACATCCATTGCTAAGTGCTTGACTTAATCGTGTCGTAAATGTACCTATTCCACAATGATGTTGAAAACTCGGATAAATAGCAAATAGTGAAAAAATAAAAAATAAAATCCAAAATCGAATCATTTTTTTGTTACAGTAAATTTTGATAATTTGAGGTTAAAAAAGAATATTAAATTTTTGGGGTAATAAAAAACGATTGAAAAAAAGTGTTTTTTTTTTCTTCTCTCTTCAACCTCCCATTTTCTTCCAAAAACCAACGAAGAGAAAGAATAAGTGTAAAAAGCAACAAAAAAAAGGCGCGAAAAAACCATTGATGGCAAATATCACACAATTTTTTTTTTATTGTATGTATGTTTTTATGCCTTTGAAAATACATACAAAGATATTTTCAACAAATTCATTTCTTTTCTAACTTTTTTTTAAATATGTCGAAGTGAGCAAAAAAAAAATATGCCCTTTAGGTGAATTCTGAATACAAAGATTTTTTTAAAAATAGCAATAAAAAGTAAATTTGTTTGTCAAGATTTTAAAAAAATAATTGCTTCAATAAAAATTTTTTTATATAATGTGAGAACAAAAATCTGATCGTGTAAACTAAGGCAGAAAAAGATATGGATGGCAATAGTCAAGTATTGCAATTTGCAACAACATTTTTTGATTTTTTCTAAACATAAAATTAACATATTTTACAATAAAAACAACATAGCAAATTTTTTGGCATAAATCGAGGGTTTTAGACACTGTTTACATCTTCTCTTCGTTAATTATTTTTATCATAATTTTTTCTTCTTTTTTTTACACTTATGAATCGGGTTAAGATTTTTGCCCTTATTTAGTTTACTAAATCTTGAAATTTAAAGATTCGGTGGTCTTTTAATTTTTGCCTTCTTTTTTAAAAAAGAAAGCGTTCCAAAATTTATTTAACTTTTTCCAAAGCCACTAATAAAAGAGCTGGAATTTAATTATTACCTCAAACTTTGGGTAATTAAACCGAAGAAAATATCTTTCAAACAGGTGAAAACCGAATCAACAAATTTATGGTGGCTGAGTCTGGTCAAAAAATAGCAGAAAAAAATGGAACAATAAATTAAAAGAGACGGAAGAGAAATGAAAGAAAGTCTTCAAAAAAAGGTGCGCTGTTGCTACGTTTTTTTTTTTGCGTTGATCACATTCTTTCTTTTTGATTTGAAAGACTCACAAAAAAGCGCATTCGCCTGCTTCTCTTCTTTTTCTGTTTTGTTGTTTGCTGCCTCTCCATTTTTCTTTCTCTTTCTTTCGTTTTTATTTTTCAACCCTACCTCGTCTTTTCTTATTTTTCATTTTGGTGGAAAAGGAAAGTGAAAGATATTCTCTTCGGTTTAATTACCCAAGTTTGAGGTAAATATTAAATTCCGCTCTTGTTTGTCAATAAACTTGTGGCAAAGGAATATTAATTCAATAAATTTTGGAATGCTTTCTTTTTTATTAAAGAAGGCGAATAAACTTAAAAACTTTTATTTCTATCATTTTTTACCGGTATTTAGAACTTTAAGAAAACAAAAATGAGAAGACAATAACAAAGAAGAAAGGAAAAAACTATGGAATAATTATTTGAGCAATATATTGTGGCATTGTCTTTTTTTTGGGGAAAAAGAATGTTGACTGAATAATAAAATTTAATACCCATTACAAAAAATATTTCCCGTCCATGTACAAAATTTCGTTACCATTTGAACAAGTTTTCCATGGGTCACAAAAATAAATGATCAACAAAATCTTTTATCATCCGAATAACATTTATTCCAAATGCATTCATTAAATTCAACATCGCATTTTTCTATGGCTTCGTTTCTTTCAATTCGGTATAATTCTTGAGCGGCATCATAGCAGCGATCATGGGGCTTGCAACAATTTTCACTTACTGCAAAAAAAATTTTCTAAGTTGTTTTGTTTAGAATTTAATGAGAAAAAAGAAAAAGAAATAACTTACAAACAGGCGCATCACATCCACCACTAACAACTTCACTCAAAAATCTTGAAAATTTTCCAACTCCACAATGATGTTCAGCTTCAACTACCACCACCATTCTTGAAATAGTAAGCAGCAGCGAAATATTGTAAAATAAAAACCAAATTTGGCTGTTTTTAAATTTCATATTTTGATTAATTTATTTCTTGGAATCGTTTTTTTTATGTGCAAAAAAAAAATGAGAACGTTGACCACCAGTTTTTTTTTTATTTGTCTTTTCTTCTTTCTTTTTTTGCAAACCCTCCTTCTTATGTTTCTTTTTAATGAAGGATGGATGGATGACTAATAACGAAGGATATAATTAAAGTCCACCACCGTTGTTTGGTAAATTCAATTTGCAAAAAAACATTTGTCGTCGTCACCATCACACCTTCCAAAAATAAATATATCTGATATATCTGAATTGAGGCTACAAAAGATGAATAATAATTGCTTTTATCAAAAATTACGAATATTTTATCCAAAATGTTTGAGGCAGAGAAGCTGTTGGTTCAAAGCTTGATTTGCCAAGATGGAATGGGTTAAGGTTGTTATCAAAGCTTTTTCCACAACTCTCCCTAAAAAATTTACGTTTTTTTCATAAGTAAATTGTCATCAAAAAACTAAAATTTAAAAAAAAAACGTTTGAAAAAAAGGAGTAAAATCTGAAAAAAAAATTTATGATCAAAGAAAAGAGAAGAAATTTTTTTTTTTGGAGCCACTTTTTCGTCATTTTTTTAATTTTATCTTACTTTGATCAAAACACTAAAAATAAAATACATCGCTAATGTTCTGGGTTAGTTTGTTTTTTTATAATGTGTTCTTACGCATATAGTAAATGATGGCGATGTAAAAAAAACCAAACAAAAAAATAAAGCAAAAGGTGCAAAACAAGGGTGAGAAAGAAGAAAAAAAAAATCGAATAAAAAAACAAAGAACTTTTTTTTATTTTATAAAGCAAATTATTTTACAATCCAAGTTAAAGGAAAGTCAAGAATTTTCTTACATAGTTTTATTTAAACATTTTTGATAATAAAAAAATGTCAGTAAAAAAATATAAGATTGAATCGTAATCAATAAAAGCGTCAAAAGTTAAAAAGTTTCCTTAATTTTATAACTTTTTCCATTTTTGAAGATTAAAATTAATTTCGCGATTAGCTCTTCATTAAATATATCTTTTAAAAATATAGCTTCAAGAAAAATAAAAGACAAAAGATTTTTAATAGCTACATGAAAAACACAACAACAATGAATGGTTTAACCCATTCAAGTTCAAGAGTTCCGCTTCAAAAATAAAGATCGAATCATTACCACTTTTATAGATACATACATACAAAAAAAATATGAAACATGATCGATCATGAAAGAGCTTCTTGTTTTGAGGATATACATACGATGATGAAGAAGAAGATGCTGATGACTAATATCAATGAACACCACCTTCCTTGTTATCTTCAGCCAACAACAAACAAAAAAAAACTGGATAAAGTGTTCGATTCGGAAGCAGCAAGCAGTGGAGGAGGGAGACATAACTTTGGAAAAGAAAAAAAAATGTCAAGGACATCAGAAAAAATTTAAAAAAAACTAAAAAAACTTTTTTTCTTAAAAACTTACTCGCTATTATTCATCTTCATTTCTTTAAATAAAAAAAATTATTATGTTTGTTAATTCTCAATTATCAATGACTCACATTTTCATCAGGTCAAGGAAGTTTAAAAAAAAAAGCAGAGGCATTATTGTGTAATAATCCAAGTCTTTGAAAATGAAATTTTTAAAGAAAAAAAACTTGCTGAAACAATAACAAATGTGTCGCCGCCGGTGCATAAGATTATTTCAACAAATAAAAAATGAATGAGTGATTGTGCTTTTTTTTCTTTTCATCATTAAAAAAAATTATAGTTGATGTGATTATTCACAAAAAATGTTTCATAAAAGATTATAGGTTTTTTTAAATCAAAATGTTTTTGTCATCTGCTAGTATTATTTGGTTTTCATCACTTTTTCGGGTTTTATGTCTGTCTGCTCATTCTTGTTAGTTTAGAATGATTAAAGTGTATTCAAATTTTTGTTTTTATATTTGCCTTCTTTTAACAAAAAAGAAAGCGTTCCAAAATTTATTTAAATTTTTCCAAAGCCACTTTTTTAAAAAGAGCTGGAATTTAATTATTACCTCAAACTTTGGGTAATTAAACCGAATAAAATATCTTTCGAAGATATTATGATCTAATAATAAAATGCATAAAGTATGCGATTGGTCAAAAAATAGCAGCAAAAGAAGGAACAATAAATAAAAAGAAACGGGAGAGAAATGAAAGAAAATCATCAAAAAAATTCGCTGCTGCTACGTTTTTTTTTCTGCGCTGGTCACTTCCTTTCTTTCTGTTTGGAAAGACACACAAAAAAGTGAAGTCGCCTGCTTCTCTTCTTTTTCTGTTTTGTTGTTTGCTGCCTCTCCATTTTTCTTTCTCTTTCTTTCGTTTTTATTTTTCAACCCAACCTCGTCTTTTCTTATTTTTCATTTTGGTAGAAAATGGAAGAAAAAGATATTCTCTTCGGTTTAATTACCCAAGTTTGAGGTAAATATTAAATTCCGCTCTTGTTTTTCACTAAAACTTGTGGCAAAGGAATATTAATTCAATAAATTTTGGAATACTTTCTTTTTTATAATAGAAAGCGAATATACTTTTACATTGATTTAAAAATAATCTATTACAAATTGTTTTGATTTATTCACAATTTTTACAATTTTTTTCGTGGGTATACATAAGATGGCTTACACGTTGGAAAAAAAGAAGTGTTGTTTGCTATTGATATAATTTATTGATTTGGAGTCATTTATAACATATGCTAGTTTTTAATTAAAAGCCATTTTACAAAAACATAAAACTGTACAAAATTTTAGAAAATTGCAAAATTGCGATATCATAGAAGTGGAAAAAAAGCATATTGGAAAGAAAATTTTACTTTTAAAAAATCTTTAAAGATGAGTTCCAATAAAATGAATGGTGTGATTTTTATCTGTAATAACATAAAAGAAAGAATGATCGGCAATAAATTCTGTAGGTGGTTCAGGTTTCATGGGCATTGATCTCGTCATTGCTATAATACCAGTAGCGGCTGCGGCTTCACTTCCCTCTTCATTCGTCTAAAAATTAAGGAAGTTAAAAAAATTATATATGTAAACAAGTAAACATAAAAAAAGAAAATCAAGCGGACATTTTCATACTTATTTTTGATTAAAGTTAAAAAATCTTAGGGGAAAGGGCTAGAAAAATAAGCGCAGAAGTTAGCATCATTTTTGGTTCGGAAAAGAAGGTATAAAATAAGAGTTAGAATCCCTATCTATGGCCGCAGCATTAGAATCCATCTGTTAAAAAGGTGTGAAAGAGTTGTAAAAACAAAAAAATTGCTGGAGATACTATTAACATAGTATCTTAGTTAGCAAAAAAAAATGAAAATTATAAAATGGAGCAACTTATTGCAATTCGAAAAAAACAAAGTTAACCCATAAGTATCGGAGAAAGAAAAATAAATCTAATTGCCTGTATCTTGAATTACATCAAATATAAATATTTTGATTTGCATTAACGAGAACAAACAAAAAATGGATGATTAGCAATAAAAGATTTTGGTGGAGATGGTGAAGATGGATGCATAATTTCAATTTCAAGTGATTCAGTAGCTTCAGAACAAAATTAATTTGTCTAAAAAATCCCATAAACGTCAAATTTCAGGTAAAGTTGTTAATTAGTTAAGAGATAGAAAAATAGTAGTCCAATAGAAAACGTCATCCATGGTTAATGCATCCTTACAAAATTCTCAAGAAAAGGGTATTATTTTTAAAATTACAACAGCAACATCAACCACATCTGGCAGAGAGACATGTGGTTAATTGAAAACATATGTGATAGAAAATTTTACTAAATAATCTCTTTTTTGAAATAACTAAAATATCTGTTTTTGAAGTTAGTATTAGTGCTTTTAAACTCAGGCATATTAGATTATTTTTTTATTTACGTAAACAAAAGGCACAACGCAAATTAAAAAGAAAACAGCAAAAAAGTTAAGGCTTTAAAATAAATAAAAATTAGTGGCGTTTTGTTGTAAATTTTAGTTTAGTTTTTATAAGCGCATGTTATTCGTGATGATAACCAAGGAAATAAATATTATGGCCTTCATCAACAATGGCAAACAAAAATGGATGATCCGCAATAAATAGCTTTGAAATTTTTAACATTTTAAAAGTAAACCCAACATGCGTTGCTGCAGATGCTTCTGTTCCTTCTTCATTAACCTAAAACATAAATGGAAAGGGCTTTGGAAGACAAAAGATGATGCATACAAAAGAAAGAGACAAAAATAAACAAAAAAAATGTTAGCACTTTATATCGTAATTACACATACATACATACATAATAGAGAGAAAATATATTAAGTTCAGCATAACACAATTAAGCGAAAGATGTGCCCATGAAGAGAATACTTTGGTTCTTAGATTCAGTGATAACATAAAGAAAAGGATGATTAGCGATAAAAGTGTAATGATGGATAGGACGAGAAGCACATTTCAGAACCATTCGAGTAGCAGTTACAGCAGCAGCTTTGGTACCTTCTTCATTAACCTAAAGACATAAACATGAGATAAAAATGAAGAAAAAAATATGGTTATAATAAGTAAGTTATGAGTAATA
The DNA here is from genome assembly GCA_028622995.1 of Panagrolaimus kolymaensis. Classification (NCBI taxonomy): domain Eukaryota; kingdom Metazoa; phylum Nematoda; class Chromadorea; order Rhabditida; family Panagrolaimidae; genus Panagrolaimus; species Panagrolaimus kolymaensis. Next base: position 1,847,429 of record JAJQJQ010000035.1, read on the forward strand.
AGCCAAATTTTTTACATTTTAAAAAGGTGAACAATGCATCTATATACTAACTATTTAAGCAAGATAGTTTCCAATAAAAAGGATATTATGATCCGTATTAGCAATGACAAAAAGAAATGAATGATCGGCTATGAATTGAAGAACTAATGGAGGATGAGTTGGCCGAGCTTTAAATGAAAAAACACCGCCTGTTGCAGCTGCAGCTGTGGTGCCTTCTTCAGTTGTCTGTAAACAGAAAGATAGTGATAAGAATCGAATGCAAAAGTTTCATATAAGATCAAGTATCCCATAGCTTAGAAATGGAAAGAATGCATAATAAATTCCCCAAAGTACAAAAGAAAATGAATAAAGAAAAATAAGCAGAAAAGTTAAAAAGTACACAAAACATACTGTATGTTACCTTTCATGTATCCCATATTTAGCCTATCTTATTACTTTCTCATTTAAAAACCAACAAAAAAATGCAAAGTATGTAAACCTAAAACCAACCTCAATAAATGCCTTATGAATGACATCAGAAACCTTCAAGCTATCATTTTCAGTAATTCCAGTAAAGTTTGCACCATCAGTAAAAGCATCATTAATTCCAAGTTTCTTTAAAGCTTCAACAAGTTGAAAAGATGATTCAATTTTGAAACGTGGAAGTTGAACCTTGACTTGTGTACTTGATTTCTTTGCCAAAAGTTGAGCCAAAGTTGAAGCATTCATGTTTTTGACAAGATTGGAAAGACCAAAGCGTTCACGTGGAAGAATAATAAACATTGTGACCTTCTGACTCTTATATGGGAGACCCACCATTTGATAATCATTGTTTTCATAATATGGGAATTTTGAATCAAGTTGCATCATTTTAACCTAAAAAATGTATGAATATCATTAGTTTTAAGCATGCTCGAACAAAAGACAAAATGAATAAATAAAAGCTACATATGTAATTAGTTACCTTTGTGGTTTTATCAGGAGATGAGAAAAAGTCACCATCACGAGTAAGTTTATCATTAAATTGTTTATCCCATTGTCCTTTGAAATAAATAGCATTGATGAGAACGAGACGAGTCAAACTGTCGAGAGAATCAGCACTAATAAGGTTTTGAATTTTATCATGAGTGGCTTTGGAAACGAATGAATTGATCTTCTAAAATATTTTGTAGGATTAAATGATGACATCATAAAGCAGCAGCGCAAAGTTGCATCAGCATAGTGATGATACAGAAGCTTGGAAAGTAAACATACATTTGCAGCCTCGCTTGATTCAGAAAAGTCGATTTCTTCCATTTCACCAGCATAAAACTTTTTGATTCCTTCAACATAATTATCCAAAAGTTTGAAATCATTTTGAAGATAGATGCGGTTTGCTGATTCAAGGGTGACATTAAGATCATTGGAGTTGATGAGCTTCAAAACAGATGAGAAATGAGCATGAATTTCTTCTTCCGAGACATCTAAAAAAACAACGACAAATGTAACAAAAGAATGAAGAATAACAAATAAACCTTTAGCAATAGTTCGACGAATTTGTTCAGCGGTATCATCTTTCGCTCCAAGATAAACCATAGCTAAAGCAATTGAGATGGAGATTGGTGAAAGAATGGTAGATGAATTCAAGCCATTATCACGTAAAAGATTCAAAGCAAAACCAGCTTGAGCATCAACGATAGCTGGAAGTGGAACCGATGGACCTTGACTCATATCTTCAACAACTCGAAGAGTATGCTTCTAAAAAAAGTAAAAAAAATAGTAAGATAAAGGCTAAAGCAGAAAACAAGCAAGCCATAAATGGAAAAGGAGAGAGAGAGAATGGAAAAGCGTTAAAAATAAAGGGTAAGGATAACAAAAAACAAAATACCAACACATATAAAAGAGAGAAAAAACTAACATGACTGATGTGGTCGGACATATTTGTTGTTGTTGTAGAGAAGAAGAAGTAACTTTTTGATTTTATTTGAATGAGAGAAGAAGACAATTGACGAATTGACGAAAAACAAACTGTTTCTTTTTTCCTTTCCTAAAAAATGAAGTTTAAAAGAAGGAGCAGCAAAAATAAAAATAAAATGAAAAAAGTTTTGTTGCTTTTATATGCAAAATTTTACACGCAAAAAAAGCAAACAAACAATGAATTCCTGAATCATCGCAACAAACAAAAAAAAGTTTTTTGGGTGTGTGTGCTTGATTGGTCATCAAAAAATGAGTCTTGACTTTCATACGAGAAAAGGAATAAATAATTGTGATAGCAATAATTCATTTTTTATTTTTAACAAACAAACAAAAAAATTTCCACATATTATATAACCACGAATATTAATTAATCAATTTTTTGTAAGGTTTAGCGGCGAATGGAACATGGAAGTTGAATATTCACACTCCCGAAAAAAAGTGATAAAGCCTAAATTTAGAAAAACACTAAAAGATTTTTTTTGTAAAAACTTTCTTGAAAGTCATGAAACAAAAAAGTTTGAGGAAAATAAAAGAGAAAAATGATTCATCGGAGGAAATTGAAAGAATTAATTGCGATTTACACAAACATTGATACAAACGAATTTTCTTTCTTCAAAAAATAATAATCAATTTTTAGCTTCGATTTTGCAACAACATTTTTTTGTAAATAAAAAAACGAATCAAAGAAACAATTTTAAACGTTTTCTCCCCCAATTTTCCATGGTTGTAACATACTCCTTTCTCATCTTAAAAAAAATAGCAAACCTTCCCTCCTCCATCCTCGCCTTGAAAATCACCAAAGAAACAACAACAATAAACAAAAATCATTTATTTCTGCGGTAAAAACTTTGTTGTTGGAAAAAGTAAAAAAAAGTGCGTTCGTCTTTCATGGGTTGTTGTTTACCATTGCCCTTGTTGTTGTTGTTGCTATCTTTTTTTCTTTTTGATATTTGTGTCTCCACATATTTTTTTTGTTCGTTCATTGTTTTTCTAAAATTGCGGCAACAAAAATTAACACCAAATGTTAGATCATAGTAAACAATCAAAACCCAACTATCAAAAACAAATGCAAAAAAAGAAGTTTATTTATTGTTGACTTTTTTTTATTAATCGAATGCGATTTTTGTTTTGCAGTTAATAATAAATTTAAAATGGAACACTTTTTTTAAAACTTGTTTATCTAAAAATGATTAATGAGTGGACGTTTTTGTTGTCTTAACTTCCTGGTTTAATTAAAAGCATCATCAGTAAACTAAAGTTCAATAATGATGTAAAAATAAAATTCAATCTGAATACAACAAAATTGAGTAAAAAATTTTAACAAATCAAGAAAAGTGGCGTTGAATGATGAAATTATAGCTAAACAAATACATGCATAAAAAAATAAAAACAAGAAACTATTAACTTGATAACGCTGTTAATGCCACAAGTTTGAGATAAAATAAATACATAAAAAGCAAATGTTCAAGCAATAACTACCAATCAGTGAAATTTGGAACTAAAATGCAACAATGCCTTCGGCAAATTTTTTTATCAAACTCTTCATTTTCGTTGTTGATGAAAAATTAAAACAAATAAATATATGAGGAAAAAATAAAGATAAAGAGAAGTTGTAAGTACTACCTGCTACCACTTACTGCATTTTTGGAAACAACAATAATATCATTTTTAGTCCTTTTTATAATCAAAAATTCTAAATTAAATAACGTTAAAGAAGTCATGCTACAAGTAAGCATTATACCTAGATAGTTTCTTAGTTGCTGATACATTTGGATTTTCCGCTAAACCATTAATGGATGGCATTGTTTGATTGCTGCTAATTAGTCAATCTATTGATCAAGTAAATTGAAGCAAACATTTTAGTATGAAACAAAATGGATATCCAAAAAATCCAAATTAGTCATAGGACTTCCAAATTATGGAGTTATTGTAACTCTTTATTTGATGGTAAAGATGAATTCTAGAGAATGGATACAAAATCGAGTTGATCATCGAAACTAAAATAAGGTGAAAATATTCATTGGTAGATTCTCATTAGAATGAAGTAGTTAGCAGCAACCTTTAGAGACCACTAATGACCTTAACATTCCATTGATTCAAAGCTTTTAACGTCTTTGAATTTAGCATTCAACCATCTAAAAAATCATTCCATTGTTTTCATAAAAATAACTAGTAATGTAAGCAGCTTTGATTAAAGCTTTAACATAAGACACATTCCGAGATGAAAAGTAAAACGCCGAAATTCAATCACAAACAAACACAATAGATAAGCAGCTAAGAAAAATTGAGGAGCAACATTAAAAGTTAACAAAGAACAATATTGTTTCCGCTCTCATTTCAAAGTCCCTAAAGTGACTAATGAGTTAGATATTCAATGCATACAAAGTTAGTTTTGGTTGCTCAGAAAACGCAATCAACCTTATTTAATAGTTGTTCAAATTCAATACAAAAAAAGTCAAATCAAAATCTTTATTGAAACAAAGAAATAATACATGTAAAAACAATAAAAATGATGAAAACACAATAAAATTATGAGATCGTTACATGTTGATGAAGAACCTTCTATCCACCAAAACCATAGAGAGTCTTTCCTTGACGTTTGAGAGCGTAGATGACGTCCATAGCGGTAACAGTCTTGCGCTTGGCATGTTCACAGTAGGTAACGGAATCTCGGATGATGTTTTCAAGGAAGGTTCGGAGAACGGCGCGAGTTTCTTCATAGATGAGACCAGAGATTCGTTTGACACCACCACGACGAGCAAGACGACGAATAGCTGGTTTAGTGATACCTGAAAATGAAAAGAAGGATAAGAGAAAGATATACAAAAGAAGAAATAGACATACCAAGAATGTTATCACGAAGAATTTTGCGATGTCGTTTGGCTCCACCTTTGCCTAAGCCTGAAAATGAAGATGATGAAATAACAATCAGAGAATATTACGAAGAAAAAAAACATACCTTTACCACCTTTGCCACGACCAGTCATGATTGATGAAGACGATTCAAGGATCAAAAAAACGATTCAAAGTTGTTGAAGGTTGAGATGATGAGAAAGCAGGTTTCAGAAAAACTAACCAGTTCAGCAACTGAAAAAAGAAAGAATGAAAGCTTTGAAGAAAAAATGGAAGAAAGGAAAGCAAAAAATAGCGCGAATAAAAAAATGTGTGAACCGTATGAAAGTAGCGTCGAGATAAGAAAAAACGTGCGAAGTTTAAAAAATGAATGAATGAAAGCAAAAAATGAAAGTGTTTAGCTTCCAAAATTTTTCCTTGATGCAAATTGAAAAAAAGAAGCGTTTCCTTCTTACATCCAAACTTTTTTTTCCAACTATGAAAAATGTAAAGCCCAAAATGAGTGACAATGAAACAAGATAAGATATATAACTTTATTATAAAAATTCAACCAACAAACAAATAAACATAATATTAATTAAAAAACATTCATTAACAAGAAATCGCATTTTGGCATCTATTACATAACCTATCACTTTCTAATCTAGCTATACGACGGCATCGAATACAATGTTTCCTTGGTGATACAATTTCCGTAGCATTTGAGTTATCATTAGAACTTCTTGTAAGCTTAACATACGAACAACCAAACAATTCTATGAGTTCGGAGTTGAAGGATTCTTCTTCGCATCTTTGAAGAGATAAAAATTTATCATAATCATTGGTCGATGCTTGGATTTCAATGCCCTAAAAAAGTTACTTGAATTATTATCAAATGCTATTGAAACGTACCATTTTTGACACATCCCCTTTACTTCCAGCAGATTCCAAAATTGAACTTCGAAGGTTTAAAATGATTGATAAAATTTCTTTATCAGCAGCACCGCTTCCAAATAGAGTAAAATCATCAGAGAGTTGCTGCTTGATAGCTTTTTCAGGTTCATTTTTCAATAATGGATGATGAATACAGTATTCCGTTGCCAAATGTGGTAAAATTGGTGAAACGATATCAGTTAATTTTCGACCAATTGAATCAATAGTATACAATGCAGAAATACGAGCATCGGAAGTTAATGGATCACAATAAAGTCGGTCTCTGATGCAATTCTAAAAAGTAACAGTTAGCTTATTTGCATCGAAGCAGAAAACATACCACAAAAATAGAGCTTAATGGGTTATGTAAAAAGTGAACAAAATCATTTGCAACTGCTCGAAATCTGTAATTATCATAATAGCTTCGTGCACGATCTTCAAATTGTTTTGTTTCATTCAAAATGAACTAAAAAAGTTGACAAATTATTTCTTGTAAAAGAATAAGTAAAACACCACCAACTTTGTCAAGTAATCTAAGCTGCTTTGGCTTTTCTCCATTATAACCATCAAGAGCTCCAAGAAGAAATTTGTAAATATTCCGAATTTGTTTTAGTTTTAATTCGAGTTCATTCAAAACTTGTGGACCAATTTTAACATCTGATGTTCCTTCACTTCCATAAAGAGCAACCCAAAGTCGTAAACCATCCGCTCCTAAAGCTTGTTGATTCAAAGTTCCATTAGTAACCTAAAAAGGATATGGTAATGAGCAAGAAAACGATAAAACGAATAACTACAAAAAATGATACAATAGTGCTAAAAACCTTACCAAATCTGGATCGATAACATTTCCAACAGATTTTGACATTTTACGATTTTTATCATCAACTGAAAATCCATGAACAAGAACATGTTTGTATGGAGGAAGCTCGCGTGAAGCAAGACTTGTTAAAAGTAATGATTGAAACCATCCACGAAATTGATCCACACCTTCACTAACAACATCAGCAACTTTATTCTGTCCCATTGTATGCCATGCCACTCCACTATCAACCCAAACATCCATAATATCGCCACCTTTTTGAAGTTCATTTGAAGAAGGAAGATTCAAAGTTTCACGAATTTTAGAATCATCCAAAAGTTCTTTCACTGAAGCTTTCCACCAAACATCAGTGCAATTTTGTTGACGAATTTTATCAGCGATTGATTTAATGAAAGTTGAATTGGTATGAGCTTCATTTTGGGAATCAATGAGAGCAGGAATGGGAACTCCCCAAGCTCGTTGACGTGAAATACACCATGCTGGTCGATGAGATAATTGAGAGATTAAAGATGCTTTTTGACTTTCATCTGAAAAATTCAAAATAAATAAGAAGGCGCTACAGTACCTTCCAAAACTAACCAATTTTAAGATTTTTATCAACAAAATCAACAGCTTTTTGAGACACTGTAGAAACATCAATAAACCATTGTCTTGAAGATCTAATAATCACAGGCTAAAAACACATTGATTAAAACTTATGACCATTCACAAAAGCGTTGAAAAAATAAAGCGACAAAAAGGTAAGTTCACAAACCTTTTTCGTTCTCCAATCATAAGGATAAGAATGTGAATAATTATACGAAAGAACGACATGCTTCTTTAGTAATTCTAAGACAGCTTTAGATCCTTGAGTTATAACATCTTTTCCTTCCAAATCATAACCCATTTGACGAGTATATTTCCCATCTTCATCAACGAAGCATTCAACCTTCTCTTTCCTTGATACTGCAATCTAAAAATTTATCATTTAGTAAGCATTTAAAGAATGTTATTTTGAAACCTTATAATCATCAAAACCATGAGCATAAGAAGTATGAACAAGTCCTGTTCCAACATTAGCAGAAACATGTGAAGCTGGAACAAATGGTGAAGCAATGGCGGTGAAAAAGCAATGACGATAAAAGATATTTTTGAAAACTGATGAGTCCATGGTTGTTAGAACTTTGAGAGGACGTTGAAGCGATTGAGAAATGGAGGAAACAAGATCAGCTGCAACAATGTAATATTCTTTTATTGGCAAACTAAAAAGAAGCGAATGATTTGAGTCAACAGTTTTCAGTCATATTAGATTCAAATGATAATAGCTTACTTTTGTTGCTTAGCATCTTCAAATTCGATTAAAGCATATTTCAAATTTTCTGAATAAGCCACAACATCATTTAACGGCAATGTCCATGGAGTAGTTGTCCAAATAAGAGCAAAAATATGAGATGGCTTTTTAGAAGATTTCAGCGATCCTTGTCCAAGTTTATCCAAATCAAAATTAATCAATTGAAATCGGAAGAAAGCTGCTATTGATTTATGTTTATCATTATATTCAAGTTCGGATTCAGCAAGAGCAGTTTTGGAAGATGGACTCCTAAAAAAATAAGTAATGTTAGCATAACAAAGAGTAAATGATGTTAAAGACTAACCAATAAATAGGTTTAAAACTTCGATAAACATATCCTTTTTCATACAAATCAGCAAAAATGTCCAGTTGGTTTGCAACATATTGAGGTTCCATTGTAAGATAAGGATTATTCCAATCAGCTGTAACGCCCCATCTTTTAAACGAGCTTCGTTGAGTTGATATCGCATTGTATGCAACTTGTCGAGCTAATTCTCGAATTCTTAAAGGTGAATCAGCTTCATTTGATGCTTCTTTAGCTATTTTAAGTTCAATTGGAAGTCCATGACAGTCCCATCCAGGTTGAAAATGAACACGATTAGTTGGCATCCGAGTTTTAAAAACGAGATCTTTAAGCACTTTATTGATAGCATGTCCGACGTGAGTTGAACCATTAGCATATGGTGGACCATCAAGAAGGATGAACCTAAAAATAATAAAGAGTTTAATGTACGATCTAACAAAAGTTTTTTACGATAAACAATTCAACAGTAGGCTGGCTGAGCCTCCCTTATAAGCACCATAAGTTGTTGAATCAAAAAATAACGAAACAACAAACTCACTCTGGCAATTCTTTTCTTTCTTCTGCATTCATTTGCCATAGATACAATTCATCAAATTTCCCTTTTTGATGTAAATCCGCATCCACAGCTGATCGTTCTGTTGACTTCAAATGAGGTGGAAATGTTGTTTTTGGAAGGAATACAGTTTTCTTGAAATTAATTTGTTCTTCAGTAGGAGCAGCAGCAGCATTGACAGTTGATAACGACCTTTTAATGACGTAAACATGCTTCAATTTTATCAAGTGCTGCTTGAAATAATGATTGGTTAAATCCATCAAGACCCAAAAAAACCAAAGCTGGTTTACGACAAAGATCAGCTCCTTTGAGAACAATAACGAGGCGACGAATAAAGAGATCAGATTCTTGCTAAAAAAAATTCTTTGATGAATCAAGACAAGATAATGAAACTCACAGTATCAGGACCCAAAAGTTGCCTCGTTTCGTAATCCAATGGTTGATAAGTACCAGGAAGTTGTTCACTGTTGTGTTTAGGATGAATAATTTCGATCACTTGTCCAAATTTTCCAAGAGTTGTAAAATGAATTTGATAGATGTCTTTGAATTCTTTGAATGATAATAGAATGTTTTGATTATCAAATTTGAAAGATAAATCAACAAATTTCGGCCACACTTGAGAAATCGACATTCAGTCCTAAAAAATGATATATTTAGTTTGTGATTAATCTTGCAACAAAAACACTTTCAATAAAAGTACATATTTTCTTGAGAAATATTCAACTCTTTCATGCTTCAATAAAACAACTTTTTTTAGATAAAAAAAACATCTTTATTTTGAAATTACAAACAAAAAATACAATTCAACAAAACAAAACTACCAAAAATCTAACAATCTAATCATCAAGGGGAAATTGAGTAACTTCTTTAAGAGTTAATAATCTATCTTTTAGTGTAGTATCTAATGCCATTCGCTTTTCTTTAACCATAATTTTAACTTCTCCAGGTTTGAAATATCGTTCTTCACCCGTTTTCTCATCCTTAAGGTAAAATAATTTATCAGTAATGACAATTCCAAGGGATTTCCATGCAACAAAAAACAGAACAAAAGATAAGATTAATCGGCTTTTAGAAAACTAATAAATAATGGATTAAAGGTATGTTCATGAAATTAAAAAATCAAAACCTGAGTATATGTAGCACCATCGGGAATAGGTCGATGATGACGCCATTTTTGTCGAAAAATTCTTCTCCATTCCCATATAAGCATTGTTGGAAAGAAATATGACCAAATATTATGCACGAATAAAGCAACTATCGATGGTAAAAGGTTTTAGTAAAAAGTTGCAGATTGTTTATTAAAAAGTTCGGGTGGAATTGTCTGTTTTCTTCCTCGGAGAAGAATATTCCTTTCCCTTCTACTGATTTTGTATCAACTCTTCTCCACAACAAATAGCAAAGTTTTATTGATTTTTTAAAAGCTCTAACTAAACGCCTTTTGAAGGTAAATCTCGATGCGGAAAATATGGAGCAATAAGTGAAATTAATGAAAATGAGTGATCACAGAACGTATTTGGCTCGTTTCTGTAATTTTTGCTATTTAATGTAAGTCCTGTCAATATCGGTTAAGCTAAAGAGCGATTCATGAATAATGGCGGTCACGTTCAACAAAGAATAAAATGGGAATCTCCGCTTTTCATCAAACTATATACACAATCCTTTATTTCTTTATCCAAATAACAAAGCAGAAATGTTTCGCCTCATACCACAAAAATTTTAGGCGAAGGAATATTGTCTAGAGTGTAAGTTGCTTTCAATGAAGCAAAAGAAACAGAAAAAGGCATAAAGATAACGAATGTCAAAAAACATCAAAATACGAATGAGAAAACGAACAGTGTAAAGTTTATAAGTATCAACACATTTATTCTGAAAACTTATTCAACAATAACAAAAATTCAAGAATATAAATCAACAAAAACAAATGAGGTATTAAAAGTTTAGTAAAGAATTGGCGGCTGTTGAGTAGGAAGAAGATTGAAACGTTTCTTGATGGTAACACGATGACGAGAATATGTATCAGCAGGTGAGAAACGAGATGGATGAGCAGAGAATGTGTTCTGACCGTTTTCGTCCTTTTGCTAAAAAAAAGTAAGATTATTAGTGGTAAATACAAAAGTCATAAAGAGTTGTATCGTTGAATGGTTGGGAGAGCTTTGTTCATGATGAAAACATTCTTGTCCAAACAGAAGAAGAGGAAGAATATATGAAAACAATAACATACCTTCAAAGTATAAACCCGCTTTCCTTCTTCATCCATATAATAACGTAGATACATTTTTGATTCTTCGAGATCTTTTGCAAAAAGATATGCCTAAAAAATGAAAGTAAATTAGTGAGGTTGTGAAGGATAAAAAAAATGGCAAAGAATAAACGAATAACGAATGTCACGATAACAATGGAATGTGATGGGATGAAAAATGGTGGTGAAAACAATATCACTAGCTTTATTTGCAATAAAGTTTTTTCATTAAACAAAAACAAAAAAAGCCTTGGAAGAAAAAATGTGTTTAGAAAAAAGGAACAAACAAAAAATAATTTATTTCAGCCAAAGTTTGCGTTTTTAGTTTTTTGAGGAAAGAGAGGAACCATAGCAATCGCATGTTGCGTGACAACATTGCCGCAAGTCGATGTTACAATGGACCAGAACCTAAAAGTTTTTTTAGAGTCATTTTTATTTTTGTTGTCAGAGATTTTTCATTACCTTCGGTATCAAAAACATAATCCCATAAACTTGTGCTAATGCCATATCCGGCATCAAAATCTTTAAAGTGATGATTATGATGATAAACTTTTCGAAAATGAAGATTTGTTGTAGGTCGTGGTCTTCCATGATGAAGATAATAATGTATCAAATCATAACAAATATAACCAAATAATTTCCCACTACAAAAGCAACAAAATATGGAATAAGGCATAAATGAACGATAAAACAAATAAAATGTTCCAATAATAAAAAGTGCGGGAGTAGGAGGAAATACTAGTCGTTCACCATCCATTGGAGTTTTATGATGTAAACCATGGAGGGCAAAATGAAAGGTAATTTGGTTATAACTTTGTAAATTGGGTTTCCAATGAAATACACCTCGATGCAAAGCATATTCCAGCAAAGTCCATGTTAGTGTTCCCATTGTAAAAATAAAGGAAGCAGAAAGTATACCTTTTGATAAGCCTATAAAAGATGGATATTAACAGAAATGTTGTCATAAAAACTCTTCAAAAAGCTTACCATAATGTTGATACAATAAATTTAAACCATTAAATGCAAAAAATATTACCAATGGCATCCATACCATTGGAATCATCCACCATTTTGTGTTTGTGAGAGATTCAAGAAAATTTGATTCAAATAAGCGCAATTTTCCATCATATGGTTCGTGAATCCACCTCCAGTATCGTTCTTTTAGATGTCCAACTTCAAACATAATTGGTTTATCAGAATCAACGAGTTTGTCCTTCTGAAAATTATTGCTTTTAGAATGTTAATTTTTTACTAAACAGAGATGTCATATATTCCAATGTTTTGGAGCGTTTTGAACAGATACAATATTAGAAAACAATGCGAAAAGCATAAAAAGTGAAATGAAAAAAGTGATAAGAGCACATGTATGATACAGATTTTTAGGTTGTGAAGTAAATTCAAAGCATGGAAATGATATCATACACTTTTTTCATGGAATCAGCAAAGTTATTGATGTTATAAATATAACAAATCAAAGCATCGAGAGATGATAAACGTTTGGAATATATAACAGTTTACCCAATAACAAACAATTAACTTACTTTAAAGCTTTGATCCAAAGAATATCTTTCAAGAATATCATAAGCAGCTTTGGAATGTTCGTGTTTTAAACCCATTATTCTTTCTTCACCTTTCATAAATTTTTCGATATTACTTCCAGCTACCCTTTCCAATACCTTTCTTCCACCAGGGTGCTTAGAAGCAAATCCACTAACATCATAAAGTTTATTGTTAAAATTCATTAACAATGGTCGATCATCATCTTTAGCTGAAGCATCAGCATCATCAGCATCATTAGCTTTTATTATTTTTGTTGTTGAATCATTCTTTCCCATGTTTGATTGATGATTCCTGCAAAAACGAAATATTTTGAGATTAGAAAAAATGAAGCACATTCAAAGTTTATAAAGAAACACGTGATAGCAACAGAAACCACTAAAACAATAAATAAAATTCAGTTATTTCTAATCCCAAAAATATGACAGTTATATTAAAAAATTAGTTAAAAATTTATTTCCATGCAAAAAAAATTAGAGTTTGAACTTTATATTTTAGGAATTTGTGAAACTAACTCAAAAAAAAGCACCAAACTTTCTTCTTTTTTTTCTGCGAAGGAAGAGAGAAAGAAAAAAACCGTTGACGCAACACACAACAAACGAACGAACAAAAAAAAAACAGTCGTCGTCGAGAAAGAAGAAAAAAAGTTTTTATTTCGGTTCGTCTTTTTCTTTTTCTTGTTCTTCCTAACAACTTTCACGCTGATTTTTTTCTTTTTCTGTTAACTTTAAAGAAAAAAGAAAAAATATGGATTAAAGTGAGAAACACCATAGAAATAAGATAAGGTAGAGTAAAGGAAGAAGAAAACGATAAAATGCGCAGCAAGCACACATTTTTTTTTCTTCCAAAAAAATGACAAAAATGGAAATGACTGAAGGAAGGAAGAAAGAAAAGTTCCATGTCCATGGTGATGGATGCAGAAATGAAGGTGTGAGTTTGAAGTTGCTTTATTGACGACTGACACATGCTAAATAAAATAAAAAAATATATGCTTAAAGATTTCGAAAAAACGTGGTTTCTATGTAGTTTGTTGTTGAAATTTTTTTATTTGTAACTTTATATAAGCTTTTTTTTAAATTAAATTCGTCGTCAATGTCATATTTTTTTCTCCTTCTGCTTACTATAACTAATTATTAATGCTACATACATATGAAAAGAACGATAAAATAGCAAAAAATTTAATACAACCTTAGTTTCTTAGTTTATGAGTGAGAAGAAAAAAATATATTGGTGATTTTCAAACAAATTTTGACGAATTTAAAATCAAACATAGTTTTATAATTGCGAGGAGAAGCAAGCAATTAACCCCAAATTTAGTACACCATAACAATTTGAAGCTCCATAAATATAATTATCGACGTTTATTTAATGATTTTGATTTTGGACACGTATTTGGAATGTCCAATTAAAGCTGCTTTTTTCTCTTTTATTTTGTTTATAAACGTTTTTGCTGAAGCTGGTGATGGACAAAAGGAAGAAAAGAAAACGAGTTTGAAAATTTTACTAACAAACATGGCCAGCTTTTTTTTTTTGCAATTTGTTGCATATCCATTTTTTTTGATGCAAAAGATTAAGAGAAAAAAAACAAAAGCAAATTAAAGACAATTTTAAAGAGATTTATTACATACATAAGTGCTTTCAAAGTATCATTAGCCTTTTTTTCTGAAAGTTTTACTTTTAAATTTAAACCCAAAACAGCAAGCAGTTTCATGTTTGGGGCATGAATCTCTACAACAATCACTGCACTGCCTCTCAAGCTAAAAGTTACGTTTGTTAAAATTCGATCGAATGAATAAATAAACCTATGATTTTATTATTTAATTAACATTTTTTTGAGCTCAACAACATAAAAAAGCAATGAAATTTTTTTGTGGATGAAAATAAAATAAAATTAAAATTATTGCTTTTGGAAAGAGGAACTTTTTTCCAAAGATTAAGATGGATTCAGTTTAGGCTGTTTTATAGCGGGCCAGTACCTATAAAAGTTTAGACTTATTTTTTTGTTGTCGTTATTGTAAGAAAGAATTATTTTCATTTACCTTCGGTATTAAAAGCATAATCCCATAAATTTGAAGTAATTCCATAGCCTCCATCAAAATCTTTAAAATGATGATTATGATGGTAAACTTTACGAAAGTGTAAATTTGTTGATGGTCGAGGTCTTCCATGATGGAGATACCAATGAGTTACTTCATAACAAATATATCCAAAAAATTTTCCACTATAAACTAAACAAAATATTGGCCATGGTAAAAATGAGTAATAAAATAAGAAAATTGCGGTAATCGGAAATATGGCTAATGCGGGCTGAACCACTAATCTCCCATCATCCATTGGAGTTTTATGATGTAAACCATGGAGGGCAAAATGAAGGGTTATTTGTTTATAACTTTGCAAATTTGGTTTCCAATGAAATATTCCTCGATGCAAACAATATTCAAGAAGTGTCCAAGACATTGTTCCAATTGTGAAAAGGAATGATGCAGAAAGTATACCTTTTGAGAGGCCTAAAAATTATGGAATATTTTTTTACATATGTACATATAAACCATGATAAGATATTTGCAAAAAATGAATGGTTTGTAAACCTTTTAAAGTCTAACAGTAGAGAGAAAAATATTTTTGATACAATAACAATAAGAAAAAATCTTCCAAAACTAACCATATTCTTGATACAATAAATTCAATCCATTTAATGCAAAGAAAATTACGAATGGCATCCATACTACAGGTACCATCCACCATTTTGAATTAGTGAAGAATTCGAAGAAATTTGATTCGAATAAACGCAGTTTGCCATCATAAGGTTCATGAATCCACCTCCAATATTTCTCTTTCAAATGTCCAACTTCCCATAATATTGGTTTTCCAGAATCAACAAGCGTGTCCTTCTGTAAACAAAAATAATGAATTAAACCAGAATCTCGATTTAACGCATTCAAGAAATTTAGAAAAAAGTAGTTTGACGTACTTTAAAGCTTTGATCCAAAGAATATCTTTCAAGAATATCATATGCAGCTTTGGAATGCTCATGTTTTAAACCCATTATTCTTTCTTCACCTTTCATAAATTTATCGATATTACTTCCCGCTACTCTTTCCAATACTTTCCTTCCACCAGGGTGCTTAGAAGCAAATCCACTAACATCATAAAGTTTATTGTTAAAATTCATTAACAATGGTCGATCGTCATCTTTAGTTGAAGCATCAGCCTCAGCATCAGCTTTTATTATTGTTGTTGTTGAATCATTCTTTCCCATGTTTGATTGATGCTTCCTGCAAAAACGAAATATTTTGAGATTATAAGAAAAATGAAGCACATTTAAAGTTTATAAAGAAATTCGGGAATTAAACCAAAAATATAGTCTAAAATTTTAGAGCCATAAAGCAGCTCGTTTTGCTACTGCAATATGGCTTTCATACAGTAGCATCGTATCGGTAAAAAAAAAGGATGCGCTTGTATTATTCTTCAAGCATAAGTTCCAATTATTTTTTTAAACACTTTTTTCATTTTATTTAATGAACTTGAAAGGCAATTAATTCAACAAAAAAATAAGACCACCACTTTCTTTAGCAGCGGCGGTGGGTCTTCTCTGTCTGTTTAAACTATGAACACCTAAAAAAAACAAATTCTTCCATTTTTTTTATTGCGACCAGTTGTTTTAAAACAAAGAGAAGAAAGAAAAAAGAAGACGTGAGTTTTAACAACCTTTGATACCATTTATCTTTTATTTTTTCTTTCACTAGTAAAGAAATTGCCTAAATGATCGATTAAAAGTGTAGCGTGTGTGGTACTCAAAAATTTTATGATTAATAGATTAATACCTTCTATGCATAAAAAACACTTATCTTAAACAGACCACCTATGTAATAATGTGTGTATAAAGTTCTTCATTTAACAACCAGTTGGGTGGTACATGGTACAACAAAAAAGTCTAATTGTTCATGGGAAGATAGCGCTAATAAAAGGAAGTAAGTTATGAAAGTTGCAAACGAGCAAAATTTCGAAAAATAATCTCTCTTCTCGTCGAACTTTCATCACCAAATATACAAACATAACACAACACAATTAAAAATATTTATTTATGAATTCTAAATACAAAAGACAAAATTAAAACACAAAAATTATTCATATAAATACGATCCATCAATATCTTCAGGCTTACATGTATCAGTTGGTGGACCACAAGCTGGACATTTAGGTTCTGGAGGTGAAGGTCGATCATCCACTTTCAAATTGCCATAAACATTTCCCTAAAAGTGATATGAAAGTAATAATAGGTAGAGTAAAACAAAAACAAATAACATACAGCACGAATAACTCCACAACCATCTTTAGATTTAGCCAAACTAATGACAGGAACGCTATTGGTAACAACATTATTTTCTTGAATACTTTTCATTTCAATTTGAAATTTAGGAACATATGTTTTTTCACCAGTTCGAAAATTGATCAATATACCAGAAAATGGATAAACTTGAAATTCAGAGAACTTTGTTGTTGAACAAAAGAATGCAAAGTTAGGTGGACATCCAACTGATGCAGCAAGAGTAACAGGATCTTTTGTTTTATAGCATACACATGACCTGAAACAAAAGCCAAAATTAGTATTGTTTCTTGTTAGCCACTTTAAAGGTTAAACAACTAAATGAGAATAACAAACAATGAAGTTAAAATTTAGTGTTGCTTAAAATACTCACATGCTTATCAAATTAACAAATATCTTTACAAAAAACACTACTAACAAATAGCCTTAGCCTAAAAACATCAAGATGAACAACGACATAAGCTTCTTTTAGTAATCTAAGCAAATCCAAAGCTACATACTCTAATCAACAAGTCTTATCATAAATTCCATAAAAAAAAGTAAACATACATATGCTTCTTTTCCATTTGTGTGCTTTTATCATTATTAATTTCACATGGTTTAGCTATTTTAGGATCAGAGTTATCATTTTGACGATCAATTTGAAAGGTAATAGGTTCTTTAGCCAATTCATAAAAATGTACATCTTCATAAACTTCTGACATGGTTTCTTCACTAAAAAAGAGACGAAAAGATAAATGAAGAAACAAATGAAAAGAAAAAAACCTTACCCAGCTAAAGCAAGTGTAAAGCACCATAAAATTCCAATAAAGATTGAAAGAATTTTCATGTTTGAATTTGATGGAAGAAGATATAAACCAAGAATAAAAATGACGTTGACGAAGAAGAAGCCACACGAAGGAGAAAGCAGAAAACCAACCAACTTTCACTGAGCAAAAAGCATTCAATGAATGAAAATGAAATTTCTCAAAGTTTTTAAAACAAACGACTCTTTTTAGGCTAAAAAAAAAGAATGAATGGGAAATGATTGATTTTTATGCAAATTTTGTTTTACTGTTGAGAAAAATGCTTGAATGATGATTTTTTTGCCAGAAAAAAAATGTGTAAAATGTGTGAGAGAGATTACAAAAACTTTCAAGGCTTACATAATTGTTTTGGATAAAAAGGTATGATCGTTATTAATAATTTTTTGAAAGAAAAAAAACAACACATTCACTATTATTTTTTTGTTGAGAAAATGAAACTTTATTTATATGTGTAAGAAGTTAAAGTTGCTTGAAGGTACTAATTAATTGATCTGTCTTGAATCAAAGACAAACACTAGAATATTAGAGAAACAAATATAAATGCGGACTTTATAGCGTTAACAGCTCATCAGTAAATGGAAAATTACAACATTCAATGAAACAATGCAAGAATGACAAACAAAGGCTTCATGCAAGGCTGCGCTGCATTACAGTAAACATGTAATCGCATCAAAACCAAGCTTGCCTTGAACTTATGTATGTGTGTTTATTTAATAATTAGAAATAATGGTTTTTAAAGTTCAAGAAAATATGGGTTTTGTTCATAACAAGATCATAGCAAACAACGTACAATGTATTTTCCTAAGGCAATTTAGGAATCTTAGGTTTCAGGAACAGCTATTTTTACTGACATACATTAGCGGGTGGGTTTTAAACAGTGTTGTCATATTTTTATTTCATCGCCGCCGCCGCCGCCGCCGCCGCCGGCGGCGGCGGCGGCGGCGATGGCGGCGCTGCCGGCGGCGTTAATTTGTAGTACAAACTTTACCAAAGGGAGGACCCTTTGGATTTTAAAAATTTTTCAAAAAAAAATTAGAACATTATTGTTTGGTCCTCATATCTCTTTGGATTGCTCTAATATCGAGAAAAAATATACCAAAGAAGAAATCACGTTGAATTTAGGAAATTCTGAAAAAATAATTGCCTTGGTTATCCCTTTGATAATTTCTCAAACTAAATTTTTTGTATCGCCGTCGACGGCGGCGCCGCCGCCAATCCAAAATATTCGCCGCCGCCGCCGCAGATATCGGCGACGCCTCGCCGCCGGCGGCGGCGGCGTGACAACACTGGTTTTAAATCAATATTTTTTGAATTACAGTTTTAAAAAACTCACTAACAAGGGAACGGTCAGACATGTAAGTGAGATTTCGATATTTTGTTTAGCAGAAAATATTATTTAGCATATTTTATAACATATCCCAAAATCTTAGCAGCGAATAGAAAGATGGTCTAAAGTTACAAGTCCTCAAAGTTTCAAATGATCAACGGGGAAACCCTATTGGACCTTTTTGACTCATAGGGTTTCCCCGTAGGACCTTTTTGACTCATAGGGTTTCCCTGTTGATCATTTGAAACTTTGAGGACTTGTAACTTTAGACCATCTTTCTATTCGCTGCTAAGATTTTGGGATATGTTATAAAATATGCTAAATAATATTTTCTGCTAAACAAAATATCGAAATCTCACTTACATGTCTGACCGTTCCCTTGTAAGCTAATTTTCAAGTTTCAAGAAGATACGTTCACTTTTTATAGCTTCAATTTTATTTTCTTCGGCTAACATCTTTATTTTGTTGTGATTCATCAAGTTTATAGTAATCAATGAAGTTTGTCTTGATTTGGTTGGGTCCAATGATAATTATTTTTTTATTTTTTTATAATCTTTGCGTAATTAATTTTTTTATGAGGACAAAACAAAAAAAAAAGTGAAGAACTATGAAATAATTCGAACTGTAGTTGGAAAATCTCCTACACTTCTTGTTGTTGCAACGGATTTAATGGATGGAATTTTGCTTACACCTGGTGAATGATATCGTAATTTTGCATTGAATGCAATCATTAAAGCACTAAAAAATAAATAAAACAAAATCAATAATGAATTAAATGAATTTTTCTTCTTCCTTTTTGGGATAATAAATAAATTTTTTTAAGGGCTTACCCATCAAGAGCATGACATAGTTCCCATGCTATACTAGTGGATAAAAAAACATGCCATGGATTGGTATCAAATCTCCATACCAGATGAAACGAAGCTAACATAGCTGTATATAATAAAGATGTCATACAAGCCTAAAAACTTTTTTTTGTAGTTTTAATTTTTATTTTTTTCTCGGAATATTTGTTAAAAAACTTTTTGTTTAAAAATTATGTATGTATTTCCTTAATTTTTTTACCTGTATAAAAAATCGTATTTCTTTAGCTTGTTGAATTTTGGATCGATTTTGTCCTATGCCTAAAACTTATATTTCCATCGATTAATAAATAATGTGTTTAAAAAAGTGTAAATAAATCTAACTAACTAACCCAAAACATATCGATTATGTTGAATTGTGCATAAAGTACAAATATCAATAAAAATTATTAATAACATGAATGAACAACCATAAATAAAATCAATATAAAATGATATTATATTTCCACAAAATGAAGTTTCAAAAGTCCAAACTAAAGTGGAGGAATCAAAATAAAAATTACAGCCATCTAAAAAAATTTTTTGTGTTTTATATTTAAATTTTTTTTTGACAGACGATTTTAAAAAAAGAAGGCTTTTTGGGTCTTATTAATCAAAAGCCAAAAAAGTTTACTCCTCCAATGCAAAAAGACTTACCAAAAAAATAAATAATTCCATGGAATAAAGAAATAAAAATAACAATCGAAACAAAATATTTTGCATTTTTATCTTTAAATATTATTCGATAATATATTGGACTTCCAATTGCTATCAAACGATTTATAGCTTTTAATAATTGAGCATAAAGAGTAATGAAATAAAATACCAAAATTAAATGTCCCAATTTTATTCCAAGTAAACTTTGGGATAATTCAGAACTTCTAAAATTGAAATTCTCATATAATCAAAATTTTGCTTTTGACAAAAAAAAACACAATTCCCAAAAATTAGATATTACCGTATTTTTTTATTTTGTAAAAAAAGAGGGATCATAGTATATTTTTTTTTCTCTCACCATCGGAAAGATGAAAGATAAAGGTGCATGAAATTTGTTAGAGGACTTTGTTCCTTCTTCCATACACACTATTTTATTTTTTTTCACATATCTTTTTTTTCCAAAGCCCATACATACAAATATTTATATTTTTTATGGAATTTTTTTCACATGGTTTTTTTGCAAATAAATTTTTACGTTATTAGTTAAGATGATGATCAGTGTGCCGCTTTTTAATTTTTTCGCCTCCGCCTCCGCCTCCGCCTCCGCCTCCGCCTCCGCCTCCGCCTCCGCCTCCGGAGGTGGAGGCGCCTCCGGAGGCGATGGAGGCGCCTCCGGAGGCGCGGAGGCGATAAAAATACGTTAGTTTTTCGAAACATCGCCTCCGCCTCCGCCTCCAGCTCCGGAGGCGGAGGCGCCTCCGGAGGCGATGGAGGCGCCTCCGGAGGTGGAGGCGCGGCACACTGATGATGATGACATATCTTAGGTAAAATGCTTATTGTAATTTTCTAAACAAAAATTTAGACAAAAAAAGAGACAGTCAATTTATTTTTCTTTTTTTTATTGAATCACCACCCTTTTATTACTTTTTCTTTTCGAAAATAAAACTTT
Source organism: Panagrolaimus kolymaensis (assembly GCA_028622995.1). Lineage (NCBI taxonomy): Eukaryota > Metazoa > Nematoda > Chromadorea > Rhabditida > Panagrolaimidae > Panagrolaimus > Panagrolaimus kolymaensis. The sequence goes on from JAJQJQ010000035.1 coordinate 1,868,840, forward strand.
TTAATAATAATAATGAGAAGAAAAAAAAGTAAAATGCCACTAACGTAGTTAGTTATATGCACTTATAAGTAGTAATAATGACTTTTAGAAAAAGCCCTTTTGCATTTTACAGTTGGACAAAATAATAAACTTACATTAAAGATAAAGAAGTTGCCCAAAAAACAAATATAGCTAAAACGCCTGCTTCACCAAGGGCGTGAATGAAACATAAATATCCAAAACAATTATGAAGAGCTGGGACTTTGAAAATAATTCGAAGAGAAATAAAATTTGCGATTAAACCACAAACGCCGACCTAAAAATGCCAGAGAACATTGAAACTTTAATGTCAAACTTTTTTTGTAAAATATTGTGGCAAAAGTTTTAGAACTAAAAAATTAAAGGCGCAAACAGAGAAGAAATTTTTTGATTAAAAAAATTCAAAAAACAAAGCGATTTTTAATTTTAATAAAAAATTAAATTGTTATTACCGTAAAAATAATTAATACAGCAAAAATATCTCCATGCAAATTGCCAACAACTTCTTCACTTTCAGCATCATTTTCATCTTCAATGGTGGTGGAAGTTTCCGTGGTATTTAAAATATCCAATAATGGATTTACACTTGTCATTTTTTAATAATAAAAAAAGTTTTTTTTATAAAAAATTAAAAATAAGCATTTGTTGATATTATCATAAAAACAAAATCTAAAAAATTAAAACAAATTTTTTTTTTGACAAACTAAAATACATATTATGCCTGAGAAAATTATTTTTTTAGCAGGTGAAAAAAATGGCACGGCGGCGAAAAAATAATTATGTCATTAACAATTTATTTTTTTGGAATGATTTCGCAAAAAAAAAAAGAAGAAAAAATATGGGTAAATGGTAAACCGCGTGATGTGATTCATAAATAAAAAAAACAAAATAATAAAATTTTCTTTGAATGTTGGAGCTTTTTTCTTCTTCTAATGTGTTTTATGAGATTATGTTCTTCCATCAAAGGCATAAATAATTAAATAAAATAATAAAAAAAGTCGTAAAAATAAGTGGGGAAATAATTTATGATTTATGTATGACTCGAGCGGTTATAAGAAAGAATGATGCTAGTTATTAGAGAATTTAAACACTTTAATTACAGTATCAAAATTTCTTTTTGGTTGAGAAGAATGAAATTATTATGGGTGTTCATCATAAAAAGCGACCAGACATATCCAAAAAAACATTTAAAAAATTGCTTCTTCGAAAAAAGAAATGGAACCACAAAAAGTTAATTTGTTCGAAACTTAAAAAACTCATGATAGAAAAAATTTTATTGCGTTTTTCAAACTTGGAAATTTTGAAATTAAAAGGCAACTCTCTAAGGTTTTGGTTCCTTTTTTGAAGAATTTTTCTTCATTCAAAATTAATTCGCCAAAAAATAAACGCATTGTGGTTGTTTAAAAATCGTAAATCAAAATAACTAAGATTGCCATAGTTTGATAAATCAAAAATTACTAATCTTCGAAATTTATGAAAAAAAAATAAAAATAAAAGCAGACAAAATTTGTCTCATTTTAAAAATCTGGAAAATAAAAAATGAACTTTGTTGTTTTTAATCTGAACGCATTAGCTTAATTTTACTTAGAAAAATAAGAAAAATTAATCTAAAAATGAGACTCATAAAACTAATAAAAAAATTTAAGTTTTATTATTCAAAAAAAAATGTTTTTCTCCTTCAAACGAAAAAATTAATGCATTATTAAAGAGAAAAAATGGTAGCAAGCAAAAAACATAATATTCCTTCTTTTTTTTTGCTTTACACCATATATTTTCATATTTAGATTAATTTTATATTTTCCCACAAAAAAAAATTTTTAAGAAAGAAGAAAAAATGCATCACTAAAACCTTGCAACCCATTTGTAAAAACCAACAAAAAAGGGTAAAACTTTTTTTTTCCAAGGATTTTATTTTTCTGCTTTCAAGTTTCTATTTTGGACATTTTTTTTTCTTTTCATCTGAATTCCAAACTATTGCAACATTCATCCATTTTTTTTTCCATTAAGATTTAACAGCAACAAAAAAAAAGTAAAATTCTAAAAAAAATTTCCAAGTTTTATTTTTTAAAGGTTATCGTATTCAAAAGGGTATATTATATGTATGTAAGTATTTATCGTTGTTTGACGTAAATGAAGGCGCCTCAACTAATTTACTCATGTTTGTTTGTTATTCTTTTTTTTACTTTGAATTCAATAAATAATAATAAACAAATTTGATGAATAAACGTAAAAATTTTTTGTCAAAATAAAAAGATCTTTTTAATTTGTTTAAAAAAAGAAATTCTTGTTACTTACTTTTGTTTTGAAAGAAAAAGAAAAAAAACATGACACTTACAGTATATTTGCTGGGTATATTTGGTGGAGAAAAAAATAATTAAAAAAGGAATTGCCACGACCCGGGATCGAACCGGGGACATTTAGATCTTCAGTCTAACGCTCTCCCAACTGAGCTATCATGGCAGTAAAATCTTGGTTAAAGGAAGTAAAGACATGTAAAAAATAGTTTTAAATCATTAAAAAATCATTTCAATGAATAAATATGCATAAAATTTGTTACAACTTTAGATTACATGTATTTGAAATGGTTTTAGGTGTATCATATTTGCATTTAAAAATTTTGTGAATGAAAAAGCTCAAAATCAATTAGAAAAATTTCTGGTTCACGCTCATTCTTCAAAACGATGATAACTTTTTTGTTGGCTAAATGCCTTGAATACTTTTGAGCGTTGATTTCATTGTAAAACAACCATTTTCATTTTCATGGTTGTTGTTGCTGCTGCTGCTTTTTTGATTTAATAAATTTTCCATGTTTGAATGTTGTTTCTTAGTTTGTTTCAAATTTTTTAAAATCATCTCCATTGATGTCCTTGAATTGTTTCAATCATATTTTTACACTATTTACTACCTGCCTTTTATTTTTTGCTTCATCCGCTTCTTTCCTTGAAATGCTTCTTGCCGTGTTTATTGCTTCTTTGATATGTTGATTTTGTGGGTGCTCAGGTTAACTCGTTAATTCATCTTTGAGCATTGTTTTTTGTATCATGAGGTAGTAAAAAAATCATGATAGGAATATGTTATGGCGCTGATAAAAGGCTGATAAAGCTTCAAATCCATACTTTCAAAAACGATGGAAGAAGTTGCTATTTTACTTAACCCACTTCCCTTCTCTTTATCACCGTGTTTTACGAGTTTTTATATCGCTCGCGTGTTTATCGTGTATTTTTATCGTCCGCTGATAGTAAAAATCATAATTTTTTAGTTCACTCAACTTACTCATCACTCAAACATTGGGCTGGTAACTATGAATGCCGTTAATGACATCAACCAAGAAAATATCGTAAGTTTCGGTTTCTTTACCATAAGCATCTCTTTTGAAAGATTCTGCTATTCCTAATATGCTTGTTATCTCGTGCCTCTTTTATTCAATGTTACTATATTCCTTTCTTTTCAGGCAGCACCAGGTCAAAATGACGTAAACCAACTTTGCCAAGAAATATTTGATCATACAATTGGGAAGAATGTTTATCAACATGCTGACGCAACTAAATGGAATGTTCAAATCGTTGAAGCAATTACCAAGGCTCTTGTTGAATTCAATCGTCCATTCAAATATTGTACATCCTGTATTATTATGCAAGCTGGTTTAAATGGTGGTCTCAATATTGCATCAACTAGTTACTGGGATAAATCAAATGATATACAATATTCATTTCGTTGGGAATCTAAATCTGTCGTCGGTGTCTGCCACATTTTTGCTGTCAATTATTCACCTTAACGAAATATCTTGATTATATTCTTTGAAATCTTGTTTTTTCTATGTTTTTTACTGGTCATCTATTTCATCATTGTTTTGAAGTTAGATTGTATTATTACAAGTTTTTATTATTCTTGTTACTTAAATTTCTATTATAATAAAGCCTTTTGACTTTCTTTCTTTCATTCACTTTTTTAAGAGCTATCTCGTTTATTTTGTCATACCTTCACTTTACATCCTTAACTTATTTGGATCAAACTTATTATTAAAATGAGTGAGCCAGAGAGAGAGAAAGCAAAAAGCTCTAAACTGATTAATGAAATCGTTTGAAACATAAATAAAAACATTGCATTCGTTTGTTACTTACTTTAGCATTTCATTAAAATTTCTTTAACGTTTGCGATGATTTTCATGATCATGAAGTTTACTTTTTTAGTAATGTTAGAAACTCATAAAATGTTTTTAAGGCTCAAGTAATCGAATGTCTTAGTGCTCCAACTCCAATGGTGAGTGAGAAAACAGCAGCTAACGTTGATGTTAAGCAATTTGTTCAATAATCAAAGTAAGAACCTCTTAAGTTTGAAGATTTATTGTTTCCATCTAAACAGAATGCATCTTGGAAAATCAACCTTCACGACGATTTTACCTTACTTTAGAGAGATGGCATCATTCTCTTGGTGAGCAAATTTATGCACGACCTTGTGGAGAAATGAGTGAGTCTCAAGAAGCTATATCCATAAAATTGGCAGAGCTGCAATTACAAAATTAATGGAGGATTTTGTGGTTATGCTTCATTCATTGCTCTCACATAATTCTTTAAGTAGCTGGTTGGGCTATGAATATCGTCATCGGCGGTGTTGCATTTGATGATGATGCAGGAGGCACTTACAATGGTTATGCTCAACTCTTTCAGCCCCAAGTTCATGCAGCTCAATAAACTTCATTGGTTTCTAAGCTTCTTCCAACTCCATTGATTATTGAAACACGTTTTAAACAACTCCATCTGCTTTTTTCTAAACATAGTAAAGAATAATGCTTGTAGCTTCATACATAAAACAGTTAATAAAAGCCTTTATTCAAAATATTCAAACACAACAACAAATCATAAAAACAACAACAACATATAACAAAGTTATTAGCGTCCACGATATTGAATATTCTTCTGACGTTCAAGCTCTTTTCCTTCATCATGTTTGATTTCTTCTTCCCGTAAAGTTGCTTGATCACATAAAGTTGAAAAGGAATCAGGAGCATTGCGACGTCCCAAAATAACAAGATCTTCTTGATACATTTCATCTGTGTAAGCATCAAACCAAATATCACGAATCAAATTGCTGAAATCATGAGGCGGAATGATGAGACGACACTTTTCAGGAATTGGATTATTATTCTTTAAACAAATTAACTTCAAGAATTGATACCCCTTCACTTGAACTTCACAGTTGAAAAAGAATGAAAAAGTGTTGTCTGAAGTAAGGCGCAAGCATTTAGCGAAATCAGGATAATTGTAACTCCTAAAAATGGAATGATTAAATCTTTAAAACGACGAAATCATAATGCATGTGTTCATAATTGCAACATTAAATTCAACTGATCGAAATCGGAAAAGAACATGTATGATTTCGACAGACGTTGTTGCATGATGAACACATAAATTTGATAGAATAAACAAAAACATACTGCATCACTTTATCCACATCATTCAATCTTACGTAGTTTCCTTCGGCAGCATAACAGATTTTAGTGCAGATATTGATATAATGGTCTTTCAAGTTGCTTCTCATCATTATTCCTAAAAAATTATAATTATTAGCAAAGTTAAAAATCTCCAAGACATAGTTGAAGTAAACGATATGAAAAAAAGATAGAATAACAATAAAAAAATAAACGCGAAAAATTTTGAGCAGGAAAATCAAATTTTAGGATTAATCATAATGAAGTTTGACATTTTTTACAACTACATACAAGCGTCTTGGAAATACGAACTAACTAAAAACAATCATCAAAAAGTTTTAAAAAGAATAGCTCATCAACAAACTTGGAAAGCAAAACAAAGAAAGAGGATCACGAAAAAAAAGTAAGAACATCACCAAAAAAGTGAGGATGTTCGACAAAGCTTTATAAAGTGAAAAAGCTTTTTTGTCTGATTCTTGACTTTTACAACGAAAGAACCTCGTTGAAAATACGGTGGCAAACTAAAAATGGGAATGAAGAAAGCTTGCAATTGCAACAACGATACTTTTATCAAAAAAATTGTTTGAATGCTTTTGAAGGTTTACCTTCTTCAGAGGTTTGTTAAAATCAAAAAAACTTGCATAAAAACTATGAGACACTTTTTTTATCTTCTCAACCTTTCATCGTTCACTGCCATAGAGTTCCAACAAATACTTTTTTTTATATCGCAAATGTGTTTGGATGGTTTTTTTTTATATAAAAAGTTTTCATACAAAATTGTTGTTTGTTTCTTCCACATTTAATTAATCATTTTTTAACGTTCGAACGCGATTTGGTTATAACAGGCTTCTTGATTTGTTGTTTCTGTGGCACAAAATAACAAACCGATATAAAAAAGGATGACTCGTGTTTTGTTTTTTGAAAAGATGAAGAATCATAATTTTGACAATGTTTTGGATTGAATATTCTCTCAACCAAAAATTTTTTTTGAAATTAAAAAACTCATTCTCAAAAGCAAAAGCATTATTTAGTCATATACTTTTTATGTTCATTCATCAATCATCAGAGAAGCAAGCTTCACTCTTGTTTATAAGAATTCGTTTTCAAAAAAAAAAACTCAGATATCCGACAAATTAGTTGCATGGAAAAAAAGAAAGTTTATTTATTATTAAAAAATTTTTTGAGTGGTGCGTGCATTGATAATTCGAATTGATAAAAAGTATTATAAATTTATTGTTGCCATAAGCAAAAATAATTAATCCAAATGAATGAAATAAAATGAAAATACATACATATATCTATGATTACGAGCAAAACATTGCTATTTTAAAAAAATCATTAACGTGTACTCTCAACAACAACAAAAAAGTAATAATAAGCAAAATATTGGTGGAAGTGTTGAGGTTGTCGTTGTTGGTTGTTACATACATACATACAAATATAGTTTATTAAGGTTTTGCTAAATCTCTCAAAAATTTCTTTATTCCATGTGACCTGCAACCTCTTTTATTAATTTTTTAAAACCCTTTTATTTTTTTTTATAGCAATTAACTCACTTCTTTTTGGCACGACTAACAGCATCAGTTCCAGAAGAAGAATTATTACATCCACTTGAAGAAGAATCATTATTATATCCATTACCCAAATTTGGTACGCCATAATCTCCTGCTACTGGTGGTTCGGATTGTCGTCGCCATCCAATGGGTTGAGTTGGAGCTGCAAGATGAGGTTGAGTGGGATATATAGGAACATTGGGAATTAATGAAGTTGGTGATGGTGAAGCATTAAAACCAATTATTGGTTGTTGTTGTTGTTGAGGATATTGTGGTGGAAGCATATTTGTTCGACATGGACTATATGAAGTACCTGGGGATGATGATGATGGAGCATATGGTGGAGGAGTAGGTAATAAATTTATTGTAGATTGTGATGAAACATATCCCTTAAAAAATTTAATTATTATTAACACCACTACATATTCATATTCAATGGGTGATAGGTAAGTTAACTTACTGGATCATAATTTTGTTGCGCACCAAAATCATGTGATCTTCCTCGACGATGTCCTGGAACATTTGGATTATAATTATTATTGGATGTTGGATATCCGGCCACTGCAGCTGCAGAGGTAGCATGTCCATCAAAATTAGGCATGGGTGGTCGTGGAGGAGCTTTACGATGGGGTTGTAATGGATGTTGTTGAGGTTTATTATTATCATTTTCAAATCCATCACCAAATGGCGGAGCGGAAGGTGTAATAATTTTAGAACTTTCTGATGAAGTTGATTCTCGAGCTAAACCATCTAAATTTGCTGGAGCCGAATAATTAATCATAGGTTTTTCATGCAATTTCGATGCAAACGCTTGACGTTTAGTTGTTAAATCAATTAATGGTTTATATGGATTTGAAAAAAATTCCATTAATATTGATAATATATTTATTACTTCTTCAACATCCGGTCGTTCTTTAGGTTCTTGATGCCAGCAACGTTCAATTAAATCATTTATGGGTTTTGGAATATCTTTACACTTTTGTGGCCGTCGATTTTCCATTGTTGTTTGCCAAAGCACTCGATAATTATTTGTTTCTTCTGTATCAACTGGATATCTTCGAGTTATAATTTCCCATAAACTTATTCCTGAAAGAAAATAAAAAAATGTTACTTTTTTTGTTTGTTTGTTGGAATATGAAAAACAACATACCAAAACTAAACATATCACATTTTTGATCATATTTAGAATGCTTAAAAACTTCTGGAGCCATATAAGCTGCTGAACCACAATTATTGGTCATCATGGTTTTAAGTTTAGCTGCGGTACCAAAATCACATAATTTTAAGTGAATGAAATCATCACTAAGTAACATACTAAAAAAATATTTTTTCGATTATTTGAATATTTAATTTTTTGTGGGGTTTTTTTTTCTGGAAAATTAATTATTTGTTTACTTACTTGGAAGGTTTGAGATCACGATGTAAAAAATTTCTATCATGCAGATATTTTAGAGCATCCGCACATTGATATGCCCATTTAAGCGCATGATCAGCATAATATCTAACTTGATGATGTTTATGAAGCACTAAAAAAAATAATGTTTGAATATATTTATTTTTTTTTTGAATTTTTCTTTGAACATAGAAAGCAATCAGTTTGCTACTAAAAGAAAAGAAAAGCAGCTTACATTGATGTAAAGAACCACCCGGCATTAATTCCAATAATAAACCCGTTTGTGTTTGAGATTTATAAACGCCATATAATAAAATAATATGTTTATGACTTACATCATGTAATAATTGAGCTTCAATATTTACTGCTCGAAATGTAACATCTTGAGCTAATATTTTTAATGCAGCTTTACAATTTAAATCTTTATAAAATACTTCCACAACTGTTCCATATGTTCCATGTCCAAGATGATTAGCTTGATTAAATGATGGAAATTCAATATCATCATCGGAAACAATTTTATATTTAGTTGATATTAAAATTGGCACGGTCGTATCATTATCCGATGAATTATAACTATCATTTGAAATTTGGCGGGAAGGGCCTGGCATTGATAAAACGTCAATTGAAAGTGGGTTCATTAATTAAATTTTTTGTTGTTGTTTAATACCAAAAACAAACAAAATAGTGAAATAAAAAAGCTGAGAAATCAAATGAAAAAATGGCCTGGAAAAAAGAAGAAAGAAAGAATATATTAACTATAAATAAATAAATAAAAATGCATTTATAAAGAAAATCCGGATTTAATCTCGTTGAAAAGCAAAATAAGTACAAATATGCAACAAACAACCAAATAAAAAAAAGTGAAAATCTAAAATGATTTTGTGGAAGAAAAAAAAAACACTGTTTTTAATGGGAAATACCATTTTTTTATTTTCCCTTTTTTTCTTTCTTTTGTTTAACACACAAATATTGAAGCAGCTAAAAAACTCTGGGATTGATAACAAAAAAAAAACTAAAAAGGTTGGAACGAACAAACAACAAAAAAAAAGATCGATGTAAGGTCGTCGTCGTGAATTGAAAAGGAAGTGCAACAACCACCAGCAGCAGTGAGTGGAAGTGGACGAAGAAGAAGGAGACGATGGTAAGAATAAAAAAAAAAAAAACATATAAGTGAAGGATGTCACGTTAGGCCCAGTTTATGTATTTTCTTTTCACCTCTTCTTATTTATAAAGGAATTAAGATAGATGAAGAAGAAGAAAAAAAACCCAAGCAAGTAAAAACTAAAAAAGGTGCGCTGCTTCTCCAAATTTTTTTTCGTTTGTGGTTTGTTTTCCTTCCAAAAAAACTTAGAAAAGCCAAGCCATAGAATATTGGACTTTCCAATAATCAAAAATATGTAGTTGAAAAAAATAAGCAAAGATGCTTGTTATAAGAAAAAAAATTGTTTTTGTTTGCAACTTTTTGCATCTCCAAAAATTCTTCTTCTGATTTTAAAAGTAGCACAAAAATGGATCAAAGAAAACACACACATTTGTATGTAATAAAATGATGACGAACAACAAGCATGCAAGCAAGCAAACGATTTGCGTAAATTGATGAAGATGATGAGCTCATAATAAATAAAGAAGGAGTGCCACCACAAAAAAAAAGATTATTGTTTTTAAAAGTTCGAAAACAAAAAAAGCGCACATCAAAAAAGTAAAACAATAACAATGATTCACTTCTTCCACCATCATGCAAAAGCAGTGGAAGAAGAGACCTGTATTAAATGCAAGAAAATTTGAAATCGTTTTAAACTTTTCGTTTGAAATTCAAAGCAAAATGCAACAACAACTTCCGTTATGGTTCAATTATCTGTGATTACCCTTCTCAAAAAAATGATGGTTGAAAAACAATAAGCAAAAAAATCTCTTTATTAAAAACACACAATCAACAAAGAAACATAAAATTACAAAAAACAAATGTACATACAAAAAATCAAATTATTTCTTGGTTTTTACAGTAACCATAGGCATAAAAAGCCTTTCACCAGCCATAAGTTTTTCAAAGTTTGGTTTTTCAAACATGAGACCATAAGAATCCAAAAACGTTCCTTTCAAATATCTCATCTTTGCTTTCTTCAAATTCTTTGGAACTGTGAATCGATCATAAACTTCTTCCAGAAAGAATTCATCGTGGTTGTTAGGCATAAAAAAAAAGAAAATTTTTATAAAGCTCATGTTGTGAATATTAGTTGTTAACTTACTTAGGGCCAATGCAGCCTGTACGAATATATACTCCTTCACGAGCATAATAGAAGAAACCATAGTAACGAAAGAATCCAATAAGAAGATCTCCAATGGGAGTATCGTTTTCATCCATTTGAATATTGAGATCAAGATCATACGACTTTTCAAGAACATGAAGATCAAGGTTGCCATCGAAGAGATCAGGACGAAGTGCATTCAAGTTGGGTAAAATAGGAGGTGAAACACCAGATTGTAAAAAATGAATCAGCATGAGAACGATTGTGTAACTAAAAATACAACATGAAAAAAGAGAATGACAAATAGCAAAAGCATACCTGTTCAAATAACCACTGTAAGAATCAATGATTTCAACTTTCTTTCCCCAAACTTTTAACACTCGAGCCAAAGCAGGAAATCGTTTATCAATTTTTGAATAATGTGCAAGAAGAAATGTGTTGTGGATACCTAAAAAATGACAAGGTTAAAAGCAATAAGTTAAAAAAAGCTTACCTGCAGTATTGTTGATGTTCATATCTCCTTCAATAAGAATACCATCAAGATCCATCGTAAATCTAATAATAGGAACCTAAAACAGTAACGGTAAATTTGTAATCATGAAAACGGTGAATTTGAAAACATACTCTTGCATTAACAAGTTTCGGTCTTCGATCAAAGCATTCAAGATCCTTCAGTTTATTATAAGCATGAGTGAAAGGAACTTGTGGATTGAAATGTCCCATAAAACAAAGCCATATAGTCAAATAATAATATCAAAAGCAAAAATAAATTACTGAGTTCTCATCGGATAAGGTACATCACTTTCAATTTCAGGTTTAACAGGAACTCCCCAACAAAGATCCATATCAGCACTAATTAAGCCAGTTCCATTTCGACTTGAACCACAAAAATGTAATGAAGAATTAGGATACTTTGGAATGGCATCGTCGATAATTTTATAAGCTTTCATTTTAGCTTGACGCAATTTTTCTCCCTAAAAAACAAGATCTCTTATGCACAAAAACAAAACAGCAAATAAAGGCAGCAATGGATTCAGAAAGTAAAAGTAAAGCTAACTTCGATATTGTATTCGGCTGTAGCAAATGACCATATTGATTTATCAAACTTTTCATAGGCTTTAGGTGCCTTCTTTCGAAAATCAGCAATCGTTTTCATTCCTTCAATTGAACTTGGAACAGCTTTAACATAAAATTTTGGATGATGTCCTTCTTTTTTCAATTCTTCCAAATCCATTAGCCTAAAAAAAGCATTCGTTGTTAATTTTAGTATTAAAAAGCAAGAAAAAAAACTTACGGTACAGGTTTAACCGTTCCCATCTTTTGTTAATTGTAATAATGTAAAAGCAGTTCGAAGAAGTAAATTTTGAAGAAGTCAATGATAAGAAGAATCTCTAAAAATAGTAAACAATTTTTGATTGAATCAAGCAAACAACTTTCGAGATCTCGAAATTTCGAACGTTTTCATTAACGCGCTTCAAAATGGCAGCTATCACATTTTACCAATTATTTGAAACAGCCATTGCAAACATTTTTTTGTTCAGAAATTTTTTTTTCAACTTCGTTGAATGCAATGTCTTTGACTGTTCCAGAAATAAAAGTAAGTCTCTTTAATCAAAATTTCTCAAATCCTAATTAATCAATGTGTGTTTTAGCTAACAACAAGCAAAACAGAATATGGAAGAAATAAAGTGCTATTACGTCCTGGAAAAGGACTCATGGATTGGATTAGAATAAGTACGAATGCTGCTTCTCTTGCATCTCAAACATTATCTCATGTTACAGCTGATGAATTAGTGAAGCACAATAAAGAAAATGATTGCTGGGTATTGCTTTTTGGTAATGTAAGTAAGCATGGAATTCAAAAAGAAAATAAAGAATAAATGGAAATTGTTGCAGGTTTATGATGTAACTAAATATCTTGAATATCATCCTGGTGGAATTCCTGAACTTATGAGAGCTGCTGGAACTGATGCTAGTGGATTATTCAATCAATATCATGCATGGGTTAACTATCAAAATATGCTGAAATCATGCATGGTTGGACCTTTTAGAGGAAGTGCATCAAAATGTTAGTTTGACTGTTTTAAGTTTTCTCTTTCTTACAATATTTTTTTCAGTGCCACGAGCTAAAGATGCTATCCTAGATGAACCAAGTCAAAATGCATCAACAAAAACACCGAATGTCCTAACAATGGATACTTTTGCTTTATGGTAACTCTTTTTTGTTTGATTCCACCTTTCATATTCCTCAATTTTAGTGCATCATGTCCAAATCCAAAAACAGTAAGAATTCGATCAAATGTTGGTAAACTCCTGGTTGAAAATCTCATCGTTGATGTCTCTTCAAAATTACTTCGATTTGTTATTCGCCGCTATGATTCTGAAGCTGTGTGTCTAATATGGGAGGGATTTGATTGGTCAAATCGAAATTTCATTGTTAGGTCAGTATCGCCATCCGTCATTGAAGTCTTGTTTGAATCCGAAAAAGCTTTAGAAGATGTCAAAATCACAATACCACATGTTTCAAAGATCGAAAGTACGACTCCTCTTCCCTTACATTCCTTCATTTTGAAAATTTCAGATCAAAAATATCATTCTTTTGAAATTCTATCCATATCTCCTGTTACACACAATACTTATGTTTACACTTTGAAAGCTCCTGAAGGTCTTCATATGCCTGTGCCTATTGGGCATCATTGCTTGATTCGACTTCCCAGTGGATTGGTATGTCGGCCATTTACTCCAATAAGTTATGAAACATCAATCTGTGAAAAAACTTGTTCGTCGGAGCTGAAATTATTTGTTAAAATTTATCCTGATGGTATACTTACAAAAGATTTATCGACTGTATCTAAAGGTATGAAAACTTTTTGAATTGAGATTATTGTAGTTTGTGGAGGATAACTTTCTTCTTTTTGTTGGAAATTATTGTTTCTCTCTTTCATTTCTTGTCATTTTTTAGGTGATACAATTGAATTGAGTGAACCAATTGGAAGAAAGAATATTAGAAGATTATTAGAAGCATCTCCAATCATTTTGTTACTTGCTGCTGGCACGGGAATCACTCCCATGATAAACATCATTCAACATGGAAGAAAGCTTAAGAAGTATGTTGTTCTTACAAAATGGACTGAAATATAATCTTTTTTCTTTTCTTTTTTAGCAGAACTAAATTACTCTGGTTTAATCGATCTCGTCAAGATATTGCAGAAGAACTTTTCGATGATGGAAAGAATGATGTCTCGTGGAATTTTGGTTTTGAACATATTCTAAGCAATTTTGAAGATGATTGGGAAGGAAAACGTGGAAGAGTGAAAAAGGAATTGTTGCAAAATTTCCTCGATGATGATCCATTGATATTTATTTGTGGTCCTGTTGGTTTCAACGAAAATGTGATGTCAATTTTGAATGAAATTGGAACAAAATCTGATCGTGTCATTGTCTTTCAATAGTTATATGTTATAAAATATTTTTGTCTTGTAATTGTTTTATCTTGTAATTTTAATAAAGAGTTTTGGATTTTGGAAGAGAAAGAAAGGATATGAGATGCATGAATTGGGAGTTAGCGAAAGCTAAAATATTATGGTTGCGGGAATATTGATGATGCAATGCTTGTAACTACAGATATATTTTTTTACCTTCTTTTCGTGTGATTGTTTGTTTACGATGCAGGTTTCAAAAAGCATCTTCTTTTAACTAATACTGATTTTATCCTATTATTGCTTTCACGAAACTTTGTTCATCGCAATTTTTTTTTTCAACATAAAAATGCTTTATTGGCCTTATGTTAATTTCAGCAGAAAGCTAAAAAAGTTGCTGCTTGCCTTTAGCAATTTTTTGTTTGTTTATCATTTGACGACGACGAAGCAGCTCTTTCTTGTTTTAAAGAAAAAATCAAAGCTATTTTATTTTATCTATGTATTGATGATACTTTAAGAATTATATCTGAATGCTATCAAAACTTGCTCCAACGCTGAGAATATGCTCAATATTTACAAAATTTTCTTCTTCAACAACGCTGTTTTCATCAACAACATCAAGGCTGCCTTCGTTAACTTCATCGATTTTTAAGTTACAAGTAATTTCAATTCGTCAATATGCTGCTCCTTCTTCAAAACCACGAAATCCATTTTCAAGAGGACGACATGAAGCTACTCGAGATTCAATGTTTTATGTGATTTCGATTGGTGTAATAGCGATGGGTTTAACGTTTGCTGCAATTCCTGCATATCGAATTTTTTGTGAATCCACATCTTTTGGTGGTACAACTCAAGTGGCAAAGGATTTTGATAAAATTGAAAAGATGTCAAAAGTTGAAAGCCGTTTAATTCGTGTTCAATTCAATGCCGATGTTCCATCATCAATGCAATGGAATTTTAAACCATTACAAAATGAAATTTGGGTCCATCCTGGTGAAACTGCTTTAGCTTTTTATTCTGGTTTGTTTGTTTTGTTATTGCTTATGAATGTTTTATTGGTTCATGTGAATGGGGTTTGAGGCAACTTGGATATTTTAAATGTGATTAAGTGGTAATGTATGAGACGATTTTAACTAGTGAAGACACATGTGCTTTGCTTTTGTGCTTGTTTTTCTTCAAACTCTATTCCACCTTTGATGTTTAGAATGGCTATAAACGGATCTCTTTTTGATGTGAGAAAATGTCTGGGAAAGTGTTAATGATCTTTTCGCTATTCCTTTTTACGCCTGCCCTTTTTTGACTTTTCTAGACGTGAATCAGCGTGTTTTTCTTTTGGCCCGACTTTAGTGCTTTGACTATTAAAACTCTTTCTCTTTTAACTAACCTTTGAAATTTCTTAAAATGTAAAAAGTATGCGCATGGTGAATGCATGAGCTGCTTACTCCAATTTTTTTTGAATGAAATCCACTTTTATTATTGTTTTTACTAATTTTGTCTTGTTTTTCAGCCAAGAATCCAACTGATAAACCAATCATCGGAATCTCATCCTACAATTTAACTCCATTTCAAGCTGCTTATTATTTCAATAAAATTCAATGCTTTTGTTTTGAAGAACAAATTTTGAATCCTGGTGAAGAAGTGGATTTACCTGTATTCTTCTTTATTGATCCTGATTATGCAAATGATCCAAACTTGGAGTATCTTGATCAAATATTATTGAGTTATACGTTCTTTGAAGCTAAATCAAATCCAAAACTTCCATCACCTTTCGATCCAACCTATCGTCCATCTGTGTCATTACCAGCAGATGCAAATAAAGGAAAATTGATTGCTGCAGCTTAAAAAGAATGAAAGAAGAAGATTATGAATGGATTAAAAGAATGAATATTTCTAAAAAGGGTTAAATTGTTGTTATTATTTGTGTATGTGTTTTAGATGAAAATAAAGGATAGTTTAGTTGTCAATTTTTGTATGTTGTTTTTGTTGGTTTTAACCAACTTTGATACTTTCACTTATCGTTTTGCTATTCATATTGTTTATAACGCTTATCATTATGAATATATATATTTTGTTTATAATCGCATATTCCATTTGAAGGTAATACATTAAGCCATGTCATCGACGACGACAACGTTGACTAATGATAATTTGTCTTCTGCAATATCAGCTAACACTCCACAATCATCATCTCCAGCCATGACAGAAGGAAATACTAAAAGTGCGGAGAATTCCAATAACACAGAATCATCTGATCCTCCAAAAGTTGATACCAAACCTGAAACAGCTCCAAATGGAATGAAAAAAGTATGTAACAAACTAAATTTCGATTTTTGATTTAGAAACAAAATAACATTAACCTTTAGATTATTATTGGAGTTTGTGCAATGCAAAGAAAAGCTAATAGTAAACCAATGAAAGCAATAATGCAAAAAATTCTTGAATTTTATCAAGATTGGCTTAGTTTTATTATATTCCCTCAAGATGTGGTAATGAATGAACCAGTTGAGAAATGGCCATTATGCGATTGTTTGATTAGCTTTCATGCCACTGATTTTCCTTTATATAAAGCCATTGAATACGAACGACTTCGAAGGCCTTATGTTATTAACGATCTTCATCGACAATATGATTTACTTGATCGTAGAAAGGTTTTTAGAGCTTTAGCTCGCGCTGGTATAGCTCATCCTCGACATTGTGTTTTAATTCGAGATGCTCAAGGAAATGGTAAGTTGAGAAGAAGAAACTTGGAAGACAAAAAAAAAACTAGAGTTTTAACTTTTCTCAATTTTTTTTAGTCGAAGGTGGAGAAGTTAATGAAAACAATGATTCCATTGAAGTTAATGGAATGATTTTTAATAAACCGTAAGTTTATTACTTTACTAAATTTCTTGAACATTCGTTTAATGAGAGATATGTATGAATTTTTTTTAGTTTTGTTGAAAAACCTATCTCCGCTGAAGATCATAATGTTTATATTTATTATCCTTCATCAGTTGGTGGTGGTTCACAACGTTTATTTCGAAAGGTTACTTATACCGATCTCATAGCAGCAAAATCGGGAACGAGTGAACTCACGCATTCAGTTACGCGTCCGGGGTTCTAAAAAAATTACTTTATTTTTTTTTGTTGAAATTTGCTAATACACTTACATACTTTATTTATTTTTCCACCATTCATCAAACTTAAACTTAGAAATTTTTTGGGACTTTTTTATAACTTTTTTTCTAACAACAAAAAACTTTAAAAAACAAAAACTGAGATTGAGAGTGAATTTTAATAATAATAACAATTTTGCCAACAAAAAAAAACACCAATGCTGCTTTGCTTGCTTGCTTTATTTATTCTGCGTGCTTTTTTTTTTAAATCTAAAATTTTTTTGTGGAGTTTTTGAGAGTTTCAACTTTAAATGATCCAGAAAAAAGTTGTTAATTTTATTAAACTTTCAAAGAGTGGAGTAGCGTGAAAATTAATTCGTAAATTTTTTTTGCAATGAACACAACTTTTTTTTGGTCGGCCACTTTCATGTTTTTTTTTGGTTGCAGCTTCTTTAATTAATTCTCTAAAACTCCATCAAATATAAAACTCGCTTATTTTTTTTTGAAGCTTCTTTTCTTACATTTTTACATTTTTTTGCCGCTTCTTTTACTGCATCTGCCCTATGATACTGTAGTTTGTTAAACTTACCTAGTTGCCCATTTTGAAGTTTGAAAAAAAACTACTACTACCAGTATTATTATTAATCATATTTTCTGATTTTATTCTTCTCCATCTTCTCCTTCTTCTTCGACTATTGCTTCCTTCCCTTTTGTTGGCAAATTTTTTTTAGTTATCTTCCCTTTTTGAGATTCAAAATAACAAAAAAAAAATTTTCTTTAGATTAATGATCGTTCATCATGGTATTCCCCCGTGAGTCATATCCGTCGACAAGGCTCATATATTTATGAAGAATTTATACCCGCTGATGGAACGGATGTTAAAGTATATGCAGTTGGACCGTTTTATGCTCATGCAGAAGCTCGAAAAGCTCCAGGTTTGGATGGAAAAGTTGATCGAGATTCAGAGGGAAAGGAAGTGAGATACCCGGTTATTTTATCAGCTAAAGAAAAAATGATTGCTCGAAGAGTTGTTTGTGCATTTGGGGTAAGCATCATTTATTAAACTTTAGAAATTGAGTTATTGGTGGAAAAATTGTTCCTAAAAATGGGGAATATTACCGCGAAAGAAAAAAAATATAATTACAAATCCTTGTATTTTAGCAAACTGTTTGCGGCTTTGATCTCCTTCGAGCTAATGGACAATCATATGTTTGTGATGTCAATGGTTTTAGTTTTGTTAAAACTTCAACAAAATATTATGAAGATACAGCTAAAATTCTTGGAAATACCATTCTTCGACGTTTAGCTTCTTGTTTAAGTATTCCATGGCATATTCCCTTTCAAGATGGTAATCATTCAAATAACCTAAATATTCCCACGAAAAAACATTAAAACCTTTTTAGATGATCCTCCATTAGTTTCAACTCCATCAGGTAAAATTATGGAACTTCGTTGTGTGATTGCCGTGATTCGACATGGTGATCGAACACCCAAACAAAAAATGAAACTTGTTGTAAATGATGAAAGATTTTTTGTGCTTTATAATCGTTACGATGGAACCCAGAAAAAGGAAATAAAGATGAAGCGACCCAACCAACTGATGGAAGTTCTCGAACTTTGTCGAGCTATGCTTCATGAAAATCAAGATGAAAGGAATCGGTTGTTAAGTGAATTAGCTGAATTGGATCCCGGAAGTGATGAAAGTAAAACCATTGAACGAAGACATGATAAAGTTGAAGAACAAATAAAAAAATGGGATCAAATGAGAACTGTTTTAGAAATGTAAGCTTTATCTAGGTTTTATAGGCTTCCTCGGAGATTTAAAAAATTTCATTGAAATAACAACCATTGATTTTAAGGTATGGTCATTTTTCTGGTATCAATCGAAAAGTTCAACTTAAATATCTTAAACCTAAACCAGAAAGCGATGATGAAATGAGAAAAAAATCAGCCCTTATGCTCATTATAAAATGGGGTGGCGAACTTACTACAGCTGGAGTGCTTCAAGCTGAAGCATTGGGAAAACTTTTTCGAACTCTTTACCCCGGAATTCGTCGAACTGATGGAAAGGAATGTCCTGAAGATACTCAAGGCTTGGGATTTTTACGACTTCATTCCACTTATCGACATGATCTTAAAATTTATTCATCTGATGAAGGTCGAGTTCAAATGACTGCTGCTGCATTTGCTCGAGGTTTATTAGCTTTGGAAGGAGAATTAACGCCAATTTTAATGCAAATGGTTAAATCATCCAATACTGATCCATTGCTGAATGATGATTTCAATGCGAGACAATTTCAAACTGATTTAAAAGGATATTTACATTCGGCTTTACAAGTGGATCGAGATTTCACCCCTGAAGATTATTTAGCTTTAAATCCATCAAATTTACGTTCAATTAAATATGCAATGGATTTTATTAAAAATCCAAGAAAAATGTGTCATGAAATTGCAAATCATGTACAAAAAATGGTTGAAATTATTCGATGGCATAAAATGAATGCCGCTAGTAAGTAACTTTTAAAAGTGGTTATAATTTTAGCAAATTGTAATCAAAAAAATTATCCATTGTTTTATTTTTTGAAAACACAATTTTTTTACAAGCTGTTTAATATTTTGGTTGAACTAAAAACCTATTTGAAAAATACTTTTACTGCTAAAAAATGAACCTTTGTTTGTAAAATTTCTTGATGAGAAGAAAAAATTCAATTTGAAATAAATTAATTTTTGAAATATTTATAATTTATTATTAGTCGTTTTGCAGCATCTGATCGAACTTTATATTTAAATGAAACATGGGAATTAGCTGAAAGTCGATGGAGTAAAGAATTGAGAGAATTTCGAAGGGCTAAAAAAGATGATGAAGGCAATGCAATAATTGATTTTGATATTTCTAAAATTCCCGACATGTAAGAAAGAAGCTTTTCCTTTACTTGTTTGAATCCAACAAAAAAATAAATAAATTTTAGTTACGATAACATTAAATATGACTTGGAGCACAATCCCGAGTTAGGAATAAATAATGAATGTGAATTTGAACGAATGTATGTTTGCGTAAAAAATATGGCTGATATCGTTGTTCCACAGGTTAGTTTATAACTCCAATTTTTTTCTCCTAACTTCGATGTCCACCAACAATAAAAAAATGCAAGTTTACAGGAATATGGAATAAGTGAAGAAAGTAAAATTTCTATAGCTCAACGAGTTTGTACTCCATTACTTGCAAAACTTCGAAATGATCTTCATCGATGCGTGGAAGATCCAGAAGATTCTGATGAAACTACGCGACTTGATCCTCGAGCATCTGAGGGAATTGCAACCCCAATGAGGCATGTTCGAACAAGGCTTTATTTTACCAGCGAAAGTCATATTCATACCCTTATGAATTTAATTCGTTATGGAGGTCTTTGCTCTGTAAGTCCACCAAAAAGATTTAACAGGTCAATAATACAAAATTGATTTTAGCCCGATGACAAAAAATGGCAAAGAGCAATGAATTTTTTATCGAGTGTCACAGAATTTAATTATATGACTCAAGTGGTTATGATGGTTTATGAAGATTCAAGATCAGAAACAAATAAAGAAGGAAGTGATCGATTTCATATTGAATTATTATTTTCTCCTGGGCTTTATCCATGCTTTCAAACAGAAAAAGAAAGAATTTACGAAACAAGATTTAAGTGAGTTTTAGAGGGAAATCCAAAAGATTTTTTATTTTAACAAAAAATACAATTTTTTTAGTTCAAATAAAACAAAAATTTCTCATCCTTCTCAACCCAACAAACCCTCATCAAATAAATCTTCAACATCCGAAAGAAATTCAGGAAATAATAGCGATAAAGAAACAAATACATCCGAAGAACCATCAAGGAAGGAAAGCATGTCGGGTACTTCTAAAGCTGCATTGGAATCATTTATTAATCATCGTTCAAAATCCACTGATTCATCAATGATTTTATCAGCTGCTGCAGCTAAAGCTAAAACTCTTTCTCAACGACTTCACCCACAACAACCTCAACCACCAAATCCACCAACAACAAATCCACCTATTTGGTTGCAAGCTCCTTCACCAAATAATGTTGGGATTTTGCCTAAAACTGAATCCACTCAAAATACCTTAGCAACTCTAGCAGTGGAAGAAGATACATCTGATGCAATTTCTACTGGAGGTGATAGACAAATGATTACCAGTGATGGAAGGGCCATTACAGAATCCGATGATGATTTGGGTGATCATTCAGTAAATTTAGTTGTGCTTGGTGAAGTTGATGGTAAACGTTTTGATGAACTTGGACGTTGTCATAGTCCTTCAAAAATGGTTGCAAAAAAATTACTTGAAGGTGGTGGCGGCGGCGGCAGCGGTGGTGGTGGAAATGATGGAGGTGGAGGAAGTGGAAATAATAATGTTAAAGATTCAAAACGTCTTCAACTTTTATTAAATCAAAAAGCCACCACTGGAGTTTTAAAATCTATGAGTGATATTACGTGCAATCGAAGAGCTCGTTCAGCATCGGTTGAAGAAAAAGAAGAACGTCCACCAAGTGGACAATCAAAAAAGAATTTACTTTTAACCCCTGATGAACTTGATGAAAATCAAGCTACTGTTGGAAGTGGAAGAGGTAAATGGGCTAAAGAATTAGTGGCTGAAACATATGGAGCGATGGGAAAATCACCACCGCCTGAAATTCAAGAAAATAAAGACTATGAGCGGCGTCCATATGCATCAGAAGTTTTTTCACGTGGAGATGTAATTGTTATGAAAAGATCAGAATCAAATGAATATAGTTCTTTATCCGCTATGGCTCCATCCGTGGCTTCCACAGCTACCATAGCTTCAGGGTCACGAGAAGATAATGAACAAGCTGCTTCATCTTCAAGGCGATCAAGATTTCCATATCGATTTAAGCATCATACAGTTAATTTATTAACAGGTAAGCAAGTTATCGTTAAATGACTCAAAAAAATAAAATATAATCTCTTGCATGCAAATGTAAAAATATATTTTTATTAAAATTTTTTGCAGGTAAAACTGGAGTTGAAAATCGATTAATTTCCACGGATGTTTTGATGGGAAAATTCAAAGATTCAGCCACAAATAAAAAACATAGTTCTGCAATTTTATCCACAGCTGTTATCGCTCGATCTTCAAGTGCTCCAAGACTTCAAACTTTCACAGAAAATGATCAAATTTCTGTGAATGAAATCCGTCGATTTTGGCCTCCACTTCGTTCATTGGAAACATGCCATGATAATATTTTATATAAACAATTGGATGAATTTTTTGAAAAAATTCTTAATAGTTCCACGCCTTTACCATCTCCACCCAAAACTCCTGTTCAATTAAATACAGCTGAATTACAACGTGAGTTTTTAAAGAAGCTTTAGAAAAAATAAAGAAAGTTTTATAAATTTTTTTAGAATCACTGGATGCTCGAATGAAAAACACTATTGCTCGATTAAAGGCTATGGATGCATAATAATGATTTTAGTCTGATGCCACACCATTTTTTTCATAATCCATAAGTTTGACAATGTAATGTTTTTCCCATGTCTTCTTCGACAACTTTCTTATTCATGAAACATGACTTTTTTTTTATCAAAGCTTATTTGTTTGTTCGAAACCTTTTTAAAACTTTTTTTCCGTGCACCCATAAAATTTAGGCAAAATTTTCTAATTTTTTTCTTCTTTAATTTTCTTAAAATATTTTTCTCAACAATTACATACTTATTTTTCGGTTAACAAACAAACAAAAAACATCAAAAATTTTACACTGTTCAGTTTTGCTAGTCCTATATTTTTTTTCTGAGTGGTCGAGGTGCATGATGTATCATAACAAATAGGGATAAAATTGTTACCAAAAAATTCAGGAGCATTGATTTTATGGTTTTGTAAGCTTACCTGATTTTTTAAATGGGTTTATGAATTTTTTCGATTTTTTTCTTTTTGATCTTGTTGGTAGATTTATGTAAAAAGAAACAATCAAAAATTCATAAATGATAGTAGTCGACCTGGATTTAATATATATAGTCACCACTAGGGGTAAAAAAACATGCTCTTTAGAATGGTGATAGTCATATCTTGCGGACGGAAGTCTGTGGCCCGTGGCACGTCAAAATGTGAAGAGGTATGGTCCAAAATCAATGTTTAGTATATACACCAAGGGTTGTGGTGGTCATATTCGGGTTCCCCATGGTCGAAAACCTATTAATCATAAGAGAATATAAAAATATAACGAAAGAATAAATTATGGCATAATTTTGAATTAATTCAACCATAAACCTTCAAGTAGCTGTATCTCCATGAATATGGTAACAATTGGCCAATTCCTCTTGGAATAAGCCTAATTCAGCATAGGAGAAAACATTGGTAAAGCTATCTCAGAAAAAAAATTTTTGCCTGTGCCGACTTTCTTGAAAATATTAAAATAAATTGGTAGAATTGGTTTTAACTAATACTTCTTCTTCAAAACCATCTTTCCCATTTGCTAACTCTTCTAAGGCTACTTCTGAAGCTTCAGAATTACCAAATTTTTTAGAAACACCAACTCCAGCTTTATCTAATTTTGAATCATCACAAATACCATTACTTTCATTCCCCAGTGATAACAACCATCACTATTTGAAAATATTTTGAAATATGTGGACCACATGCATTTAGAAGCTAGTCCACCAGTAAATGAATGTAAAAAATTTTGGTGTATTCAAACAAATGATACTAGCTGCATCAACAACAACTTCTTCCACTTCCTTAACTCAAGCAACAATAATCACAAAAATTTTCTCAACCTCTTCGATAAATATTCCAATTAAAATTACTGGAAGTAAGATAAATTTCCACTTTCTTTTTTTTCACATATGTTCCACAAGATTCAAACATAAATTTTTTGATCTTTAATTGCAAATGAATGCCCTCTAAAATTATCTTAATGGGTTTTGTGTAAAACCATCAAAAGCCTTATCATCTTCTGCTGATGGAAGAAGTTGTGGAAATAAGCGATTTGGTTGTCTTTTCATTAAATATTTTTGCAAAACTTTCGAAGATTTAATGAATGAAGAATTTGCAAAAACTTGTAACAAATGTTATTATTTTATTAACAACTTCAAAAAAAAACTTTTATGTATGTAACTGCCAATAGCAATTTTATGTATTTGTTAAAAATTATGAATTTGAAATAAAAAAATTTGTTTGCATTTATTTATTTATTTATTTATCCGCCACTAGATTAAAATTTAATGAATGGAAGTAAATAAGCTTTCCAGCCAAAAATAAAGGAATTGCGTGCCGTTGTTTATCGAGATAGAGTGTGGCACCATAAGGATAAACAATTACAAGGAATAGAGCGTTAATATTTTTAGAGGATTTAGAATATTTGCCAGCAGTAAATCAAATAGCTCGATTAAAAATGAGAGCTTTTTGGAATTGAAACATTAATAAGAAACTCTAATCACTGCAGCTAAACATAAAATTCAATGATCTTTTTATGAAGAAAATTGAAGAAAATCTTTCAAATGAGAATCATTGAAGTTCGAATCTAACCAAAATTGCAAGCAATTTCATTGGAATTATTTCAAAGCTTTGTTTGAAGTAATTTTGGAAATGAGTAACAAAGAAAATATTTTCGCACTAAGAGCACTCGATAATGTCAAAATTCTTGATTCACTGAAAGACTTCATAAAAAAAACACTCTAAATTTTTTTGAGGTATCAAAAACCAAACATTTTAACATGGATAATCTTGATTCAAATATTTTTACATTTCTTGAAGGCGAATTAAATTGTTGGTGGAGTGTCAAGTTACCATTTATTGTTAATGAAAAGAATGTGTAAGCCAAATTTTTTATTAATTCATGATAATAATTTTATTTTTGGTTTGAATTTAAATTATTGTTCAAAAAGAGCGTTACTTTATTAAGTATTCTTTTTAATTAGAATGAACTTCTACATAATTAATGATTTTCAAAGAAATTTGTACAAAATAAAAACTTTTTAATAAGAGCATAAGTGTTTTCCTTTTATTTTTAGTTACCATAACTGGAATTAAAAAAGAGGAAAAGTTACAAACGAGTAAATTTCAGGATTTTTTGAAATTAAAATCCATCAAGTATTAATTATATATTTTTTAGACTAGCTGTTGGTGAAAGATGTAAAGTTTTTATGAAAGGAATTTCAAATAATAGGAAATGTATTGGATTTGGTAGTTTTGGTCAAGCATGGATTGTTCAATTCGATGGAAAACCTACAGAATTTGTTCAAAAAATTTATACATTAATTAAATCTTCAAAGTCGATAATAACCGAAGTAATGGCATTAAGAAAGTTTAATTACGAATATTTCCCGAAATTGATTTACTGTGGATTCGCTTTTGATGGCATCAATAAAAAAGCAAAATGGTGTACAATAATGGAATTTTTCAAAGGTGGCACTCTTCGTCATCATATTAATGGTGGAAAAATAACTCCTCATGGGAAAAAATTTATTGCTTTTGAACTTGCGCTTGCTTTACAATATATTCATGATTTAAAATGGACCCATGGGTTAGTTTTTAATGCTTAAATTGAAAAAAAAGTAAATTAATTAGTAGCGTAATCAATATTTATTTTTTAGCGATCTCAAATTTGACAACATCTGTTTTACTGAAATTGGGCATGTTCGTCTTATTGATTTTGGAAATTCTCGAAATGTTGCAGCTGAAGCAGTTCTTCCACTTCAATGCAAGTATTTCATGGCACCAGAAGTATATCGAGAAGATAACGCTGGAGTAGCTTCTGATCGATGGTCTTATGCTGTCAATCTTTGCTACATGATTCAAGGAAAAGCACCGTTCGGATCTAAAGGCCAATCTGATAAAGAAATTTACAATGAAACTATTACGGCCGAACCCAATATGCTTGGAATATATGATGACGATGCTAAAGATCTTATAAGAAAACTTTTAAATCCTGATCCTGTTCAACGCTATTCTGAAATTACTAAACATGCTTACTTCAATGGTCTTAAAAAAGATGATGATCCACCATTCAAGCCTGGAATAGTTGAATTAAAACATATTGATGCTCCAGAAAATGGCGCCGGATGTTTTACAAAAGAGTTGAATGTTTATGTTGATCTTATGAAAAATGCCCTGAAGATACCGACAACTGCTTACTTAGAATCAATAGAGAGAAAAACAATAGTAAATAAAGAAACCAAAAATCTTCCGATAATTCACAAAGTTTCTAATGGTCAAGAAAAGAACGTTCGAGTGAATGATGCAAAATTAACAAAAGGTGGTAAAGAAGTAATAGCTGAAGGAAAAGAGAAAAAATTAAACGGTGTAAGAAAAGTCGCAAATAAGAAAAGAAAGGGAAAAAAACAAAAAGGTGGTGGAAACGGAAATAACAAAAAGCAGGCGTAAATATGAAAAAATATGTTCAAATCAATTTGCTGTTTTTAAAGTTTGCTTTTGTTTCTCTTTATTTTTCATAAGTTATTTGAATATTGACTTTTTTGTTTTCTGGTGACGAATAATAACCAATTTTTGACCTCTGAGTGATTCAGCATATTTTTAACAATAATTTCTTCTTTTTTAGTTATATCGTATTTACCTTTGTATTGATGATACTTTAAGAATAATATCAGAATGCTATCAAAACTTGCTTCAACGCCGAGAATATGCTCAATATTTTCGAAAGTTTCTTCTTCAACACTGCTGTTCTCATCAACAACGACAAGACTGCCTTCGTTAACTTCATCGATTTTTAAGTTACAAGTAAATTCAATTCGTCAATATGCTGCTCCTTCTTCAAAACAACGAAATCCATTTTCAAGAGGACGACATGAAGCTACTCGAGATTCAATGTTTTATGTGATTTCAATAGGTGTAATAGCGATGGGTTTAACGTTTGCTGCAATTCCTGCATATCGAATTTTTTGTGAATCCACATCTTTTGGTGGTACAACTCAAGTGGCAAAGGATTTTGATAAAATTGAAAAGATGTCAAAAGTGGAAAGTCGTTTAATTCGTGTTCAATTCAATGCTGATGTTCCATCATCAATGCAATGGAATTTTAAACCCTTACAAAATGAAATATGGGTCCATCCTGGTGAAACTGCTTTAGCTTTTTATTCTGGTTTGTTTTTGTTATTGTTTATGAAGGTTTTATTAGTTCATGTGAATGGGATTTGAGCAACTTGGATATGTTAAATGTGATTAAGTGGTAAAGTATGAGACTACTAGTGAAGACACATGTGCTTTGCTTTTCTGCTTGTTTTTTCTTAAGACTTTTTCCATTTTTAATGTTTAGAATGGCTATAAACGGATCTCTTTTTGTTGTGAGAAAATGTCTGGGAAAGTGTTAATGATATTTTCGCTATCTCACGATATTCTTTTTTGCGCCAGCCTTTTTTTCTGACTTTTCTAAACATGAATCAGCGTGTTTTTTATTTTGGCCCGACTTTATTGCTTTGACTATTAAAACTCTTTCTCTTTTAACTAATCTTTGAAATTTCTTGAAAATGTAAAAATGAAAAAGTACGCACAGGATGATTGCATTAACTGCTTACTCCAATCATTGTGAATGAAATCCACTTTTATTATTGTATTTACTAATTTTGTCTTGTTTTTCAGCCAAGAATCCAACTGATAAACCAATCATCGGAATCTCATCCTACAATTTAACTCCATTTCAAGCTGCTTATTATTTCAATAAAATTCAATGCTTTTGTTTTGAAGAACAAATTTTGAATCCTGGTGAAGAAGTGGATTTACCTGTATTTTTCTTTATTGATCCTGATTATGCAAATGATCCTAACTTGGAGTATCTTGATCAAATATTATTGAGTTATACGTTCTTTGAAGCTAAATCAAATCCAAAACTTCCATCACCTTTTGATCCAACCTATAACATTGTTATTCTTATTTGTGTATGTGTTTTAGATGAAAATAAAGGATAGTTTTGTAGCCAACTTTTTTGTATTTTGTTTTTGTTGGTTTTAACCAACTTTGATACTTTCACTTATCGTTTTGCTATTCATATTGTTTATAACGCTTATCATTATGAATATTTGTTTTGTTTATAATCGTTATATTCCATTGAAGGTGATAAATTAAGCCATGTCATCGACGACGACAACGTTGACAAATGATAATTTGGCTTCTGCCCCATCTGCTAACACTCCACAATCATTATCTCCACACATGACAGAAGGAACAACTAAAACTGCGGAGAATTCCACTAACTCGGAATCATCTGATTCTCCTAAAGTTGTCAAAAGTCAAAAAAAGATTATCATATTTTAAGTTTTCCCAGTTTTGTGCATATAAATTTAGGATGCTTTCAAACATAAATGTACCGAAAAGAATATACTTGACAAATGCAACAAAGACGTTGCTTTTGATGGAATGCGCTATATTATTTTAACTTCATCTCAAACTCATAGAAGGTAACAAATGGTTAAGGAAAAAGAGTTTTAGCAATAAATAACTATGTTTACAAATTTCTCAGGAAGCTTATGGAAAGGAGAAAGCGATGATGAAAACAATGCAATCATTCTTCACATTTGCGTGCTTCTGTGGGAAGCGGCGATTGCAAACAAAAAAAAGCAAAATAAAGGTAACAACAATGTTTTCACGAGAAAACCAAAAAGTAATATGAAGGCAAAATGGGTTCACACGAACATAACACTTTTAATTCAGCAATTTATTTGTTCGCTTCATACATTCCTTAATTTAATTATTTTTAAAGTAAATATGGTGAACGTTAAAAATCAAATAAACGGGGCTGTATACCTACTCGTGAACGGTCGACTCGTGAGGCCTACTCGTGACAAAAAATAGACATACTCGTGACATAAAAATAGACCCACTCGTGACATAAATTAGACATTTTTTTGTTTTTCTTCAAAATAAGTAAAGATTTAATTAAATCAAATAACTGGGCATATATGGCATTTTATTATAAACTTTTACAAGAAAACAACACAAATTCAATATTGCTTAACAAAACAAAAATAACAAGTTCAAAATTAAAATTCAATTAAAAAATACATTGTAATAACATAATGTACAAAAATGGAAACATTTCTTTCTGGAATCAATCATTCTTCCTCATTTTTGCAGCAACAATAGCAAAAAAAACAAATAAAAACTGCATATAAATTAATTGATACATTTTCTTCGCCATCGTTGAAATTTTTCTTTGGGTATTCTCACAATTACGTTATTTATAAGCAAACGGTGAGAAGAAAAAAAGTTCAAGTCAAAAACAGGTTAAAACGCATGAAATCAACCGCAGCGGGCTTATTTGGAGGTCATTTATTTATTTTTATTTTTAACGACGTTTGAACAAAAAAGACCTCACGCTGTGTGCGGGCTATTGAAGCAAAAAAAGAAACAAGTTTCTTTTATTTTGCCGAATAAAAACATTTTTCAAGAAAATGCCATTTTTTTTGTCTCGAGTATGTCTAATTTATGTCACGAGTGGGTCTATTTTTATGTCACGAGTTGGGTTCACGAGTTGGTAATAAAGTCACGAGTTGATCTCATGAAAAAAAAAAATTCACGAGTGGGTCTATTTTTTGTCACGAGTAGGCCTCACGAGTCGACCGTTCACGAGTTGGTTATTTGCCAATAAACGGAGCGTCAGGATAATGAAAATATCTTTTAGCCTTTTGACTTGTGATAAAAAAGGGAAAACAACATAATACACAAGTAGCAAAAAATAGTTGTAAAAAAAAGAATATCATAGAATAAATTCATCACAAGCAAGACAACGAAAAGTGTCTGTTGCAACTTGCAAATAGCATTAAGCAATTTTGAGATGCATACATTGTACAAAATGATTTATCTTTCCACCAATGATCAACTCATGAGACGATCTCTCTTTCTCACACTTCTCTTTATTTCTTTTATGAATCACTTTCCATTTTAAACCTATAAAAGTCTCGCCGCTTTTCTCTTATTTGCACTCTTTGTTGGGAACATACACTTTTTACAATGACTAATTTGCAATTTAGATAAAATATTTTATATAACAAATTTGCGATAATTAGGAAGATTACTTGTTCGAAAAAAATCACAAAGAAAATGAGCTAATACAAAACAAAATTGAGAATGTTTAAAACTTTATTACTTCGTATAACATCATTATAGCTTATTCAAAAGGGATAAAAAATAGTATTAATAATTTTGTTATAATTCGGTATCTTTTTTACCATATTTTCCAAGTTTTATATTTCAACCATACGATACTTTGAAACAACACGAACTCCACGACCAATCAATCAACTTTTGTCCACTTTCCAAATATAATTTTCTTTCGTCACATCTTTTTTCTTCACTTCTTTCTATTGGTAAAAGTTTGGATAAAGTTGCAGCAAATAAGTTGTATTAGTGGATAATATCAATTCTGATATGTTGAAGAAAGTACTCGATCCATTCAATATAAGACGATAAATAATTTTTTTCAGCTAAAATTATTAATCATTATCTTGGAAATTTTCACAAGTTAAAAAGTGGAAATGAGAAATGTTAAGAAACTCACTAGCTTCCAGTTCAGCCATATTCAATAAAGATCTTAACTTCACCAATTGTTTGTCGATTAAGCGTTTTTGAGTTTTTACCACAGCAACTTCATTTCTAAAATAATAAATATCATAATCAATTGATGAGCAGAAAAAAGTTTCACTTACCTGTATTCATTAGTTTCTTGAAACTTTGTACTTAAAAATCGATCTAATTTATGGAGCTTTCCGGCATTATCACCTTCAGAAGTAAGTCGATGTAGTTTCACAGGAAAAGCTTTTGGTGGAGCAAGATCTCGAACTTTGTAACCCTAAAATTGATCAAATATAATTTGTTTAAGAAAATGTTTGACTTACTTCTTTAACGCAACCATGATAATGTCTTACACAACTTCCAGGTTGAAGGTAGCCCTTTTCATCGAGAAACAGATGAGCGTCGCAGCCGAATATAGCAAAAAATATACTATTTGGATCAAAATTATATGTACAGCAATAAACATTTGGATCATCAGGGATTTTTGAAAATTTACAACCTTGATATAACACTTGTTGTTTATGAGAATCTCGAATAAAAGCAGCTTTGAACTTTGAATAAACAGGAAAATTAGAATTTAAGTCATATTCAATTAAACGAATTCTATCATTGAAATCAGAAACATCAGCGACAGAGAATTTCCTTGACTTTGATAAATGTCCATTGAGTTCATAGACTATTTTGTTTCTTGAATCATTCAAAAGTTTAACACGTTCCCTGAAGATAAAAAGGTTCGACATTCTGATTAAAAAAGAGAAATTTCAGCATACCAATAATCTTTTAAAATTTCTTCAGTTAACTTCAAATATCTTACATATTTTTCGTAATTAGGTTCTTCTCTGTACAAAACTTGAGAATATTCTTTAACCTGAAAAAAAGAAAGAAAGAAAATATGATGCAGTATTTTTTTGGACCAACTTACATCTTCATATTCAGAATCATCATCTTCTGAAATACAAGAGCTCGAAGCAGATTTATCGCATTCAAAATCACTCAGTTCACTTTCATTATCACTGCTCTAAAACAAACAGTTTGTATACCGTGAAATATTTATTAAAGGAAAACTTACTTCAGTCATTGCATCATCATTTTCGATACGAATAGGAGCAGCCATCTTTAAAAGTATGTATTAAAATTTTGTAATAAATAAAGAGACATACTTCTTTCACTTGCTCAGCATAAGGAAGTTTACAAAGATCAGCTATACTGTGAAATTTTTTACGATGAGATTTCTTCTTATTGCTTGAATCTTCCTAAAAAATAACAAAAATAAATCAAAGTGCAACTCATATTCTTAATGATCATTAGATATGGAATTTTGACAAATTCGTTCAATGACTTTTCATTTTTAATTTATAAATAAAACTTACGCTATGCTCTCGTTCATCTGAAGGTGGTTCTGAAGTATCCATAGATTCATTGTCGCTATCAACGTCATCATTATTGTTGCTAGAATTTTCCTAAAAATATAACAAATTAAACACATTTCAACAAGAAAAAGTTTTCTTCCACGATGCTTTATATTTTTGCTCATTGTTGAGATTTCTCATTTTTAATAATTCAAATTAGACTTACATTTGGCTGTAGTTCAAAATGTGGTGATCCAGAAGCATTGAAGTCGAAATCCACATAAGAACCTTCTAAATTGACGCTGATTATTGATTTATCCTAAAAACGAAAAATTTAGACTAAATAAACATTGAGGAAAACACGGAAGAAAAAACAAATAACTTACTTGAGATCTTTGAGCCGCTACTTGTTGATTTTCCGTATCTGAAATAAACAAAATAATTTTGCGTTCAATAAACAAAAGTTTTTCATTATAATTATAGCTACAGTTTAAACCCATTCTATTTGCCCGTTTAGTTGTTTTTTTCACACACAAAGGTTTGTAATCAAAAACAAACAAAAAAATAAAGAAAGCCATGTAGCAAATAATGACTAATAATAACCAAATGAGTAAATTTAAAGAGAAAAATAGCACCAAAATATAATAGAAAAGTTAAATATGGTGAAAGCCGACAAAAAAGCTATCATAGTTAAAGTTTTCTTTCAAAAGACTTTCATAGATCATCCACAAAAAAGAAGACAATTCAAAAATAACTTTCAAAAAGATAAGCAAATAAATGTACCCATAACTAAACTTTTGCTTCTAATATTAAGCAATATCTTTTAAAAAACAACATACCTTCTGGTTTACATCCTCTAGTTTTATACCGATGATTAAGCGGAACTAAAAAAAATGTAGTTTAATAAATAATAATAAAAAAAACATACGTGGTTTAATTGGAGGCGGATTTGGGCGCTTTGGTCGCTCTACTGGTGGTTGAGAAGAAAGAGCTGCAGCAGCTTTTCGAGCTAGATGAGCGGCTTCTAAAAAATAAGTAATGTAAAGAATAAAGAACAAACAAAACATACGATCCTTCCTATGCTTCTTTTTTTGTCGACGATCGTCCCATCCTTTTTTTTTCGTCATATTCAATGAATCAAAGCATATGTAATAAGGACAAAAAAAGGCTAAAGTAAATTGCATTTGCAAGTATTGGCAAGAGTGTACATGATGCCAAAAGATCTTTTTTTGGTTATAAAGAGAATTCAAATTTTTTTTTTGAAGAAGGATAAACTAAAATGAAAGGACAGTATTTTTCTTATTATCATAAGTTAGCAGATGGATTGTAATGGTTACTTACTCATTACAAGATTAAGAGGATTTTCATAGATGAGATGATGGGAATTAAATTTACAAACTATTGAATGTGCGTTATTATCAAAATAATATTTTTTCTCAAATTCGTCAATGTTTGCATAGCTATCAGGATATAGTTTATTTTGGATTTTGTGAAGATAGTTAACCCTCTCTATCTTTGATTAAAATTAATGCTGTTTCCACTAATTATTAATGAAAAAGATTTCCACCATGCAAAACGACATCGAACTTACCAATTCGGATGGCAATATGAAATTCAGCGTAAGCATCGAGAGTAATCTCATTTGAGAACAACATTTTCATTTCATGATGGAAAAAGGTTGTTCTTGAGGAAAGAAAATTAAGTAAACTACCGGCAAAAGATTTTAACCGAAAAAAGTTCACTGTTTATAGAATTCAACCTTCTTTATCGAAAAAATTTGAAATAAGAAAAGGAAAATTCTCTTAAATCAGTTTTAGCAAAAAGCGAAAAAACTTCAATAGATGTTAGCAAATCATAGCGACGGAGAGCGATGCATATTAATAAATCAAAAGCAATGATAAATTTTATGTTGGAGTATAAAATACTGCGGCTACGTTATTTATTTGTTTCGAAAAGTTTACTTTTACATCCTTCAATGGAAAATATTACAAAATTTTATAGCTTTATAAATTTTGGATTGATCGAAATTAAAAAAAATCGGTTTTATCTCCACCTTTAGTTGATGAATAAATAATATTTTAACAACTCAAAGTTGAATAAATTAAATGAAACTCCATTTATGGGTTCACAAAAAAATAAGCTTTTTAACATTAAAAAAATTGCTTCATAAATTTTGGATTGATCGGAATTAAAAAAAATCGGTTTTATCTCCACCTTTAGTTGATGAATAAATAATATTTTAACAACTCAAAGTTGAATAAATTAAATGAAACTCCATTTATGGGTTCACAAAAAAATAAGTTTTTTAACATTAAAAAAATTGCTTCATAAATTTTGGATTGATCGGAATTGAAAAAAATCGGTTTTATCTCCACCTTTAGTTGATGAATAAATAATATTTTAACAACTCAAAGTTGAATAAATTAAATGAAACTCCATTTATGGGTTCACAAAAAAATAAGCTTTTTAACATTAAAAAAATTGCTTCATAAATTTTGGATTGATCGGAATTAAAAAAAATCGGTTTTATCTCCACCTTTAGTTGATGAATAAATAATATTTTAACAATTGAAAGTTGAATAAATTAAATGAAATTCCATTTATGGGTTCACAAAAAAATAAGCTTTTTAACATTAAAAAAATTGCTTCATAAATTTTGGATTGATCGGAATTGAAAAAAATCGGTTTTATCTCCACCTTTAGTTGATGAATAAATAATATTTTAACAATTGAAAGTTGAATAAATTAAATGAAATTCCATTTATGGGTTCACAAAAAAATAAGTTTTTTAACATTAAAAAAATTGCTTCATAAATTTTGGATTGATCGGAATTGAAAAAAATCGGTTTTATCTCCACCTTTAGTTGATGAATAAATAATATTTTAACAACTCAAAGTTGAATAAATTAAATGAAACTCCATTTATGGGTTCACAAAAAAATAAGCTTTTTAACATTAAAAAAATTGCTTCATAAATTTTGGATTGATCGGAATTAAAAAAAATCGGTTTTATCTCCACCTTTAGTTGATGAATAAATAATATTTTAACAATTGAAAGTTGAATAAATTAAATGAAATTCCATTTATGGGTTCACAAAAAAATAAGCTTTTTAACATTAAAAAAATTGCTTCATAAATTTTGGATTGATCGGAATTGAAAAAAATCGGTTTTATCTCCACCTTTAGTTGATGAATAAATAATATTTTAACAACTCAAAGTTGAATAAATTAAATGAAACTCCATTTATGGGTTCACAAAAAAATAAGCTTTTTAACATTAAAAAAATTGCTTCATAAATTTTGGATTGATCGGAATTAAAAAAAATCGGTTTTATCTCCACCTTTAGTTGATGAATAAATAATATTTTAACAACTCAAAGTTGAATAAATTAAATGAAACTCCATTTATGGGTTCACAAAAAAATAAGTTTTTTAACATTAAAAAAATTGCTTCATAAATTTTGGATTGATCGGAATTGAAAAAAATCGGTTTTATCTCCACCTTTAGTTGATGAATAAATAATATTTTAACAATTGAAAGTTGAATAAATTAAATGAAATTCCATTTATGGGTTCACAAAAAAATAAGTTTTTTAACATTAAAAAAATTGCTTCATAAATTTTGGATTGATCGGAATTGAAAAAAATCGGTTTTATCTCCACCTTTAGTTGATGAATAAATAATATTTTAACAACTCAAAGTTGAATAAATTAAATGAAACTCCATTTATGGGTTCACAAAAAAATAAGTTTTTTAACATTAAAAAAATTGCTTCATAAATATTGGATTGATCGGAATTGAAAAAAATCGGTTTTATCTCCACCTTTAGTTGATGAATAAATAATATTTTAACAATTGAAAGTTGAATAAATTAAATGAAATTCCATTTATGGGTTCACAAAAAAATAAGTTTTTTAACATTAAAAAAATTGCTTCATAAATTTTGGATTGATCGGAATTGAAAAAAATCGGTTTTATCTCCACCTTTAGTTGATGAATAAATAATATTTTAACAATTGAAAGTTGAATAAATTAAATGAAATTCCATTTATGGGTTCACAAAAAAATAAGTTTTTTAACATTAAAAAAATTGCTTCATAAATTTTGGATTGATCGGAATTGAAAAAAATCGGTTTTATCTCCACCTTTAGTTGATGAATAAATAATATTTTAACAATTGAAAGTTGAATAAATAAAATGAAATTCCATTTATGGGTTCACAAAAAAATAAGTTTTTTAACATTAAAAAAATTGCTTCATAAATTTTGGATTGATCGGAATTGAAAAAAATCGGTTTTATCTCCACCTTTAGTTGATGAATAAATAATATTTTAACAACTCAAAGTTGAATAAATTAAATGAAACTCCATTTATGGGTTCACAAAAAAATAAGCTTTTTAACATTAAAAAAATTGCTTCATAAATTTTGGATTGATCGGAATTAAAAAAAATCGGTTTTATCTCCACCTTTAGTTGATGAATAAATAATATTTTAACAATTGAAAGTTGAATAAATTAAATGAAATTCCATTTATGGGTTCACAAAAAAATAAGTTTTTTAACATTAAAAAAATTGCTTCATAAATTTTGGATTGATCGGAATTGAAAAAAATCGGTTTTATCTCCACCTTTAGTTGATGAATAAATAATATTTTAACAACTCAAAGTTGAATAAATTAAATGAAACTCCATTTATGGGTTCACAAAAAAATAAGTTTTTTAACATTAAAAAAATTGCTTCATAAATTTTGGATTGATCGGAATTGAAAAAAATCGGTTTTATCTCCACCTTTAGTTGATGAATAAATAATATTTTAACAATTGAAAGTTGAATAAATTAAATGAAATTCCATTTATGGGTTCACAAAAAAATAAGCTTTTTAACATTAAAAAAATTGCTTCATAAATTTTGGATTGATCGGAATTAAAAAAAATCGGTTTTATCTCCACCTTTAGTTGATGAATAAATAATATTTTAACAATTGAAAGTTGAATAAATTAAATGAAATTCCATTTATGGGTTCACAAAAAAATAAGTTTTTTAACATTAAAAAAATTGCTTCATAAATTTTGGATTGATCGGAATTGAAAAAAATCGGTTTTATCTCCACCTTTAGTTGATGAATAAATAATATTTTAACAACTCAAAGTTGAATAAATTAAATGAAACTCCATTTATGGGTTCACAAAAAAATAAGTTTTTTAACATTAAAAAAATTGCTTCATAAATTTTGGATTGATCGGAATTGAAAAAAATCGGTTTTATCTCCACCTTTAGTTGATGAATAAATAATATTTTAACAACTCAAAGTTGAATAAATTAAATGAAACTCCATTTATGGGTTCACAAAAAAATAAGCTTTTTAACATTAAAAAAATTGCTTCATAAATTTTGGATTGATCGGAATTAAAAAAAATCGGTTTTATCTCCACCTTTAGTTGATGAATAAATAATATTTTAACAATTGAAAGTTGAATAAATTAAATGAAATTCCATTTATGGGTTCACAAAAAAATAAGTTTTTTAACATTAAAAAAATTGCTTCATAAATTTTGGATTGATCGGAATTGAAAAAAATCGGTTTTATCTCCACCTTTAGTTGATGAATAAATAATATTTTAACAATTGAAAGTTGAATAAATTAAATGAAATTCCATTTATGGGTTCACAAAAAAATAAGTTTTTTAACATTAAAAAAATTGCTTCATAAATTTTGGATTGATCGGAATTGAAAAAAATCGGTTTTATCTCCACCTTTAGTTGATGAATAAATAATATTTTAACAACTCAAAGTTGAATAAATTAAATGAAACTCCATTTATGGGTTCACAAAAAAATAAGTTTTTTAACATTAAAAAAATTGCTTCATAAATTTTGGATTGATCGGAATTGAAAAAAATCGGTTTTATCTCCACCTTTAGTTGATGAATAAATAATATTTTAACAACTCAAAGTTGAATAAATTAAATGAAACTCCATTTATGGGTTCACAAAAAAATAAGTTTTTTAACATTAAAAAAATTGCTTCATAAATTTTGGATTGATCGGAATTGAAAAAAATCGGTTTTATCTCCACCTTTAGTTGATGAATAAATAATATTTTAACAACTCAAAGTTGAATAAATTAAATGAAACTCCATTTATGGGTTCACAAAAAAATAAGCTTTTTAACATTAAAAAAATTGCTTCATAAATTTTGGATTGATCGGAATTAAAAAAAATCGGTTTTATCTCCACCTTTAGTTGATGAATAAATAATATTTTAACAACTCAAAGTTGAATAAATTAAATGAAACTCCATTTATGGGTTCACAAAAAAATAAGCTTTTTAACATTAAAAAAATTGCTTCATAAATTTTGGATTGATCGGAATTAAAAAAAATCGGTTTTATCTCCACCTTTAGTTGATGAATAAATAATATTTTAACAATTGAAAGTTGAATAAATTAAATGAAATTCCATTTATGGGTTCACAAAAAAATAAGCTTTTTAACATTAAAAAAATTGCTTCATAAATTTTGGATTGATCGGAATTGAAAAAAATCGGTTTTATCTCCACCTTTAGTTGATGAATAAATAATATTTTAACAACTCAAAGTTGAATAAATTAAATGAAACTCCATTTATGGGTTCACAAAAAAATAAGTTTTTTAACATTAAAAAAATTGCTTCATAAATTTTGGATTGATCGGAATTGAAAAAAATCGGTTTTATCTCCACCTTTAGTTGATGAATAAATAATATTTTAACAACTCAAAGTTGAATAAATTAAATGAAACTCCATTTATGGGTTCACAAAAAAATAAGTTTTTTAACATTAAAAAAATTGCTTCATAAATTTTGGATTGATCGGAATTGAAAAAAATCGGTTTTATCTCCACCTTTAGTTGATGAATAAATAATATTTTAACAACTCAAAGTTGAATAAATTAAATGAAACTCCATTTATGGGTTCACAAAAAAATAAGCTTTTTAACATTAAAAAAATTGCTTCATAAATTTTGGATTGATCGGAATTAAAAAAAATCGGTTTTATCTCCACCTTTAGTTGATGAATAAATAATATTTTAACAACTCAAAGTTGAATAAATTAAATGAAACTCCATTTATGGGTTCACAAAAAAATAAGCTTTTTAACATTAAAAAAATTGCTTCATAAATTTTGGATTGATCGGAATTAAAAAAAATCGGTTTTATCTCCACCTTTAGTTGATGAATAAATAATATTTTAACAATTGAAAGTTGAATAAATTAAATGAAATTCCATTTATGGGTTCACAAAAAAATAAGCTTTTTAACATTAAAAAAATTGCTTCATAAATTTTGGATTGATCGGAATTGAAAAAAATCGGTTTTATCTCCACCTTTAGTTGATGAATAAATAATATTTTAACAACTCAAAGTTGAATAAATTAAATGAAACTCCATTTATGGGTTCACAAAAAAATAAGCTTTTTAACATTAAAAAAATTGCTTCATAAATTTTGGATTGATCGGAATTAAAAAAAATCGGTTTTATCTCCACCTTTAGTTGATGAATAAATAATATTTTAACAACTCAAAGTTGAATAAATTAAATGAAACTCCATTTATGGGTTCACAAAAAAATAAGTTTTTTAACATTAAAAAAATTGCTTCATAAATTTTGGATTGATCGGAATTGAAAAAAATCGGTTTTATCTCCACCTTTAGTTGATGAATAAATAATATTTTAACAACTCAAAGTTGAATAAATTAAATGAAACTCCATTTATGGGTTCACAAAAAAATAAGCTTTTTAACATTAAAAAAATTGCTTCATAAATTTTGGATTGATCGGAATTAAAAAAAATCGGTTTTATCTCCACCTTTAGTTGATGAATAAATAATATTTTAACAATTGAAAGTTGAATAAATTAAATGAAATTCCATTTATGGGTTCACAAAAAAATAAGCTTTTTAACATTAAAAAAATTGCTTCATAAATTTTGGATTGATCGGAATTGAAAAAAATCGGTTTTATCTCCACCTTTAGTTGATGAATAAATAATATTTTAACAACTCAAAGTTGAATAAATTAAATGAAACTCCATTTATGGGTTCACAAAAAAATAAGCTTTTTAACATTAAAAAAATTGCTTCATAAATTTTGGATTGATCGGAATTAAAAAAAATCGGTTTTATCTCCACCTTTAGTTGATGAATAAATAATATTTTAACAACTCAAAGTTGAATAAATTAAATGAAACTCCATTTATGGGTTCACAAAAAAATAAGTTTTTTAACATTAAAAAAATTGCTTCATAAATTTTGGATTGATCGGAATTGAAAAAAATCGGTTTTATCTCCACCTTTAGTTGATGAATAAATAATATTTTAACAACTCAAAGTTGAATAAATTAAATGAAACTCCATTTATGGGTTCACAAAAAAATAAGCTTTTTAACATTAAAAAAATTGCTTCATAAATTTTGGATTGATCGGAATTAAAAAAAATCGGTTTTATCTCCACCTTTAGTTGATGAATAAATAATATTTTAACAATTGAAAGTTGAATAAATTAAATGAAATTCCATTTATGGGTTCACAAAAAAATAAGCTTTTTAACATTAAAAAAATTGCTTCATAAATTTTGGATTGATCGGAATTGAAAAAAATCGGTTTTATCTCCACCTTTAGTTGATGAATAAATAATATTTTAACAATTGAAAGTTGAATAAATTAAATGAAATTCCATTTATGGGTTCACAAAAAAATAAGTTTTTTAACATTAAAAAAATTGCTTCATAAATTTTGGATTGATCGGAATTGAAAAAAATCGGTTTTATCTCCACCTTTAGTTGATGAATAAATAATATTTTAACAACTCAAAGTTGAATAAATTAAATGAAACTCCATTTATGGGTTCACAAAAAAATAAGCTTTTTAACATTAAAAAAATTGCTTCATAAATTTTGGATTGATCGGAATTAAAAAAAATCGGTTTTATCTCCACCTTTAGTTGATGAATAAATAATATTTTAACAATTGAAAGTTGAATAAATTAAATGAAATTCCATTTATGGGTTCACAAAAAAATAAGCTTTTTAACATTAAAAAAATTGCTTCATAAATTTTGGATTGATCGGAATTGAAAAAAATCGGTTTTATCTCCACCTTTAGTTGATGAATAAATAATATTTTAACAACTCAAAGTTGAATAAATTAAATGAAACTCCATTTATGGGTTCACAAAAAAATAAGCTTTTTAACATTAAAAAAATTGCTTCATAAATTTTGGATTGATCGGAATTAAAAAAAATCGGTTTTATCTCCACCTTTAGTTGATGAATAAATAATATTTTAACAATTGAAAGTTGAATAAATTAAATGAAATTCCATTTATGGGTTCACAAAAAAATAAGCTTTTTAACATTAAAAAAATTGCTTCATAAATTTTGGATTGATCGGAATTGAAAAAAATCGGTTTTATCTCCACCTTTAGTTGATGAATAAATAATATTTTAACAATTGAAAGTTGAATAAATTAAATGAAATTCCATTTATGGGTTCACAAAAAAATAAGTTTTTTAACATTAAAAAAATTGCTTCATAAATTTTGGATTGATCGGAATTGAAAAAAATCGGTTTTATCTCCACCTTTAGTTGATGAATAAATAATATTTTAACAACTCAAAGTTGAATAAATTAAATGAAACTCCATTTATGGGTTCACAAAAAAATAAGTTTTTTAACATTAAAAAAATTGCTTCATAAATTTTGGATTGATCGGAATTAAAAAAAATCGGTTTTATCTCCACCTTTAGTTGATGAATAAATAATATTTTAACAACTCAAAGTTGAATAAATTAAATGAAACTCCATTTATGGGTTCACAAAAAAATAAGTTTTTTAACATTAAAAAAATTGCTTCATAAATTTTGGATTGATCGGAATTGAAAAAAATCGGTTTTATCTCCACCTTTAGTTGATGAATAAATAATATTTTAACAACTCAAAGTTGAATAAATTAAATGAAACTCCATTTATGGGTTCACAAAAAAATAAGCTTTTTAACATTAAAAAAATTGCTTCATAAATTTTGGATTGATCGGAATTAAAAAAAATCGGTTTTATCTCCACCTTTAGTTGATGAATAAATAATATTTTAACAATTGAAAGTTGAATAAATTAAATGAAATTCCATTTATGGGTTCACAAAAAAATAAGCTTTTTAACATTAAAAAAATTGCTTCATAAATTTTGGATTGAT
Source organism: Panagrolaimus kolymaensis (assembly GCA_028622995.1). Lineage (NCBI taxonomy): Eukaryota > Metazoa > Nematoda > Chromadorea > Rhabditida > Panagrolaimidae > Panagrolaimus > Panagrolaimus kolymaensis. Next base: position 1,911,111 of record JAJQJQ010000035.1, read on the forward strand.
CGGAATTGAAAAAAATCGGTTTTATCTCCACCTTTAGTTGATGAATAAATAATATTTTAACAACTCAAAGTTGAATAAATTAAATGAAACTCCATTTATGGGTTCACAAAAAAATAAGCTTTTTAACATTAAAAAAATTGCTTCATAAATTTTGGATTGATCGGAATTAAAAAAAATCGGTTTTATCTCCACCTTTAGTTGATGAATAAATAATATTTTAACAACTCAAAGTTGAATAAATTAAATGAAACTCCATTTATGGGTTCACAAAAAAATAAGTTTTTTAACATTAAAAAAATTGCTTCATAAATTTTGGATTGATCGGAATTGAAAAAAATCGGTTTTATCTCCACCTTTAGTTGATGAATAAATAATATTTTAACAACTCAAAGTTGAATAAATTAAATGAAACTCCATTTATGGGTTCACAAAAAAATAAGCTTTTTAACATTAAAAAAATTGCTTCATAAATTTTGGATTGATCGGAATTAAAAAAAATCGGTTTTATCTCCACCTTTAGTTGATGAATAAATAATATTTTAACAACTCAAAGTTGAATAAATTAAATGAAATTCCATTTATGGGTTCACAAAAAAATAAGCTTTTTAACATTAAAAAAATTGCTTCATAAATTTTGGATTGATCGGAATTGAAAAAAATCGGTTTTATCTCCACCTTTAGTTGATGAATAAATAATATTTTAACAACTCAAAGTTGAATAAATTAAATGAAACTCCATTTATGGGTTCACAAAAAAATAAGCTTTTTAACATTAAAAAAATTGCTTCATAAATTTTGGATTGATCGGAATTAAAAAAAATCGGTTTTATCTCCACCTTTAGTTGATGAATAAATAATATTTTAACAACTCAAAGTTGAATAAATTAAATGAAACTCCATTTATGGGTTCACAAAAAAATAAGTTTTTTAACATTAAAAAAATTGCTTCATAAATTTTGGATTGATCGGAATTAAAAAAAATCGGTTTTATCTCCACCTTTAGTTGATGAATAAATAATATTTTAACAACTCAAAGTTGAATAAATTAAATGAAATTCCATTTATGGGTTCACAAAAAAAAAAGTTTTTTAACATTAAAAAAATTGCTTCATAAATTTTGGATTGATCGGAATTAAAAAAAATCGGTTTTATCTCCACCTTTAGTTGATGAATAAATAATATTTTAACAACTCAAAGTTGAATAAATTAAATGAAACTCCATTTATGGGTTCACAAAAAAATAAGTTTTTTAACATTAAAAAAATTGCTTCATAAATTTTGGATTGATCGGAATTAAAAAAAATCGGTTTTATCTCCACCTTTAGTTGATGAATAAATAATATTTTAACAATTGAAAGTTGAATAAATTAAATGAAACTCCATTTATGGGTTCACAAAAAAATAAGTTTTTTAACATTAAAAAAATTGCTTCATAAATTTTGGATTGACCGGAATTAAAAAAAATCGGTTTTATCTCCACCTTTAGTTGATGAATAAATAATATTTTAACAACTCAAAGTTGAATAAATTAAATGAAACTCCATTTATGGGTTCACAAAAAAATAAGCTTTTTAACATTAAAAAAATTGCTTCATAAATTTTGGATTGATCGGAATTAAAAAAAATCGGTTTTATCTCCACCTTTAGTTGATGAATAAATAATATTTTAACAATTGAAAGTTGAATAAATTAAATGAAATTCCATTTATGGGTTCACAAAAAAATAAGTTTTTTAACATTAAAAAAATTGCTTCATAAATTTTGGATTGATCGGAATTAAAAAAAATCGGTTTTATCTCCACCTTTAGTTGATGAATAAATAATATTTTAACAATTGAAAGTTGAATAAATTAAATGAAACTCCATTTATGGGTTCACAAAAAAATAAGTTTTTTAACATTAAAAAAATTGCTTCATAAATTTTGGATTGATCGGAATTAAAAAAAATCGGTTTTATCTCCACCTTTAGTTGATGAATAAATAATATTTTAACAACTCAAAGTTGAATAAATTAAATGAAATTCCATTTATGGGTTCACAAAAAAATAAGTTTTTTAACATTAAAAAAATTGCTTCATAAATTTTGGATTGATCGGAATTAAAAAAAATCGGTTTTATCTCCACCTTTAGTTGATGAATAAATAATATTTTAACAACTCAAAGTTGAATAAATTAAATGAAACTCCATTTATGGGTTCACAAAAAAATAAGTTTTTTAACATTAAAAAAATTGCTTCATAAATTTTGGATTGATCGGAATTGAAAAAAATCGGTTTTATCTCCACCTTTAGTTGATGAATAAATAATATTTTAACAACTCAAAGTTGAATAAATTAAATGAAACTCCATTTATGGGTTCACAAAAAAATAAGCTTTTTAACATTAAAAAAATTGCTTCATAAATTTTGGATTGATCGGAATTGAAAAAAATCGGTTTTATCTCCACCTTTAGTTGATGAATAAATAATATTTTAACAACTCAAAGTTGAATAAATTAAATGAATCTCCATTTATGGGTTCACAAAAAAATAAGTTTTTTAACATTAAAAAAATTGCTTCATAAATTTTGGATTGATCGGAATTAAAAAAAATCGGTTTTATCTCCACCTTTAGTTGATGAATAAATAATATTTTAACAACTCAAAGTTGAATAAATTAAATGAAACTCCATTTATGGGTTCACAAAAAAATAAGCTTTTTAACATTAAAAAAATTGCTTCATAAATTTTGGATTGATCGGAATTGAAAAAAATCGGTTTTATCTCCACCTTTAGTTGATGAATAAATAATATTTTAACAACTCAAAGTTGAATAAATTAAATGAAACTCCATTTATGGGTTCACAAAAAAATAAGCTTTTTAACATTAAAAAAATTGCTTCATAAATTTTGGATTGATCGGAATTAAAAAAAATCGGTTTTATCTCCACCTTTAGTTGATGAATAAATAATATTTTAACAATTGAAAGTTGAATAAATTAAATGAAATTCCATTTATGGGTTCACAAAAAAATAAGTTTTTTAACATTAAAAAAATTGCTTCATAAATTTTGGATTGATCGGAATTAAAAAAAATCGGTTTTATCTCCACCTTTAGTTGATGAATAAATAATATTTTAACAATTGAAAGTTGAATAAATTAAATGAAACTCCATTTATGGGTTCACAAAAAAATAAGTTTTTTAACATTAAAAAAATTGCTTCATAAATTTTGGATTGATCGGAATTAAAAAAAATCGGTTTTATCTCCACCTTTAGTTGATGAATAAATAATATTTTAACAACTCAAAGTTGAATAAATTAAATGAAATTCCATTTATGGGTTCACAAAAAAATAAGTTTTTTAACATTAAAAAAATTGCTTCATAAATTTTGGATTGATCGGAATTAAAAAAAATCGGTTTTATCTCCACCTTTAGTTGATGAATAAATAATATTTTAACAACTCAAAGTTGAATAAATTAAATGAAACTCCATTTATGGGTTCACAAAAAAATAAGTTTTTTAACATTAAAAAAATTGCTTCATAAATTTTGGATTGATCGGAATTGAAAAAAATCGGTTTTATCTCCACCTTTAGTTGATGAATAAATAATATTTTAACAACTCAAAGTTGAATAAATTAAATGAAACTCCATTTATGGGTTCACAAAAAAATAAGCTTTTTAACATTAAAAAAATTGCTTCATAAATTTTGGATTGATCGGAATTGAAAAAAATCGGTTTTATCTCCACCTTTAGTTGATGAATAAATAATATTTTAACAACTCAAAGTTGAATAAATTAAATGAAACTCCATTTATGGGTTCACAAAAAAATAAGTTTTTTAACATTAAAAAAATTGCTTCATAAATTTTGGATTGATCGGAATTAAAAAAAATCGGTTTTATCTCCACCTTTAGTTGATGAATAAATAATATTTTAACAACTCAAAGTTGAATAAATTAAATGAAACTCCATTTATGGGTTCACAAAAAAATAAGCTTTTTAACATTAAAAAAATTGCTTCATAAATTTTGGATTGATCGGAATTGAAAAAAATCGGTTTTATCTCCACCTTTAGTTGATGAATAAATAATATTTTAACAATTGAAAGTTGAATAAATTAAATGAAACTCCATTTATGGGTTCACAAAAAAATAAGTTTTTTAACATTAAAAAAATTGCTTCATAAATTTTGGATTGATCGGAATTAAAAAAAATCGGTTTTATCTCCACCTTTAGTTGATGAATAAATAATATTTTAACAACTCAAAGTTGAATAAATTAAATGAAACTCCATTTATGGGTTCACAAAAAAATAAGTTTTTTAACATTAAAAAAATTGCTTCATAAATTTTGGATTGATCGGAATTGAAAAAAATCGGTTTTATCTCCACCTTTAGTTGATGAATAAATAATATTTTAACAACTCAAAGTTGAATAAATTAAATGAAACTCCATTTATGGGTTCACAAAAAAATAAGTTTTTTAACATTAAAAAAATTGCTTCATAAATTTTGGATTGATCGGAATTGAAAAAAATCGGTTTTATCTCCACCTTTAGTTGATGAATAAATAATATTTTAACAACTCAAAGTTGAATGAATTAAATGAAACTCCATTTATGGGTTCACAAAAAAATAAGTTTTTTAACATTAAAAAAATTGCTTCATAAATTTTGGATTGATCGGAATTAAAAAAAATCGGTTTTATCTCCACCTTTAGTTGATGAATAAATAATATTTTAACAACTCAAAGTTGAATAAATTAAATGAAACTCCATTTATGGGTTCACAAAAAAATAAGCTTTTTAACATTAAAAAAATTGCTTCATAAATTTTGGATTGATCGGAATTAAAAAAAATCGGTTTTATCTCCACCTTTAGTTGATGAATAAATAATATTTTAACAACTCAAAGTTGAATAAATTAAATGAAACTCCATTTATGGGTTCACAAAAAAATAAGTTTTTTAACATTAAAAAAATTGCTTCATAAATTTTGGATTGATCGGAATTAAAAAAAATCGGTTTTATCTCCACCTTTAGTTGATGAATAAATAATATTTTAACAACTCAAAGTTGAATAAATTAAATGAAATTCCATTTATGGGTTCACAAAAAAATAAGTTTTTTAACATTAAAAAAATTGCTTCATAAATTTTGGATTGATCGGAATTAAAAAAAATCGGTTTTATCTCCACCTTTAGTTGATGAATAAATAATATTTTAACAACTCAAAGTTGAATAAATTAAATGAAATTCCATTTATGGGTTCACAAAAAAATAAGTTTTTTAACATTAAAAAAATTGCTTCATAAATTTTGGATTGATCGGAATTAAAAAAAATGGGTTTTATCTCCACCTTTAGTTGATGAATAAATAATATTTTAACAACTCAAAGTTGAATAAATTAAATGAAATTCCATTTATGGGTTCACAAAAAAATAAGTTTTTTAACATTAAAAAAATTGCTTCATAAATTTTGGATTGATCGGAATTAAAAAAAATCGGTTTTATCTCCACCTTTAGTTGATGAATAAATAATATTTTAACAACTCAAAGTTGAATAAATTAAATGAAACTCCATTTATGGGTTCACAAAAAAATAAGCTTTTTAACATTAAAAAAATTGCTTCATAAATTTTGGATTGATCGGAATTAAAAAAAATCGGTTTTATCTCCACCTTTAGTTGATGAATAAATAATATTTTAACAACTCAAAGTTGAATAAATTAAATGAAATTCCATTTATGGGTTCACAAAAAAATAAGTTTTTTAACATTAAAAAAATTGCTTCATAAATTTTGGATTGATCGGAATTAAAAAAAATCGGTTTTATCTCCACCTTTAGTTGATGAATAAATAATATTTTAACAATTGAAAGTTGAATAAATTAAATGAAACTCCATTTATGGGTTCACAAAAAAATAAGCTTTTTAACATTAAAAAAATTGCTTCATAAATTTTGGATTGATCGGAATTAAAAAAAATCGGTTTTATCTCCACCTTTAGTTGATGAATAAATAATATTTTAACAACTCAAAGTTGAATAAATTAAATGAAATTCCATTTATGGGTTCACAAAAAAATAAGTTTTTTAACATTAAAAAAATTGCTTCATAAATTTTGGATTGATCGGAATTTAAAAAAATCGGTTTTATCTCCACCTTTAGTTGATGAATAAATAATATTTTAACAATTGAAAGTTGAATAAATTAAATGAAACTCCATTTATGGGTTCACAAAAAAATAAGCTTTTTAACATTAAAAAAATTGCTTCATAAATTTTGGATTGATCGGAATTAAAAAAAATCGGTTTTATCTCCACCTTTAGTTGATGAATAAATAATATTTTAACAACTCAAAGTTGAATAAATTAAATGAAACTCCATTTATGGGTTCACAAAAAAATAAGCTTTTTAACATTAAAAAAATTGCTTCATAAATTTTGGATTGATCGGAATTAAAAAAAATCGGTTTTATCTCCACCTTTAGTTGATGAATAAATAATATTTTAACAACTCAAAGTTGAATAAATTAAATGAAATTCCATTTATGGGTTCACAAAAAAATAAGTTTTTTAACATTAAAAAAATTGCTTCATAAATTTTGGATTGATCGGAATTAAAAAAAATCGGTTTTATCTCCACCTTTAGTTGATGAATAAATAATATTTTAACAATTGAAAGTTGAATAAATTAAATGAAACTCCATTTATGGGTTCACAAAAAAATAAGCTTTTTAACATTAAAAAAATTGCTTCATAAATTTTGGATTGATCGGAATTAAAAAAAATCGGTTTTATCTCCACCTTTAGTTGATGAATAAATAATATTTTAACAACTCAAAGTTGAATAAATTAAATGAAATTCCATTTATGGGTTCACAAAAAAATAAGTTTTTTAACATTAAAAAAATTGCTTCATAAATTTTGGATTGATCGGAATTTAAAAAAATCGGTTTTATCTCCACCTTTAGTTGATGAATAAATAATATTTTAACAATTGAAAGTTGAATAAATTAAATGAAACTCCATTTATGGGTTCACAAAAAAATAAGCTTTTTAACATTAAAAAAATTGCTTCATAAATTTTGGATTGATCGGAATTAAAAAAAATCGGTTTTATCTCCACCTTTAGTTGATGAATAAATAATATTTTAACAATTGAAAGTTGAATAAATTAAATGAAACTCCATTTATGGGTTCACAAAAAAATAAGCTTTTTAACATTAAAAAAATTGCTTCATAAATTTTGGATTGATCGGAATTAAAAAAAATCGGTTTTATCTCCACCTTTAGTTGATGAATAAATAATATTTTAACAACTCAAAGTTGAATAAATTAAATGAAATTCCATTTATGGGTTCACAAAAAAATAAGTTTTTTAACATTAAAAAAATTGCTTCATAAATTTTGGATTGATCGGAATTTAAAAAAATCGGTTTTATCTCCACCTTTAGTTGATGAATAAATAATATTTTAACAATTGAAAGTTGAATAAATTAAATGAAATTCCATTTATGGGTTCACAAAAAAATAAGTTTTTTAACATTAAAAAAATTGCTTCATAAATTTTGGATTGATCGGAATTAAAAAAAATCGGTTTTATCTCCACCTTTAGTTGATGAATAAATAATATTTTAACAACTCAAAGTTGAATAAATTAAATGAAATTCCATTTATGGGTTCACAAAAAAATAAGTTTTTTAACATTAAAAAAATTGCTTCATAAATTTTGGATTGATCGGAATTAAAAAAAATCGGTTTTATCTCCACCTTTAGTTGATGAATAAATAATATTTTAACAATTGAAAGTTGAATAAATTAAATGAAATTCCATTTATGGGTTCACAAAAAAATAAGTTTTTTAACATTAAAAAAATTGCTTCATAAATTTTGGATTGATCGGAATTAAAAAAAATCGGTTTTATCTCCACCTTTAGTTGATGAATAAATAATATTTTAACAATTGAAAGTTGAATAAATTAAATGAAATTCCATTTATGGGTTCACAAAAAAATAAGTTTTTTAACATTAAAAAAATTGCTTCATAAATTTTGGATTGATCGGAATTAAAAAAAATCGGTTTTATCTCCACCTTTAGTTGATGAATAAATAATATTTTAACAACTCAAAGTTGAATAAATTAAATGAAATTCCATTTATGGGTTCACAAAAAAATAAGTTTTTTAACATTAAAAAAATTGCTTCATAAATTTTGGATTGATCGGAATTAAAAAAAATCGGTTTTATCTCCACCTTTAGTTGATGAATAAATAATATTTTAACAACTCAAAGTTTAATAAATTAAATGAAACTCCATTTATGGGTTCACAAAAAAATAAGCTTTTTAACATTAAAAAAATTGCTTCATAAATTTTGGATTGATCGGAATTAAAAAAAATCGGTTTTATCTCCACCTTTAGTTGATGAATAAATAATATTTTAACAACTCAAAGTTGAATAAATTAAATGAAATTCCATTTATGGGTTCACAAAAAAATAAGTTTTTTAACATTAAAAAAATTGCTTCATAAATTTTGGATTGATCGGAATTAAAAAAAATCGGTTTTATCTCCACCTTTAGTTGATGAATAAATAATATTTTAACAACTCAAAGTTGAATAAATTAAATGAAATTCCATTTATGGGTTCACAAAAAAATAAGTTTTTTAACATTAAAAAAATTGCTTCATAAATTTTGGATTGATCGGAATTAAAAAAAATCGGTTTTATCTCCACCTTTAGTTGATGAATAAATAATATTTTAACAACTCAAAGTTGAATAAATTAAATGAAATTCCATTTATGGGTTCACAAAAAAATAAGTTTTTTAACATTAAAAAAATTGCTTCATAAATTTTGGATTGATCGGAATTAAAAAAAATCGGTTTTATCTCCACCTTTAGTTGATGAATAAATAATATTTTAACAACTCAAAGTTGAATAAATTAAATGAAATTCCATTTATGGGTTCACAAAAAAATAAGTTTTTTAACATTAAAAAAATTGCTTCATAAATTTTGGATTGATCGGAATTAAAAAAAATCGGTTTTATCTCCACCTTTAGTTGATGAATAAATAATATTTTAACAACTCAAAGTTGAATAAATTAAATGAAATTCCATTTATGGGTTCACAAAAAAATAAGCTTTTTAACATTAAAAAAATTGCTTCATAAATTTTGGATTGATCGGAATTGAAAAAAATCGGTTTTATCTCCACCTTTAGTTGATGAATAAATAATATTTTAACAACTCAAAGTTGAATAAATTAAATGAAATTCCATTTATGGGTTCACAAAAAAATAAGTTTTTTAACATTAAAAAAATTGCTTCATAAATTTTGGATTGATCGGAATTAAAAAAAATCGGTTTTATCTCCACCTTTAGTTGATGAATAAATAATATTTTAACAACTCAAAGTTGAATAAATTAAATGAAATTCCATTTATGGGTTCACAAAAAAATAAGTTTTTTAACATTAAAAAAATTGCTTCATAAATTTTGGATTTATCGGAATTAAAAAAAATCGGTTTTATCTCCACCTTTAGTTGATGAATAAATAATATTTTAACAATTGAAAGTTGAATAAATTAAATGAAATTCCATTTATGGGTTCACAAAAAAATAAGTTTTTTAACATTAAAAAAATTGCTTCATAAATTTTGGATTGATCGGAATTAAAAAAAATCGGTTTTATCTCCACCTTTAGTTGATGAATAAATAATATTTTAACAATTGAAAGTTGAATAAATTAAATGAAATTCCATTTATGGGTTCACAAAAAAATAAGTTTTTTAACATTAAAAAAATTGCTTCATAAATTTTGGATTGATCGGAATTAAAAAAAATCGGTTTTATCTCCACCTTTAGTTGATGAATAAATAATATTTTAACAACTCAAAGTTGAATAAATTAAATGAAACTCCATTTATGGGTTCACAAAAAAATAAGCTTTTTAACATTAAAAAAATTGCTTCATAAATTTTGGATTGATCGGAATTAAAAAAAATCGGTTTTATCTCCACCTTTAGTTGATGAATAAATAATATTTTAACAACTCAAAGTTGAATAAATTAAATGAAATTCCATTTATGGGTTCACAAAAAAATAAGTTTTTTAACATTAAAAAAATTGCTTCATAAATTTTGGATTGATCGGAATTAAAAAAAATCGGTTTTATCTCCACCTTTAGTTGATGAATAAATAATATTTTAACAATTGAAAGTTGAATAAATTAAATGAAATTCCATTTATGGGTTCACAAAAAAATAAGTTTTTTAACATTAAAAAAATTGCTTCATAAATTTTGGATTGATCGGAATTAAAAAAAATCGGTTTTATCTCCACCTTTAGTTGATGAATAAATAATATTTTAACAATTGAAAGTTGAATAAATTAAATGAAATTCCATTTATGGGTTCACAAAAAAATAAGTTTTTTAACATTAAAAAAATTGCTTCATAAATTTTGGATTGATCGGAATTAAAAAAAATCGGTTTTATCTCCACCTTTAGTTGATGAATAAATAATATTTTAACAACTCAAAGTTGAATAAATTAAATGAAATTCCATTTATGGGTTCACAAAAAAATAAGTTTTTTAACATTAAAAAAATTGCTTCATAAATTTTGGATTGATCGGAATTAAAAAAAATCGGTTTTATCTCCACCTTTAGTTGATGAATAAATAATATTTTAACAACTCAAAGTTGAATAAATTAAATGAAATTCCATTTATGGGTTCACAAAAAAATAAGTTTTTTAACATTAAAAAAATTGCTTCATAAATTTTGGATTGATCGGAATTAAAAAAAATCGGTTTTATCTCCACCTTTAGTTGATGAATAAATAATATTTTAACAACTCAAAGTTGAATAAATTAAATGAAACTCCATTTATGGGTTCACAAAAAAATAAGCTTTTTAACATTAAAAAAATTGCTTCATAAATTTTGGATTGATCGGAATTAAAAAAAATCGGTTTTATCTCCACCTTTAGTTGATGAATAAATAATATTTTAACAACTCAAAGTTGAATAAATTAAATGAAATTCCATTTATGGGTTCACAAAAAAATAAGTTTTTTAACATTAAAAAAATTGCTTCATAAATTTTGGATTGATCGGAATTAAAAAAAATCGGTTTTATCTCCACCTTTAGTTGATGAATAAATAATATTTTAACAACTCAAAGTTGAATAAATTAAATGAAATTCCATTTATGGGTTCACAAAAAAATAAGTTTTTTAACATTAAAAAAATTGCTTCATAAATTTTGGATTGATCGGAATTAAAAAAAATCGGTTTTATCTCCACCTTTAGTTGATGAATAAATAATATTTTAACAACTCAAAGTTGAATAAATTAAATGAAACTCCATTTATGGGTTCACAAAAAAATAAGCTTTTTAACATTAAAAAAATTGCTTCATAAATTTTGGATTGATCGGAATTAAAAAAAATCGGTTTTATCTCCACCTTTAGTTGATGAATAAATAATATTTTAACAACTCAAAGTTGAATAAATTAAATGAAATTCCATTTATGGGTTCACAAAAAAATAAGTTTTTTAACATTAAAAAAATTGCTTCATAAATTTTGGATTGATCGGAATTAAAAAAAATCGGTTTTATCTCCACCTTTAGTTGATGAATAAATAATATTTTAACAACTCAAAGTTGAATAAATTAAATGAAATTCCATTTATGGGTTCACAAAAAAATAAGTTTTTTAACATTAAAAAAATTGCTTCATAAATTTTGGATTGATCGGAATTAAAAAAAATCGGTTTTATCTCCACCTTTAGTTGATGAATAAATAATATTTTAACAACTCAAAGTTGAATAAATTAAATGAAATTCCATTTATGGGTTCACAAAAAAATAAGCTTTTTAACATTAAAAAAATTGCTTCATAAATTTTGGATTGATCGGAATTGAAAAAAATCGGTTTTATCTCCACCTTTAGTTGATGAATAAATAATATTTTAACAACTCAAAGTTGAATAAATTAAATGAAATTCCATTTATGGGTTCACAAAAAAATAAGTTTTTTAACATTAAAAAAATTGCTTCATAAATTTTGGATTGATCGGAATTAAAAAAAATCGGTTTTATCTCCACCTTTAGTTGATGAATAAATAATATTTTAACAACTCAAAGTTGAATAAATTAAATGAAATTCCATTTATGGGTTCACAAAAAAATAAGTTTTTTAACATTAAAAAAATTGCTTCATAAATTTTGGATTTATCGGAATTAAAAAAAATCGGTTTTATCTCCACCTTTAGTTGATGAATAAATAATATTTTAACAATTGAAAGTTGAATAAATTAAATGAAATTCCATTTATGGGTTCACAAAAAAATAAGTTTTTTAACATTAAAAAAATTGCTTCATAAATTTTGGATTGATCGGAATTAAAAAAAATCGGTTTTATCTCCACCTTTAGTTGATGAATAAATAATATTTTAACAATTGAAAGTTGAATAAATTAAATGAAATTCCATTTATGGGTTCACAAAAAAATAAGTTTTTTAACATTAAAAAAATTGCTTCATAAATTTTGGATTGATCGGAATTAAAAAAAATCGGTTTTATCTCCACCTTTAGTTGATGAATAAATAATATTTTAACAACTCAAAGTTGAATAAATTAAATGAAACTCCATTTATGGGTTCACAAAAAAATAAGCTTTTTAACATTAAAAAAATTGCTTCATAAATTTTGGATTGATCGGAATTAAAAAAAATCGGTTTTATCTCCACCTTTAGTTGATGAATAAATAATATTTTAACAACTCAAAGTTGAATAAATTAAATGAAATTCCATTTATGGGTTCACAAAAAAATAAGTTTTTTAACATTAAAAAAATTGCTTCATAAATTTTGGATTGATCGGAATTAAAAAAAATCGGTTTTATCTCCACCTTTAGTTGATGAATAAATAATATTTTAACAATTGAAAGTTGAATAAATTAAATGAAATTCCATTTATGGGTTCACAAAAAAATAAGTTTTTTAACATTAAAAAAATTGCTTCATAAATTTTGGATTGATCGGAATTAAAAAAAATCGGTTTTATCTCCACCTTTAGTTGATGAATAAATAATATTTTAACAACTCAAAGTTGAATAAATTAAATGAAACTCCATTTATGGGTTCACAAAAAAATAAGCTTTTTAACATTAAAAAAATTGCTTCATAAATTTTCGATTGATCGGAATTAAAAAAAATCGGTTTTATCTCCACCTTTAGTTGATGAATAAATAATATTTTAACAACTCAAAGTTGAATAAATTAAATGAAATTCCATTTATGGGTTCACAAAAAAATAAGTTTTTTAACATTAAAAAAATTGCTTCATAAATTTTGGATTGATCGGAATTAAAAAAAATCGGTTTTATCTCCACCTTTAGTTGATGAATAAATAATATTTTAACAATTGAAAGTTGAATAAATTAAATGAAATTCCATTTATGGGTTCACAAAAAAATAAGTTTTTTAACATTAAAAAAATTGCTTCATAAATTTTGGATTGATCGGAATTAAAAAAAATCGGTTTTATCTCCACCTTTAGTTGATGAATAAATAATATTTTAACAACTCAAAGTTGAATAAATTAAATGAAATTCCATTTATGGGTTCACAAAAAAATAAGTTTTTTAACATTAAAAAAATTGCTTCATAAATTTTGGATTGATCGGAATTAAAAAAAATCGGTTTTATCTCCACCTTTAGTTGATGAATAAATAATATTTTAACAACTCAAAGTTGAATAAATTAAATGAAATTCCATTTATGGGTTCACAAAAAAATAAGTTTTTTAACATTAAAAAAATTGCTTCATAAATTTTGGATTGATCGGAATTAAAAAAAATCGGTTTTATCTCCACCTTTAGTTGATGAATAAATAATATTTTAACAACTCAAAGTTGAATAAATTAAATGAAATTCCATTTATGGGTTCACAAAAAAATAAGCTTTTTAACATTAAAAAAATTGCTTCATAAATTTTGGATTGATCGGAATTGAAAAAAATCGGTTTTATCTCCACCTTTAGTTGATGAATAAATAATATTTTAACAACTCAAAGTTGAATAAATTAAATGAAATTCCATTTATGGGTTCACAAAAAAATAAGTTTTTTAACATTAAAAAAATTGCTTCATAAATTTTGGATTGATCGGAATTAAAAAAAATCGGTTTTATCTCCACCTTTAGTTGATGAATAAATAATATTTTAACAACTCAAAGTTGAATAAATTAAATGAAATTCCATTTATGGGTTCACAAAAAAATAAGTTTTTTAACATTAAAAAAATTGCTTCATAAATTTTGGATTGATCGGAATTAAAAAAAATCGGTTTTATCTCCACCTTTAGTTGATGAATAAATAATATTTTAACAACTCAAAGTTGAATAAATTAAATGAAATTCCATTTATGGGTTCACAAAAAAATAAGCTTTTTAACATTAAAAAAATTGCTTCATAAATTTTGGATTGATCGGAATTGAAAAAAATCGGTTTTATCTCCACCTTTAGTTGATGAATAAATAATATTTTAACAACTCAAAGTTGAATAAATTAAATGAAATTCCATTTATGGGTTCACAAAAAAATAAGTTTTTTAACATTAAAAAAATTGCTTCATAAATTTTGGATTGATCGGAATTAAAAAAAATCGGTTTTATCTCCACCTTTAGTTGATGAATAAATAATATTTTAACAACTCAAAGTTGAATAAATTAAATGAAATTCCATTTATGGGTTCACAAAAAAATAAGTTTTTTAACATTAAAAAAATTGCTTCATAAATTTTGGATTTATCGGAATTAAAAAAAATCGGTTTTATCTCCACCTTTAGTTGATGAATAAATAATATTTTAACAATTGAAAGTTGAATAAATTAAATGAAATTCCATTTATGGGTTCACAAAAAAATAAGTTTTTTAACATTAAAAAAATTGCTTCATAAATTTTGGATTGATCGGAATTAAAAAAAATCGGTTTTATCTCCACCTTTAGTTGATGAATAAATAATATTTTAACAATTGAAAGTTGAATAAATTAAATGAAATTCCATTTATGGGTTCACAAAAAAATAAGTTTTTTAACATTAAAAAAATTGCTTCATAAATTTTGGATTGATCGGAATTAAAAAAAATCGGTTTTATCTCCACCTTTAGTTGATGAATAAATAATATTTTAACAACTCAAAGTTGAATAAATTAAATGAAACTCCATTTATGGGTTCACAAAAAAATAAGCTTTTTAACATTAAAAAAATTGCTTCATAAATTTTGGATTGATCGGAATTAAAAAAAATCGGTTTTATCTCCACCTTTAGTTGATGAATAAATAATATTTTAACAACTCAAAGTTGAATAAATTAAATGAAATTCCATTTATGGGTTCACAAAAAAATAAGTTTTTTAACATTAAAAAAATTGCTTCATAAATTTTGGATTGATCGGAATTAAAAAAAATCGGTTTTATCTCCACCTTTAGTTGATGAATAAATAATATTTTAACAACTCAAAGTTGAATAAATTAAATGAAATTCCATTTATGGGTTCACAAAAAAATAAGTTTTTTAACATTAAAAAAATTGCTTCATAAATTTTGGATTGATCGGAATTAAAAAAAATCGGTTTTATCTCCACCTTTAGTTGATGAATAAATAATATTTTAACAACTCAAAGTTGAATAAATTAAATGAAATTCCATTTATGGGTTCACAAAAAAATAAGTTTTTTAACATTAAAAAAATTGCTTCATAAATTTTGGATTGATCGGAATTAAAAAAAATCGGTTTTATCTCCACCTTTAGTTGATGAATAAATAATATTTTAACAACTCAAAGTTGAATAAATTAAATGAAACTCCATTTATGGGTTCACAAAAAAATAAGCTTTTTAACATTAAAAAAATTGCTTCATAAATTTTGGATTGATCGGAATTAAAAAAAATCGGTTTTATCTCCACCTTTAGTTGATGAATAAATAATATTTTAACAACTCAAAGTTGAATAAATTAAATGAAATTCCATTTATGGGTTCACAAAAAAATAAGTTTTTTAACATTAAAAAAATTGCTTCATAAATTTTGGATTGATCGGAATTAAAAAAAATCGGTTTTATCTCCACCTTTAGTTGATGAATAAATAATATTTTAACAACTCAAAGTTGAATAAATTAAATGAAATTCCATTTATGGGTTCACAAAAAAATAAGTTTTTTAACATTAAAAAAATTGCTTCATAAATTTTGGATTGATCGGAATTAAAAAAAATCGGTTTTATCTCCACCTTTAGTTGATGAATAAATAATATTTTAACAACTCAAAGTTGAATAAATTAAATGAAACTCCATTTATGGGTTCACAAAAAAATAAGCTTTTTAACATTAAAAAAATTGCTTCATAAATTTTGGATTGATCGGAATTAAAAAAAATCGGTTTTATCTCCACCTTTAGTTGATGAATAAATAATATTTTAACAACTCAAAGTTGAATAAATTAAATGAAATTCCATTTATGGGTTCACAAAAAAATAAGTTTTTTAACATTAAAAAAATTGCTTCATAAATTTTGGATTGATCGGAATTAAAAAAAATCGGTTTTATCTCCACCTTTAGTTGATGAATAAATAATATTTTAACAACTCAAAGTTGAATAAATTAAATGAAATTCCATTTATGGGTTCACAAAAAAATAAGTTTTTTAACATTAAAAAAATTGCTTCATAAATTTTGGATTGATCGGAATTAAAAAAAATCGGTTTTATCTCCACCTTTAGTTGATGAATAAATAATATTTTAACAACTCAAAGTTGAATAAATTAAATGAAATTCCATTTATGGGTTCACAAAAAAATAAGCTTTTTAACATTAAAAAAATTGCTTCATAAATTTTGGATTGATCGGAATTGAAAAAAATCGGTTTTATCTCCACCTTTAGTTGATGAATAAATAATATTTTAACAACTCAAAGTTGAATAAATTAAATGAAATTCCATTTATGGGTTCACAAAAAAATAAGTTTTTTAACATTAAAAAAATTGCTTCATAAATTTTGGATTGATCGGAATTAAAAAAAATCGGTTTTATCTCCACCTTTAGTTGATGAATAAATAATATTTTAACAACTCAAAGTTGAATAAATTAAATGAAATTCCATTTATGGGTTCACAAAAAAATAAGTTTTTTAACATTAAAAAAATTGCTTCATAAATTTTGGATTTATCGGAATTAAAAAAAATCGGTTTTATCTCCACCTTTAGTTGATGAATAAATAATATTTTAACAATTGAAAGTTGAATAAATTAAATGAAATTCCATTTATGGGTTCACAAAAAAATAAGTTTTTTAACATTAAAAAAATTGCTTCATAAATTTTGGATTGATCGGAATTAAAAAAAATCGGTTTTATCTCCACCTTTAGTTGATGAATAAATAATATTTTAACAATTGAAAGTTGAATAAATTAAATGAAATTCCATTTATGGGTTCACAAAAAAATAAGTTTTTTAACATTAAAAAAATTGCTTCATAAATTTTGGATTGATCGGAATTAAAAAAAATCGGTTTTATCTCCACCTTTAGTTGATGAATAAATAATATTTTAACAACTCAAAGTTGAATAAATTAAATGAAACTCCATTTATGGGTTCACAAAAAAATAAGCTTTTTAACATTAAAAAAATTGCTTCATAAATTTTGGATTGATCGGAATTAAAAAAAATCGGTTTTATCTCCACCTTTAGTTGATGAATAAATAATATTTTAACAACTCAAAGTTGAATAAATTAAATGAAATTCCATTTATGGGTTCACAAAAAAATAAGTTTTTTAACATTAAAAAAATTGCTTCATAAATTTTGGATTGATCGGAATTAAAAAAAATCGGTTTTATCTCCACCTTTAGTTGATGAATAAATAATATTTTAACAATTGAAAGTTGAATAAATTAAATGAAATTCCATTTATGGGTTCACAAAAAAATAAGTTTTTTAACATTAAAAAAATTGCTTCATAAATTTTGGATTGATCGGAATTAAAAAAAATCGGTTTTATCTCCACCTTTAGTTGATGAATAAATAATATTTTAACAATTGAAAGTTGAATAAATTAAATGAAATTCCATTTATGGGTTCACAAAAAAATAAGTTTTTTAACATTAAAAAAATTGCTTCATAAATTTTGGATTGATCGGAATTAAAAAAAATCGGTTTTATCTCCACCTTTAGTTGATGAATAAATAATATTTTAACAACTCAAAGTTGAATAAATTAAATGAAACTCCATTTATGGGTTCACAAAAAAATAAGCTTTTTAACATTAAAAAAATTGCTTCATAAATTTTGGATTGATCGGAATTAAAAAAAATCGGTTTTATCTCCACCTTTAGTTGATGAATAAATAATATTTTAACAACTCAAAGTTGAATAAATTAAATGAAATTCCATTTATGGGTTCACAAAAAAATAAGTTTTTTAACATTAAAAAAATTGCTTCATAAATTTTGGATTGATCGGAATTAAAAAAAATCGGTTTTATCTCCACCTTTAGTTGATGAATAAATAATATTTTAACAACTCAAAGTTGAATAAATTAAATGAAATTCCATTTATGGGTTCACAAAAAAATAAGTTTTTTAACATTAAAAAAATTGCTTCATAAATTTTGGATTGATCGGAATTAAAAAAAATCGGTTTTATCTCCACCTTTAGTTGATGAATAAATAATATTTTAACAACTCAAAGTTGAATAAATTAAATGAAACTCCATTTATGGGTTCACAAAAAAATAAGCTTTTTAACATTAAAAAAATTGCTTCATAAATTTTGGATTGATCGGAATTAAAAAAAATCGGTTTTATCTCCACCTTTAGTTGATGAATAAATAATATTTTAACAACTCAAAGTTGAATAAATTAAATGAAATTCCATTTATGGGTTCACAAAAAAATAAGTTTTTTAACATTAAAAAAATTGCTTCATAAATTTTGGATTGATCGGAATTAAAAAAAATCGGTTTTATCTCCACCTTTAGTTGATGAATAAATAATATTTTAACAACTCAAAGTTGAATAAATTAAATGAAACTCCATTTATGGGTTCACAAAAAAATAAGCTTTTTAACATTAAAAAAATTGCTTCATAAATTTTGGATTGATCGGAATTAAAAAAAATCGGTTTTATCTCCACCTTTAGTTGATGAATAAATAATATTTTAACAACTCAAAGTTGAATAAATTAAATGAAATTCCATTTATGGGTTCACAAAAAAATAAGTTTTTTAACATTAAAAAAATTGCTTCATAAATTTTGGATTGATCGGAATTAAAAAAAATCGGTTTTATCTCCACCTTTAGTTGATGAATAAATAATATTTTAACAACTCAAAGTTGAATAAATTAAATGAAATTCCATTTATGGGTTCACAAAAAAATAAGTTTTTTAACATTAAAAAAATTGCTTCATAAATTTTGGATTGATCGGAATTAAAAAAAATCGGTTTTATCTCCACCTTTAGTTGATGAATAAATAATATTTTAACAACTCAAAGTTGAATAAATTAAATGAAACTCCATTTATGGGTTCACAAAAAAATAAGCTTTTTAACATTAAAAAAATTGCTTCATAAATTTTGGATTGATCGGAATTAAAAAAAATCGGTTTTATCTCCACCTTTAGTTGATGAATAAATAATATTTTAACAACTCAAAGTTGAATAAATTAAATGAAATTCCATTTATGGGTTCACAAAAAAATAAGTTTTTTAACATTAAAAAAATTGCTTCATAAATTTTGGATTGATCGGAATTTAAAAAAATCGGTTTTATCTCCACCTTTAGTTGATGAATAAATAATATTTTAACAACTCAAAGTTGAATAAATTAAATGAAATTCCATTTATGGGTTCACAAAAAAATAAGTTTTTTAACATTAAAAAAATTGCTTCATAAATTTTGGATTGATCGGAATTAAAAAAAATCGGTTTTATCTCCACCTTTAGTTGATGAATAAATAATATTTTAACAACTCAAAGTTGAATAAATTAAATGAAATTCCATTTATGGGTTCACAAAAAAATAAGCTTTTTAACATTAAAAAAATTGCTTCATAAATTTTGGATTGATCGGAATTGAAAAAAATCGGTTTTATCTCCACCTTTAGTTGATGAATAAATAATATTTTAACAACTCAAAGTTGAATAAATTAAATGAAATTCCATTTATGGGTTCACAAAAAAATAAGCTTTTTAACATTAAAAAAATTGCTTCATAAATTTTGGATTGATCGGAATTAAAAAAAATCGGTTTTATCTCCACCTTTAGTTGATGAATAAATAATATTTTAACAACTCAAAGTTGAATAAATTAAATGAAATTCCATTTATGGGTTCACAAAAAAATAAGCTTTTTAACATTAAAAAAATTGCTTCATAAATTTTGGATTGATCGGAATTAAAAAAAATCGGTTTTATCTCCACCTTTAGTTGATGAATAAATAATATTTTAACAACTCAAAGTTGAATAAATTAAATGAAATTCCATTTATGGGTTCACAAAAAAATAAGTTTTTTAACATTAAAAAAATTGCTTCATAAATTTTGGATTGATCGGAATTAAAAAAAATCGGTTTTATCTCCACCTTTAGTTGATGAATAAATAATATTTTAACAACTCAAAGTTGAATAAATTAAATGAAATTCCATTTATGGGTTCACAAAAAAATAAGCTTTTTAACATTAAAAAAATTGCTTCATAAATTTTGGATTGATCGGAATTGAAAAAAATCGGTTTTATCTCCACCTTTAGTTGATGAATAAATAATATTTTAACAACTCAAAGTTGAATAAATTAAATGAAATTCCATTTATGGGTTCACAAAAAAATAAGTTTTTTAACATTAAAAAAATTGCTTCATAAATTTTGGATTGATCGGAATTGAAAAAAATCGGTTTTATCTCCACCTTTAGTTGATGAATAAATAATATTTTAACAACTCAAAGTTGAATAAATTAAATGAAATTCCATTTATGGGTTCACAAAAAAATAAGCTTTTTAACATTAAAAAAATTGCTTCATAAATTTTGGATTGATCGGAATTGAAAAAAATCGGTTTTATCTCCACCTTTAGTTGATGAATAAATAATATTTTAACAACTCAAAGTTGAATAAATTAAATGAAATTCCATTTATGGGTTCACAAAAAAATAAGCTCTTTAACATTAAAAAAATTGCTTCATAAATTTTGGATTGATCGGAATTAAAAAAAATCGGTTTTATCTCCACCTTTAGTTGATGAATAAATAATATTTTAACAACTCAAAGTTGAATAAATTAAATGAAACTCCATTTATGGGTTCACAAAAAAATAAGCTTTTTAACATTAAAAAAATTGCTTCATAAATTTTGGATTGATCGGAATTAAAAAAAATCGGTTTTATCTCCACCTTTAGTTGATGAATAAATAATATTTTAACAATTGAAAGTTGAATAAATTAAATGAAATTCCATTTATGGGTTCACAAAAAAATAAGTTTTTTAACATTAAAAAAATTGCTTCATAAATTTTGGATTGATCGGAATTAAAAAAAATCGTTTTTATCTCCACCTTTAGTTGATGAATAAATAATATTTTAACAACTCAAAGTTGAATAAATTAAATGAAATTCCATTTATGGGTTCACAAAAAAATAAGTTTTTTAACATTAAAAAAATTGCTTCATAAATTTTGGATTGATCGGAATTAAAAAAAATCGGTTTTATCTCCACCTTTAGTTGATGAATAAATAATATTTTAACAATTGAAAGTTGAATAAATTAAATGAAATTCCATTTATGGGTTCACAAAAAAATAAGTTTTTTAACATTAAAAAAATTGCTTCATAAATTTTGGATTGATCGGAATTAAAAAAAATCGGTTTTATCTCCACCTTTAGTTGATGAATAAATAATATTTTAACAACTCAAAGTTGAATAAATTAAATGAAATTCCATTTATGGGTTCACAAAAAAATAAGCTTTTTAACATTAAAAAAATTGCTTCATAAATTTTGGATTGATCGGAATTAAAAAAAATCGGTTTTATCTCCACCTTTAGTTGATGAATAAATAATATTTTAACAACTCAAAGTTGAATAAATTAAATGAAATTCCATTTATGGGTTCACAAAAAAATAAGTTTTTTAACATTAAAAAAATTGCTTCATAAATTTTGGATTGATCGGAATTAAAAAAAATCGGTTTTATCTCCACCTTTAGTTGATGAATAAATAATATTTTAACAACTCAAAGTTGAATAAATTAAATGAAACTCCATTTATGGGTTCACAAAAAAATAAGCTTTTTAACATTAAAAAAATTGCTTCATAAATTTTGGATTGATCGGAATTAAAAAAAATCGGTTTTATCTCCACCTTTAGTTGATGAATAAATAATATTTTAACAACTCAAAGTTGAATAAATTAAATGAAACTCCATTTATGGGTTCACAAAAAAATAAGCTTTTTAACATTAAAAAAATTGCTTCATAAATTTTGGATTGATCGGAATTTAAAAAAATCGGTTTTATCTCCACCTTTAGTTGATGAATAAATAATATTTTAACAACTCAAAGTTGAATAAATTAAATGAAATTCCATTTATGGGTTCACAAAAAAATAAGCTTTTTAACATTAAAAAAATTGCTTCATAAATTTTGGATTGATCGGAATTAAAAAAAATCGGTTTTATCTCCACCTTTAGTTGATGAATAAATAATATTTTAACAACTCAAAGTTGAATAAATTAAATGAAACTCCATTTATGGGTTCACAAAAAAATAAGCTTTTTAACATTAAAAAAATTGCTTCATAAATTTTGGATTGATCGGAATTAAAAAAAATCGGTTTTATCTCCACCTTTAGTTGATGAATAAATAATATTTTAACAATTGAAAGTTGAATAAATTAAATGAAATTCCATTTATGGGTTCACAAAAAAATAAGCTTTTTAACATTAAAAAAATTGCTTCATAAATTTTGGATTGATCGGAATTAAAAAAAATCGGTTTTATCTCCACCTTTAGTTGATGAATAAATAATATTTTAACAACTCAAAGTTGAATAAATTAAATGAAATTCCATTTATGGGTTCACAAAAAAATAAGTTTTTTAACATTAAAAAAATTGCTTCATAAATTTTGGATTGATCGGAATTAAAAAAAATCGGTTTTATCTCCACCTTTAGTTGATGAATAAATAATATTTTAACAACTCAAAGTTGAATAAATTAAATGAAATTCCATTTATGGGTTCACAAAAAAATAAGCTTTTTAACATTAAAAAAATTGCTTCATAAATTTTGGATTGATCGGAATTAAAAAAAATCGGTTTTATCTCCACCTTTAGTTGATGAATAAATAATATTTTAACAACTCAAAGTTGAATAAATTAAATGAAACTCCATTTATGGGTTCACAAAAAAATAAGCTTTTTAACATTAAAAAAATTGCTTCATAAATTTTGGATTGATCGGAATTTAAAAAAATCGGTTTTATCTCCACCTTTAGTTGATGAATAAATAATATTTTAACAACTCAAAGTTGAATAAATTAAATGAAATTCCATTTATGGGTTCACAAAAAAATAAGCTTTTTAACATTAAAAAAATTGCTTCATAAATTTTGGATTGATCGGAATTAAAAAAAATCGGTTTTATCTCCACCTTTAGTTGATGAATAAATAATATTTTAACAACTCAAAGTTGAATAAATTAAATGAAACTCCATTTATGGGTTCACAAAAAAATAAGCTTTTTAACATTAAAAAAATTGCTTCATAAATTTTGGATTGATCGGAATTAAAAAAAATCGGTTTTATCTCCACCTTTAGTTGATGAATAAATAATATTTTAACAACTCAAAGTTGAATAAATTAAATGAAATTCCATTTATGGGTTCACAAAAAAATAAGCTTTTTAACATTAAAAAAATTGCTTCATAAATTTTGGATTGATCGGAATTAAAAAAAATCGGTTTTATCTCCACCTTTAGTTGATGAATAAATAATATTTTAACAACTCAAAGTTGAATAAATTAAATGAAATTCCATTTATGGGTTCACAAAAAAATAAGCTTTTTAACATTAAAAAAATTGCTTCATAAATTTTGGATTGATCGGAATTAAAAAAAATCGGTTTTATCT
This sequence comes from Panagrolaimus kolymaensis, assembly GCA_028622995.1. NCBI lineage: Eukaryota > Metazoa > Nematoda > Chromadorea > Rhabditida > Panagrolaimidae > Panagrolaimus > Panagrolaimus kolymaensis. The sequence continues at coordinate 1,935,288 of JAJQJQ010000035.1, forward strand.
CCACCTTTAGTTGATGAATAAATAATATTTTAACAACTCAAAGTTGAATAAATTAAATGAAATTCCATTTATGGGTTCACAAAAAAATAAGTTTTTTAACATTAAAAAAATTGCTTCATAAATTTTGGATTGATCGGAATTAAAAAAAATCGGTTTTATCTCCACCTTTAGTTGATGAATAAATAATATTTTAACAACTCAAAGTTGAATAAATTAAATGAAATTCCATTTATGGGTTCACAAAAAAATAAGCTTTTTAACATTAAAAAAATTGCTTCATAAATTTTGGATTGATCGGAATTAAAAAAAATCGGTTTTATCTCCACCTTTAGTTGATGAATAAATAATATTTTAACAACTCAAAGTTGAATAAATTAAATGAAATTCCATTTATGGGTTCACAAAAAAATAAGTTTTTTAACATTAAAAAAATTGCTTCATAAATTTTGGATTGATCGGAATTAAAAAAAATCGGTTTTATCTCCACCTTTAGTTGATGAATAAATAATATTTTAACAACTCAAAGTTGAATAAATTAAATGAAATTCCATTTATGGGTTCACAAAAAAATAAGCTTTTTAACATTAAAAAAATTGCTTCATAAATTTTGGATTGATCGGAATTAAAAAAAATCGGTTTTATCTCCACCTTTAGTTGATGAATAAATAATATTTTAACAACTCAAAGTTGAATAAATTAAATGAAATTCCATTTATGGGTTCACAAAAAAATAAGCTTTTTAACATTAAAAAAATTGCTTCATAAATTTTGGATTGATCGGAATTAAAAAAAATCGGTTTTATCTCCACCTTTAGTTGATGAATAAATAATATTTTAACAACTCAAAGTTGAATAAATTAAATGAAATTCCATTTATGGGTTCACAAAAAAATAAGCTTTTTAACATTAAAAAAATTGCTTCATAAATTTTGGATTGATCGGAATTAAAAAAAATCGGTTTTATCTCCACCTTTAGTTGATGAATAAATAATATTTTAACAACTCAAAGTTGAATAAATTAAATGAAACTCCATTTATGGGTTCACAAAAAAATAAGCTTTTTAACATTAAAAAAATTGCTTCATAAATTTTGGATTGATCGGAATTAAAAAAAATCGGTTTTATCTCCACCTTTAGTTGATGAATAAATAATATTTTAACAACTCAAAGTTGAATAAATTAAATGAAATTCCATTTATGGGTTCACAAAAAAATAAGCTTTTTAACATTAAAAAAATTGCTTCATAAATTTTGGATTGATCGGAATTAAAAAAAATCGGTTTTATCTCCACCTTTAGTTGATGAATAAATAATATTTTAACAACTCAAAGTTGAATAAATTAAATGAAACTCCATTTATGGGTTCACAAAAAAATAAGCTTTTTAACATTAAAAAAATTGCTTCATAAATTTTGGATTGATCGGAATTAAAAAAAATCGGTTTTATCTCCACCTTTAGTTGATGAATAAATAATATTTTAACAATTGAAAGTTGAATAAATTAAATGAAATTCCATTTATGGGTTCACAAAAAAATAAGTTTTTTAACATTAAAAAAATTGCTTCATAAATTTTGGATTGATCGGAATTAAAAAAAATCGGTTTTATCTCCACCTTTAGTTGATGAATAAATAATATTTTAACAACTCAAAGTTGAATAAATTAAATGAAATTCCATTTATGGGTTCACAAAAAAATAAGTTTTTTAACATTAAAAAAATTGCTTCATAAATTTTGGATTGATCGGAATTAAAAAAAATCGGTTTTATCTCCACCTTTAGTTGATGAATAAATAATATTTTAACAATTGAAAGTTGAATAAATTAAATGAAATTCCATTTATGGGTTCACAAAAAAATAAGTTTTTTAACATTAAAAAAATTGCTTCATAAATTTTGGATTGATCGGAATTAAAAAAAATCGGTTTTATCTCCACCTTTAGTTGATGAATAAATAATATTTTAACAACTCAAAGTTGAATAAATTAAATGAAATTCCATTTATGGGTTCACAAAAAAATAAGCTTTTTAACATTAAAAAAATTGCTTCATAAATTTTGGATTGATCGGAATTAAAAAAAATCGGTTTTATCTCCACCTTTAGTTGATGAATAAATAATATTTTAACAACTCAAAGTTGAATAAATTAAATGAAACTCCATTTATGGGTTCACAAAAAAATAAGCTTTTTAACATTAAAAAAATTGCTTCATAAATTTTGGATTGATCGGAATTAAAAAAAATCGGTTTTATCTCCACCTTTAGTTGATGAATAAATAATATTTTAACAACTCAAAGTTGAATAAATTAAATGAAATTCCATTTATGGGTTCACAAAAAAATAAGTTTTTTAACATTAAAAAAATTGCTTCATAAATTTTGGATTGATCGGAATTAAAAAAAATCGGTTTTATCTCCACCTTTAGTTGATGAATAAATAATATTTTAACAACTCAAAGTTGAATAAATTAAATGAAATTCCATTTATGGGTTCACAAAAAAATAAGTTTTTTAACATTAAAAAAATTGCTTCATAAATTTTGGATTGATCGGAATTAAAAAAAATCGGTTTTATCTCCACCTTTAGTTGATGAATAAATAATATTTTAACAACTCAAAGTTGAATAAATTAAATGAAATTCCATTTATGGGTTCACAAAAAAATAAGTTTTTTAACATTAAAAAAATTGCTTCATAAATTTTGGATTGATCGGAATTAAAAAAAATCGGTTTTATCTCCACCTTTAGTTGATGAATAAATAATATTTTAACAACTCAAAGTTGAATAAATTAAATGAAATTCCATTTATGGGTTCACAAAAAAATAAGTTTTTTAACATTAAAAAAATTGCTTCATAAATTTTGGATTGATCGGAATTAAAAAAAATCGGTTTTATCTCCACCTTTAGTTGATGAATAAATAATATTTTAACAACTCAAAGTTGAATAAATTAAATGAAATTCCATTTATGGGTTCACAAAAAAATAAGCTTTTTAACATTAAAAAAATTGCTTCATAAATTTTGGATTGATCGGAATTGAAAAAAATCGGTTTTATCTCCACCTTTAGTTGATGAATAAATAATATTTTAACAACTCAAAGTTGAATAAATTAAATGAAATTCCATTTATGGGTTCACAAAAAAATAAGTTTTTTAACATTAAAAAAATTGCTTCATAAATTTTGGATTGATCGGAATTAAAAAAAATCGGTTTTATCTCCACCTTTAGTTGATGAATAAATAATATTTTAACAATTGAAAGTTGAATAAATTAAATGAAATTCCATTTATGGGTTCACAAAAAAATAAGTTTTTTAACATTAAAAAAATTGCTTCATAAATTTTGGATTGATCGGAATTAAAAAAAATCGGTTTTATCTCCACCTTTAGTTGATGAATAAATAATATTTTAACAATTGAAAGTTGAATAAATTAAATGAAATTCCATTTATGGGTTCACAAAAAAATAAGTTTTTTAACATTAAAAAAATTGCTTCATAAATTTTGGATTGATCGGAATTAAAAAAAATCGGTTTTATCTCCACCTTTAGTTGATGAATAAATAATATTTTAACAACTCAAAGTTGAATAAATTAAATGAAACTCCATTTATGGGTTCACAAAAAAATAAGCTTTTTAACATTAAAAAAATTGCTTCATAAATTTTGGATTGATCGGAATTAAAAAAAATCGGTTTTATCTCCACCTTTAGTTGATGAATAAATAATATTTTAACAACTCAAAGTTGAATAAATTAAATGAAATTCCATTTATGGGTTCACAAAAAAATAAGTTTTTTAACATTAAAAAAATTGCTTCATAAATTTTGGATTGATCGGAATTAAAAAAAATCGGTTTTATCTCCACCTTTAGTTGATGAATAAATAATATTTTAACAATTGAAAGTTGAATAAATTAAATGAAATTCCATTTATGGGTTCACAAAAAAATAAGTTTTTTAACATTAAAAAAATTGCTTCATAAATTTTGGATTGATCGGAATTAAAAAAAATCGGTTTTATCTCCACCTTTAGTTGATGAATAAATAATATTTTAACAATTGAAAGTTGAATAAATTAAATGAAATTCCATTTATGGGTTCACAAAAAAATAAGTTTTTTAACATTAAAAAAATTGCTTCATAAATTTTGGATTGATCGGAATTAAAAAAAATCGGTTTTATCTCCACCTTTAGTTGATGAATAAATAATATTTTAACAACTCAAAGTTGAATAAATTAAATGAAATTCCATTTATGGGTTCACAAAAAAATAAGTTTTTTAACATTAAAAAAATTGCTTCATAAATTTTGGATTGATCGGAATTAAAAAAAATCGGTTTTATCTCCACCTTTAGTTGATGAATAAATAATATTTTAACAACTCAAAGTTGAATAAATTAAATGAAATTCCATTTATGGGTTCACAAAAAAATAAGTTTTTTAACATTAAAAAAATTGCTTCATAAATTTTGGATTGATCGGAATTAAAAAAAATCGGTTTTATCTCCACCTTTAGTTGATGAATAAATAATATTTTAACAACTCAAAGTTGAATAAATTAAATGAAATTCCATTTATGGGTTCACAAAAAAATAAGTTTTTTAACATTAAAAAAATTGCTTCATAAATTTTGGATTGATCGGAATTAAAAAAAATCGGTTTTATCTCCACCTTTAGTTGATGAATAAATAATATTTTAACAACTCAAAGTTGAATAAATTAAATGAAATTCCATTTATGGGTTCACAAAAAAATAAGTTTTTTAACATTAAAAAAATTGCTTCATAAATTTTGGATTGATCGGAATTAAAAAAAATCGGTTTTATCTCCACCTTTAGTTGATGAATAAATAATATTTTAACAACTCAAAGTTGAATAAATTAAATGAAATTCCATTTATGGGTTCACAAAAAAATAAGTTTTTTAACATTAAAAAAATTGCTTCATAAATTTTGGATTGATCGGAATTAAAAAAAATCGGTTTTATCTCCACCTTTAGTTGATGAATAAATAATATTTTAACAACTCAAAGTTGAATAAATTAAATGAAATTCCATTTATGGGTTCACAAAAAAATAAGCTTTTTAACATTAAAAAAATTGCTTCATAAATTTTGGATTGATCGGAATTGAAAAAAATCGGTTTTATCTCCACCTTTAGTTGATGAATAAATAATATTTTAACAACTCAAAGTTGAATAAATTAAATGAAATTCCATTTATGGGTTCACAAAAAAATAAGTTTTTTAACATTAAAAAAATTGCTTCATAAATTTTGGATTGATCGGAATTAAAAAAAATCGGTTTTATCTCCACCTTTAGTTGATGAATAAATAATATTTTAACAATTGAAAGTTGAATAAATTAAATGAAATTCCATTTATGGGTTCACAAAAAAATAAGTTTTTTAACATTAAAAAAATTGCTTCATAAATTTTGGATTGATCGGAATTAAAAAAAATCGGTTTTATCTCCACCTTTAGTTGATGAATAAATAATATTTTAACAATTGAAAGTTGAATAAATTAAATGAAATTCCATTTATGGGTTCACAAAAAAATAAGTTTTTTAACATTAAAAAAATTGCTTCATAAATTTTGGATTGATCGGAATTAAAAAAAATCGGTTTTATCTCCACCTTTAGTTGATGAATAAATAATATTTTAACAACTCAAAGTTGAATAAATTAAATGAAACTCCATTTATGGGTTCACAAAAAAATAAGCTTTTTAACATTAAAAAAATTGCTTCATAAATTTTGGATTGATCGGAATTAAAAAAAATCGGTTTTATCTCCACCTTTAGTTGATGAATAAATAATATTTTAACAACTCAAAGTTGAATAAATTAAATGAAATTCCATTTATGGGTTCACAAAAAAATAAGTTTTTTAACATTAAAAAAATTGCTTCATAAATTTTGGATTGATCGGAATTAAAAAAAATCGGTTTTATCTCCACCTTTAGTTGATGAATAAATAATATTTTAACAATTGAAAGTTGAATAAATTAAATGAAATTCCATTTATGGGTTCACAAAAAAATAAGTTTTTTAACATTAAAAAAATTGCTTCATAAATTTTGGATTGATCGGAATTAAAAAAAATCGGTTTTATCTCCACCTTTAGTTGATGAATAAATAATATTTTAACAATTGAAAGTTGAATAAATTAAATGAAATTCCATTTATGGGTTCACAAAAAAATAAGTTTTTTAACATTAAAAAAATTGCTTCATAAATTTTGGATTGATCGGAATTAAAAAAAATCGGTTTTATCTCCACCTTTAGTTGATGAATAAATAATATTTTAACAACTCAAAGTTGAATAAATTAAATGAAACTCCATTTATGGGTTCACAAAAAAATAAGCTTTTTAACATTAAAAAAATTGCTTCATAAATTTTGGATTGATCGGAATTAAAAAAAATCGGTTTTATCTCCACCTTTAGTTGATGAATAAATAATATTTTAACAACTCAAAGTTGAATAAATTAAATGAAATTCCATTTATGGGTTCACAAAAAAATAAGTTTTTTAACATTAAAAAAATTGCTTCATAAATTTTGGATTGATCGGAATTAAAAAAAATCGGTTTTATCTCCACCTTTAGTTGATGAATAAATAATATTTTAACAACTCAAAGTTGAATAAATTAAATGAAATTCCATTTATGGGTTCACAAAAAAATAAGTTTTTTAACATTAAAAAAATTGCTTCATAAATTTTGGATTGATCGGAATTAAAAAAAATCGGTTTTATCTCCACCTTTAGTTGATGAATAAATAATATTTTAACAACTCAAAGTTGAATAAATTAAATGAAATTCCATTTATGGGTTCACAAAAAAATAAGTTTTTTAACATTAAAAAAATTGCTTCATAAATTTTGGATTGATCGGAATTAAAAAAAATCGGTTTTATCTCCACCTTTAGTTGATGAATAAATAATATTTTAACAACTCAAAGTTGAATAAATTAAATGAAATTCCATTTATGGGTTCACAAAAAAATAAGCTTTTTAACATTAAAAAAATTGCTTCATAAATTTTGGATTGATCGGAATTGAAAAAAATCGGTTTTATCTCCACCTTTAGTTGATGAATAAATAATATTTTAACAACTCAAAGTTGAATAAATTAAATGAAATTCCATTTATGGGTTCACAAAAAAATAAGTTTTTTAACATTAAAAAAATTGCTTCATAAATTTTGGATTGATCGGAATTAAAAAAAATCGGTTTTATCTCCACCTTTAGTTGATGAATAAATAATATTTTAACAACTCAAAGTTGAATAAATTAAATGAAATTCCATTTATGGGTTCACAAAAAAATAAGTTTTTTAACATTAAAAAAATTGCTTCATAAATTTTGGATTGATCGGAATTAAAAAAAATCGGTTTTATCTCCACCTTTAGTTGATGAATAAATAATATTTTAACAACTCAAAGTTGAATAAATTTAATGAAACTCCATTTATGGGTTCACAAAAAAATAAGCTTTTTAACATTAAAAAAATTGCTTCATAAATTTTGGATTGATCGGAATTGAAAAAAATCGGTTTTATCTCCACCTTTAGTTGATGAATAAATAATATTTTAACAACTCAAAGTTGAATAAATTAAATGAAACTCCATTTATGGGTTCACAAAAAAATAAGCTTTTTAACATTAAAAAAATTGCTTCATAAATTTTGGATTGATCGGAATTGAAAAAAATCGGTTTTATCTCCACCTTTAGTTGATGAATAAATAATATTTTAACAATTGAAAGTTGAATAAATTAAATGAAACTCCATTTATGGGTTCACAAAAAAATAAGTTTTTTAACATTAAAAAAATTGCTTCATAAATTTTGGATTGATCGGAATTGAAAAAAATCGGTTTTATCTCCACCTTTAGTTGATGAATAAATAATATTTTAACAATTGAAAGTTGAATAAATTAAATGAAACTCCATTTATGGGTTCACAAAAAAATAAGTTTTTTAACATTAAAAAAATTGCTTCATAAATTTTGGATTGATCGGAATTGAAAAAAATCGGTTTTATCTCCACCTTTAGTTGATGAATAAATAATATTTTAACAATTGAAAGTTGAATAAATTAAATGAAACTCCATTTATGGGTTCACAAAAAAATAAGTTTTTTAACATTAAAAAAATTGCTTCATAAATTTTGGATTGATCGGAATTGAAAAAAATCGGTTTTATCTCCACCTTTAGTTGATGAATAAATAATATTTTAACAACTCAAAGTTGAATAAATTAAATGAAACTCCATTTATGGGTTCACAAAAAAATAAGTTTTTTAACATTAAAAAAATTGCTTCATAAATTTTGGATTGATCGGAATTGAAAAAAATCGGTTTTATCTCCACCTTTAGTTGATGAATAAATAATATTTTAACAACTCAAAGTTGAATAAATTAAATGAAACTCCATTTATGGGTTCACAAAAAAATAAGTTTTTTAACATTAAAAAAATTGCTTCATAAATTTTGGATTGATCGGAATTAAAAAAAATCGGTTTTATCTCCACCTTTAGTTGATGAATAAATAATATTTTAACAATTGAAAGTTGAATAAATTAAATGAAACTCCATTTATGGGTTCACAAAAAAATAAGTTTTTTAACATTAAAAAAATTGCTTCATAAATTTTGGATTGATCGGAATTGAAAAAAATCGGTTTTATCTCCACCTTTAGTTGATGAATAAATAATATTTTAACAATTGAAAGTTGAATAAATTAAATGAAACTCCATTTATGGGTTCACAAAAAAATAAGTTTTTTAACATTAAAAAAATTGCTTCATAAATTTTGGATTGATCGGAATTGAAAAAAATCGGTTTTATCTCCACCTTTAGTTGATGAATAAATAATATTTTAACAATTGAAAGTTGAATAAATTAAATGAAACTCCATTTATGGGTTCACAAAAAAATAAGTTTTTTAACATTAAAAAAATTGCTTCATAAATTTTGGATTGATCGGAATTGAAAAAAATCGGTTTTATCTCCACCTTTAGTTGATGAATAAATAATATTTTAACAACTCAAAGTTGAATAAATTAAATGAAACTCCATTTATGGGTTCACAAAAAAATAAGTTTTTTAACATTAAAAAAATTGCTTCATAAATTTTGGATTGATCGGAATTAAAAAAAATCGGTTTTATCTCCACCTTTAGTTGATGAATAAATAATATTTTAACAATTGAAAGTTGAATAAATTAAATGAAACTCCATTTATGGGTTCACAAAAAAATAAGTTTTTTAACATTAAAAAAATTGCTTCATAAATTTTGGATTGATCGGAATTGAAAAAAATCGGTTTTATCTCCACCTTTAGTTGATGAATAAATAATATTTTAACAATTGAAAGTTGAATAAATTAAATGAAACTCCATTTATGGGTTCACAAAAAAATAAGTTTTTTAACATTAAAAAAATTGCTTCATAAATTTTGGATTGATCGGAATTGAAAAAAATCGGTTTTATCTCCACCTTTAGTTGATGAATAAATAATATTTTAACAATTGAAAGTTGAATAAATTAAATGAAACTCCATTTATGGGTTCACAAAAAAATAAGTTTTTTAACATTAAAAAAATTGCTTCATAAATTTTGGATTGATCGGAATTGAAAAAAATCGGTTTTATCTCCACCTTTAGTTGATGAATAAATAATATTTTAACAACTCAAAGTTGAATAAATTAAATGAAACTCCATTTATGGGTTCACAAAAAAATAAGTTTTTTAACATTAAAAAAATTGCTTCATAAATTTTGGATTGATCGGAATTAAAAAAAATCGGTTTTATCTCCACCTTTAGTTGATGAATAAATAATATTTTAACAACTCAAAGTTGAATAAATTAAATGAAACTCCATTTATGGGTTCACAATAAAATAAGCATTTTAACATTAAAAAAATTGCTTCATAAATTTTGGATTGATCGGAATTGAAAAAAATCGGTTTTATCTCCACCTTTAGTTGATGAATAAATAATATTTTAACAACTCAAAGTTGAATAAATTAAATGAAATTCCATTTATGGGTTCACAAAAAAATAAGTTTTTTAACATTAAAAAAATTGCTTCATAAATTTTGGATTGATCGGAATTGAAAAAAATCGGTTTTATCTCCACCTTTAGTTGATGAATAAATAATATTTTAACAATTGAAAGTTGAATAAATTAAATGAAACTCCATTTATGGGTTCACAAAAAAATAAGTTTTTTAACATTAAAAAAATTGCTTCATAAATTTTGGATTGATCGGAATTGAAAAAAATCGGTTTTATCTCCACCTTTAGTTGATGAATAAATAATATTTTAACAACTCAAAGTTGAATAAATTAAATGAAACTCCATTTATGGGTTCACAAAAAAATAAGTTTTTTAACATTAAAAAAATTGCTTCATAAATTTTGGATTGATCGGAATTGAAAAAAATCGGTTTTATCTCCACCTTTAGTTGATGAATAAATAATATTTTAACAACTCAAAGTTGAATAAATTAAATGAAACTCCATTTATGGGTTCACAAAAAAATAAGCTTTTTAACATTAAAAAAATTGCTTCATAAATTTTGGATTGAACGGAATTGAAAAAAATCGGTTTTATCTCCACCTTTAGTTGATGAATAAATAATATTTTAACAATTGAAAGTTGAATAAATTAAATGAAATTCCATTTATGGGTTCACAAAAAAATAAGCTTTTTAACATTAAAAAAATTGCTTCATAAATTTTGGATTGATCGGAATTGAAAAAAATCGGTTTTATCTCCACCTTTAGTTGATGAATAAATAATATTTTAACAACTCAAAGTTGAATAAATTAAATGAAACTCCATTTATGGGTTCACAAAAAAATAAGCTTTTTAACATTAAAAAAATTGCTTCATAAATTTTGGATTGATCGGAATTGAAAAAAATCGGTTTTATCTTCACCTTTAGTTGATGAATAAATAATATTTTAACAATTGAAAGTTGAATAAATTAAATGAAATTCCATTTATGGGTTCACAAAAAAATAAGCTTTTTAACATTAAAAAAATTGCTTCATAAATTTTGGATTGATCGGAATTAAAAAAAATCGGTTTTATCTCCACCTTTAGTTGATGAATAAATAATATTTTAACAACTCAAAGTTGAATAAATTAAATGAAACTCCATTTATGGGTTCACAAAAAAATAAGCTTTTTAACATTAAAAAAATTGCTTCATAAATTTTGAATTGATCGGAATTAAAAAAAATCGGTTTTATCTCCACCTTTAGTTGATGAATAAATAATATTTTAACAACTCAAAGTTGAATAAATTAAATGAAACTCCATTTATGGGTTCACAAAAAAATAAGCTTTTTAACATTAAAAAAATTGCTTCATAAATTTTGGATTGATCGGAATTGAAAAAAATCGGTTTTATCTTCACCTTTAGTTGATGAATAAATAATATTTTAACAATTGAAAGTTGAATAAATTAAATGAAATTCCATTTATGGGTTCACAAAAAAATAAGCTTTTTAACATTAAAAAAATTGCTTCATAAATTTTGGATTGATCGGAATTAAAAAAAATCGGTTTTATCTCCACCTTTAGTTGATGAATAAATAATATTTTAACAACTCAAAGTTGAATAAATTAAATGAAACTCCATTTATGGGTTCACAAAAAAATAAGCTTTTTAACATTAAAAAAATTGCTTCATAAATTTTGAATTGATCGGAATTAAAAAAAATCGGTTTTATCTCCACCTTTAGTTGATGAATAAATAATATTTTAACAACTCAAAGTTGAATAAATTAAATGAAATTCCATTTATGGGTTCACAAAAAAATAAGTTTTTTAACATTAAAAAAATTGCTTCATAAATTTTGGATTGATCGGAATTAAAAAAAATCGGTTTTATCTCCACCTTTAGTTGATGAATAAATAATATTTTAACAACTCAAAGTTGAATAAATTAAATGAAATTCCATTTATGGGTTCACAAAAAAATAAGTTTTTTAACATTAAAAAAATTGCTTCATAAATTTTGGATTGATCGGAATTAAAAAAAATCGGTTTTATCTCCACCTTTAGTTGATGAATAAATAATATTTTAACAACTCAAAGTTGAATAAATTAAATGAAATTCCATTTATGGGTTCACAAAAAAATAAGCTTTTTAACATTAAAAAAATTGCTTCATAAATTTTGGATTGATCGGAATTGAAAAAAATCGGTTTTATCTCCACCTTTAGTTGATGAATAAATAATATTTTAACAACTCAAAGTTGAATAAATTAAATGAAATTCCATTTATGGGTTCACAAAAAAATAAGTTTTTTAACATTAAAAAAATTGCTTCATAAATTTTGGATTGATCGGAATTAAAAAAAATCGGTTTTATCTCCACCTTTAGTTGATGAATAAATAATATTTTAACAACTCAAAGTTGAATAAATTAAATGAAATTCCATTTATGGGTTCACAAAAAAATAAGTTTTTTAACATTAAAAAAATTGCTTCATAAATTTTGGATTGATCGGAATTAAAAAAAATCGGTTTTATCTCCACCTTTAGTTGATGAATAAATAATATTTTAACAACTCAAAGTTGAATAAATTAAATGAAATTCCATTTATGGGTTCACAAAAAAATAAGTTTTTTAACATTAAAAAAATTGCTTCATAAATTTTGGATTGATCGGAATTAAAAAAAATCGGTTTTATCTCCACCTTTAGTTGATGAATAAATAATATTTTAACAACTCAAAGTTGAATAAATTAAATGAAATTCCATTTATGGGTTCACAAAAAAATAAGTTTTTTAACATTAAAAAAATTGCTTCATAAATTTTGGATTGATCGGAATTAAAAAAAATCGGTTTTATCTCCACCTTTAGTTGATGAATAAATAATATTTTAACAACTCAAAGTTGAATAAATTAAATGAAATTCCATTTATGGGTTCACAAAAAAATAAGCTTTTTAACATTAAAAAAATTGCTTCATAAATTTTGGATTGATCGGAATTGAAAAAAATCGGTTTTATCTCCACCTTTAGTTGATGAATAAATAATATTTTAACAACTCAAAGTTGAATAAATTAAATGAAATTCCATTTATGGGTTCACAAAAAAATAAGTTTTTTAACATTAAAAAAATTGCTTCATAAATTTTGGATTGATCGGAATTAAAAAAAATCGGTTTTATCTCCACCTTTAGTTGATGAATAAATAATATTTTAACAACTCAAAGTTGAATAAATTAAATGAAATTCCATTTATGGGTTCACAAAAAAATAAGTTTTTTAACATTAAAAAAATTGCTTCATAAATTTTGGATTGATCGGAATTAAAAAAAATCGGTTTTATCTCCACCTTTAGTTGATGAATAAATAATATTTTAACAACTCAAAGTTGAATAAATTAAATGAAACTCCATTTATGGGTTCACAAAAAAATAAGCTTTTTAACATTAAAAAAATTGCTTCATAAATTTTGGATTGATCGGAATTGAAAAAAATCGGTTTTATCTCCACCTTTAGTTGATGAATAAATAATATTTTAACAACTCAAAGTTGAATAAATTAAATGAAACTCCATTTATGGGTTCACAAAAAAATAAGCTTTTTAACATTAAAAAAATTGCTTCATAAATTTTGGATTGATCGGAATTGAAAAAAATCGGTTTTATCTCCACCTTTAGTTGATGAATAAATAATATTTTAACAATTGAAAGTTGAATAAATTAAATGAAACTCCATTTATGGGTTCACAAAAAAATAAGTTTTTTAACATTAAAAAAATTGCTTCATAAATTTTGGATTGATCGGAATTGAAAAAAATCGGTTTTATCTCCACCTTTAGTTGATGAATAAATAATATTTTAACAACTCAAAGTTGAATAAATTAAATGAAACTCCATTTATGGGTTCACAAAAAAATAAGCTTTTTAACATTAAAAAAATTGCTTCATAAATTTTGGATTGAACGGAATTGAAAAAAATCGGTTTTATCTCCACCTTTAGTTGATGAATAAATAATATTTTAACAATTGAAAGTTGAATAAATTAAATGAAATTCCATTTATGGGTTCACAAAAAAATAAGCTTTTTAACATTAAAAAAATTGCTTCATAAATTTTGGATTGATCGGAATTGAAAAAAATCGGTTTTATCTCCACCTTTAGTTGATGAATAAATAATATTTTAACAACTCAAAGTTGAATAAATTAAATGAAACTCCATTTATGGGTTCACAAAAAAATAAGCTTTTTAACATTAAAAAAATTGCTTCATAAATTTTGGATTGATCGGAATTGAAAAAAATCGGTTTTATCTTCACCTTTAGTTGATGAATAAATAATATTTTAACAATTGAAAGTTGAATAAATTAAATGAAATTCCATTTATGGGTTCACAAAAAAATAAGCTTTTTAACATTAAAAAAATTGCTTCATAAATTTTGGATTGATCGGAATTAAAAAAAATCGGTTTTATCTCCACCTTTAGTTGATGAATAAATAATATTTTAACAACTCAAAGTTGAATAAATTAAATGAAACTCCATTTATGGGTTCACAAAAAAATAAGCTTTTTAACATTAAAAAAATTGCTTCATAAATTTTGAATTGATCGGAATTAAAAAAAATCGGTTTTATCTCCACCTTTAGTTGATGAATAAATAATATTTTAACAACTCAAAGTTGAATAAATTAAATGAAATTCCATTTATGGGTTCACAAAAAAATAAGTTTTTTAACATTAAAAAAATTGCTTCATAAATTTTGGATTGATCGGAATTAAAAAAAATCGGTTTTATCTCCACCTTTAGTTGATGAATAAATAATATTTTAACAACTCAAAGTTGAATAAATTAAATGAAATTCCATTTATGGGTTCACAAAAAAATAAGTTTTTTAACATTAAAAAAATTGCTTCATAAATTTTGGATTGATCGGAATTAAAAAAAATCGGTTTTATCTCCACCTTTAGTTGATGAATAAATAATATTTTAACAACTCAAAGTTGAATAAATTAAATGAAATTCCATTTATGGGTTCACAAAAAAATAAGTTTTTTAACATTAAAAAAATTGCTTCATAAATTTTGGATTGATCGGAATTAAAAAAAATCGGTTTTATCTCCACCTTTAGTTGATGAATAAATAATATTTTAACAACTCAAAGTTGAATAAATTAAATGAAATTCCATTTATGGGTTCACAAAAAAATAAGCTTTTTAACATTAAAAAAATTGCTTCATAAATTTTGGATTGATCGGAATTGAAAAAAATCGGTTTTATCTCCACCTTTAGTTGATGAATAAATAATATTTTAACAACTCAAAGTTGAATAAATTAAATGAAATTCCATTTATGGGTTCACAAAAAAATAAGTTTTTTAACATTAAAAAAATTGCTTCATAAATTTTGGATTGATCGGAATTAAAAAAAATCGGTTTTATCTCCACCTTTAGTTGATGAATAAATAATATTTTAACAACTCAAAGTTGAATAAATTAAATGAAATTCCATTTATGGGTTCACAAAAAAATAAGTTTTTTAACATTAAAAAAATTGCTTCATAAATTTTGGATTGATCGGAATTAAAAAAAATCGGTTTTATCTCCACCTTTAGTTGATGAATAAATAATATTTTAACAACTCAAAGTTGAATAAATTAAATGAAACTCCATTTATGGGTTCACAAAAAAATAAGCTTTTTAACATTAAAAAAATTGCTTCATAAATTTTGGATTGATCGGAATTGAAAAAAATCGGTTTTATCTCCACCTTTAGTTGATGAATAAATAATATTTTAACAACTCAAAGTTGAATAAATTAAATGAAACTCCATTTATGGGTTCACAAAAAAATAAGCTTTTTAACATTAAAAAAATTGCTTCATAAATTTTGGATTGATCGGAATTGAAAAAAATCGGTTTTATCTCCACCTTTAGTTGATGAATAAATAATATTTTAACAATTGAAAGTTGAATAAATTAAATGAAACTCCATTTATGGGTTCACAAAAAAATAAGTTTTTTAACATTAAAAAAATTGCTTCATAAATTTTGGATTGATCGGAATTGAAAAAAATCGGTTTTATCTCCACCTTTAGTTGATGAATAAATAATATTTTAACAATTGAAAGTTGAATAAATTAAATGAAACTCCATTTATGGGTTCACAAAAAAATAAGTTTTTTAACATTAAAAAAATTGCTTCATAAATTTTGGATTGATCGGAATTGAAAAAAATCGGTTTTATCTCCACCTTTAGTTGATGAATAAATAATATTTTAACAATTGAAAGTTGAATAAATTAAATGAAACTCCATTTATGGGTTCACAAAAAAATAAGTTTTTTAACATTAAAAAAATTGCTTCATAAATTTTGGATTGATCGGAATTGAAAAAAATCGGTTTTATCTCCACCTTTAGTTGATGAATAAATAATATTTTAACAACTCAAAGTTGAATAAATTAAATGAAACTCCATTTATGGGTTCACAAAAAAATAAGTTTTTTAACATTAAAAAAATTGCTTCATAAATTTTGGATTGATCGGAATTGAAAAAAATCGGTTTTATCTCCACCTTTAGTTGATGAATAAATAATATTTTAACAACTCAAAGTTGAATAAATTAAATGAAACTCCATTTATGGGTTCACAAAAAAATAAGTTTTTTAACATTAAAAAAATTGCTTCATAAATTTTGGATTGATCGGAATTAAAAAAAATCGGTTTTATCTCCACCTTTAGTTGATGAATAAATAATATTTTAACAATTGAAAGTTGAATAAATTAAATGAAACTCCATTTATGGGTTCACAAAAAAATAAGTTTTTTAACATTAAAAAAATTGCTTCATAAATTTTGGATTGATCGGAATTGAAAAAAATCGGTTTTATCTCCACCTTTAGTTGATGAATAAATAATATTTTAACAATTGAAAGTTGAATAAATTAAATGAAACTCCATTTATGGGTTCACAAAAAAATAAGTTTTTTAACATTAAAAAAATTGCTTCATAAATTTTGGATTGATCGGAATTGAAAAAAATCGGTTTTATCTCCACCTTTAGTTGATGAATAAATAATATTTTAACAATTGAAAGTTGAATAAATTAAATGAAACTCCATTTATGGGTTCACAAAAAAATAAGTTTTTTAACATTAAAAAAATTGCTTCATAAATTTTGGATTGATCGGAATTGAAAAAAATCGGTTTTATCTCCACCTTTAGTTGATGAATAAATAATATTTTAACAACTCAAAGTTGAATAAATTAAATGAAACTCCATTTATGGGTTCACAAAAAAATAAGTTTTTTAACATTAAAAAAATTGCTTCATAAATTTTGGATTGATCGGAATTAAAAAAAATCGGTTTTATCTCCACCTTTAGTTGATGAATAAATAATATTTTAACAACTCAAAGTTGAATAAATTAAATGAAACTCCATTTATGGGTTCACAATAAAATAAGCATTTTAACATTAAAAAAATTGCTTCATAAATTTTGGATTGATCGGAATTGAAAAAAATCGGTTTTATCTCCACCTTTAGTTGATGAATAAATAATATTTTAACAACTCAAAGTTGAATAAATTAAATGAAATTCCATTTATGGGTTCACAAAAAAATAAGTTTTTTAACATTAAAAAAATTGCTTCATAAATTTTGGATTGATCGGAATTGAAAAAAATCGGTTTTATCTCCACCTTTAGTTGATGAATAAATAATATTTTAACAATTGAAAGTTGAATAAATTAAATGAAACTCCATTTATGGGTTCACAAAAAAATAAGTTTTTTAACATTAAAAAAATTGCTTCATAAATTTTGGATTGATCGGAATTGAAAAAAATCGGTTTTATCTCCACCTTTAGTTGATGAATAAATAATATTTTAACAACTCAAAGTTGAATAAATTAAATGAAACTCCATTTATGGGTTCACAAAAAAATAAGTTTTTTAACATTAAAAAAATTGCTTCATAAATTTTGGATTGATCGGAATTGAAAAAAATCGGTTTTATCTCCACCTTTAGTTGATGAATAAATAATATTTTAACAACTCAAAGTTGAATAAATTAAATGAAACTCCATTTATGGGTTCACAAAAAAATAAGTTTTTTAACATTAAAAAAATTGCTTCATAAATTTTGGATTGATCGGAATTGAAAAAAATCGGTTTTATCTCCACCTTTAGTTGATGAATAAATAATATTTTAACAACTCAAAGTTGAATAAATTAAATGAAACTCCATTTATGGGTTCACAAAAAAATAAGCTTTTTAACATTAAAAAAATTGCTTCATAAATTTTGGATTGAACGGAATTGAAAAAAATCGGTTTTATCTCCACCTTTAGTTGATGAATAAATAATATTTTAACAATTGAAAGTTGAAAAAATTAAATGAAATTCCATTTATGGGTTCACAAAAAAATAAGCTTTTTAACATTAAAAAAATTGCTTCATAAATTTTGGATTGAACGGAATTGAAAAAAATCGGTTTTATCTCCACCTTTAGTTGATGAATAAATAATATTTTAACAATTGAAAGTTGAATAAATTAAATGAAATTCCATTTATGGGTTCACAAAAAAATAAGCTTTTTAACATTAAAAAAATTGCTTCATAAATTTTGGATTGATCGGAATTGAAAAAAATCGGTTTTATCTCCACCTTTAGTTGATGAATAAATAATATTTTAACAATTGAAAGTTGAATAAATTAAATGAAATTCCATTTATGGGTTCACAAAAAAATAAGCTTTTTAACATTAAAAAAATTGCTTCATAAATTTTGGATTGATCGGAATTGAAAAAAATCGGTTTTATCTCCACCTTTAGTTGATGAATAAATAATATTTTAACAACTCAAAGTTGAATAAATTAAATGAAACTCCATTTATGGGTTCACAAAAAAATAAGCTTTTTAACATTAAAAAAATTGCTTCATAAATTTTGGATTGATCGGAATTGAAAAAAATCGGTTTTATCTCCACCTTTAGTTGATGAATAAATAATATTTTAACAATTGAAAGTTGAATAAATTAAATGAAATTCCATTTATGGGTTCACAAAAAAATAAGCTTTTTAACATTAAAAAAATTGCTTCATAAATTTTGGATTGATCGGAATTGAAAAAAATCGGTTTTATCTCCACCTTTAGTTGATGAATAAATAATATTTTAACAACTCAAAGTTGAATAAATTAAATGAAACTCCATTTATGGGTTCACAAAAAAATAAGTTTTTTAACATTAAAAAAATTGCTTCATAAATTTTGGATTGATCGGAATTAAAAAAAATCGGTTTTATCTCCACCTTTAGTTGATGAATAAATAATATTTTAACAATTGAAAGTTGAATAAATTAAATGAAATTCCATTTATGGGTTCACAAAAAAATAAGCTTTTTAACATTAAAAAAATTGCTTCATAAATTTTGGATTGATCGGAATTGAAAAAAATCGGTTTTATCTCCACCTTTAGTTGATGAATAAATAATATTTTAACAATTGAAAGTTGAATAAATTAAATGAAATTCCATTTATGGGTTCACAAAAAAATAAGCTTTTTAACATTAAAAAAATTGCTTCATAAATTTTGGATTGATCGGAATTGAAAAAAATCGGTTTTATCTCCACCTTTAGTTGATGAATAAATAATATTTTAACAATTGAAAGTTGAATAAATTAAATGAAATTCCATTTATGGGTTCACAAAAAAATAAGCTTTTTAACATTAAAAAAATTGCTTCATAAATTTTGGATTGATCGGAATTGAAAAAAATCGGTTTTATCTCCACCTTTAGTTGATGAATAAATAATATTTTAACAACTCAAAGTTGAATAAATTAAATGAAACTCCATTTATGGGTTCACAAAAAAATAAGCTTTTTAACATTAAAAAAATTGCTTCATAAATTTTGGATTGATCGGAATTGAAAAAAATCGGTTTTATCTCCACCTTTAGTTGATGAATAAATAATATTTTAACAATTGAAAGTTGAATAAATTAAATGAAATTCCATTTATGGGTTCACAAAAAAATAAGCTTTTTAACATTAAAAAAATTGCTTCATAAATTTTGGATTGAACGGAATTGAAAAAAATCGGTTTTATCTCCACCTTTAGTTGATGAATAAATAATATTTTAACAATTGAAAGTTGAATAAATTAAATGAAATTCCATTTATGGGTTCACAAAAAAATAAGCTTTTTAACATTAAAAAAATTGCTTCATAAATTTTGGATTGATCGGAATTGAAAAAAATCGGTTTTATCTCCACCTTTAGTTGATGAATAAATAATATTTTAACAATTGAAAGTTGAATAAATTAAATGAAATTCCATTTATGGGTTCACAAAAAAATAAGCTTTTTAACATTAAAAAAATTGCTTCATAAATTTTGGATTGAACGGAATTGAAAAAAATCGGTTTTATCTCCACCTTTAGTTGATGAATAAATAATATTTTAACAATTGAAAGTTGAATAAATTAAATGAAATTCCATTTATGGGTTCACAAAAAAATAAGCTTTTTAACATTAAAAAAATTGCTTCATAAATTTTGGATTGATCGGAATTGAAAAAAATCGGTTTTATCTCCACCTTTAGTTGATGAATAAATAATATTTTAACAATTGAAAGTTGAATAAATTAAATGAAATTCCATTTATGGGTTCACAAAAAAATAAGCTTTTTAACATTAAAAAAATTGCTTCATAAATTTTGGATTGAACGGAATTGAAAAAAATCGGTTTTATCTCCACCTTTAGTTGATGAATAAATAATATTTTAACAACTCAAAGTTGAATAAATTAAATGAAACTCCATTTATGGGTTCACAAAAAAATAAGCTTTTTAACATTAAAAAAATTGCTTCATAAATTTTGGATTGATCGGAATTGAAAAAAATCGGTTTTATCTCCACCTTTAGTTGATGAATAAAAAATATTTTAACAATTGAAAGTTGAATAAATTAAATGAAATTCCATTTATGGGTTCACAAAAAAATAAGCTTTTTAACATTAAAAAAATTGCTTCATAAATTTTGGATTGATCGGAATTGAAAAAAATCGGTTTTATCTCCACCTTTAGTTGATGAATAAATAATATTTTAACAACTCAAAGTTGAATAAATTAAATGAAACTCCATTTATGGGTTCACAAAAAAATAAGCTTTTTAACATTAAAAAAATTGCTTCATAAATTTTGGATTGATCGGAATTGAAAAAAATCGGTTTTATCTCCACCTTTAGTTGATGAATAAATAATATTTTAACAATTGAAAGTTGAATAAATTAAATGAAATTCCATTTATGGGTTCACAAAAAAATAAGCTTTTTAACATTAAAAAAATTGCTTCATAAATTTTGGATTGAACGGAATTGAAAAAAATCGGTTTTATCTCCACCTTTAGTTGATGAATAAATAATATTTTAACAACTCAAAGTTGAATAAATTAAATGAAACTCCATTTATGGGTTCACAAAAAAATAAGCTTTTTAACATTAAAAAAATTGCTTCATAAATTTTGGATTGATCGGAATTGAAAAAAATCGGTTTTATCTCCACCTTTAGTTGATGAATAAATAATATTTTAACAATTGAAAGTTGAATAAATTAAATGAAATTCCATTTATGGGTTCACAAAAAAATAAGCTTTTTAACATTAAAAAAATTGCTTCATAAATTTTGGATTGATCGGAATTGAAAAAAATCGGTTTTATCTCCACCTTTAGTTGATGAATAAATAATATTTTAACAATTGAAAGTTGAATAAATTAAATGAAATTCCATTTATGGGTTCACAAAAAAATAAGCTTTTTAACATTAAAAAAATTGCTTCATAAATTTTGGATTGATCGGAATTGAAAAAAATCGGTTTTATCTCCACCTTTAGTTGATGAATAAATAATATTTTAACAATTGAAAGTTGAATAAATTAAATGAAATTCCATTTATGGGTTCACAAAAAAATAAGCTTTTTAACATTAAAAAAATTGCTTCATAAATTTTGGATTGATCGGAATTGAAAAAAATCGGTTTTATCTCCACCTTTAGTTGATGAATAAATAATATTTTAACAACTCAAAGTTGAATAAATTAAATGAAACTCCATTTATGGGTTCACAAAAAAATAAGCTTTTTAACATTAAAAAAATTGCTTCATAAATTTTGGATTGATCGGAATTGAAAAAAATCGGTTTTATCTCCACCTTTAGTTGATGAATAAATAATATTTTAACAATTGAAAGTTGAATAAATTAAATGAAATTCCATTTATGGGTTCACAAAAAAATAAGCTTTTTAACATTAAAAAAATTGCTTCATAAATTTTGGATTGATCGGAATTGAAAAAAATCGGTTTTATCTCCACCTTTAGTTGATGAATAAATAATATTTTAACAACTCAAAGTTGAATAAATTAAATGAAACTCCATTTATGGGTTCACAAAAAAATAAGCTTTTTAACATTAAAAAAATTGCTTCATAAATTTTGGATTGATCGGAATTGAAAAAAATCGGTTTTATCTTCACCTTTAGTTGATGAATAAATAATATTTTAACAATTGAAAGTTGAATAAATTAAATGAAATTCCATTTATGGGTTCACAAAAAAATAAGCTTTTTAACATTAAAAAAATTGCTTCATAAATTTTGGATTGATCGGAATTGAAAAAAATCGGTTTTATCTCCACCTTTAGTTGATGAATAAATAATATTTTAACAACTCAAAGTTGAATAAATTAAATGAAACTCCATTTATGGGTTCACAAAAAAATAAGCTTTTTAACATTAAAAAAATTGCTTCATAAATTTTGGATTGATCGGAATTGAAAAAAATCGGTTTTATCTCCACCTTTAGTTGATGAATAAATAATATTTTAACAATTGAAAGTTGAATAAATTAAATGAAATTCCATTTATGGGTTCACAAAAAAATAAGCTTTTTAACATTAAAAAAATTGCTTCATAAATTTTGGATTGATCGGAATTGAAAAAAATCGGTTTTATCTCCACCTTTAGTTGATGAATAAATAATATTTTAACAACTCAAAGTTGAATAAATTAAATGAAACTCCATTTATGGGTTCACAAAAAAATAAGCTTTTTAACATTAAAAAAATTGCTTCATAAATTTTGGATTGATCGGAATTGAAAAAAATCGGTTTTATCTCCACCTTTAGTTGATGAATAAATAATATTTTAACAACTCAAAGTTGAATAAATTAAATGAAACTCCATTTATGGGTTCACAAAAAAATAAGCTTTTTAACATTAAAAAAATTGCTTCATAAATTTTGGATTGATCGGAATTGAAAAAAATCGGTTTTATCTCCACCTTTAGTTGATGAATAAATAATATTTTAACAATTGAAAGTTGAATAAATTAAATGAAATTCCATTTATGGGTTCACAAAAAAATAAGCTTTTTAACATTAAAAAAATTGCTTCATAAATTTTGGATTGATCGGAATTGAAAAAAATCGGTTTTATCTCCACCTTTAGTTGATGAATAAATAATATTTTAACAATTGAAAGTTGAATAAATTAAATGAAATTCCATTTATGGGTTCACAAAAAAATAAGCTTTTTAACATTAAAAAAATTGCTTCATAAATTTTGGATTGATCGGAATTGAAAAAAATCGGTTTTATCTCCACCTTTAGTTGATGAATAAATAATATTTTAACAATTGAAAGTTGAATAAATTAAATGAAATTCCATTTATGGGTTCACAAAAAAATAAGCTTTTTAACATTAAAAAAATTGCTTCATAAATTTTGGATTGATCGGAATTGAAAAAAATCGGTTTTATCTCCACCTTTAGTTGATGAATAAATAATATTTTAACAATTGAAAGTTGAATAAATTAAATGAAATTCCATTTATGGGTTCACAAAAAAATAAGCTTTTTAACATTAAAAAAATTGCTTCATAAATTTTGGATTGATCGGAATTGAAAAAAATCGGTTTTATCTCCACCTTTAGTTGATGAATAAATAATATTTTAACAATTGAAAGTTGAATAAATTAAATGAAATTCCATTTATGGGTTCACAAAAAAATAAGCTTTTTAACATTAAAAAAATTGCTTCATAAATTTTGGATTGATCGGAATTGAAAAAAATCGGTTTTATCTCCACCTTTAGTTGATGAATAAATAATAT
This sequence comes from Panagrolaimus kolymaensis, assembly GCA_028622995.1. Classification (NCBI taxonomy): domain Eukaryota; kingdom Metazoa; phylum Nematoda; class Chromadorea; order Rhabditida; family Panagrolaimidae; genus Panagrolaimus; species Panagrolaimus kolymaensis. Next base: position 1,959,466 of record JAJQJQ010000035.1, read on the forward strand.
TTTAACAATTGAAAGTTGAATAAATTAAATGAAATTCCATTTATGGGTTCACAAAAAAATAAGCTTTTTAACATTAAAAAAATTGCTTCATAAATTTTGGATTGATCGGAATTGAAAAAAATCGGTTTTATCTCCACCTTTAGTTGATGAATAAATAATATTTTAACAATTGAAAGTTGAATAAATTAAATGAAATTCCATTTATGGGTTCACAAAAAAATAAGCTTTTTAACATTAAAAAAATTGCTTCATAAATTTTGGATTGATCGGAATTGAAAAAAATCGGTTTTATCTCCACCTTTAGTTGATGAATAAATAATATTTTAACAACTCAAAGTTGAATAAATTAAATGAAACTCCATTTATGGGTTCACAAAAAAATAAGCTTTTTAACATTAAAAAAATTGCTTCATAAATTTTGGATTGATCGGAATTGAAAAAAATCGGTTTTATCTCCACCTTTAGTTGATGAATAAATAATATTTTAACAATTGAAAGTTGAATAAATTAAATGAAATTCCATTTATGGGTTCACAAAAAAATAAGCTTTTTAACATTAAAAAAATTGCTTCATAAATTTTGGATTGATCGGAATTGAAAAAAATCGGTTTTATCTCCACCTTTAGTTGATGAATAAATAATATTTTAACAATTGAAAGTTGAATAAATTAAATGAAATTCCATTTATGGGTTCACAAAAAAATAAGCTTTTTAACATTAAAAAAATTGCTTCATAAATTTTGGATTGATCGGAATTGAAAAAAATCGGTTTTATCTCCACCTTTAGTTGATGAATAAATAATATTTTAACAACTCAAAGTTGAATAAATTAAATGAAACTCCATTTATGGGTTCACAAAAAAATAAGCTTTTTAACATTAAAAAAATTGCTTCATAAATTTTGGATTGATCGGAATTGAAAAAAATCGGTTTTATCTCCACCTTTAGTTGATGAATAAATAATATTTTAACAACTCAAAGTTGAATAAATTAAATGAAACTCCATTTATGGGTTCACAAAAAAATAAGCTTTTTAACATTAAAAAAATTGCTTCATAAATTTTGGATTGATCGGAATTGAAAAAAATCGGTTTTATCTCCACCTTTAGTTGATGAATAAATAATATTTTAACAACTCAAAGTTGAATAAATTAAATGAAACTCCATTTATGGGTTCACAAAAAAATAAGCTTTTTAACATTAAAAAAATTGCTTCATAAATTTTGGATTGATCGGAATTGAAAAAAATCGGTTTTATCTCCACCTTTAGTTGATGAATAAATAATATTTTAACAATTGAAAGTTGAATAAATTAAATGAAATTCCATTTATGGGTTCACAAAAAAATAAGCTTTTTAACATTAAAAAAATTGCTTCATAAATTTTGGATTGATCGGAATTGAAAAAAATCGGTTTTATCTCCACCTTTAGTTGATGAATAAATAATATTTTAACAACTCAAAGTTGAATAAATTAAATGAAACTCCATTTATGGGTTCACAAAAAAATAAGCTTTTTAACATTAAAAAAATTGCTTCATAAATTTTGGATTGATCGGAATTGAAAAAAATCGGTTTTATCTCCACCTTTAGTTGATGAATAAATAATATTTTAACAATTGAAAGTTGAATAAATTAAATGAAATTCCATTTATGGGTTCACAAAAAAATAAGCTTTTTAACATTAAAAAAATTGCTTCATAAATTTTGGATTGAACGGAATTGAAAAAAATCGGTTTTATCTCCACCTTTAGTTGATGAATAAATAATATTTTAACAATTGAAAGTTGAATAAATTAAATGAAATTCCATTTATGGGTTCACAAAAAAATAAGCTTTTTAACATTAAAAAAATTGCTTCATAAATTTTGGATTGATCGGAATTGAAAAAAATCGGTTTTATCTCCACCTTTAGTTGATGAATAAATAATATTTTAACAATTGAAAGTTGAATAAATTAAATGAAATTCCATTTATGGGTTCACAAAAAAATAAGCTTTTTAACATTAAAAAAATTGCTTCATAAATTTTGGATTGATCGGAATTGAAAAAAATCGGTTTTATCTCCACCTTTAGTTGATGAATAAATAATATTTTAACAACTCAAAGTTGAATAAATTAAATGAAACTCCATTTATGGGTTCACAAAAAAATAAGCTTTTTAACATTAAAAAAATTGCTTCATAAATTTTGGATTGATCGGAATTGAAAAAAATCGGTTTTATCTCCACCTTTAGTTGATGAATAAATAATATTTTAACAATTGAAAGTTGAATAAATTAAATGAAATTCCATTTATGGGTTCACAAAAAAATAAGCTTTTTAACATTAAAAAAATTGCTTCATAAATTTTGGATTGATCGGAATTGAAAAAAATCGGTTTTATCTCCACCTTTAGTTGATGAATAAATAATATTTTAACAATTGAAAGTTGAATAAATTAAATGAAATTCCATTTATGGGTTCACAAAAAAATAAGCTTTTTAACATTAAAAAAATTGCTTCATAAATTTTGGATTGATCGGAATTGAAAAAAATCGGTTTTATCTCCACCTTTAGTTGATGAATAAATAATATTTTAACAACTCAAAGTTGAATAAATTAAATGAAACTCCATTTATGGGTTCACAAAAAAATAAGCTTTTTAACATTAAAAAAATTGCTTCATAAATTTTGGATTGATCGGAATTGAAAAAAATCGGTTTTATCTCCACCTTTAGTTGATGAATAAATAATATTTTAACAATTGAAAGTTGAATAAATTAAATGAAATTCCATTTATGGGTTCACAAAAAAATAAGCTTTTTAACATTAAAAAAATTGCTTCATAAATTTTGGATTGATCGGAATTGAAAAAAATCGGTTTTATCTCCACCTTTAGTTGATGAATAAATAATATTTTAACAATTGAAAGTTGAATAAATTAAATGAAATTCCATTTATGGGTTCACAAAAAAATAAGCTTTTTAACATTAAAAAAATTGCTTCATAAATTTTGGATTGATCGGAATTGAAAAAAATCGGTTTTATCTCCACCTTTAGTTGATGAATAAATAATATTTTAACAACTCAAAGTTGAATAAATTAAATGAAACTCCATTTATGGGTTCACAAAAAAATAAGCTTTTTAACATTAAAAAAATTGCTTCATAAATTTTGGATTGATCGGAATTGAAAAAAATCGGTTTTATCTCCACCTTTAGTTGATGAATAAATAATATTTTAACAACTCAAAGTTGAATAAATTAAATGAAACTCCATTTATGGGTTCACAAAAAAATAAGCTTTTTAACATTAAAAAAATTGCTTCATAAATTTTGGATTGATCGGAATTGAAAAAAATCGGTTTTATCTCCACCTTTAGTTGATGAATAAATAATATTTTAACAACTCAAAGTTGAATAAATTAAATGAAACTCCATTTATGGGTTCACAAAAAAATAAGCTTTTTAACATTAAAAAAATTGCTTCATAAATTTTGGATTGATCGGAATTGAAAAAAATCGGTTTTATCTCCACCTTTAGTTGATGAATAAATAATATTTTAACAATTGAAAGTTGAATAAATTAAATGAAATTCCATTTATGGGTTCACAAAAAAATAAGCTTTTTAACATTAAAAAAATTGCTTCATAAATTTTGGATTGATCGGAATTGAAAAAAATCGGTTTTATCTCCACCTTTAGTTGATGAATAAATAATATTTTAACAACTCAAAGTTGAATAAATTAAATGAAACTCCATTTATGGGTTCACAAAAAAATAAGCTTTTTAACATTAAAAAAATTGCTTCATAAATTTTGGATTGATCGGAATTGAAAAAAATCGGTTTTATCTCCACCTTTAGTTGATGAATAAATAATATTTTAACAATTGAAAGTTGAATAAATTAAATGAAATTCCATTTATGGGTTCACAAAAAAATAAGCTTTTTAACATTAAAAAAATTGCTTCATAAATTTTGGATTGAACGGAATTGAAAAAAATCGGTTTTATCTCCACCTTTAGTTGATGAATAAATAATATTTTAACAATTGAAAGTTGAATAAATTAAATGAAATTCCATTTATGGGTTCACAAAAAAATAAGCTTTTTAACATTAAAAAAATTGCTTCATAAATTTTGGATTGATCGGAATTGAAAAAAATCGGTTTTATCTCCACCTTTAGTTGATGAATAAATAATATTTTAACAATTGAAAGTTGAATAAATTAAATGAAATTCCATTTATGGGTTCACAAAAAAATAAGCTTTTTAACATTAAAAAAATTGCTTCATAAATTTTGGATTGATCGGAATTGAAAAAAATCGGTTTTATCTCCACCTTTAGTTGATGAATAAATAATATTTTAACAACTCAAAGTTGAATAAATTAAATGAAACTCCATTTATGGGTTCACAAAAAAATAAGCTTTTTAACATTAAAAAAATTGCTTCATAAATTTTGGATTGATCGGAATTGAAAAAAATCGGTTTTATCTCCACCTTTAGTTGATGAATAAATAATATTTTAACAACTCAAAGTTGAATAAATTAAATGAAACTCCATTTATGGGTTCACAAAAAAATAAGCTTTTTAACATTAAAAAAATTGCTTCATAAATTTTGGATTGATCGGAATTGAAAAAAATCGGTTTTATCTCCACCTTTAGTTGATGAATAAATAATATTTTAACAATTGAAAGTTGAATAAATTAAATGAAATTCCATTTATGGGTTCACAAAAAAATAAGCTTTTTAACATTAAAAAAATTGCTTCATAAATTTTGGATTGAACGGAATTGAAAAAAATCGGTTTTATCTCCACCTTTAGTTGATGAATAAATAATATTTTAACAATTGAAAGTTGAATAAATTAAATGAAATTCCATTTATGGGTTCACAAAAAAATAAGCTTTTTAACATTAAAAAAATTGCTTCATAAATTTTGGATTGATCGGAATTGAAAAAAATCGGTTTTATCTCCACCTTTAGTTGATGAATAAATAATATTTTAACAACTCAAAGTTGAATAAATTAAATGAAACTCCATTTATGGGTTCACAAAAAAATAAGCTTTTTAACATTAAAAAAATTGCTTCATAAATTTTGGATTGATCGGAATTGAAAAAAATCGGTTTTATCTCCACCTTTAGTTGATGAATAAATAATATTTTAACAATTGAAAGTTGAATAAATTAAATGAAATTCCATTTATGGGTTCACAAAAAAATAAGCTTTTTAACATTAAAAAAATTGCTTCATAAATTTTGGATTGATCGGAATTGAAAAAAATCGGTTTTATCTCCACCTTTAGTTGATGAATAAATAATATTTTAACAATTGAAAGTTGAATAAATTAAATGAAATTCCATTTATGGGTTCACAAAAAAATAAGCTTTTTAACATTAAAAAAATTGCTTCATAAATTTTGGATTGATCGGAATTGAAAAAAATCGGTTTTATCTCCACCTTTAGTTGATGAATAAATAATATTTTAACAACTCAAAGTTGAATAAATTAAATGAAACTCCATTTATGGGTTCACAAAAAAATAAGCTTTTTAACATTAAAAAAATTGCTTCATAAATTTTGGATTGATCGGAATTGAAAAAAATCGGTTTTATCTCCACCTTTAGTTGATGAATAAATAATATTTTAACAATTGAAAGTTGAATAAATTAAATGAAATTCCATTTATGGGTTCACAAAAAAATAAGCTTTTTAACATTAAAAAAATTGCTTCATAAATTTTGGATTGATCGGAATTGAAAAAAATCGGTTTTATCTCCACCTTTAGTTGATGAATAAATAATATTTTAACAACTCAAAGTTGAATAAATTAAATGAAACTCCATTTATGGGTTCACAAAAAAATAAGCTTTTTAACATTAAAAAAATTGCTTCATAAATTTTGGATTGATCGGAATTGAAAAAAATCGGTTTTATCTCCACCTTTAGTTGATGAATAAATAATATTTTAACAATTGAAAGTTGAATAAATTAAATGAAATTCCATTTATGGGTTCACAAAAAAATAAGCTTTTTAACATTAAAAAAATTGCTTCATAAATTTTGGATTGATCGGAATTGAAAAAAATCGGTTTTATCTCCACCTTTAGTTGATGAATAAATAATATTTTAACAATTGAAAGTTGAATAAATTAAATGAAATTCCATTTATGGGTTCACAAAAAAATAAGCTTTTTAACATTAAAAAAATTGCTTCATAAATTTTGGATTGATCGGAATTGAAAAAAATCGGTTTTATCTCCACCTTTAGTTGATGAATAAATAATATTTTAACAACTCAAAGTTGAATAAATTAAATGAAACTCCATTTATGGGTTCACAAAAAAATAAGCTTTTTAACATTAAAAAAATTGCTTCATAAATTTTGGATTGATCGGAATTGAAAAAAATCGGTTTTATCTCCACCTTTAGTTGATGAATAAATAATATTTTAACAATTGAAAGTTGAATAAATTAAATGAAATTCCATTTATGGGTTCACAAAAAAATAAGCTTTTTAACATTAAAAAAATTGCTTCATAAATTTTGGATTGATCGGAATTGAAAAAAATCGGTTTTATCTCCACCTTTAGTTGATGAATAAATAATATTTTAACAATTGAAAGTTGAATAAATTAAATGAAATTCCATTTATGGGTTCACAAAAAAATAAGCTTTTTAACATTAAAAAAATTGCTTCATAAATTTTGGATTGATCGGAATTGAAAAAAATCGGTTTTATCTCCACCTTTAGTTGATGAATAAATAATATTTTAACAACTCAAAGTTGAATAAATTAAATGAAACTCCATTTATGGGTTCACAAAAAAATAAGCTTTTTAACATTAAAAAAATTGCTTCATAAATTTTGGATTGATCGGAATTGAAAAAAATCGGTTTTATCTCCACCTTTAGTTGATGAATAAATAATATTTTAACAACTCAAAGTTGAATAAATTAAATGAAACTCCATTTATGGGTTCACAAAAAAATAAGCTTTTTAACATTAAAAAAATTGCTTCATAAATTTTGGATTGATCGGAATTGAAAAAAATCGGTTTTATCTCCACCTTTAGTTGATGAATAAATAATATTTTAACAACTCAAAGTTGAATAAATTAAATGAAACTCCATTTATGGGTTCACAAAAAAATAAGCTTTTTAACATTAAAAAAATTGCTTCATAAATTTTGGATTGATCGGAATTGAAAAAAATCGGTTTTATCTCCACCTTTAGTTGATGAATAAATAATATTTTAACAATTGAAAGTTGAATAAATTAAATGAAATTCCATTTATGGGTTCACAAAAAAATAAGCTTTTTAACATTAAAAAAATTGCTTCATAAATTTTGGATTGATCGGAATTGAAAAAAATCGGTTTTATCTCCACCTTTAGTTGATGAATAAATAATATTTTAACAACTCAAAGTTGAATAAATTAAATGAAACTCCATTTATGGGTTCACAAAAAAATAAGCTTTTTAACATTAAAAAAATTGCTTCATAAATTTTGGATTGATCGGAATTGAAAAAAATCGGTTTTATCTCCACCTTTAGTTGATGAATAAATAATATTTTAACAATTGAAAGTTGAATAAATTAAATGAAATTCCATTTATGGGTTCACAAAAAAATAAGCTTTTTAACATTAAAAAAATTGCTTCATAAATTTTGGATTGAACGGAATTGAAAAAAATCGGTTTTATCTCCACCTTTAGTTGATGAATAAATAATATTTTAACAATTGAAAGTTGAATAAATTAAATGAAATTCCATTTATGGGTTCACAAAAAAATAAGCTTTTTAACATTAAAAAAATTGCTTCATAAATTTTGGATTGATCGGAATTGAAAAAAATCGGTTTTATCTCCACCTTTAGTTGATGAATAAATAATATTTTAACAATTGAAAGTTGAATAAATTAAATGAAATTCCATTTATGGGTTCACAAAAAAATAAGCTTTTTAACATTAAAAAAATTGCTTCATAAATTTTGGATTGATCGGAATTGAAAAAAATCGGTTTTATCTCCACCTTTAGTTGATGAATAAATAATATTTTAACAACTCAAAGTTGAATAAATTAAATGAAATTCCATTTATGGGTTCACAAAAAAATAAGCTTTTTAACATTAAAAAAATTGCTTCATAAATTTTGGATTGATCGGAATTGAAAAAAATCGGTTTTATCTCCACCTTTAGTTGATGAATAAATAATATTTTAACAATTGAAAGTTGAATAAATTAAATGAAATTCCATTTATGGGTTCACAAAAAAATAAGCTTTTTAACATTAAAAAAATTGCTTCATAAATTTTGGATTGATCGGAATTGAAAAAAATCGGTTTTATCTCCACCTTTAGTTGATGAATAAATAATATTTTAACAACTCAAAGTTGAATAAATTAAATGAAACTCCATTTATGGGTTCACAAAAAAATAAGCTTTTTAACATTAAAAAAATTGCTTCATAAATTTTGGATTGATCGGAATTGAAAAAAATCGGTTTTATCTCCACCTTTAGTTGATGAATAAATAATATTTTAACAACTCAAAGTTGAATAAATTAAATGAAATTCCATTTATGGGTTCACAAAAAAATAAGCTTTTTAACATTAAAAAAATTGCTTCATAAATTTTGGATTGATCGGAATTGAAAAAAATCGGTTTTATCTCCACCTTTAGTTGATGAATAAATAATATTTTAACAACTCAAAGTTGAATAAATTAAATGAAACTCCATTTATGGGTTCACAAAAAAATAAGCTTTTTAACATTAAAAAAATTGCTTCATAAATTTTGGATTGATCGGAATTGAAAAAAATCGGTTTTATCTCCACCTTTAGTTGATGAATAAATAATATTTTAACAATTGAAAGTTGAATAAATTAAATGAAATTCCATTTATGGGTTCACAAAAAAATAAGCTTTTTAACATTAAAAAAATTGCTTCATAAATTTTGGATTGAACGGAATTGAAAAAAATCGGTTTTATCTCCACCTTTAGTTGATGAATAAATAATATTTTAACAATTGAAAGTTGAATAAATTAAATGAAATTCCATTTATGGGTTCACAAAAAAATAAGCTTTTTAACATTAAAAAAATTGCTTCATAAATTTTGGATTGATCGGAATTGAAAAAAATCGGTTTTATCTCCACCTTTAGTTGATGAATAAATAATATTTTAACAATTGAAAGTTGAATAAATTAAATGAAATTCCATTTATGGGTTCACAAAAAAATAAGCTTTTTAACATTAAAAAAATTGCTTCATAAATTTTGGATTGATCGGAATTGAAAAAAATCGGTTTTATCTCCACCTTTAGTTGATGAATAAATAATATTTTAACAACTCAAAGTTGAATAAATTAAATGAAATTCCATTTATGGGTTCACAAAAAAATAAGCTTTTTAACATTAAAAAAATTGCTTCATAAATTTTGGATTGATCGGAATTGAAAAAAATCGGTTTTATCTCCACCTTTAGTTGATGAATAAATAATATTTTAACAATTGAAAGTTGAATAAATTAAATGAAATTCCATTTATGGGTTCACAAAAAAATAAGCTTTTTAACATTAAAAAAATTGCTTCATAAATTTTGGATTGATCGGAATTGAAAAAAATCGGTTTTATCTCCACCTTTAGTTGATGAATAAATAATATTTTAACAACTCAAAGTTGAATAAATTAAATGAAACTCCATTTATGGGTTCACAAAAAAATAAGCTTTTTAACATTAAAAAAATTGCTTCATAAATTTTGGATTGATCGGAATTGAAAAAAATCGGTTTTATCTCCACCTTTAGTTGATGAATAAATAATATTTTAACAATTGAAAGTTGAATAAATTAAATGAAATTCCATTTATGGGTTCACAAAAAAATAAGCTTTTTAACATTAAAAAAATTGCTTCATAAATTTTGGATTGATCGGAATTGAAAAAAATCGGTTTTATCTCCACCTTTAGTTGATGAATAAATAATATTTTAACAACTCAAAGTTGAATAAATTAAATGAAACTCCATTTATGGGTTCACAAAAAAATAAGCTTTTTAACATTAAAAAAATTGCTTCATAAATTTTGGATTGATCGGAATTGAAAAAAATCGGTTTTATCTCCACCTTTAGTTGATGAATAAATAATATTTTAACAACTCAAAGTTGAATAAATTAAATGAAACTCCATTTATGGGTTCACAAAAAAATAAGTTTTTTAACATTAAAAAAATTGCTTCATAAATTTTGGATTGATCGGAATTAAAAAAAATCGGTTTTATCTCCACCTTTAGTTGATGAATAAATAATATTTTAACAACTCAAAGTTGAATAAATTAAATGAAACTCCATTTATGGGTTCACAATAAAATAAGCATTTTAACATTAAAAAAATTGCTTCATAAATTTTGGATTGATCGGAATTGAAAAAAATCGGTTTTATCTCCACCTTTAGTTGATGAATAAATAATATTTTAACAACTCAAAGTTGAATAAATTAAATGAAATTCCATTTATGGGTTCACAAAAAAATAAGCTTTTTAACATTAAAAAAATTGCTTCATAAATTTTGGATTGAACGGAATTGAAAAAAATCGGTTTTATCTCCACCTTTAGTTGATGAATAAATAATATTTTAACAATTGAAAGTTGAATAAATTAAATGAAATTCCATTTATGGGTTCACAAAAAAATAAGCTTTTTAACATTAAAAAAATTGCTTCATAAATTTTGGATTGATCGGAATTGAAAAAAATCGGTTTTATCTCCACCTTTAGTTGATGAATAAATAATATTTTAACAATTGAAAGTTGAATAAATTAAATGAAATTCCATTTATGGGTTCACAAAAAAATAAGCTTTTTAACATTAAAAAAATTGCTTCATAAATTTTGGATTGAACGGAATTGAAAAAAATCGGTTTTATCTCCACCTTTAGTTGATGAATAAATAATATTTTAACAATTGAAAGTTGAATAAATTAAATGAAATTCCATTTATGGGTTCACAAAAAAATAAGCTTTTTAACATTAAAAAAATTGCTTCATAAATTTTGGATTGATCGGAATTGAAAAAAATCGGTTTTATCTCCACCTTTAGTTGATGAATAAATAATATTTTAACAATTGAAAGTTGAATAAATTAAATGAAATTCCATTTATGGGTTCACAAAAAAATAAGCTTTTTAACATTAAAAAAATTGCTTCATAAATTTTGGATTGAACGGAATTGAAAAAAATCGGTTTTATCTCCACCTTTAGTTGATGAATAAATAATATTTTAACAATTGAAAGTTGAATAAATTAAATGAAATTCCATTTATGGGTTCACAAAAAAATAAGCTTTTTAACATTAAAAAAATTGCTTCATAAATTTTGGATTGATCGGAATTGAAAAAAATCGGTTTTATCTCCACCTTTAGTTGATGAATAAATAATATTTTAACAATTGAAAGTTGAATAAATTAAATGAAATTCCATTTATGGGTTCACAAAAAAATAAGCTTTTTAACATTAAAAAAATTGCTTCATAAATTTTGGATTGAACGGAATTGAAAAAAATCGGTTTTATCTCCACCTTTAGTTGATGAATAAATAATATTTTAACAATTGAAAGTTGAATAAATTAAATGAAATTCCATTTATGGGTTCACAAAAAAATAAGCTTTTTAACATTAAAAAAATTGCTTCATAAATTTTGGATTGATCGGAATTGAAAAAAATCGGTTTTATCTCCACCTTTAGTTGATGAATAAATAATATTTTAACAATTGAAAGTTGAATAAATTAAATGAAATTCCATTTATGGGTTCACAAAAAAATAAGCTTTTTAACATTAAAAAAATTGCTTCATAAATTTTGGATTGAACGGAATTGAAAAAAATCGGTTTTATCTCCACCTTTAGTTGATGAATAAATAATATTTTAACAATTGAAAGTTGAATAAATTAAATGAAATTCCATTTATGGGTTCACAAAAAAATAAGCTTTTTAACATTAAAAAAATTGCTTCATAAATTTTGGATTGATCGGAATTGAAAAAAATCGGTTTTATCTCCACCTTTAGTTGATGAATAAATAATATTTTAACAATTGAAATTTGAATAAATTAAATGAAATTCCATTTATGGGTTCACAAAAAAATAAGCTTTTTAACATTAAAAAAATTGCTTCATAAATTTTGGATTGAACGGAATTGAAAAAAATCGGTTTTATCTCCACCTTTAGTTGATGAATAAATAATATTTTAACAATTGAAAGTTGAATAAATTAAATGAAATTCCATTTATGGGTTCACAAAAAAATAAGCTTTTTAACATTAAAAAAATTGCTTCATAAATTTTGGATTGATCGGAATTGAAAAAAATCGGTTTTATCTCCACCTTTAGTTGATGAATAAATAATATTTTAACAATTGAAAGTTGAATAAATTAAATGAAATTCCATTTATGGGTTCACAAAAAAATAAGCTTTTTAACATTAAAAAAATTGCTTCATAAATTTTGGATTGATCGGAATTGAAAAAAATCGGTTTTATCTCCACCTTTAGTTGATGAATAAATAATATTTTAACAATTGAAAGTTGAATAAATTAAATGAAATTCCATTTATGGGTTCACAAAAAAATAAGCTTTTTAACATTAAAAAAATTGCTTCATAAATTTTGGATTGAACGGAATTAAAAAAAATCGGTTTTATCTCCACCTTTAGTTGATGAATAAATAATATTTTAACAATTGAAAGTTGAATAAATTAAATGAAATTCCATTTATGGGTTCACAAAAAAATAAGCTTTTTAACATTAAAAAAATTGCTTCATAAATTTTGGATTGAACGGAATTGAAAAAAATCGGTTTTATCTCCACCTTTAGTTGATGAATAAATAATATTTTAACAATTGAAAGTTGAATAAATTAAATGAAATTCCATTTATGGGTTCACAAAAAAATAAGCTTTTTAACATTAAAAAAATTGCTTCATAAATTTTGGATTGAACGGAATTGAAAAAAATCGGTTTTATCTCCACCTTTAGTTGATGAATAAATAATATTTTAACAATTGAAAGTTGAATAAATTAAATGAAATTCCATTTATGGGTTCACAAAAAAATAAGCTTTTTAACATTAAAAAAATTGCTTCATAAATTTTGGATTGATCGGAATTGAAAAAAATCGGTTTTATCTCCACCTTTAGTTGATGAATAAATAATATTTTAACAATTGAAAGTTGAATAAATTAAATGAAATTCCATTTATGGGTTCACAAAAAAATAAGCTTTTTAACATTAAAAAAATTGCTTCATAAATTTTGGATTGAACGGAATTGAATAAAATCGGTTTTATCTCCACCTTTAGTTGATGAATAAATAATATTTTAACAATTGAAAGTTGAATAAATTAAATGAAATTCCATTTATGGGTTCACAAAAAAATAAGCTTTTTAACATTAAAAAAATTGCTTCATAAATTTTGGATTGATCGGAATTGAAAAAAATCGGTTTTATCTCCACCTTTAGTTGATGAATAAATAATATTTTAACAATTGAAAGTTGAATAAATTAAATGAAATTCCATTTATGGGTTCACAAAAAAATAAGCTTTTTAACATTAAAAAAATTGCTTCATAAATTTTGGATTGAACGGAATTGAAAAAAATCGGTTTTATCTCCACCTTTAGTTGATGAATAAATAATATTTTAACAATTGAAAGTTGAATAAATTAAATGAAATTCCATTTATGGGTTCACAAAAAAATAAGCTTTTTAACATTAAAAAAATTGCTTCATAAATTTTGGATTGATCGGAATTGAAAAAAATCGGTTTTATCTCCACCTTTAGTTGATGAATAAATAATATTTTAACAATTGAAAGTTGAATAAATTAAATGAAATTCCATTTATGGGTTCACAAAAAAATAAGCTTTTTAACATTAAAAAAATTGCTTCATAAATTTTGGATTGAACGGAATTGAAAAAAATCGGTTTTATCTCCACCTTTAGTTGATGAATAAATAATATTTTAACAATTGAAAGTTGAATAAATTAAATGAAATTCCATTTATGGGTTCACAAAAAAATAAGCTTTTTAACATTAAAAAAATTGCTTCATAAATTTTGGATTGAACGGAATTGAAAAAAATCGGTTTTATCTCCACCTTTAGTTGATGAATAAATAATATTTTAACAATTGAAAGTTGAATAAATTAAATGAAATTCCATTTATGGGTTCACAAAAAAATAAGCTTTTTAACATTAAAAAAATTGCTTCATAAATTTTGGATTGAACGGAATTGAAAAAAATCGGTTTTATCTCCACCTTTAGTTGATGAATAAATAATATTTTAACAATTGAAAGTTGAATAAATTAAATGAAATTCCATTTATGGGTTCACAAAAAAATAAGCTTTTTAACATTAAAAAAATTGCTTCATAAATTTTGGATTGAACGGAATTGAAAAAAATCGGTTTTATCTCCACCTTTAGTTGATGAATAAATAATATTTTAACAATTGAAAGTTGAATAAATTAAATGAAATTCCATTTATGGGTTCACAAAAAAATAAGCTTTTTAACATTAAAAAAATTGCTTCATAAATTTTGGATTGAACGGAATTGAAAAAAATCGGTTTTATCTCCACCTTTAGTTGATGAATAAATAATATTTTAACAATTGAAAGTTGAATAAATTAAATGAAATTCCATTTATGGGTTCACAAAAAAATAAGCTTTTTAACATTAAAAAAATTGCTTCATAAATTTTGGATTGAACGGAATTGAAAAAAATCGGTTTTATCTCCACCTTTAGTTGATGAATAAATAATATTTTAACAATTGAAAGTTGAATAAATTAAATGAAATTCCATTTATGGGTTCACAAAAAAATAAGCTTTTTAACATTAAAAAAATTGCTTCATAAATTTTGGATTGATCGGAATTGAAAAAAATCGGTTTTATCTCCACCTTTAGTTGATGAATAAATAATATTTTAACAATTGAAAGTTGAATAAATTAAATGAAATTCCATTTATGGGTTCACAAAAAAATAAGCTTTTTAACATTAAAAAAATTGCTTCATAAATTTTGGATTGAACGGAATTGAAAAAAATCGGTTTTATCTCCACCTTTAGTTGATGAATAAATAATATTTTAACAATTGAAAGTTGAATAAATTAAATGAAATTCCATTTATGGGTTCACAAAAAAATAAGCTTTTTAACATTAAAAAAATTGCTTCATAAATTTTGGATTGATCGGAATTGAAAAAAATCGGTTTTATCTCCACCTTTAGTTGATGAATAAATAATATTTTAACAATTGAAAGTTGAATAAATTAAATGAAATTCCATTTATGGGTTCACAAAAAAATAAGCTTTTTAACATTAAAAAAATTGCTTCATAAATTTTGGATTGAACGGAATTGAAAAAAATCGGTTTTATCTCCACCTTTAGTTGATGAATAAATAATATTTTAACAATTGAAAGTTGAATAAATTAAATGAAATTCCATTTATGGGTTCACAAAAAAATAAGCTTTTTAACATTAAAAAAATTGCTTCATAAATTTTGGATTGATCGGAATTGAAAAAAATCGGTTTTATCTCCACCTTTAGTTGATGAATAAATAATATTTTAACAATTGAAAGTTGAATAAATTAAATGAAATTCCATTTATGGTTTCACAAAAAAATAAGCTTTTTAACATTAAAAAAATTGCTTCATAAATTTTGGATTGAACGGAATTGAAAAAAATCGGTTTTATCTCCACCTTTAGTTGATGAATAAATAATATTTTAACAATTGAAAGTTGAATAAATTAAATGAAATTCCATTTATGGGTTCACAAAAAAATAAGCTTTTTAACATTAAAAAAATTGCTTCATAAATTTTGGATTGATCGGAATTGAAAAAAATCGGTTTTATCTCCACCTTTAGTTGATGAATAAATAATATTTTAACAATTGAAAGTTGAATAAATTAAATGAAATTCCATTTATGGGTTCACAAAAAAATAAGCTTTTTAACATTAAAAAAATTGCTTCATAAATTTTGGATTGAACGGAATTGAAAAAAATCGGTTTTATCTCCACCTTTAGTTGATGAATAAATAATATTTTAACAATTGAAAGTTGAATAAATTAAATGAAATTCCATTTATGGGTTCACAAAAAAATAAGCTTTTTAACATTAAAAAAATTGCTTCATAAATTTTGGATTGATCGGAATTGAAAAAAATCGGTTTTATCTCCACCTTTAGTTGATGAATAAATAATATTTTAACAATTGAAAGTTGAATAAATTAAATGAAATTCCATTTATGGGTTCACAAAAAAATAAGCTTTTTAACATTAAAAAAATTGCTTCATAAATTTTGGATTGAACGGAATTGAAAAAAATCGGTTTTATCTCCACCTTTAGTTGATGAATAAATAATATTTTAACAATTGAAAGTTGAATAAATTAAATGAAATTCCATTTATGGGTTCACAAAAAAATAAGCTTTTTAACATTAAAAAAATTGCTTCATAAATTTTGGATTGAACGGAATTGAAAAAAATCGGTTTTATCTCCACCTTTAGTTGATGAATAAATAATATTTTAACAATTGAAAGTTGAATAAATTAAATGAAATTCCATTTATGGGTTCACAAAAAAATAAGCTTTTTAACATTAAAAAAATTGCTTCATAAATTTTGGATTGATCGGAATTGAAAAAAATCGGTTTTATCTCCACCTTTAGTTGATGAATAAATAATATTTTAACAATTGAAAGTTGAATAAATTAAATGAAATTCCATTTATGGGTTCACAAAAAAATAAGCTTTTTAACATTAAAAAAATTGCTTCATAAATTTTGGATTGAACGGAATTGAAAAAAATCGGTTTTATCTCCACCTTTAGTTGATGAATAAATAATATTTTAACAATTGAAAGTTGAATAAATTAAATGAAATTCCATTTATGGGTTCACAAAAAAATAAGCTTTTTAACATTAAAAAAATTGCTTCATAAATTTTGGATTGAACGGAATTGAAAAAAATCGGTTTTATCTCCACCTTTAGTTGATGAATAAATAATATTTTAACAATTGAAAGTTGAATAAATTAAATGAAATTCCATTTATGGGTTCACAAAAAAATAAGCTTTTTAACATTAAAAAAATTGCTTCATAAATTTTGGATTGAACGGAATTGAAAAAAATCGGTTTTATCTCCACCTTTAGTTGATGAATAAATAATATTTTAACAATTGAAAGTTGAATAAATTAAATGAAATTCCATTTATGGGTTCACAAAAAAATAAGCTTTTTAACATTAAAAAAATTGCTTCATAAATTTTGGATTGAACGGAATTGAAAAAAATCGGTTTTATCTCCACCTTTAGTTGATGAATAAATAATATTTTAACAATTGAAAGTTGAATAAATTAAATGAAATTCCATTTATGGGTTCACAAAAAAATAAGCTTTTTAACATTAAAAAAATTGCTTCATAAATTTTGGATTGATCGGAATTGAAAAAAATCGGTTTTATCTCCACCTTTAGTTGATGAATAAATAATATTTTAACAATTGAAAGTTGAATAAATTAAATGAAATTCCATTTATGGGTTCACAAAAAAATAAGCTTTTTAACATTAAAAAAATTGCTTCATAAATTTTGGATTGAACGGAATTGAAAAAAATCGGTTTTATCTCCACCTTTAGTTGATGAATAAATAATATTTTAACAATTGAAAGTTGAATAAATTAAATGAAATTCCATTTATGGGTTCACAAAAAAATAAGCTTTTTAACATTAAAAAAATTGCTTCATAAATTTTGGATTGATCGGAATTGAAAAAAATCGGTTTTATCTCCACCTTTAGTTGATGAATAAATAATATTTTAACAATTGAAAGTTGAATAAATTAAATGAAATTCCATTTATGGGTTCACAAAAAAATAAGCTTTTTAACATTAAAAAAATTGCTTCATAAATTTTGGATTGAACGGAATTGAAAAAAATCGGTTTTATCTCCACCTTTAGTTGATGAATAAATAATATTTTAACAATTGAAAGTTGAATAAATTAAATGAAATTCCATTTATGGGTTCACAAAAAAATAAGCTTTTTAACATTAAAAAAATTGCTTCATAAATTTTGGATTGAACGGAATTGAAAAAAATCGGTTTTATCTCCACCTTTAGTTGATGAATAAATAATATTTTAACAATTGAAAGTTGAATAAATTAAATGAAATTCCATTTATGGGTTCACAAAAAAATAAGCTTTTTAACATTAAAAAAATTGCTTCATAAATTTTGGATTGATCGGAATTGAAAAAAATCGGTTTTATCTCCACCTTTAGTTGATGAATAAATAATATTTTAACAACTGAAAGTTGAATAAATTAAATGAAATTCCATTTATGGGTTCACAAAAAAATAAGCTTTTTAACATTAAAAAAATTGCTTCATAAATTTTGGATTGAACGGAATTGAAAAAAATCGGTTTTATCTCCACCTTTAGTTGATGAATAAATAATATTTTAACAACTCAAAGTTGAATAAATTAAATGAAACTAAATTTATGGGTTCACAAAAAAATAAGCTTTTTAACATTAAAAAAATTGCTTCATAAATTTTGGATTGATCGGAATTGAAAAAAATCGGTTTTATCTCCACCTTTATTTGATGAATAAATAATATTTTAACAACTCAAAGTTGAATAAATTAAATGAAACTAAATTTATGGGTTCACAAAAAAATAAGCTTTTTAACATTAAAAAAATTGCTTCATAAATTTTGGATTGATCGGAATTGAAAAAAATCGGTTTTATCTCCACCTTTAGTTGATGAATAAATAATATTTTAACAACTCAAAGTTGAATAAATTAAATGAAACTCCATTTATGGGTTCACAAAAAAATAAGCTTTTTAACATTAAAAAAATTGCTTCATAAATTTTGGATTGATCGGAATTAAAAAAAATCGGTTTTATCTCCACCTTTAGTTGATGAATAAATAATATTTTAACAACTCAAAGTTGAATAAATTAAATGAAACTAAATTTATGGGTTCACAAAAAAATAAGCTTTTTAACATTAAAAAAATTGCTTCATAAATTTTGGATTGATCGGAATTGAAAAAAATCGGTTTTATCTCCACCTTTAGTTGATGAATAAATAATATTTTAACAACTCAAAGTTGAATAAATTAAATGAAACTCCATTTATGGGTTCACAAAAAAATAAGTTTTTTAACATTAAAAAAATTGCTTCATAAATTTTGGATTGATCGGAATTGAAAAAAATTGGTTTTATCTCCACCTTTATTTGATGAATAAATAATATTTTAACAACTCAAAGTTGAATAAATTAAATGAAACTAAATTTATGGGTTCACAAAAAAATAAGCTTTTTAACATTAAAAAAATTGCTTCATAAATTTTGGATTGATCGGAATTGAAAAAAATCGGTTTTATCTCCACCTTTAGTTGATGAATAAATAATATTTTAACAACTCAAAGTTGAATAAATTAAATGAAACTCCATTTATGGGTTCACAAAAAAATAAGTTTTTTAACATTAAAAAAATTGCTTCATAAATTTTGGATTGATCGGAATTGAAAAAAATTGGTTTTATCTCCACCTTTATTTGATGAATAAATAATATTTTAACAACTCAAAGTTGAATAAATTAAATGAAACTAAATTTATGGGTTCACAAAAAAATAAGCTTTTTAACATTAAAAAAATTGCTTCATAAATTTTGGATTGATCGGAATTGAAAAAAATCGGTTTTATCTCCACCTTTAGTTGATGAATAAATAATATTTTAACAACTCAAAGTTGAATAAATTAAATGAAACTCCATTTATGGGTTCACAAAAAAATAAGCTTTTTAACATTAAAAAAATTGCTTCATAAATTTTGGATTGATCGGAATTAAAAAAAATCGGTTTTATCTCCACCTTTAGTTGATGAATAAATAATATTTTAACAACTCAAAGTTGAATAAATTAAATGAAACTAAATTTATGGGTTCACAAAAAAATAAGCTTTTTAACATTAAAAAAATTGCTTCATAAATTTTGGATTGATCGGAATTGAAAAAAATCGGTTTTATCTCCACCTTTAGTTGATGAATAAATAATATTTTAACAACTCAAAGTTGAATAAATTAAATGAAACTCCATTTATGGGTTCACAAAAAAATAAGCTTTTTAACATTAAAAAAATTGCTTCATAAATTTTGGTTTGATCGGAATTAAAAAAAATCGGTTTTATCTCCACCTTTAGTTGATGAATAAATAATATTTTAACAACTCAAAGTTGAATAAATTAAATGAAACTCCATTTATGGGTTCACAAAAAAATAAGCTTTTTAACATTAAAAAAATTGCTTCATAAATTTTGGTTTGATCGGAATTAAAAAAAATCGGTTTAATCTCCACCTTTAGTTGATGAATAAATAATATTTTAACAACTCAAAGTTGAATAAATTAAATGAAACTCCATTTATGGGTTCACAAAAAAATAAGCTTTTTAACATTAAAAAAATTGCTTCATAAATTTTGGATTGATCGGAATTAAAAAAAATCGGTTTAATCTCCACCTTTATTTGATGAATAAATAATATTTTAACAACTCAAAGTTGAATAAATTAAATGAAACTAAATTTATGGGTTCACAAAAAAATAAGCTTTTTAACATTAAAAAAATTGCTTCATAAATTTTGGATTGATCGGAATTGAAAATAATCGGTTTTATCTCCACCTTTAGTTGATGAATAAATAATATTTTAACAACTCAAAGTGGAATAAATTAAATGAAACTAAATTTATGGGTTCACAAAAAAATAAGCTTTTTAACATTAAAAAAATTGCTTCATAAATTTTGGATTGATCGGAATTGAAAAAAATCGGTTTTATCTCCACCTTTAGTTGATGAATAAATAATATTTTAACAACTCAAAGTTGAATAAATTAAATGAAACTCCATTTATGGGTTCACAAAAAAATAAGCTTTTTAACATTAAAAAAATTGCTTCATAAATTTTGGTTTGATCGGAATTAAAAAAAATCGGTTTAATCTCCACCTTTAGTTGATGAATAAATAATATTTTAACAATTGAAAGTTGAATAAATTAAATGAAACTCCATTTATGGGTTCACAAAAAAATAAGCTTTTTAACATTAAAAAAATTGCTTCATAAATTTTGGTTTGATCGGAATTTAAAAAAATCGGTTTAATCTCCACCTTTAGTTGATGAATAAATAATATTTTAACAACTCAAAGTTGAATAAATTAAATGAAACTCCATTTATGGGTTCACAAAAAAATAAGCTTTTTAACATTAAAAAAATTGCTTCATAAATTTTGGTTTGATCGGAATTAAAAAAAATCGGTTTAATCTCCACCTTTAGTTGATGAATAAATAATATTTTAACAACTCAAAGTTGAATAAATTAAATGAAACTCCATTTATGGGTTCACAAAAAAATAAGCTTTTTAACATTAAAAAAATTGCTTCATAAATTTTGGATTGATCGGAATTAAAAAAAATCGGTTTTATCTCAACCTTTAGTTGATGAATAAATAATATTTTAACAATTGAAAGTTGAATAAATTAAATGAAATTCCATTTATGGGTTCACAAAAAAATAAGCTTTTTAACATTAAAAAAATTGCTTCATAAATTTTGGATTGATCGGAATTGAAAAAAATCGGTTTAATCTCCACCTTTAGTTGATGAATAAATAATATTTTAACAATTGAAAGTTGAATAAATTAAATGAAATTCCATTTATGGGTTCACAAAAAAATAAGCTTTTTAACATTAAAAAAATTGCTTCATAAATTTTGGATTGATCGGAATTGAAAAAAATCGGTTTTATCTCCACCTTTAGTTGATGAATAAATAATATTTTAACAATTGAAAGTTGAATAAATTAAATGAAATTCCATTTATGGGTTCACAAAAAAATAAGCTTTTTAACATTAAAAAAATTGCTTCATAAATTTTGGATTGATCGGAATTGAAAAAAATCGGTTTTATCTCCACCTTTAGTTGATGAATAAATAATATTTTAACAATTGAAAGTTGAATAAATTAAATGAAATTCCATTTATGGGTTCACAAAAAAATAAGCTTTTTAACATTAAAAAAATTGCTTCATAAATTTTGGATTGATCGGAATTGAAAAAAATCGGTTTTATCTCCACCTTTAGTTGATGAATAAATAATATTTTAACAATTGAAAGTTGAATAAATTAAATGAAATTCCATTTATGGGTTCACAAAAAAATAAGCTTTTTAACATTAAAAAAATTGCTTCATAAATTTTGGATTGATCGGAATTGAAAAAAATCGGTTTTATCTCCACCTTTAGTTGATGAATAAATAATATTTTAACAATTGAAAGTTGAATAAATTAAATGAAATTCCATTTATGGGTTCACAAAAAAATAAGCTTTTTAACATTAAAAAAATTGCTTCATAAATTTTGGATTGATCGGAATTGAAAAAAATCGGTTTTATCTCCACCTTTAGTTGATGAATAAATAATATTTTAACAATTGAAAGTTGAATAAATTAAATGAAATTCCATTTATGGGTTCACAAAAAAATAAGCTTTTTAACATTAAAAAAATTGCTTCATAAATTTTGGATTGATCGGAATTGAAAAAAATCGGTTTTATCTCCACCTTTAGTTGATGAATAAATAATATTTTAACAATTGAAAGTTGAATAAATTAAATGAAATTCCATTTATGGGTTCACAAAATAATAAGCTTTTTAACATTAAAAAAATTGCTTCATAAATTTTGGATTGATCGGAATTGAAAAAAATCGGTTTTATCTCCACCTTTAGTTGATGAATAAATAATATTTTAACAATTGAAAGTTGAATAAATTAAATGAAATTCCATTTATGGGTTCACAAAAAAATAAGCTTTTTAACATTAAAAAAATTGCTTCATAAATTTTGGATTGATCGGAATTGAAAAAAATCGGTTTTATCTCCACCTTTAGTTGATGAATAAATAATATTTTAACAATTGAAAGTTGAATAAATTAAATGAAATTCCATTTATGGGTTCACAAAAAAATAAGCTTTTTAACATTAAAAAAATTGCTTCATAAATTTTGGATTGATCGGAATTGAAAAAAATCGGTTTTATCTCCACCTTTAGTTGATGAATAAATAATATTTTAACAATTGAAAGTTGAATAAATTAAATGAAATTCCATTTATGGGTTCACAAAAAAATAAGCTTTTTAACATTAAAAAAATTGCTTCATAAATTTTGGATTGATCGGAATTGAAAAAAATCGGTTTTATCTCCACCTTTAGTTGATGAATAAATAATATTTTAACAATTGAAAGTTGAATAAATTAAATGAAATTCCATTTATGGGTTCACAAAAAAATAAGCTTTTTAACATTAAAAAAATTGCTTCATAAATTTTGGATTGATCGGAATTGAAAAAAATCGGTTTTATCTCCACCTTTAGTTGATGAATAAATAATATTTTAACAATTGAAAGTTGAATAAATTAAATGAAATTCCATTTATGGGTTCACAAAAAAATAAGCTTTTTAACATTAAAAAAATTGCTTCATAAATTTTGGATTGATCGGAATTGAAAAAAATCGGTTTTATCTCCACCTTTAGTTGATGAATAAATAATATTTTAACAATTGAAAGTTGAATAAATTAAATGAAATTCCATTTATGGGTTCACAAAAAAATAAGCTTTTTAACATTAAAAAAATTGCTTCATAAATTTTGGATTGATCGGAATTGAAAAAAATCGGTTTTATCTCCACCTTTAGTTGATGAATAAATAATATTTTAACAATTGAAAGTTGAATAAATTAAATGAAATTCCATTTATGGGTTCACAAAAAAATAAGCTTTTTAACATTAAAAAAATTGCTTCATAAATTTTGGATTGATCGGAATTGAAAAAAATCGGTTTTATCTCCACCTTTAGTTGATGAATAAATAATATTTTAACAATTGAAAGTTGAATAAATTAAATGAAATTCCATTTATGGGTTCACAAAAAAATAAGCTTTTTAACATTAAAAAAATTGCTTCATAAATTTTGGATTGATCGGAATTGAAAAAAATCGGTTTTATCTCCACCTTTAGTTGATGAATAAATAATATTTTAACAATTGAAAGTTGAATAAATTAAATGAAATTCCATTTATGGGTTCACAAAAAAATAAGCTTTTTAACATTAAAAAAATTGCTTCATAAATTTTGGATTGATCGGAATTGAAAAAAATCGGTTTTATCTCCACCTTTAGTTGATGAATAAATAATATTTTAACAATTGAAAGTTGAATAAATTAAATGAAATTCCATTTATGGGTTCACAAAAAAATAAGCTTTTTAACATTAAAAAAATTGCTTCATAAATTTTGGATTGATCGGAATTGAAAAAAATCGGTTTTATCTCCACCTTTAGTTGATGAATAAATAATATTTTAACAATTGAAAGTTGAATAAATTAAATGAAATTCCATTTATGGGTTCACAAAAAAATAAGCTTTTTAACATTAAAAAAATTGCTTCATAAATTTTGGATTGATCGGAATTGAAAAAAATCGGTTTTATCTCCACCTTTAGTTGATGAATAAATAATATTTTAACAATTGAAAGTTGAATAAATTAAATGAAATTCCATTTATGGGTTCACAAAAAAATAAGCTTTTTAACATTAAAAAAATTGCTTCATAAATTTTGGATTGATCGGAATTGAAAAAAATCGGTTTTATCTCCACCTTTAGTTGATGAATAAATAATATTTTAACAATTGAAAGTTGAATAAATTAAATGAAATTCCATTTATGGGTTCACAAAAAAATAAGCTTTTTAACATTAAAAAAATTGCTTCATAAATTTTGGATTGAACGGAATTGAAAAAAATCGGTTTTATCTCCACCTTTAGTTGATGAATAAATAATATTTTAACAATTGAAAGTTGAATAAATTAAATGAAATTCCATTTATGGGTTCACAAAAAAATAAGCTTTTTAACATTAAAAAAATTGCTTCATAAATTTTGGATTGATCGGAATTAAAAAAAATCGGTTTTATCTCCACCTTTAGTTGATGAATAAATAATATTTTAACAATTGAAAGTTGAATAAATTAAATGAAATTCCATTTATGGGTTCACAAAAAAATAAGCTTTTTAACATTAAAAAAATTGCTTCATAAATTTTGGATTGATCGGAATTGAAAAAAATCGGTTTTATCTCCACCTTTAGTTGATGAATAAATAATATTTTAACAATTGAAAGTTGAATAAATTAAATGAAATTCCATTTATGGGTTCACAAAAAAATAAGCTTTTTAACATTAAAAAAATTGCTTCATAAATTTTGGATTGAACGGAATTGAAAAAAATCGGTTTTATCTCCACCTTTAGTTGATGAATAAATAATATTTTAACAATTGAAAGTTGAATAAATTAAATGAAATTCCATTTATGGGTTCACAAAAAAATAAGCTTTTTAACATTAAAAAAATTGCTTCATAAATTTTGGATTGATCGGAATTAAAAAAAATCGGTTTTATCTCCACCTTTAGTTGATGAATAAATAATATTTTAACAATTGAAAGTTGAATAAATTAAATGAAATTCCATTTATGGGTTCACAAAAAAATAAGCTTTTTAACATTAAAAAAATTGCTTCATAAATTTTGGATTGATCGGAATTGAAAAAAATCGGTTTTATCTCCACCTTTAGTTGATGAATAAATAATATTTTAACAATTGAAAGTTGAATAAATTAAATGAAATTCCATTTGTGGGTTCACAAAAAAATAAGCTTTTTAACATTAAAAAAATTGCTTCATAAATTTTGGATTGATCGGAATTGAAAAAAATCGGTTTTATCTCCACCTTTAGTTGATGAATAAATAATATTTTAACAATTGAAAGTTGAATAAATTAAATGAAATTCCATTTATGGGTTCACAAAAAAATAAGCTTTTTAACATTAAAAAAATTGCTTCATAAATTTTGGATTGATCGGAATTAAAAAAAATCGGTTTTATCTCCACCTTTAGTTGATGAATAAATAATATTTTAACAATTGAAAGTTGAATAAATTAAATGAAATTCCATTTATGGGTTCACAAAAAAATAAGCTTTTTAACATTAAAAAAATTGCTTCATAAATTTTGGATTGATCGGAATTAAAAAAAATCGGTTTTATCTCCACCTTTAGTTGATGAATAAATAATATTTTAACAACTCAAAGTTGAATAAATTAAATGAAATTCCATTTATGGGTTCACAAAAAAATAAGTTTTTTAACATTAAAAAAATTGCTTCATAAATTTTGGATTGATCGGAATTAAAAAAAATCGGTTTTATCTCCACCTTTAGTTGATGAATAAATAATATTTTAACAACTCAAAGTTGAATAAATTAAATGAAATTCCATTTATGGGTTCACAAAAAAATAAGCTTTTTAACATTAAAAAAATTGCTTCATAAATTTTGGATTGATCGGAATTAAAAAAAATCGGTTTTATCTCCACCTTTAGTTGATGAATAAATAATATTTTAACAATTGAAAGTTGAATAAATTAAATGAAATTCCATTTATGGGTTCACAAAAAAATAAGCTTTTTAACATTAAAAAAATTGCTTCATAAATTTTGGATTGATCGGAATTAAAAAAAATCGGTTTTATCTCCACCTTTAGTTGATGAATAAATAATATTTTAACAATTGAAAGTTGAATAAATTAAATGAAATTCCATTTATGGGTTCACAAAAAAATAAGCTTTTTAACATTAAAAAAATTGCTTCATAAATTTTGGATTGATCGGAATTAAAAAAAATCGGTTTTATCTCCACCTTTAGTTGATGAATAAATAATATTTTAACAACTCAAAGTTGAATAAATTAAATGAAATTCCATTTATGGGTTCACAAAAAAATAAGCTTTTTAACATTAAAAAAATTGCTTCATAAATTTTGGATTGATCGGAATTAAAAAAAATCGGTTTTATCTCCACCTTTAGTTGATGAATAAATAATATTTTAACAATTGAAAGTTGAATAAATTAAATGAAATTCCATTTATGGGTTCACAAAAAAATAAGCTTTTTAACATTAAAAAAATTGCTTCATAAATTTTGGATTGATCGGAATTGAAAAAAATCGGTTTTATCTCCACCTTTAGTTGATGAATAAATAATATTTTAACAATTGAAAGTTGAATAAATTAAATGAAATTCCATTTATGGGTTCACAAAAAAATAAGCTTTTTAACATTAAAAAAATTGCTTCATAAATTTTGGATTGATCGGAATTAAAAAAAATCGGTTTTATCTCCACCTTTAGTTGATGAATAAATAATATTTTAACAATTGAAAGTTGAATAAATTAAATGAAATTCCATTTATGGGTTCACAAAAAAATAAGCTTTTTAACATTAAAAAAATTGCTTCATAAATTTTGGATTGATCGGAATTAAAAAAAATCGGTTTTATCTCCACCTTTAGTTGATGAATAAATAATATTTTAACAACTCAAAGTTGAATAAATTAAATGAAATTCCATTTATGGGTTCACAAAAAAATAAGTTTTTTAACATTAAAAAAATTGCTTCATAAATTTTGGATTGATCGGAATTAAAAAAAATCGGTTTTATCTCCACCTTTAGTTGATGAATAAATAATATTTTAACAACTCAAAGTTGAATAAATTAAATGAAATTCCATTTATGGGTTCACAAAAAAATAAGTTTTTTAACATTAAAAAAATTGCTTCATAAATTTTGGATTGATCGGAATTTAAAAAAATCGGTTTTATCTCCACCTTTAGTTGATGAATAAATAATATTTTAACAATTGAAAGTTGAATAAATTAAATGAAACTCCATTTATGGGTTCACAAAAAAATAAGCTTTTTAACATTAAAAAAATTGCTTCATAAATTTTGGATTGATCGGAATTAAAAAAAATCGGTTTTATCTCCACCTTTAGTTGATGAATAAATAATATTTTAACAACTCAAAGTTGAATAAATTAAATGAAACTCCATTTATGGGTTCACAAAAAAATAAGTTTTTTAACATTAAAAAAATTGCTTCATAAATTTTGGATTGATCGGAATTAAAAAAAATCGGTTTTATCTCCACCTTTAGTTGATGAATAAATAATATTTTAACAATTGAAAGTTGAATAAATTAAATGAAATTCCATTTATGGGTTCACAAAAAAATAAGCTTTTTAACATTAAAAAAATTGCTTCATAAATTTTGGATTGATCGGAATTAAAAAAAATCGGTTTTTTCTCCACCTTTAGTTGATGAATAAATAATATTTTAACAACTCAAAGTTGAATAAATTAAATGAAACTCCATTTATGGGTTCACAAAAAAATAAGCTTTTTAACATTAAAAAAATTGCTTCATAAATTTTGGATTGATCGGAATTAAAAAAAATCGGTTTTATCTCCACCTTTAGTTGATGAATAAATAATATTTTAACAACTCAAAGTTGAATAAATTAAATGAAACTCCATTTATGGGTTCACAAAAAAATAAGCTTTTTAACATTAAAAAAATTGCTTCATAAATTTTGGATTGATCGGAATTAAAAAAAATCGGTTTTATCTCCACCTTTAGTTGATGAATAAATAATATTTTAACAATTGAAAGTTGAATAAATTAAATGAAATTCCATTTATGGGTTCACAAAAAAATAAGCTTTTTAACATTAAAAAAATTGCTTCATAAATTTTGGATTGATCGGAATTAAAAAAAATCGGTTTTATCTCCACCTTTAGTTGATGAATAAATAATATTTTAACAATTGAAAGTTGAATAAATTAAATGAAATTCCATTTATGGGTTCACAAAAAAATAAGCTTTTTAACATTAAAAAAATTGCTTCATAAATTTTGGATTGATCGGAATTAAAAAAAATCGGTTTTATCTCCACCTTTAGTTGATGAATAAATAATATTTTAACAACTCAAAGTTGAATAAATTAAATGAAATTCCATTTATGGGTTCACAAAAAAATAAGCTTTTTAACATTAAAAAAATTGCTTCATAAATTTTGGATTGATCGGAATTAAAAAAAATCGGTTTTATCTCCACCTTTAGTTGATGAATAAATAATATTTTAACAACTCAAAGTTGAATAAATTAAATGAAACTCCATTTATGGGTTCACAAAAAAATAAGTTTTTTAACATTAAAAAAATTGCTTCATAAATTTTGGATTGATCGGAATTAAAAAAAATCGGTTTTATCTCCACCTTTAGTTGATGAATAAATAATATTTTAACAATTGAAAGTTGAATAAATTAAATGAAATTCCATTTATGGGTTCACAAAAAAATAAGCTTTTTAACATTAAAAAAATTGCTTCATAAATTTTGGATTGATCGGAATTAAAAAAAATCGGTTTTATCTCCACCTTTAGTTGATGAATAAATAATATTTTAACAACTCAAAGTTGAATAAATTAAATGAAACTCCATTTATGGGTTCACAAAAAAATAAGTTTTTTAACATTAAAAAAATTGCTTCATAAATTTTGGATTGATCGGAATTAAAAAAAATCGGTTTTATCTCCACCTTTAGTTGATGAATAAATAATATTTTAACAATTGAAAGTTGAATAAATTAAATGAAATTCCATTTATGGGTTCACAAAAAAATAAGCTTTTTAACATTAAAAAAATTGCTTCATAAATTTTGGATTGATCGGAATTAAAAAAAATCGGTTTTTTCTCCACCTTTAGTTGATGAATAAATAATATTTTAACAACTCAAAGTTGAATAAATTAAATGAAACTCCATTTATGGGTTCACAAAAAAATAAGCTTTTTAACATTAAAAAAATTGCTTCATAAATTTTGGATTGATCGGAATTAAAAAAAAACGGTTTTATCTCCACCTTTAGTTGATGAATAAATAATATTTTAACAATTGAAAGTTGAATAAATTAAATGAAATTCCATTTATGGGTTCACAAAAAAATAAGCTTTTTAACATTAAAAAAATTGCTTCATAAATTTTGGATTGATCGGAATTAAAAAAAATCGGTTTTATCTCCACCTTTAGTTGATGAATAAATAATATTTTAACAATTGAAAGTTGAATAAATTAAATGAAACTCCATTTATGGGTTCACAAAAAAATAAGCTTTTTAACATTAAAAAAATTGCTTCATAAATTTTGGATTGATCGGAATTAAAAAAAATCGGTTTTATCTCCACCTTTAGTTGATGAATAAATAATATTTTAACAATTGAAAGTTGAATAAATTAAATGAAACTCCATTTATGGGTTCACAAAAAAATAAGCTTTTTAACATTAAAAAAATTGCTTCATAAATTTTGGATTGATCGGAATTAAAAAAAATCGGTTTTATCTCCACCTTTAGTTGATGAATAAATAATATTTTAACAACTCAAAGTTGAATAAATTAAATGAAACTCCATTTATGGGTTCATAAAAAAATAAGCTTTTTAACATTAAAAAAATTGCTTCATAAATTTTGGATTGATCGGAATTAAAAAAAATCGGTTTTTTCTCCACCTTTAGTTGATGAATAAATAATATTTTAACAATTGAAAGTTGAATAAATTAAATGAAACTCCATTTATGGGTTCACAAAAAAATAAGCTTTTTAACATTAAAAAAATTGCTTCATAAATTTTGGATTGATCGGAATTAAAAAAAATCGGTTTTATCTCCACCTTTAGTTGATGAATAAATAATATTTTAACAATTGAAAGTTGAATAAATTAAATGAAACTCCATTTATGGGTTCACAAAAAAATAAGCTTTTTAACATTAAAAAAATTGCTTCATAAATTTTGGATTGATCGGAATTAAAAAAAATCGGTTTTATCTCCACCTTTAGTTGATGAATAAATAATATTTTAACAACTCAAAGTTGAATAAATTAAATGAAACTCCATTTATGGGTTCACAAAAAAATAAGCTTTTTAACATTAAAAAAATTGCTTCATAAATTTTGGATTGATCGGAATTAAAAAAAATCGGTTTTATCTCCACCTTTAGTTGATGAATAAATAATATTTTAACAACTCAAAGTTGAATAAATTAAATGAAACTCCATTTATGGGTTCACAAAAAAATAAGTTTTTTAACATTAAAAAAATTGCTTCATAAATTTTGGATTGATCGGAATTAAAAAAAATCGGTTTTATCTCCACCTTTAGTTGATGAATAAATAATATTTTAACAACTCAAAGTTGAATAAATTAAATGAAACTCCATTTATGGGTTCACAAAAAAATAAGCTTTTTAACATTAAAAAAATTGCTTCATAAATTTTGGATTGATCGGAATTAAAAAAAATCGGTTTTTTCTCCACCTTTAGTTGATGAATAAATAATATTTTAACAATTGAAAGTTGAATAAATTAAATGAAACTCCATTTATGGGTTCACAAAAAAATAAGCTTTTTAACATTAAAAAAATTGCTTCATAAATTTTGGATTGATCGGAATTAAAAAAAATCGGTTTTATCTCCACCTTTAGTTGATGAATAAATAATATTTTAACAATTGAAAGTTGAATAAATTAAATGAAACTCCATTTATGGGTTCACAAAAAAATAAGCTTTTTAACATTAAAAAAATTGCTTCATAAATTTTGGATTGATCGGAATTAAAAAAAATCGGTTTTATCTCCACCTTTAGTTGATGAATAAATAATATTTTAACAATTGAAAGTTGAATAAATTAAATGAAACTCCATTTATGGGTTCACAAAAAAATAAGCTTTTTAACATTAAAAAAATTGCTTCATAAATTTTGGTTTGATCGGAATTAAAAAAAATCGGTTTTATCTCCACCTTTAGTTGATGAATAAATAATATTTTAACAATTGAAAGTTGAATAAATTAAATGAAACTCCATTTATGGGTTCACAAAAAAATAAGCTTTTTAACATTAAAAAAATTGCTTCATAAATTTTGGTTTGATCGGAATTAAAAAAAATCGGTTTTATCTCCACCTTTAGTTGATGAATAAATAATATTTTAACAATTGAAAGTTGAATAAATTAAATGAAACTCCATTTATGGGTTCACAAAAAAATAAGCTTTTTAACATTAAAAAAATTGCTTCATAAATTTTGGATTGATCGGAATTAAAAAAAATCGGTTTTATCTCCACCTTTAGTTGATGAATAAATAATATTTTAACAATTGAAAGTTGAATAAATTAAATGAAACTCCATTTATGGGTTCACAAAATAAATAAGCTTTTTAACATTAAAAAAATTGCTTCATAAATTTTGGATGGTCGTTACTAAAAGGCGTGCCGGTCCGCGTGCCGGTCCAAGCTGCTAAAAGGCGTGCCGGTCCGGCGTGCCGCTCATAATGGCTAAAAAACGTGAAGGTCCAAAACTTTTTTAACAAAAATTTATTATTTAATCTTAATTACAGTTAAATCTCGGTAATTTTTAACCTTTTTTATCATTGAAATATTTTATCGTTCAAGTACCAAAAATATTTTTACTTAAAATAAGTTTTTTTGCATCCATTCAAGCACCTTTTTTCGCTATTACCGTTTATGTCCATCGGTATTTAAATTTACTAAAATTGTTTCCATTTTTATAAAAAAAATAAGATAATTTCTTCTCTTAAAGTTAAAAATTCACGATCTTTATTTAACTAATATTTCTCTTATAATCGAGATTTTTATTATTAATCTGCAATGGAATCCACCGTTTCAATATGTTTTCAAAGGGGAAAATGTTTATAAAATGTAAGAAAGGATTGTATGATAATACTAAAAACGATATTGAAGATGTGTAAAAAAGTTTTTGATAAAAAAAGCTATGTACCTGCATGCCTTTTAGCTACAGTGAGCGGCACGCCGGACCGGCACGCCTTTTAGTAGCTTGGGCCGGCACGCTGGACCGGCACGCCTTTTAGTAACGACCTTGATCGGAATTGAAAAAAATTGGTTTTATCTCCACCTTTAGTTGATGAATATATAATATTTTAACAATTGAAAGTTGAATAAATTAAATGAAACTCCATTTATAGGTTCACAAAAAAATAAGCTTTTTAACATTAAAAAAATTGCTTCATAAATTTTGGATTGATCGGAATTAAAAAAAATCGGTTTTATCTCCACCTTTAGTTGATGAATAAATAATATTTTAACAATTGAAAGTTGAATAAATTAAATGAAACTCCATTTATAGGTTCACAAAAAAATAAGCTTTTTAACATTAAAAAAATTGCTTCATAAATTTTGGTTTGATCGGAATTAAAAAAAATCGGTTTTATCTCCACCTTTAGTTGATGAATAAATAATATTTTAACAATTGAAAGTTGAATAAATTAAATGAAACTCCATTTATATGTTCACAAAAAAATAAGCTTTTTAACATTAAAAAAATTGCTTCATAAATTTTGGTTTGATCGGAATTAAAAAAAATCGGTTTTATCTCCACCTTTAGTTGATGAATAAATAATATTTTAACAATTGAAAGTTGAATAAATTAAATGAAACTCCATTTATATGTTCACAAAAAAATAAGCTTTTTAACATTAAAAAAATTGCTTCATAAATTTTGGATTGATCGGAATTAAAAAAAATCGGTTTTATCTCCACCTTTAGTTGATGAATAAATAATATTTTAACAATTGAAAGTTGAATAAATTAAATGAAACTCCATTTATATGTTCACAAAAAAATAAGCTTTTTAACATTAAAAAAATTGCTTCATAAATTTTGGATTGATCGGAATTAAAAAAAATCGGTTTTATCTCCACCTTTAGTTGATGAATAAATAATATTTTAACAATTGAAAGTTGAATAAATTAAATGAAACTCCATTTATAGGTTCACAAAAAAATAAGCTTTTTAACATTAAAAAAATTGCTTCATAAATTTTGGTTTGATCGGAATTAAAAAAAATCGGTTTTATCTCCACCTTTAGTTGATGAATAAATAATATTTTAACAATTGAAAGTTGAATAAATTAAATGAAATTCCATTTATGGGTTCACAAAAAAATAATCTTTTTAACATTAAAAAAATTGCTTCATAAATTTTGGTTTGATCGGAATTAAAAAAAATCGGTTTTATCTCCACCTTTAGTTGATGAATAAATAATATTTTAACAATTGAAAGTTGAATAAATTAAATGAAACTCCATTTATAGGTTCACAAAAAAATAAGCTTTTTAACATTAAAAAAATTGCTTCATAAATTTTGGTTTGATCGGAATTAAAAAAAATCGGTTTTATCTCCACCTTTAGTTGATGAATAAATAATATTTTAACAATTGAAAGTTGAATAAATTAAATGAAACTCCATTTATAGGTTCACAAAAAAATAAGCTTTTTAACATTAAAAAAATTGCTTCATAAATTTTGGTTTGATCGGAATTAAAAAAAATCGGTTTTATCTCCACCTTTAGTTGATGAATAAATAATATTTTAACAATTGAAAGTTGAATAAATTAAATGAAACTCCATTTATATGTTCACAAAAAAATAAGTTTTTTAACATTAAAAAAATTGCTTCATAAATTTTGGTTTGATCGGAATTAAAAAAAATCGGTTTTATCTCCACCTTTAGTTGATGAATAAATAATATTTTAACAATTGAAAGTTGAATAAATTAAATGAAACTCCATTTATATGTTCACAAAAAAATAAGCTTTTTAACATTAAAAAAATTGCTTCATAAATTTTGGTTTGATCGGAATTAAAAAAAATCGGTTTTATCTCCACCTTTAGTTGATGAATAAATAATATTTTAACAATTGAAAGTTGAATAAATTAAATGAAACTCCATTTATAGGTTCACAAAAAAATAAGCTTTTTAACATTAAAAAAATTGCTTCATAAATTTTGGTTTGATCGGAATTAAAAAAAATCGGTTTTATCTCCACCTTTAGTTGATGAATAAATAATATTTTAACAATTGAAAGTTGAATAAATTAAATGAAACTCCATTTATAGGTTCACAAAAAAATAAGCTTTTTAACATTAAAAAAATTGCTTCATAAATTTTGGTTTGATCGGAATTAAAAAAAATCGGTTTTATCTCCACCTTTAGTTGATGAATAAATAATATTTTAACAATTGAAAGTTGAATAAATTAAATGAAACTCCATTTATATGTTCACAAAAAAATAAGTTTTTTAACATTAAAAAAATTGCTTCATAAATTTTGGTTTGATCGGAATTAAAAAAAATCGGTTTTATCTCCACCTTTAGTTGATGAATAAATAATATTTTAACAATTGAAAGTTGAATAAATTAAATGAAACTCCATTTATATGTTCACAAAAAAATAAGCTTTTTAACATTAAAAAAATTGCTTCATAAATTTTGGTTTGATCGGAATTAAAAAAAATCGGTTTTATCTCCACCTTTAGTTGATGAATAAATAATATTTTAACAATTGAAAGTTGAATAAATTAAATGAAACTCCATTTATATGTTCACAAAAAAATAAGTTTTTTAACATTAAAAAAATTGCTTCATAAATTTTGGTTTGATCGGAATTAAAAAAAATCGGTTTTATCTCCACCTTTAGTTGATGAATAAATAATATTTTAACAATTGAAAGTTGAATAAATTAAATGAAACTCCATTTATATGTTCACAAAAAAATAAGCTTTTTAACATTAAAAAAATTGCTTCATAAATTTTGGTTTGATCGGAATTAAAAAAAATCGGTTTTATCTCCACCTTTAGTTGATGAATAAATAATATTTTAACAATTGAAAGTTGAATAAATTAAATGAAACTCCATTTATAGGTTCACAAAAAAATAAGCTTTTTAACATTAAAAAAATTGCTTCATAAATTTTGGTTTGATCGGAATTAAAAAAAATCGGTTTTATCTCCACCTTTAGTTGATGAATAAATAATATTTTAACAATTGAAAGTTGAATAAATTAAATGAAACTCCATTTATATGTTCACAAAAAAATAAGCTTTTTAACATTAAAAAAATTGCTTCATAAATTTTGGTTTGATCGGAATTAAAAAAAATCGGTTTTATCTCCACCTTTAGTTGATGAATAAATAATATTTTAACAATTGAAAGTTGAATAAATTAAATGAAACTCCATTTATATGTTCACAAAAAAATAAGTTTTTTAACATTAAAAAAATTGCTTCATAAATTTTGGTTTGATCGGAATTAAAAAAAATCGGTTTTATCTCCACCTTTAGTTGATGAATAAATAATATTTTAACAATTGAAAGTTGAATAAATTAAATGAAACTCCATTTATATGTTCACAAAAAAATAAGCTTTTTAACATTAAAAAAATTGCTTCATAAATTTTGGTTTGATCGGAATTAAAAAAAATCGGTTTTATCTCCACCTTTAGTTGATGAATAAATAATATTTTAACAATTGAAAGTTGAATAAATTAAATGAAACTCCATTTATATGTTCACAAAAAAATAAGCTTTTTAACATTAAAAAAATTGCTTCATAAATTTTGGTTTGATCGGAATTAAAAAAAATCGGTTTTATCTCCACCTTTAGTTGATGAATAAATAATATTTTAACAATTGAAAGTTGAATAAATTAAATGAAACTCCATTTATATGTTCACAAAAAAATAAGCTTTTTAACATTAAAAAAATTGCTTCATAAATTTTGGTTTGATCGGAATTAAAAAAAATCGGTTTTATCTCCACCTTTAGTTGATGAATAAATAATATTTTAACAATTGAAAGTTGAATAAATTAAATGAAACTCCATTTATAGGTTCACAAAAAAATAAGCTTTTTAACATTAAAAAAATTGCTTCATAAATTTTGGTTTGATCGGAATTAAAAAAAATCGGTTTTATCTCCACCTTTAGTTGATGAATAAATAATATTTTAACAATTGAAAGTTGAATAAATTAAATGAAACTCCATTTATATGTTCACAAAAAAATAAGCTTTTTAACATTAAAAAAATTGCTTCATAAATTTTGGTTTGATCGGAATTAAAAAAAATCGGTTTTATCTCCACCTTTAGTTGATGAATAAATAATATTTTAACAATTGAAAGTTGAATAAATTAAATGAAACTCCATTTATAGGTTCACAAAAAAATAAGCTTTTTAACATTAAAAAAATTGCTTCATAAATTTTGGTTTGATCGGAATTAAAAAAAATCGGTTTTATCTCCACCTTTAGTTGATGAATAAATAATATTTTAACAATTGAAAGTTGAATAAATTAAATGAAACTCCATTTATAGGTTCACAAAAAAATAAGCTTTTTAACATTAAAAAAATTGCTTCATAAATTTTGGTTTGATCGGAATTAAAAAAAATCGGTTTTATCTCCACCTTTAGTTGATGAATAAATAATATTTTAACAATTGAAAGTTGAATAAATTAAATGAAACTCCATTTATAGGTTCACAAAAAAATAAGCTTTTTAACATTAAAAAAATTGCTTCATAAATTTTGGATTGATCGGAATTAAAAAAAATCGGTTTTATCTCCACCTTTAGTTGATGAATAAATAATATTTTAACAATTGAAAGTTGAATAAATTAAATGAAACTCCATTTATAGGTTCACAAAAAAATAAGCTTTTTAACATTAAAAAAATTGCTTCATAAATTTTGGTTTGATCGGAATTAAAAAAAATCGGTTTTATCTCCACCTTTAGTTGATGAATAAATAATATTTTAACAATTGAAAGTTGAATAAATTAAATGAAACTCCATTTATATGTTCACAAAAAAATAATCTTTTTAACATTAAAAAAATTGCTTCATAAATTTTGGTTTGATCGGAATTAAAAAAAATCGGTTTTATCTCCACCTTTAGTTGATGAATAAATAATATTTTAACAATTGAAAGTTGAATAAATTAAATGAAACTCCATTTATATGTTCACAAAAAAATAAGCTTTTTAACATAAAAAAAATTGCTTCATAAATTTTGGATTGATCGGAATTAAAAAAAATCGGTTTTATCTCCACCTTTAGTTGATGAATAAATAATATTTTAACAATTGAAAGTTGAATAAATTAAATGAAACTCCATTTATAGGTTCACAAAAAAATAAGCTTTTTAACATTAAAAAAATTGCTTCATAAATTTTGGTTTGATCGGAATTAAAAAAAATCGGTTTTATCTCCACCTTTAGTTGATGAATAAATAATATTTTAACAATTGAAAGTTGAATAAATTAAATGAAACTCCATTTATATGTTCACAAAAAAATAATCTTTTTAACATTAAAAAAATTGCTTCATAAATTTTGGTTTGATCGGAATTAAAAAAAATCGGTTTTATCTCCACCTTTAGTTGATGAATAAATAATATTTTAACAATTGAAAGTTGAATAAATTAAATGAAACTCCATTTATAGGTTCACAAAAAAATAAGCTTTTTAACATTAAAAAAATTGCTTCATAAATTTTGGTTTGATCGGAATTAAAAAAAATCGGTTTTATCTCCACCTTTAGTTGATGAATAAATAATATTTTAACAATTGAAAGTTGAATAAATTAAATGAAACTCCATTTATATGTTCACAAAAAAATAAGCTTTTTAACATTAAAAAAATTGCTTCATAAATTTTGGTTTGATCGGAATTAAAAAAAATCGGTTTTATCTCCACCTTTAGTTGATGAATAAATAATATTTTAACAATTGAAAGTTGAATAAATTAAATGAAACTCCATTTATAGGTTCACAAAAAAATAAGCTTTTTAACATTAAAAAAATTGCTTCATAAATTTTGGTTTGATCGGAATTAAAAAAAATCGGTTTTATCTCCACCTTTAGTTGATGAATAAATAATATTTTAACAATTGAAAGTTGAATAAATTAAATGAAACTCCATTTATATGTTCACAAAAAAATAAGCTTTTTAACATTAAAAAAATTGCTTCATAAATTTTGGTTTGATCGGAATTAAAAAAAATCGGTTTTATCTCCACCTTTAGTTGATGAATAAATAATATTTTAACAATTGAAAGTTGAATAAATTAAATGAAACTCCATTTATAGGTTCACAAAAAAATAAGCTTTTTAACATTAAAAAAATTGCTTCATAAATTTTGGTTTGATCGGAAGTAAAAAAAATCGGTTTTATCTCCACCTTTAGTTGATGAATAAATAATATTTTAACAATTGAAAGTTGAATAAATTAAATGAAACTCCATTTATATGTTCACAAAAAAATAAGCTTTTTAACATTAAAAAAATTGCTTCATAAATTTTGGTTTGATCGGAATTAAAAAAAATCGGTTTTATCTCCACCTTTAGTTGATGAATAAATAATATTTTAACAATTGAAAGTTGAATAAATTAAATGAAACTCCATTTATATGTTCACAAAAAAATAAGCTTTTTAACATTAAAAAAATTGCTTCATAAATTTTGGTTTGATCGGAAGTAAAAAAAATCGGTTTTATCTCCACCTTTAGTTGATGAATAAATAATATTTTAACAATTGAAAGTTGAATAAATTAAATGAAACTCCATTTATAGGTTCACAAAAAAATAAGCTTTTTAACATTAAAAAAATTGCTTCATAAATTTTGGTTTGATCGGAATTAAAAAAAATCGGTTTTATCTCCACCTTTAGTTGATGAATAAATAATATTTTAACAATTGAAAGTTGAATAAATTAAATGAAACTCCATTTATATGTTCACAAAAAAATAAGCTTTTTAACATTAAAAAAATTGCTTCATAAATTTTGGTTTGATCGGAATTAAAAAAAATCGGTTTTATCTCCACCTTTAGTTGATGAATAAATAATATTTTAACAATTGAAAGTTGAATAAATTAAATGAAACTCCATTTATATGTTCACAAAAAAATAAGCTTTTTAACATTAAAAAAATTGCTTCATAAATTTTGGTTTGATCGGAAGTAAAAAAAATCGGTTTTATCTCCACCTTTAGTTGATGAATAAATAATATTTTAACAATTGAAAGTTGAATAAAATAAATGAAACTCCATTTATAGGTTCACAAAAAAATAAGCTTTTTAACATTAAAAAAATTGCTTCATAAATTTTGGTTTGATCGGAAGTAAAAAAAATCGGTTTTATCTCCACCTTTAGTTGATGAATAAATAATATTTTAACAATTGAAAGTTGAATAAATTAAATGAAACTCCATTTATATGTTCACAAAAAAATAAGCTTTTTAACATTAAAAAAATTGCTTCATAAATTTTGGTTTGATCGGAATTAAAAAAAATCGGTTTTATCTCCACCTTTAGTTGATGAATAAATAATATTTTAACAATTGAAAGTTGAATAAATTAAATGAAACTCCATTTATATGTTCACAAAAAAATAAGCTTTTTAACATTAAAAAAATTGCTTCATAAATTTTGGTTTGATCGGAAGTAAAAAAAATCGGTTTTATCTCCACCTTTAGTTGATGAATAAATAATATTTTAACAATTGAAAGTTGAATAAAATAAATGAAACTCCATTTATAGGTTCACAAAAAAATAAGCTTTTTAACATTAAAAAAATTGCTTCATAAATTTTGGTTTGATCGGAAGTAAAAAAAATCGGTTTTATCTCCACCTTTAGTTGATGAATAAATAATATTTTAACAATTGAAAGTTGAATAAATTAAATGAAACTCCATTTATAGGTTCACAAAAAAATAAGCTTTTTAACATTAAAAAAATTGCTTCATAAATTTTGGTTTGATCGGAATTAAAAAAAATCGGTTTTATCTCCACCTTTAGTTGATGAATAAATAATATTTTAACAATTGAAAGTTGAATAAATTAAATGAAACTCCATTTATATGTTCACAAAAAAATAAGCTTTTTAACATTAAAAAAATTGCTTCATAAATTTTGGTTTGATCGGAAGTAAAAAAAATCGGTTTTATCTCCACCTTTAGTTGATGAATAAATAATATTTTAACAATTGAAAGTTGAATAAAATAAATGAAACTCCATTTATAGGTTCACAAAAAAATAAGCTTTTTAACATTAAAAAAATTGCTTCATAAATTTTGGTTTGATCGGAAGTAAAAAAAATCGGTTTTATCTCCACCTTTAGTTGATGAATAAATAATATTTTAACAATTGAAAGTTGAATAAATTAAATGAAACTCCATTTATATGTTCACAAAAAAATAAGCTTTTTAACATTAAAAAAATTGCTTCATAAATTTTGGTTTGATCGGAATTAAAAAAAATCGGTTTTATCTCCACCTTTAGTTGATGAATAAATAATATTTTAACAATTGAAAGTTGAATAAAATAAATGAAACTCCATTTATAGGTTCACAAAAAAATAAGCTTTTTAACATTAAAAAAATTGCTTCATAAATTTTGGTTTGATCGGAAGTAAAAAAAATCGGTTTTATCTCCACCTTTAGTTGATGAATAAATAATATTTTAACAATTGAAAGTTGAATAAATTAAATGAAACTCCATTTATATGTTCACAAAAAAATAAGCTTTTTAACATTAAAAAAATTGCTTCATAAATTTTGGTTTGATCGGAATTAAAAAAAATCGGTTTTATCTCCACCTTTAGTTGATGAATAAATAATATTTTAACAACTCAAAGCCCAAGAAAATAAATGAAACTCCATTTATGGGTTCACAAAAAAATAAGCTTTTTGAATTTAAAAAATTGCTTCATGATTTTTGGTTTGATCGGAATTGAAAAAAATCGGTTTTATCTCCACCTTTAGTTGATGAATAAATAATATTTAATCAGGCAAAGCCCAAGAAAATAAATGAAACTCCATTTATGGGTTCACAAAAAAATAAGCTTTTTGAATTTAAAAAATTGCTTCATAATTTTTGGTTTGATCGGAATTGAAAAAAATTGGTTTTATCTCCACCTTTAGTTGATGAATACATAATATTTAATCAGGCAAAGCCCAACAAAATAAATGAAACTCCATTTATATGTTCACAAAAAAATAAGCTTTTTAACATTAAAAAAATTGCTTCATAAATTTTGGTTTGATCGGAATTAAAAAAAATCGGTTTTATCTCCACCTTTAGTTGATGAATAAATAATATTTTA
Source organism: Panagrolaimus kolymaensis (assembly GCA_028622995.1). NCBI lineage: Eukaryota > Metazoa > Nematoda > Chromadorea > Rhabditida > Panagrolaimidae > Panagrolaimus > Panagrolaimus kolymaensis. The sequence goes on from JAJQJQ010000035.1 coordinate 2,001,490, forward strand.
ACAATTGAAAGTTGAATAAATTAAATGAAACTCCATTTATATGTTCACAAAAAAATAAGCTTTTTAACATTAAAAAAATTGCTTCATAAATTTTGGTTTGATCGGAATTAAAAAAAATCGGTTTTATCTCCACCTTTAGTTGATGAATAAATAATATTTTAACAATTGAAAGTTGAATAAATTAAATGAAACTCCATTTATAGGTTCACAAAAAAATAAGCTTTTTAACATTAAAAAAATTGCTTCATAAATTTTGGTTTGATCGGAATTAAAAAAAATCGGTTTTATCTCCACCTTTAGTTGATGAATAAATAATATTTTAACAATTGAAAGTTGAATAAATTAAATGAAACTCCATTTATATGTTCACAAAAAAATAAGCTTTTTAACATTAAAAAAATTGCTTCATAAATTTTGGTTTGATCGGAATTAAAAAAAATCGGTTTTATCTCCACCTTTAGTTGATGAATAAATAATATTTTAACAATTGAAAGTTGAATAAATTAAATGAAACTCCATTTATATGTTCACAAAAAAATAAGTTTTTTAACATTAAAAAAATTGCTTCATAAATTTTGGTTTGATCGGAATTAAAAAAAATCGGTTTTATCTCCACCTTTAGTTGATGAATAAATAATATTTTAACAATTGAAAGTTGAATAAATTAAATGAAACTCCATTTATAGGTTCACAAAAAAATAAGCTTTTTAACATTAAAAAAATTGCTTCATAAATTTTGGTTTGATCGGAATTGAAAAAAATCGGTTTTATCTCCACCTTTAGTTGATGAATAAATAATATTTTAACAATTGAAAGTTGAATAAATTAAATGAAACTCCATTTATAGGTTCACAAAAAAATAAGTTTTTTAACATTAAAAAAATTGCTTCATAAATTTTGGTTTGATCGGAATTAAAAAAAATCGGTTTTATCTCCACCTTTAGTTGATGAATAAATAATATTTTAACAATTGAAAGTTGAATAAATTAAATGAAACTCCATTTATATGTTCACAAAAAAATAAGCTTTTTAACATTAAAAAAATTGCTTCATAAATTTTGGTTTGATCGGAATTAAAAAAAATCGGTTTTATCTCCACCTTTAGTTGATGAATAAATAATATTTAATCAGGCAAAGCCCAAGAAAATAAATGAAACTCCATTTATGGGTTCACAAAAAAATAAGCTTTTTGAATTTAAAAAATTGCTTCATAATTTTTGGTTTGATCGGAATTGAAAAAAATCGGTTTTATCTCCACCTTTAGTTGATGAATAAATAATATTTTAACAATTGAAAGTTGAATAAATTAAATGAAACTCCATTTATATGTTCACAAAAAAATAAGTTTTTTAACATTAAAAAAATTGCTTCATAAATTTTGGTTTGATCGGAATTAAAAAAAATCGGTTTTATCTCCACCTTTAGTTGATGAATAAATAATATTTTAACAATTGAAAGTTGAATAAATTAAATGAAACTCCATTTATGGGTTCACAAAAAAATAAGCTTTTTGAATTTAAAAAATTGCTTCATGATTTTTGGTTTGATCGGAATTGAAAAAAATCGGTTTTATCTCCACCTTTAGTTGATGAATAAATAATATTTAATCAGGCAAAGCCCAAGAAAATAAATGAAACTCCATTTATGGGTTCACAAAAAAATAAGCTTTTTGAATTTAAAAAATTGCTTCATGATTTTTGGTTTGATCGGAATTGAAAAAAATCGGTTTTATCTCCACCTTTAGTTGATGAATAAATAATATTTAATCAGGCAAAGCCCAAGAAAATAAATGAAACTCCATTTATGGGTTCACAAAAAAATAAGCTTTTTAACATTAAAAAAATTGCTTCATAAATTTTGGTTTGATCGGAATTAAAAAAAATCGGTTTTATCTCCACCTTTAGTTGATGAATAAATAATATTTTAACAATTGAAAGTTGAATAAATTAAATGAAACTCCATTTATAGGTTCACAAAAAAATAAGCTTTTTAACATTAAAAAAATTGCTTCATAAATTTTGGTTTGATCGGAATTAAAAAAAATCGGTTTTATCTCCACCTTTAGTTGATGAATAAATAATATTTTAACAATTGAAAGTTGAATAAATTAAATGAAACTCCATTTATATGTTCACAAAAAAATAAGCTTTTTGAATTTAAAAAATTGCTTCATGATTTTTGGTTTGATCGGAATTGAAAAAAATCGGTTTTATCTCCACCTTTAGTTGATGAATAAATAATATTTAATCAGGCAAAGCCCAAGAAAATAAATGAAACTCCATTTATGGGTTCACAAAAAAATAAGCTTTTTGAATTTAAAAAATTGCTTCATGATTTTTGGTTTGATCGGAATTGAAAAAAATCGGTTTTATCTCCACCTTTAGTTGATGAATAAATAATATTTAATCAGGCAAAGCCCAAGAAAATAAATGAAACTCCATTTATGGGTTCACAAAAAAATAAGCTTTTTAACATTAAAAAAATTGCTTCATAAATTTTGGTTTGATCGGAATTAAAAAAAATCGGTTTTATCTCCACCTTTAGTTGATGAATAAATAATATTTTAACAATTGAAAGTTGAATAAATTAAATGAAACTCCATTTATAGGTTCACAAAAAAATAAGCTTTTTAACATTAAAAAAATTGCTTCATAAATTTTGGTTTGATCGGAATTAAAAAAAATCGGTTTTATCTCCACCTTTAGTTGATGAATAAATAATATTTTAACAATTGAAAGTTGAATAAATTAAATGAAACTCCATTTATATGTTCACAAAAAAATAAGCTTTTTGAATTTAAAAAATTGCTTCATAATTTTTGGTTTGATCGGAATTGAAAAAAATTGGTTTTATCTCCACCTTTAGTTGATGAATAAATAATATTTAATCAGGCAAAGCCCAAGAAAATAAATGAAACTCCATTTATGGGTTCACAAAAAAATAAGCTTTTTGAATTTAAAAAATTGCTTCATGATTTTTGGTTTGATCGGAATTGAAAAAAATCGGTTTTATCTCCACCTTTAGTTGATGAATAAATAATATTTAATCAGGCAAAGCCCAAGAAAATAAATGAAACTCCATTTATGGGTTCACAAAAAAATAAGCTTTTTGAATTTAAAAAATTGCTTCATGATTTTTGGTTTGATCGGAATTGAAAAAAATCGGTTTTATCTCCACCTTTAGTTGATGAATAAATAATATTTAATCAGGCAAAGCCCAAGAAAATAAATGAAACTCCATTTATGGGTTCACAAAAAAATAAGCTTTTTGAATTTAAAAAATTGCTTCATAAATTTTGGTTTGATCGGAATTAAAAAAAATCGGTTTTATCTCCACCTTTAGTTGATGAATAAATAATATTTAATCAGGCAAAGCCCAAGAAAATAAATGAAACTCCATTTATAGGTTCACAAAAAAATAAGCTTTTTAACATTAAAAAAATTGCTTCATAAATTTTGGTTTGATCGGAATTAAAAAAAATCGGTTTTATCTCCACCTTTAGTTGATGAATAAATAATATTTAATCAGGCAAAGCCCAAGAAAATAAATGAAACTCCATTTATGGGTTCACAAAAAAATAAGCTTTTTGAATTTAAAAAATTGCTTCATAATTTTTGGTTTGATCGGAATTGAAAAAAATTGGTTTTATCTCCACCTTTAGTTGATGAATACATAATATTTAATCAGGCAAAGCCCAACAAAATAAATGAAACTCCATTTATATGTTCACAAAAAAATAAGCTTTTTAACATTAAAAAAATTGCTTCATAAATTTTGGTTTGATCGGAATTAAAAAAAATCGGTTTTATCTCCACCTTTAGTTGATGAATAAATAATATTTTAACAATTGAAAGTTGAATAAATTAAATGAAACTCCATTTATATGTTCACAAAAAAATAAGCTTTTTAACATTAAAAAAATTGCTTCATAAATTTTGGTTTGATCGGAATTAAAAAAAATCGGTTTTATCTCCACCTTTAGTTGATGAATAAATAATATTTAATCAGGCAAAGCCCAAGAAAATAAATGAAACTCCATTTATAGGTTCACAAAAAAATAAGCTTTTTAACATTAAAAAAATTGCTTCATAAATTTTGGTTTGATCGGAATTAAAAAAAATCGGTTTTATCTCCACCTTTAGTTGATGAATAAATAATATTTAATCAGGCAAAGCCCAAGAAAATAAATGAAACTCCATTTATGGGTTCACAAAAAAATAAGCTTTTTGAATTTAAAAAATTGCTTCATAATTTTTGGTTTGATCGGAATTGAAAAAAATTGGTTTTATCTCCACCTTTAGTTGATGAATAAATAATATTTAATCAGGCAAAGCCCAAGAAAATAAATGAAACTCCATTTATAGGTTCACAAAAAAATAAGCTTTTTAACATTAAAAAAATTGCTTCATAAATTTTGGTTTGATCGGAATTAAAAAAAATCGGTTTTATCTCCACCTTTAGTTGATGAATAAATAATATTTAATCAGGCAAAGCCCAACAAAATAAATGAAACTCCATTTATATGTTCACAAAAAAATAAGCTTTTTAACATTAAAAAAATTGCTTCATAAATTTTGGTTTGATCGGAATTAAAAAAAATCGGTTTTATCTCCACCTTTAGTTGATGAATAAATAATATTTAATCAGGCAAAGCCCAAGAAAATAAATGAAACTCCATTTATAGGTTCACAAAAAAATAAGCTTTTTAACATTAAAAAAATTGCTTCATAAATTTTGGTTTGATCGGAATTAAAAAAAATCGGTTTTATCTCCACCTTTAGTTGATGAATAAATAATATTTAATCAGGCAAAGCCCAAGAAAATAAATGAAACTCCATTTATGGGTTCACAAAAAAATAAGCTTTTTGAATTTAAAAAATTGCTTCATAATTTTTGGTTTGATCGGAATTAAAAAAAATCGGTTTTATCTCCACCTTTAGTTGATGAATACATAATATTTAATCAGGCAAAGCCCAACAAAATAAATGAAACTCCATTTATATGTTCACAAAAAAATAAGCTTTTTAACATTAAAAAAATTGCTTCATAAATTTTGGTTTGATCGGAATTAAAAAAAATCGGTTTTATCTCCACCTTTAGTTGATGAATAAATAATATTTTAACAATTGAAAGTTGAATAAATTAAATGAAACTCCATTTATATGTTCACAAAAAAATAAGCTTTTTAACATTAAAAAAATTGCTTCATAAATTTTGGTTTGATCGGAATTAAAAAAAATCGGTTTTATCTCCACCTTTAGTTGATGAATAAATAATATTTTAACAATTGAAAGTTGAATAAATTAAATGAAACTCCATTTATATGTTCACAAAAAAATAAGCTTTTTAACATTAAAAAAATTGCTTCATAAATTTTGGTTTGATCGGAATTAAAAAAAATCGGTTTTATCTCCACCTTTAGTTGATGAATAAATAATATTTTAACAATTGAAAGTTGAATAAATTAAATGAAACTCCATTTATAGGTTCACAAAAAAATAAGCTTTTTAACATTAAAAAAATTGCTTCATAAATTTTGGTTTGATCGGAATTAAAAAAAATCGGTTTTATCTCCACCTTTAGTTGATGAATAAATAATATTTTAACAATTGAAAGTTGAATAAATTAAATGAAACTCCATTTATAGGTTCACAAAAAAATAAGCTTTTTAACATTAAAAAAATTGCTTCATAAATTTTGGTTTGATCGGAATTAAAAAAAATCGGTTTTATCTCCACCTTTAGTTGATGAATAAATAATATTTTAACAATTGAAAGTTGAATAAATTAAATGAAACTCCATTTATATGTTCACAAAAAAATAAGCTTTTTAACATTAAAAAAATTGCTTCATAAATTTTGGTTTGATCGGAATTAAAAAAAATCGGTTTTATCTCCACCTTTAGTTGATGAATAAATAATATTTAATCAGGCAAAGCCCAAGAAAATAAATGAAACTCCATTTATGGGTTCACAAAAAAATAAGCTTTTTGAATTTAAAAAATTGCTTCATAATTTTTGGTTTGATCGGAATTGAAAAAAATCGGTTTTATCTCCACCTTTAGTTGATGAATAAATAATATTTTAACAATTGAAAGTTGAATAAATTAAATGAAACTCCATTTATATGTTCACAAAAAAATAAGTTTTTTAACATTAAAAAAATTGCTTCATAAATTTTGGTTTGATCGGAATTAAAAAAAATCGGTTTTATCTCCACCTTTAGTTGATGAATAAATAATATTTTAACAATTGAAAGTTGAATAAATTAAATGAAACTCCATTTATAGGTTCACAAAAAAATAAGCTTTTTAACATTAAAAAAATTGCTTCATAAATTTTGGTTTGATCGGAATTAAAAAAAATCGGTTTTATCTCCACCTTTAGTTGAAGAATAAATAATATTTAATCAGGCAAAGCCCAAGAAAATAAATGAAACTCCATTTATGGGTTCACAAAAAAATAAGCTTTTTGAATTTAAAAAATTGCTTCATAAATTTTGGTTTGATCGGAATTAAAAAAAATCGGTTTTATCTCCACCTTTAGTTGATGAATAAATAATATTTTAACAATTGAAAGTTGAATAAATTAAATGAAACTCCATTTATATGTTCACAAAAAAATAAGCTTTTTAACATTAAAAAAATTGCTTCATAAATTTTGGTTTGATCGGAATTAAAAAAAATCGGTTTTATCTCCACCTTTAGTTGATGAATAAATAATATTTAATCAGGCAAAGCCCAAGAAAATAAATGAAACTCCATTTATGGGTTCACAAAAAAATAAGCTTTTTGAATTTAAAAAATTGCTTCATAATTTTTGGTTTGATCGGAATTGAAAAAAATCGGTTTTATCTCCACCTTTAGTTGATGAATAAATAATATTTTAACAATTGAAAGTTGAATAAATTAAATGAAACTCCATTTATATGTTCACAAAAAAATAAGTTTTTTAACATTAAAAAAATTGCTTCATAAATTTTGGTTTGATCGGAATTAAAAAAAATCGGTTTTATCTCCACCTTTAGTTGATGAATAAATAATATTTTAACAATTGAAAGTTGAATAAATTAAATGAAACTCCATTTATAGGTTCACAAAAAAATAAGCTTTTTAACATTAAAAAAATTGCTTCATAAATTTTGGTTTGATCGGAATTAAAAAAAATCGGTTTTATCTCCACCTTTAGTTGAAGAATAAATAATATTTAATCAGGCAAAGCCCAAGAAAATAAATGAAACTCCATTTATGGGTTCACAAAAAAATAAGCTTTTTGAATTTAAAAAATTGCTTCATGATTTTTGGTTTGATCGGAATTGAAAAAAATCGGTTTTATCTCCACCTTTAGTTGATGAATACATAATATTTAATCAGGCAAAGCCCAACAAAATAAATGAAACTCCATTTATGGGTTCACAAAATAAATAAGCTTTTTGAATTTAAAAAATTGCTTCATAATTTTTGGTTTGATCGGAATTGAAAAAAATTGGTTTTATCTCCACCTTTAGTTGATGAATAAATAATATTTTAACAACTCAAAGCCCAAGAAAATAAATGAAACTCCATTTATGGGTTCACAAAATAAATAAGCTTTTTGAATTTAAAAAATTGCTTCATAATTTTTGGTTTGATCGGAATTGAAAAAAATTGGTTTTATCTCCACCTTTAGTTGATGAATACATAATATTTAATCAGGCAAAGCCCAACAAAATAAATGAAACTCCATTTATGGGTTCACAAAAAAATAAGCTTTTTGAATTTAAAAAATTGCTTCATAATTTTTGGTTTGATCGGAATTGAAAAAAATTGGTTTTATCTCCACCTTTAGTTGATGAATAAATAATATTTAATCAGGCAAAGCCCAAGAAAATAAATGAAACTCCATTTATGGGTTCACAAAAAAATAAGCTTTTTGAATTTAAAAAATTGCTTCATAATTTTTGGTTTGATCGGAATTGAAAAAAATTGGTTTTATCTCCACCTTTAGTTGATGAATACATAATATTTAATCAGGCAAAGCCCAACAAAATAAATGAAACTCCATTTATGGGTTCACAAAATAAATAAGCTTTTTGAATTTAAAAAATTGCTTCATAATTTTTGGTTTGATCGGAATTGAAAAAAATTGGTTTTATCTCCACCTTTAGTTGATGAATACATAATATTTAATCAGGCAAAGCCCAACAAAATAAATGAAACTCCATTTATGGGTTCACAAAAAAATAAGCTTTTTGAATTTAAAAAATTGCTTCATAATTTTTGGTTTGATCGGAATTGAAAAAAATTGGTTTTATCTCCACCTTTAGTTGATGAATAAATAATATTTTAACAACTCAAAGCCCAAGAAAATAAATGAAACTCCATTTATGGGTTCACAAAATAAATAAGCTTTTTGAATTTAAAAAATTGCTTCATAATTTTTGGTTTGATCGGAATTGAAAAAAATTGGTTTTATCTCCACCTTTAGTTGATGAATACATAATATTTAATCAGGCAAAGCCCAACAAAATAAATGAAACTCCATTTATGGGTTCACAAAATAAATAAGCTTTTTGAATTTAAAAAATTGCTTCATAATTTTTGGTTTGATCGGAATTGAAAAAAATTGGTTTTATCTCCACCTTTAGTTGATGAATAAATAATATTTTAACAACTCAAAGCCCAAGAAAATAAATGAAACTCCATTTATGGGTTCACAAAATAAATAAGCTTTTTGAATTTAAAAAATTGCTTCATAATTTTTGGTTTGATCGGAATTGAAAAAAATTGGTTTTATCTCCACCTTTAGTTGATGAATACATAATATTTAATCAGGCAAAGCCCAACAAAATAAATGAAACTCCATTTATGGGTTCACAAAATAAATAAGCTTTTTGAATTTAAAAAATTGCTTCATAATTTTTGGTTTGATCGGAATTGAAAAAAATTGGTTTTATCTCCACCTTTAGTTGATGAATACATAATATTTAATCAGGCAAAGCCCAACAAAATAAATGAAACTCCATTTATGGGTTCACAAAATAAATAAGCTTTTTGAATTTAAAAAATTGCTTCATAATTTTTGGTTTGATCGGAATTGAAAAAAATTGGTTTTATCTCCACCTTTAGTTGATGAATAAATAATATTTAATCAGGCAAAGCCCAAGAAAATAAATGAAACTCCATTTATGGGTTCACAAAAAAATAAGCTTTTTGAATTTAAAAAATTGCTTCATAATTTTTGGTTTGATCGGAATTGAAAAAAATTGGTTTTATCTCCACCTTTAGTTGATGAATACATAATATTTAATCAGGCAAAGCCCAACAAAATAAATGAAACTCCATTTATGGGTTCACAAAATAAATAAGCTTTTTGAATTTAAAAAATTGCTTCATAATTTTTGGTTTGATCGGAATTGAAAAAAATTGGTTTTATCTCCACGTTCAGTGGATGGATGAATAATATTTAAGCCGGCAAAGCCCAAGAAAATAAATGAAACTCCATTTATGGGTTCACAAAAAAATAAGCTTTTTGAATTTAAAAAATTGCTTCATAATTTTTGGTTTGATCGGAATTGAAAAAAATTGGTTTTATCTCCACCTTTAGTTGATGAATACATAATATTTAATCAGGCAAAGCCCAACAAAATAAATGAAACTCCATTTATGGGTTCACAAAATAAATAAGCTTTTTGAATTTAAAAAATTGCTTCATAATTTTTGGTTTGATCGGAATTGAAAAAAATTGGTTTTATCTCCACGTTCAGTGGATGGATGAATAATATTTAAGCCGGCAAAGCCCAAGAAAATAAATGAAACTCCATTTATGGGTTCACAAAAAAATAAGCTTTTTGAATTTAAAAAATTGCTTCATAATTTTTGGTTTGATCGGAATTGAAAAAAATTGGTTTTATCTCCACCTTTAGTTGATGAATACATAATATTTAATCAGGCAAAGCCCAACAAAATAAATGAAACTCCATTTATGGGTTCACAAAATAAATAAGCTTTTTGAATTTAAAAAATTGCTTCATAATTTTTGGTTTGATCGGAATTGAAAAAAATTGGTTTTATCTCCACGTTCAGTGGATGGATGAATAATATTTAAGCCGGCAAAGCCCAAGAAAATAAATGAAACTCCATTTATGGGTTCACAAAAAAATAAGCTTTTTGAATTTAAAAAATTGCTTCATAATTTTTGGTTTGATCGGAATTGAAAAAAATTGGTTTTATCTCCACCTTTAGTTGATGAATACATAATATTTAATCAGGCAAAGCCCAACAAAATAAATGAAACTCCATTTATGGGTTCACAAAATAAATAAGCTTTTTGAATTTAAAAAATTGCTTCATAATTTTTGGTTTGATCGGAATTGAAAAAAATTGGTTTTATCTCCACCTTTAGTTGATGAATACATAATATTTAATCAGGCAAAGCCCAAGAAAATAAATGAAACTCCATTTATGGGTTCACAAAAAAATAAGCTTTTTGAATTTAAAAAATTGCTTCATAATTTTTGGTTTGATCGGAATTGAAAAAAATTGGTTTTATCTCCACCTTTAGTTGATGAATACATAATATTTAATCAGGCAAAGCCCAACAAAATAAATGAAACTCCATTTATGGGTTCACAAAATAAATAAGCTTTTTGAATTTAAAAAATTGCTTCATAATTTTTGGTTTGATCGGAATTGAAAAAAATTGGTTTTATCTCCACCTTTAGTTGATGAATACATAATATTTAATCAGGCAAAGCCCAACAAAATAAATGAAACTCCATTTATGGGTTCACAAAATAAATAAGCTTTTTGAATTTAAAAAATTGCTTCATAATTTTTGGTTTGATCGGAATTGAAAAAAATTGGTTTTATCTCCACGTTCAGTGGATGGATGAATAATATTTAAGCCGGCAAAGCCCAAGAAAATAAATGAAACTCCATTTATGGGTTCACAAAAAAATAAGCTTTTTGAATTTAAAAAATTGCTTCATAATTTTTGGTTTGATCGGAATTGAAAAAAATTGGTTTTATCTCCACCTTTAGTTGATGAATAAATAATATTTTAACAACTCAAAGCCCAAGAAAATAAATGAAACTCCATTTATGGGTTCACAAAATAAATAAGCTTTTTGAATTTAAAAAATTGCTTCATAATTTTTGGTTTGATCGGAATTGAAAAAAATTGGTTTTATCTCCACCTTTAGTTGATGAATACATAATATTTAATCAGGCAAAGCCCAACAAAATAAATGAAACTCCATTTATGGGTTCACAAAATAAATAAGCTTTTTGAATTTAAAAAATTGCTTCATAATTTTTGGTTTGATCGGAATTGAAAAAAATTGGTTTTATCTCCACGTTCAGTGGATGGATGAATAATATTTAAGCCGGCAAAGCCCAACAAAATAAATGAAACTCCATTTATGGGTTCACAAAATAAATAAGCTTTTTGAATTTAAAAAATTGCTTCATAATTTTTGGTTTGATCGGAATTGAAAAAAATTGGTTTTATCTCCACGTTCAGTGGATGGATGAATAATATTTAAGCCGGCAAAGCCCAACAAAATAAATGAAACTCCATTTATGGGTTCACAAAATAAATAAGCTTTTTGAATTTAAAAAATTGCTTCATAATTTTTGGTTTGATCGGAATTGAAAAAAATTGGTTTTATCTCCACGTTCAGTGGATGGATGAATAATATTTAAGCCGGCAAAGCCCAAGAAAATAAATGAAACTCCATTTATGGGTTCACAAAATAAATAAGCTTTTTGAATTTAAAAAATTGCTTCATAATTTTTGGTTTGATCGGAATTGAAAAAAATTGGTTTTATCTCCACGTTCAGTGGATGGATGAATAATATTTAAGCCGGCAAAGCCCAACAAAATAAATGAAACTCCATTTATGGGTTCACAAAATAAATAAGCTTTTTGAATTTAAAAAATTGCTTCATAATTTTTGGTTTGATCGGAATTGAAAAAAATTGGTTTTATCTCCACGTTCAGTGGATGGATGAATAATATTTAAGCCGGCAAAGCCCAAGAAAATAAATGAAACTCCATTTATGGGTTCACAAAATAAATAAGCTTTTTGAATTTAAAAAATTGCATCATAATTTTTGGTTTGATCGGAATTGAAAAAAATTGGTTTTATCTCCACGTTCAGTGGATGGATGAATAATATTTAAGCCGGCAAAGCCCAAGAAAATAAATGAAACTCCATTTATGGGTTCACAAAATAAATAAGCTTTTTGAATTTAAAAAATTGCTTCATAATTTTTGGTTTGATCGGAATTGAAAAAAATTGGTTTTATCTCCACGTTCAGTGGATGGATGAATAATATTTAAGCCGGCAAAGCCCAAGAAAATAAATGAAACTCCATTTATGGGTTCACAAAATAAATAAGCTTTTTGAATTTAAAAAATTGCATCATAATTTTTGGTTTGATCGGAATTGAAAAAAATTGGTTTTATCTCCACGTTCAGTGGATGGATGAATAATATTTAAGCCGGCAAAGCCCAAGAAAATAAATGAAACTCCATTTATGGGTTCACAAAATAAATAAGCTTTTTGAATTTAAAAAATTGCTTCATAATTTTTGGTTTGATCGGAATTGAAAAAAATTGGTTTTATCTCCACCTTTAGTTGATGAATACATAATATTTAATCAGGCAAAGCCCAACAAAATAAATGAAACTCCATTTATGGGTTCACAAAATAAATAAGCTTTTTGAATTTAAAAAATTGCTTCATAATTTTTGGTTTGATCGGAATTGAAAAAAATTGGTTTTATCTCCACGTTCAGTGGATGGATGAATAATATTTAAGCCGGCAAAGCCCAAGAAAATAAATGAAACTCCATTTATGGGTTCACAAAATAAATAAGCTTTTTGAATTTAAAAAATTGCTTCATAATTTTTGGTTTGATCGGAATTGAAAAAAATTGGTTTTATCTCCACCTTTAGTTGATGAATACATAATATTTAATCAGGCAAAGCCCAAGAAAATAAATGAAACTCCATTTATGGGTTCACAAAATAAATAAGCTTTTTGAATTTAAAAAATTGCTTCATAATTTTTGGTTTGATCGGAATTGAAAAAAATTGGTTTTATCTCCACCTTTAGTTGATGAATACATAATATTTAATCAGGCAAAGCCCAAGAAAATAAATGAAACTCCATTTATGGGTTCACAAAATAAATAAGCTTTTTGAATTTAAAAAATTGCTTCATAATTTTTGGTTTGATCGGAATTGAAAAAAATTGGTTTTATCTCCACCTTTAGTTGATGAATACATAATATTTAATCAGGCAAAGCCCAACAAAATAAATGAAACTCCATTTATGGGTTCACAAAATAAATAAGCTTTTTGAATTTAAAAAATTGCTTCATAATTTTTGGTTTGATCGGAATTGAAAAAAATTGGTTTTATCTCCACCTTTAGTTGATGAATACATAATATTTAATCAGGCAAAGCCCAAGAAAATAAATGAAACTCCATTTATGGGTTCACAAAATAAATAAGCTTTTTGAATTTAAAAAATTGCTTCATAATTTTTGGTTTGATCGGAATTGAAAAAAATTAATTTTATCTCCACGTTCAGTGGATGGATGAATAATATTTAAGCCGGCAAAGCCCAAGAAAATAAATGAAACTCCATTTATGGGTTCACAAAATAAATAAGCTTTTTGAATTTAAAAAATTGCTTCATAATTTTTGGTTTGATCGGAATTGAAAAAAATTGGTTTTATCTCCACGTTCAGTGGATGGATGAATAATATTTAAGCCGGCAAAGCCCAAGAAAATAAATGAAACTCCATTTATGGGTTCACAAAATAAATAAGCTTTTTGAATTTAAAAAATTGCTTCATAATTTTTGGTTTGATCGGAATTGAAAAAAATTGGTTTTATCTCCACGTTCAGTGGATGGATGAATAATATTTAAGCCGGCAAAGCCCAAGAAAATAAATGAAACTCCATTTATGGGTTCACAAAATAAATAAGCTTTTTGAATTTAAAAAATTGCTTCATAATTTTTGGTTTGATCGGAATTGAAAAAAATTGGTTTTATCTCCACGTTCAGTGGATGGATGAATAATATTTAAGCCGGCAAAGCCCAAGAAAATAAATGAAACTCCATTTATGGGTTCACAAAATAAATAAGCTTTTTGAATTTAAAAATTTGCTTCATAATTTTTGGTTTGATCGGAATTGAAAAAAATTGGTTTTATCTCCACCTTTAGTTGATGAATACATAATATTTAATCAGGCAAAGCCCAACAAAATAAATGAAACTCCATTTATGGGTTCACAAAATAAATAAGCTTTTTGAATTTAAAAAATTGCTTCATAATTTTTGGTTTGATCGGAATTGAAAAAAATTGGTTTTATCTCCACCTTTAGTTGATGAATACATAATATTTAATCAGGCAAAGCCCAAGAAAATAAATGAAACTCCATTTATGGGTTCACAAAATAAATAAGCTTTTTGAATTTAAAAAATTGCTTCATAATTTTTGGTTTGATCGGAATTGAAAAAAATTGGTTTTATCTCCACGTTCAGTGGATGGATGAATAATATTTAAGCCGGCAAAGCCCAAGAAAATAAATGAAACTCCATTTATGGGTTCACAAAATAAATAAGCTTTTTGAATTTAAAAAATTGCTTCATAATTTTTGGTTTGATCGGAATTGAAAAAAATTGGTTTTATCTCCACCTTTAGTTGATGAATACATAATATTTAATCAGGCAAAGCCCAACAAAATAAATGAAACTCCATTTATGGGTTCACAAAATAAATAAGCTTTTTGAATTTAAAAAATTGCTTCATAATTTTTGGTTTGATCGGAATTGAAAAAAATTGGTTTTATCTCCACCTTTAGTTGATGAATACATAATATTTAATCAGGCAAAGCCCAAGAAAATAAATGAAACTCCATTTATGGGTTCACAAAATAAATAAGCTTTTTGAATTTAAAAAATTGCTTCATAATTTTTGGTTTGATCGGAATTGAAAAAAATTGGTTTTATCTCCACGTTCAGTGGATGGATGAATAATATTTAAGCCGGCAAAGCCCAAGAAAATAAATGAAACTCCATTTATGGGTTCACAAAATAAATAAGCTTTTTGAATTTAAAAAAATGCTTCATAATTTTTGGTTTGATCGGAATTGAAAAAAATTGGTTTTATCTCCACGTTCAGTGGATGGATGAATAATATTTAAGCCGGCAAAGCCCAAGAAAATAAATGAAACTCCATTTATGGGTTCACAAAATAAATAAGCTTTTTGAATTTAAAAAATTGCTTCATAATTTTTGGTTTGATCGGAATTGAAAAAAATTGGTTTTATCTCCACGTTCAGTGGATGGATGAATAATATTTAAGCCGGCAAAGCCCAAGAAAATAAATGAAACTCCATTTATGGGTTCACAAAATAAATAAGCTTTTTGAATTTAAAAAATTGCTTCATAATTTTTGGTTTGATCGGAATTGAAAAAAATTGGTTTTATCTCCACGTTCAGTGGATGGATGAATAATATTTAAGCCGGCAAAGCCCAAGAAAATAAATGAAACTCCATTTATGGGTTCACAAAATAAATAAGCTTTTTGAATTTAAAAAATTGCTTCATAATTTTTGGTTTGATCGGAATTGAAAAAAATTGGTTTTATCTCCACGTTCAGTGGATGGATGAATAATATTTAAGCCGGCAAAGCCCAAGAAAATAAATGAAACTCCATTTATGGGTTCACAAAATAAATAAGCTTTTTGAATTTAAAAAATTGCTTCATAATTTTTGGTTTGATCGGAATTGAAAAAAATTGGTTTTATCTCCACGTTCAGTGGATGGATGAATAATATTTAAGCCGGCAAAGCCCAAGAAAATAAATGAAACTCCATTTATGGGTTCACAAAATAAATAAGCTTTTTGAATTTAAAAAAATGCTTCATAATTTTTGGTTTGATCGGAATTGAAAAAAATTGGTTTTATCTCCACGTTCAGTGGATGGATGAATAATATTTAAGCCGGCAAAGCCCAAGAAAATAAATGAAACTCCATTTATGGGTTCACAAAATAAATAAGCTTTTTGAAATTAAAAAATTGCTTCATAATTTTTGGTTTGATCGGAATTGAAAAAAATTGGTTTTATCTCCACGTTCAGTGGATGGATGAATAATATTTAAGCCGGCAAAGCCCAAGAAAATAAATGAAACTCCATTTATGGGTTCACAAAATAAATAAGCTTTTTGAATTTAAAAAATTGCTTCATAATTTTTGGTTTGATCGGAATTGAAAAAAATTGGTTTTATCTCCACGTTCAGTGGATGGATGAATAATATTTAAGCCGGCAAAGCCCAAGAAAATAAATGAAACTCCATTTATGGGTTCACAAAATAAATAAGCTTTTTGAATTTAAAAAATTGCTTCATAATTTTTGGTTTGATCGGAATTGAAAAAAATTGGTTTTATCTCCACGTTCAGTGGATGGATGAATAATATTTAAGCCGGCAAAGCCCAAGAAAATAAATGAAACTCCATTTATGGGTTCACAAAATAAATAAGCTTTTTGAATTTAAAAAAATGCTTCATAATTTTTGGTTTGATCGGAATTGAAAAAAATTGGTTTTATCTCCACGTTCAGTGGATGGATGAATAATATTTAAGCCGGCAAAGCCCAAGAAAATAAATGAAACTCCATTTATGGGTTCACAAAATAAATAAGCTTTTTGAATTTAAAAAATTGCTTCATAATTTTTGGTTTGATCGGAATTGAAAAAAATTGGTTTTATCTCCACGTTCAGTGGATGGATGAATAATATTTAAGCCGGCAAAGCCCAAGAAAATAAATGAAACTCCATTTATGGGTTCACAAAATAAATAAGCTTTTTGAATTTAAAAAATTGCTTCATAATTTTTGGTTTGATCGGAATTGAAAAAAAATTGGTTTTATCTCCACGTTCAGTGGATGGATGAATAATATTTAAGCCGGCAAAGCCCAAGAAAATAAATGAAACTCCATTTATGGGTTCACAAAATAAATAAGCTTTTTGAATTTAAAAAATTGCTTCATAATTTTTGGTTTGATCGGAAATGGATGAATAATATTTAAGCCGGCAAAGCCCAAGAAAATAAATGAAACTCCATTTATGGGTTCACAAAATAAATAAGCTTTTTGAATTTAAAAAATTGCTTCATAATTTTTGGTTTGATCGGAATTGAAAAAAATTGGTTTTATCTCCACGTTCAGTGGATGGATGAATAATATTTAAGCCGGCAAAGCCCAAGAAAATAAATGAAACTCCATTTATGGGTTCACAAAATAAATAAGCTTTTTGAATTTAAAAAAATGCTTCATAATTTTTGGTTTGATCGGAATTGAAAAAAATTGGTTTTATCTCCACGTTCAGTGGATGGATGAATAATATTTAAGCCGGCAAAGCCCAAGAAAATAAATGAAACTCCATTTATGGGTTCACAAAATAAATAAGCTTTTTGAAATTAAAAAATTGCTTCATAATTTTTGGTTTGATCGGAATTGAAAAAAATTGGTTTTATCTCCACGTTCAGTGGATGGATGAATAATATTTAAGCCGGCAAAGCCCAAGAAAATAAATGAAACTCCATTTATGGGTTCACAAAATAAATAAGCTTTTTGAATTTAAAAAATTGCTTCATAATTTTTGGTTTGATCGGAATTGAAAAAAATTGGTTTTATCTCCACGTTCAGTGGATGGATGAATAATATTTAAGCCGGCAAAGCCCAAGAAAATAAATGAAACTCCATTTATGGGTTCACAAAATAAATAAGCTTTTTGAATTTAAAAAATTGCTTCATAATTTTTGGTTTGATCGGAATTGAAAAAAATTGGTTTTATCTCCACGTTCAGTGGATGGATGAATAATATTTAAGCCGGCAAAGCCCAAGAAAATAAATGAAACTCCATTTATGGGTTCACAAAATAAATAAGCTTTTTGAATTTAAAAAATTGCTTCATAATTTTTGGTTTGATCGGAATTGAAAAAAATTGGTTTTATCTCCACGTTCAGTGGATGGATGAATAATATTTAAGCCGGCAAAGCCCAAGAAAATAAATGAAACTCCATTTATGGGTTCACAAAATAAATAAGCTTTTTGAATTTAAAAAATTGCTTCATAATTTTTGGTTTGATCGGAATTGAAAAAAATTGGTTTTATCTCCACGTTCAGTGGATGGATGAATAATATTTAAGCCGGCAAAGCCCAAGAAAATAAATGAAACTCCATTTATGGGTTCACAAAATAAATAAGCTTTTTGAATTTAAAAAATTGCTTCATAATTTTTGGTTTGATCGGAATTGAAAAAAAATTGGTTTTATCTCCACGTTCAGTGGATGGATGAATAATATTTAAGCCGGCAAAGCCCAAGAAAATAAATGAAACTCCATTTATGGGTTCACAAAATAAATAAGCTTTTTGAATTTAAAAAATTGCTTCATAATTTTTGGTTTGATCGGAATTGAAAAAAAATTGGTTTTATCTCCACGTTCAGTGGATGGATGAATAATATTTAAGCCGGCAAAGCCCAAGAAAATAAATGAAACTCCATTTATGGGTTCACAAAATAAATAAGCTTTTTGAATTTAAAAAATTGCTTCATAATTTTTGGTTTGATCGGAATTGAAAAAAATTGGTTTTATCTCCACGTTCTGTGGATGGATGAATAATATTTAAGCCGGCAAAGCCCAAGAAAATAAATGAAACTCCATTTATGGGTTCACAAAATAAATAAGCTTTTTGAATTTAAAAAATTGCTTCATAATTTTTGGTTTGATCGGAATTGAAAAAAAATTGGTTTTATCTCCACGTTCAGTGGATGGATGAATAATATTTAAGCCGGCAAAGCCCAAGAAAATAAATGAAACTCCATTTATGGGTTCACAAAATAAATAAGCTTTTTGAATTTAAAAAATTGCTTCATAATTTTTGGTTTGATCGGAATTGAAAAAAATTGGTTTTATCTCCACGTTCAGTGGATGGATGAATAATATTTAAGCCGGCAAAGCCCAAGAAAATAAATGAAACTCCATTTATGGGTTCACAAAATAAATAAGCTTTTTGAATTTAAAAAATTGCTTCATAATTTTTGGTTTGATCGGAATTGAAAAAAATTGGTTTTATCTCCACGTTCAGTGGATGGATGAATAATATTAAAGCCGGCAAAGCCCAAGAAAATAAATGAAACTCCATTTATGGGTTCACAAAATAAATAAGCTTTTTGAATTTAAAAAATTGCTTCATAATTTTTGGTTTGATCGGAATTGAAAAAAATCGGTTTTATCTCCACGTTCAGTGGATGGATGAATAATATTAAAGCCGGCAAAGCCCAACAAAATAAATGAAACTCCATTTATGGGTTCACAAAATAAATAAGCTTTTTGAATTTAAAAAATTGCTTCATAATTTTTGGTTTGATCGGAATTGAAAAAAATCGGTTTTATCTCCATCTTTAGTTGATGAATACATAATATTTAATCAGGCAAAGCCCAAGAAAATAAATGAAACTCCATTTATGGGTTCACAAAATAAATAAGCTTTTTGAATTTAAAAAATTGCTTCATAATTTTTGGTTTGATCGGAATTGAAAAAAATCGGTTTTATCTCCATGTTCAGTGGATGGATGAATAATATTAAAGCCGGCAAAGCCCAACAAAATAAATGAAACTCCATTTATGGGTTCACAAAATAAATAAGCTTTTTGAATTTAAAAAATTGCTTCATAATTTTTGGTTTGATCGGAATTGAAAAAAATCGGTTTTATCTCCACGTTCAGTGGATGGATGAATAATATTAAAGCCGGCAAAGCCCAACAAAATAAATGAAACTCCATTTATGGGTTCACAAAATAAATAAGCTTTTTGAATTTAAAAAATTGCTTCATAATTTTTGGTTTGATCGGAATTGAAAAAAATCGGTTTTATCTCCACCTTTAGTTGATGAATACATAATATTTAATCAGGCAAAGCCCAAGAAAATAAATGAAACTCCATTTATGGGTTCACAAAATAAATAAGCTTTTTGAATTTAAAAAATTGCTTCATAATTTTTGGTTTGATCGGAATTGAAAAAAATTGGTTTTATCTCCACGTTCAGTGGATGGATGAATAATATTAAAGCCGGCAAAGCCCAAC
Organism: Panagrolaimus kolymaensis; assembly: GCA_028622995.1. Taxonomy (NCBI): domain Eukaryota; kingdom Metazoa; phylum Nematoda; class Chromadorea; order Rhabditida; family Panagrolaimidae; genus Panagrolaimus; species Panagrolaimus kolymaensis. The sequence continues at coordinate 2,021,638 of JAJQJQ010000035.1, forward strand.
AAAATAAATGAAACTCCATTTATGGGTTCACAAAATAAATAAGCTTTTTGAATTTAAAAAATTGCTTCATAATTTTTGGTTTGATCGGAATTGAAAAAAATCGGTTTTATCTCCATCTTTAGTTGATGAATAAATAATATTTTAACAACTCAAAGTTGAATAAATTAAATGAAACTCCATTTATGGGTTCACAAAATAAATAAGCTTTTTGAATTTAAAAAATTGCTTCATAATTTTTGGTTTGATCGGAATTGAAAAAAATTGGTTTTATCTCCACGTTCAGTGGATGGATGAATAATATTAAAGCCGGCAAAGCCCAACAAAATAAATGAAACTCCATTTATGGGTTCACAAAATAAATAAGCTTTTTGAATTTAAAAAATTGCTTCATAATTTTTGGTTTGATCGGAATTGAAAAAAATCGGTTTTATCTCCATCTTTAGTTGATGAATACATAATATTTAATCAGGCAAAGCCCAAGAAAATAAATGAAACTCCATTTATGGGTTCACAAAATAAATAAGCTTTTTGAATTTAAAAAATTGCTTCATAATTTTTGGTTTGATCGGAATTGAAAAAAATCGGTTTTATCTCCACCTTTAGTTGATGAATACATAATATTTAATCAGGCAAAGCCCAAGAAAATAAATGAAACTCCATTTATGGGTTCACAAAATAAATAAGCTTTTTGAATTTAAAAAATTGCTTCATAATTTTTGGTTTGATCGGAATTGAAAAAAATTGGTTTTATCTCCACGTTCAGTGGATGGATGAATAATATTAAAGCCGGCAAAGCCCAACAAAATAAATGAAACTCCATTTATGGGTTCACAAAATAAATAAGCTTTTTGAATTTAAAAAATTGCTTCATAATTTTTGGTTTGATCGGAATTGAAAAAAATTGGTTTTATCTCCACGTTCAGTGGATGGATGAATAATATTAAAGCCGGCAAAGCCCAACAAAATAAATGAAACTCCATTTATGGGTTCACAAAATAAATAAGCTTTTTGAATTTAAAAAATTGCTTCATAATTTTTGGTTTGATCGGAATTGAAAAAAATCGGTTTTATCTCCATCTTTAGTTGATGAATACATAATATTTAATCAGGCAAAGCCCAAGAAAATAAATGAAACTCCATTTATGGGTTCACAAAATAAATAAGCTTTTTGAATTTAAAAAATTGCTTCATAATTTTTGGTTTGATCGGAATTGAAAAAAATCGGTTTTATCTCCATCTTTAGTTGATGAATACATAATATTTAATCAGGCAAAGCCCAAGAAAATAAATGAAACTCCATTTATGGGTTCACAAAATAAATAAGCTTTTTGAATTTAAAAAATTGCTTCATAATTTTTGGTTTGATCGGAATTGAAAAAAATTGGTTTTATCTCCACGTTCAGTGGATGGATGAATAATATTAAAGCCGGCAAAGCCCAACAAAATAAATGAAACTCCATTTATGGGTTCACAAAATAAATAAGCTTTTTGAATTTAAAAAATTGCTTCATAATTTTTGGTTTGATCGGAATTGAAAAAAATCGGTTTTATCTCCATCTTTAGTTGATGAATAAATAATATTTTAACAACTCAAAGTTGAATAAATTAAATGAAACTCCATTTATGGGTTCACAACATAATTAAGCTTTTTTAATTTAAAAAATTGCTTCATAATTTTTGGTTTGATCGGAATTGAAAAAAATCGGTTTTATCTCCATCTTTAGTTGATGAATACATAATATTTAATCAGGCAAAGCCCAAGAAAATAAATGAAACTCCATTTATGGGTTCACAAAATAAATAAGCTTTTTGAATTTAAAAAATTGCTTCATAATTTTTGGTTTGAACGGAATTGAAAAAAATTGGTTTTATCTCCACGTTCAGTGGATGGATGAATAATATTTAAGCCGGCAAAGCCCAAGAAAATAAATGAAACTCCATTTATGGGTTCACAAAATAAATAAGCTTTTTGAATTTAAAAAATTGCTTCATAATTTTTGGTTTGATCGGAATTGAAAAAAATCGGTTTTATCTCCATCTTTAGTTGATGAATACATAATATTTAATCAGGCAAAGCCCAAGAAAATAAATGAAACTCCATTTATGGGTTCACAAAATAAGTAAGCTTTTTGAATTTAAAAAATTGCTTCATAATTTTTGGTTTGATCGGAATTGAAAAAAATTGGTTTTATCTCCACGTTCAGTGGATGGATGAATAATATTTAAGCCGGCAAAGCCCAAGAAAATAAATGAAACTCCATTTATGGGTTCACAAAATAAATAAGCTTTTTGAATTTAAAAAATTGCTTCATAATTTTTGGTTTGATCGGAATTGAAAAAAATTGGTTTTATCTCCACGTTCAGTGGATGGATGAATAATATTAAAGCCGGCAAAGCCCAACAAAATAAATGAAACTCCATTTATGGGTTCACAAAATAAATAAGCTTTTTGAATTTAAAAAATTGCTTCATAATTTTTGGTTTGATCGGAATTGAAAAAAATCGGTTTTATCTCCATCTTTAGTTGATGAATAAATAATATTTTAACAACTCAAAGTTGAATAAATTAAATGAAACTCCATTTATGGGTTCACAACATAATTAAGCTTTTTTAATTTAAAAAATTGCTTCATAATTTTTGGTTTGATCGGAATTGAAAAAAATCGGTTTTATCTCCATCTTTAGTTGATGAATACATAATATTTAATCAGGCAAAGCCCAAGAAAATAAATGAAACTCCATTTATGGGTTCACAAAATAAATAAGCTTTTTGAATTTAAAAAATTGCTTCATAATTTTTGGTTTGAACGGAATTGAAAAAAATTGGTTTTATCTCCACCTTTAGTTGATGAATACATAATATTTAATCAGGCAAAGCCCAAGAAAATAAATGAAACTCCATTTATGGGTTCACAAAATAAATAAGCTTTTTGAATTTAAAAAATTGCATCATAATTTTTGGTTTGATCGGAATTGAAAAAAATCGGTTTTATCTCCATCTTTAGTTGATGAATACATAATATTTAATCAGGCAAAGCCCAAGAAAATAAATGAAACTCCATTTATGGGTTCACAAAATAAATAAGCTTTTTGAATTTAAAAAATTGCTTCATAATTTTTGGTTTGATCGGAATTGAAAAAAATCGGTTTTATCTCCATCTTTAGTTGATGAATACATAATATTTAATCAGGCAAAGCCCAAGAAAATAAATGAAACTCCATTTATGGGTTCACAAAATAAATAAGCTTTTTGAATTTAAAAAATTGCTTCATAATTTTTGGTTTGATCGGAATTGAAAAAAATCGGTTTTATCTCCATCTTTAGTTGATGAATACATAATATTTAATCAGGCAAAGCCCAAGAAAATAAATGAAACTCCATTTATGGGTTCACAAAATAAATAAGCTTTTTGAATTTAAAAAATTGCTTCATAATTTTTGGTTTGAACGGAATTGAAAAAAATTGGTTTTATCTCCACCTTTAGTTGATGAATACATAATATTTAATCAGGCAAAGCCCAAGAAAATAAATGAAACTCCATTTATGGGTTCACAAAATAAATAAGCTTTTTGAATTTAAAAAATTGCTTCATAATTTTTGGTTTGATCGGAATTGAAAAAAATCGGTTTTATCTCCATCTTTAGTTGATGAATACATAATATTTAATCAGGCAAAGCCCAAGAAAATAAATGAAACTCCATTTATGGGTTCACAAAATAAATAAGCTTTTTGAATTTAAAAAATTGCTTCATAATTTTTGGTTTGATCGGAATTGAAAAAAATCGGTTTTATCTCCATCTTTAGTTGATGAATACATAATATTTAATCAGGCAAAGCCCAAGAAAATAAATGAAACTCCATTTATGGGTTCACAAAATAAGTAAGCTTTTTGAATTTAAAAAATTGCTTCATAATTTTTGGTTTGATCGGAATTGAAAAAAATTGGTTTTATCTCCACGTTCAGTGGATGGATGAATAATATTTAAGCCGGCAAAGCCCAAGAAAATAAATGAAACTCCATTTATGGGTTCACAAAATAAATAAGCTTTTTGAATTTAAAAAATTGCTTCATAATTTTTGGTTTGATCGGAATTGAAAAAAATTGGTTTTATCTCCACGTTCAGTGGATGGATGAATAATATTAAAGCCGGCAAAGCCCAACAAAATAAATGAAACTCCATTTATGGGTTCACAAAATAAATAAGCTTTTTGAATTTAAAAAATTGCTTCATAATTTTTGGTTTGATCGGAATTGAAAAAAATCGGTTTTATCTCCATCTTTAGTTGATGAATAAATAATATTTTAACAACTCAAAGTTGAATAAATTAAATGAAACTCCATTTATGGGTTCACAACATAATTAAGCTTTTTTAATTTAAAAAATTGCTTCATAATTTTTGGTTTGATCGGAATTGAAAAAAATCGGTTTTATCTCCATCTTTAGTTGATGAATACATAATATTTAATCAGGCAAAGCCCAAGAAAATAAATGAAACTCCATTTATGGGTTCACAAAATAAATAAGCTTTTTGAATTTAAAAAATTGCTTCATAATTTTTGGTTTGAACGGAATTGAAAAAAATTGGTTTTATCTCCACCTTTAGTTGATGAATACATAATATTTAATCAGGCAAAGCCCAAGAAAATAAATGAAACTCCATTTATGGGTTCACAAAATAAATAAGCTTTTTGAATTTAAAAAATTGCTTCATAATTTTTGGTTTGATCGGAATTGAAAAAAATCGGTTTTATCTCCATCTTTAGTTGATGAATACATAATATTTAATCAGGCAAAGCCCAAGAAAATAAATGAAACTCCATTTATGGGTTCACAAAATAAATAAGCTTTTTGAATTTAAAAAATTGCTTCATAATTTTTGGTTTGATCGGAATTGAAAAAAATCGGTTTTATCTCCATCTTTAGTTGATGAATACATAATATTTAATCAGGCAAAGCCCAAGAAAATAAATGAAACTCCATTTATGGGTTCACAAAATAAATAAGCTTTTTGAATTTAAAAAATTGCTTCATAATTTTTGGTTTGATCGGAATTGAAAAAAATCGGTTTTATCTCCATCTTTAGTTGATGAATACATAATATTTAATCAGGCAAAGCCCAAGAAAATAAATGAAACTCCATTTATGGGTTCACAAAATAAATAAGCTTTTTGAATTTAAAAAATTGCTTCATAATTTTTGGTTTGAACGGAATTGAAAAAAATTGGTTTTATCTCCACCTTTAGTTGATGAATACATAATATTTAATCAGGCAAAGCCCAAGAAAATAAATGAAACTCCATTTATGGGTTCACAAAATAAATAAGCTTTTTGAATTTAAAAAATTGCTTCATAATTTTTGGTTTGATCGGAATTGAAAAAAATCGGTTTTATCTCCATCTTTAGTTGATGAATACATAATATTTAATCAGGCAAAGCCCAAGAAAATAAATGAAACTCCATTTATGGGTTCACAAAATAAATAAGCTTTTTGAATTTAAAAAATTGCTTCATAATTTTTGGTTTGAACGGAATTGAAAAAAATTGGTTTTATCTCCACCTTTAGTTGATGAATACATAATATTTAATCAGGCAAAGCCCAAGAAAATAAATGAAACTCCATTTATGGGTTCACAAAATAAATAAGCTTTTTGAATTTAAAAAATTGCTTCATAATTTTTGGTTTGATCGGAATTGAAAAAAATCGGTTTTATCTCCACCTTTAGTTGATGAATACATAATATTTAATCAGGCAAAGCCCAAGAAAATAAATGAAACTCCATTTATGGGTTCACAAAATAAATAAGCTTTTTGAATTTAAAAAATTGCTTCATAATTTTTGGTTTGATCGGAATTGAAAAAAATCGGTTTTATCTCCATCTTTAGTTGATGAATACATAATATTTAATCAGGCAAAGCCCAAGAAAATAAATGAAACTCCATTTATGGGTTCACAAAATAAATAAGCTTTTTGAATTTAAAAAATTGCTTCATAATTTTTGGTTTGATCGGAATTGAAAAAAATCGGTTTTATCTCCACCTTTAGTTGATGAATACATAATATTTAATCAGGCAAAGCCCAAGAAAATAAATGAAACTCCATTTATGGGTTCACAAAATAAATAAGCTTTTTGAATTTAAAAAATTGCTTCATAATTTTTGGTTTGAACGGAATTGAAAAAAATTGGTTTTATCTCCACCTTTAGTTGATGAATACATAATATTTAATCAGGCAAAGCCCAAGAAAATAAATGAAACTCCATTTATGGGTTCACAAAATAAGTAAGCTTTTTGAATTTAAAAAATTGCTTCATAATTTTTGGTTTGATCGGAATTGAAAAAAATCGGTTTTATCTCCATCTTTAGTTGATGAATACATAATATTTAATCAGGCAAAGCCCAAGAAAATAAATGAAACTCCATTTATGGGTTCACAAAATAAGTAAGCTTTTTGAATTTAAAAAATTGCTTCATAATTTTTGGTTTGATCGGAATTGAAAAAAATCGGTTTTATCTCCACCTTTAGTTGATGAATACATAATATTTAATCAGGCAAAGCCCAAGAAAATAAATGAAACTCCATTTATGGGTTCACAAAATAAGTAAGCTTTTTGAATTTAAAAAATTGCTTCATAATTTTTGGTTTGATCGGAATTGAAAAAAATCGGTTTTATCTCCACCTTTAGTTGATGAATACATAATATTTAATCAGGCAAAGCCCAAGAAAATAAATGAAACTCCATTTATGGGTTCACAAAATAAGTAAGCTTTTTGAATTTAAAAAATTGCTTCATAATTTTTGGTTTGATCGGAATTGAAAAAAATCGGTTTTATCTCCATCTTTATTTGATGAATACATAATATTTAATCAGGCAAAGCCCAAGAAAATAAATGAAACTCCATTTATGGGTTCACAAAATAAATAAGCTTTTTGAATTTAAAAAATTGCTTCATAATTTTTGGTTTGATCGGAATTGAAAAAAATCGGTTTTATCTCCATCTTTAGTTGATGAATACATAATATTTAATCAGGCAAAGCCCAAGAAAATAAATGAAACTCCATTTATGGGTTCACAAAATAAATAAGCTTTTTGAATTTAAAAAATTGCTTCATAATTTTTGGTTTGATCGGAATTGAAAAAAATCGGTTTTATCTCCATCTTTAGTTGATGAATACATAATATTTAATCAGGCAAAGCCCAAGAAAATAAATGAAACTCCATTTATGGGTTCACAAAATAAATAAGCTTTTTGAATTTAAAAAATTGCTTCATAATTTTTGGTTTGATCGGAATTGAAAAAAATCGGTTTTATCTCCATCTTTATTTGATGAATACATAATATTTAATCAGGCAAAGCCCAAGAAAATAAATGAAACTCCATTTATGGGTTCACAAAATAAATAAGCTTTTTGAATTTAAAAAATTGCTTCATAATTTTTGGTTTGATCGGAATTGAAAAAAATCGGTTTTATCTCCATCTTTAGTTGATGAATACATAATATTTAATCAGGCAAAGCCCAAGAAAATAAATGAAACTCCATTTATGGGTTCACAAAATAAGTAAGCTTTTTGAATTTAAAAAATTGCTTCATAATTTTTGGTTTGATCGGAATTGAAAAAAATCGGTTTTATCTCCATCTTTAGTTGATGAATACATAATATTTAATCAGGCAAAGCCCAAGAAAATAAATGAAACTCCATTTATGGGTTCACAAAATAAATAAGCTTTTTGAATTTAAAAAATTGCTTCATAATTTTTGGTTTGATCGGAATTGAAAAAAATCGGTTTTATCTCCATCTTTATTTGATGAATACATAATATTTAATCAGGCAAAGCCCAAGAAAATAAATGAAACTCCATTTATGGGTTCACAAAATAAATAAGCTTTTTGAATTTAAAAAATTGCTTCATAATTTTTGGTTTGATCGGAATTGAAAAAAATCGGTTTTATCTCCATCTTTAGTTGATGAATACATAATATTTAATCAGGCAAAGCCCAAGAAAATAAATGAAACTCCATTTATGGGTTCACAAAATAAGTAAGCTTTTTGAATTTAAAAAATTGCTTCATAATTTTTGGTTTGATCGGAATTGAAAAAAATCGGTTTTATCTCCATCTTTATTTGATGAATACATAATATTTAATCAGGCAAAGCCCAAGAAAATAAATGAAACTCCATTTATGGGTTCACAAAATAAATAAGCTTTTTGAATTTAAAAAATTGCTTCATAATTTTTGGTTTGATCGGAATTGAAAAAAATCGGTTTTATCTCCACCTTTAGTTGATGAATACATAATATTTAATCAGGCAAAGCCCAAGAAAATAAATGAAACTCCATTTATGGGTTCACAAAATAAGTAAGCTTTTTGAATTTAAAAAATTGCTTCATAATTTTTGGTTTGATCGGAATTGAAAAAAATTGGTTTTATCTCCACCTTTAGTTGATGAATACATAATATTTAATCAGGCAAAGCCCAAGAAAATAAATGAAACTCCATTTATGGGTTCACAAAATAAGTAAGCTTTTTGAATTTAAAAAATTGCTTCATAATTTTTGGTTTGATCGGAATTGAAAAAAATTGGTTTTATCTCCACCTTTAGTTGATGAATACATAATATTTAATCAGGCAAAGCCCAAGAAAATAAATGAAACTCCATTTATGGGTTCACAAAATAAGTAAGCTTTTTGAATTTAAAAAATTGCTTCATAATTTTTGGTTTGATCGGAATTGAAAAAAATCGGTTTTATCTCCACCTTTAGTTGATGAATACATAATATTTAATCAGGCAAAGCCCAAGAAAATAAATGAAACTCCATTTATGGGTTCACAAAATAAGTAAGCTTTTTGAATTTAAAAAATTGCTTCATAATTTTTGGTTTGATCGGAATTGAAAAAAATTGGTTTTATCTCCACCTTTAGTTGATGAATACATAATATTTAATCAGGCAAAGCCCAAGAAAATAAATGAAACTCCATTTATGGGTTCACAAAATAAGTAAGCTTTTTGAATTTAAAAAATTGCTTCATAATTTTTGGTTTGATCGGAATTGAAAAAAATTGGTTTTATCTCCACCTTTAGTTGATGAATACATAATATTTAATCAGGCAAAGCCCAAGAAAATAAATGAAACTCCATTTATGGGTTCACAAAATAAGTAAGCTTTTTGAATTTAAAAAATTGCTTCATAATTTTTGGTTTGATCGGAATTGAAAAAAATTGGTTTTATCTCCACCTTTAGTTGATGAATACATAATATTTAATCAGGCAAAGCCCAAGAAAATAAATGAAACTCCATTTATGGGTTCACAAAATAAGTAAGCTTTTTGAATTTAAAAAATTGCTTCATAATTTTTGGTTTGATCGGAATTGAAAAAAATCGGTTTTATCTCCACCTTTAGTTGATGAATACATAATATTTAATCAGGCAAAGCCCAAGAAAATAAATGAAACTCCATTTATGGGTTCACAAAATAAGTAAGCTTTTTGAATTTAAAAAATTGCTTCATAATTTTTGGTTTGATCGGAATTGAAAAAAATTGGTTTTATCTCCACCTTTAGTTGATGAATACATAATATTTAATCAGGCAAAGCCCAAGAAAATAAATGAAACTCCATTTATGGGTTCACAAAATAAGTAAGCTTTTTGAATTTAAAAAATTGCTTCATAATTTTTGGTTTGATCGGAATTGAAAAAAATTGGTTTTATCTCCACCTTTAGTTGATGAATACATAATATTTAATCAGGCAAAGCCCAAGAAAATAAATGAAACTCCATTTATGGGTTCACAAAATAAGTAAGCTTTTTGAATTTAAAAAATTGCTTCATAATTTTTGGTTTGATCGGAATTGAAAAAAATCGGTTTTATCTCCACCTTTAGTTGATGAATACATAATATTTAATCAGGCAAAGCCCAAGAAAATAAATGAAACTCCATTTATGGGTTCACAAAATAAGTAAGCTTTTTGAATTTAAAAAATTGCTTCATAATTTTTGGTTTGATCGGAATTGAAAAAAATTGGTTTTATCTCCACCTTTAGTTGATGAATACATAATATTTAATCAGGCAAAGCCCAAGAAAATAAATGAAACTCCATTTATGGGTTCACAAAATAAGTAAGCTTTTTGAATTTAAAAAATTGCTTCATAATTTTTGGTTTGATCGGAATTGAAAAAAATTGGTTTTATCTCCACCTTTAGTTGATGAATACATAATATTTAATCAGGCAAAGCCCAAGAAAATAAATGAAACTCCATTTATGGGTTCACAAAATAAGTAAGCTTTTTGAATTTAAAAAATTGCTTCATAATTTTTGGTTTGATCGGAATTGAAAAAAATTGGTTTTATCTCCACCTTTAGTTGATGAATACATAATATTTAATCAGGCAAAGCCCAAGAAAATAAATGAAACTCCATTTATGGGTTCACAAAATAAGTAAGCTTTTTGAATTTAAAAAATTGCTTCATAATTTTTGGTTTGATCGGAATTGAAAAAAATTGGTTTTATCTCCACCTTTAGTTGATGAATACATAATATTTAATCAGGCAAAGCCCAAGAAAATAAATGAAACTCCATTTATGGGTTCACAAAATAAGTAAGCTTTTTGAATTTAAAAAATTGCTTCATAATTTTTGGTTTGATCGGAATTGAAAAAAATTGGTTTTATCTCCACCTTTAGTTGATGAATACATAATATTTAATCAGGCAAAGCCCAAGAAAATAAATGAAACTCCATTTATGGGTTCACAAAATAAGTAAGCTTTTTGAATTTAAAAAATTGCTTCATAATTTTTGGTTTGATCGGAATTGAAAAAAATCGGTTTTATCTCCACCTTTAGTTGATGAATACATAATATTTAATCAGGCAAAGCCCAAGAAAATAAATGAAACTCCATTTATGGGTTCACAAAATAAGTAAGCTTTTTGAATTTAAAAAATTGCTTCATAATTTTTGGTTTGATCGGAATTGAAAAAAATCGGTTTTATCTCCACCTTTAGTTGATGAATACATAATATTTAATCAGGCAAAGCCCAAGAAAATAAATGAAACTCCATTTATGGGTTCACAAAA